>OX401904.1:16317190-16984690 GCA_947859195.1 Drymonia ruficornis
ACCCTCTTCTTTTCGATTGCTCAATTTATGGAGGTGTTGTTTTACAATTATACCGTTTTTAAATTGGAATGGGATAAGTTAGAGCTTTCGTTTGCATCTTTAACTTCTAATTAAGGAGGATTGCACATACAGTCTGATTTTAGATAGACATGTAATTCACATTCGTTATTAACTTCGAAATCCGTATATAACTAACATATCCCCTACTAACAGAGAGTTATTTATAAGGCTATAGTTCCGAAACATAAAAATGTAAGACACCTATAACTTAGCATTATAGGGCGGAAATCCATATGCGAATTTCCCGACTTAGTTACTTCTTGCAGACGGAAACTTATCTTAATAAACATTGCACGCATTTCTTTCTGTAACAATACTCTTTAAAATGATATGGTTAGGAACCCACATATTTTTTAAATTTATGGGTTTTAAGTATCAAAATTAAATTTACGGTTCATCGTAATGAACGCAAAAATAAATGCAATCAATTCAGCAATTAAATTAGTTAAATCCATTTTAAATCACTGTTGGAGTTTTTTCCCCGTCAGCAGCTTTTCTGTGAGCCTTTGCTTTAATTGTTTAATATACTATATATAAAAAGCAGGATATGATATAAATGCAACAATAAGATAATTGCGTTATTAAGTAAAACAATTTAATAAAATCAAGTAGCACTGAAAAAGGTGGAAAGTGTAACATTTTAGCGACAGTTTAGCACGTATTAGCAGCGACGTTGGAAAGGCGCAAGAGGTGTTTCAATGTAGCTCCATTTCATTTAATGACCATCATTTTGAGTTCGCGCTCGCGAACGTTTCAAGCATTAAGGGCAAGCACCATACATTAAATGATGGAGGTCTGAACCGCGGTTATACGTCATCATTTTGTAATATTTAATCAAATAATTATAGAACGAGCAAGTATGGTATTTTCAAATCCTCCTTAAAATGTTGTTTACAACTGGCGGCTTCACATTTCATTTCATCAAAACATGTCACTTCGCCATTTTATTGTGGAGACCAACTGCTATTGTTGTTACCATATAAGATACATACTTATATTGCATACAGTGTGTTATAGTATATTGTATATATATACATACTTATACTGTCTGAGCTGAAACCGGTATATAGGTTTTCGAATCACATGACCATATAAAATAAGAAACATTAAATACTTATTAGATGTGTCCATATGGCGCGCATGCCTCACCCGAGCACTCATATTATGACATTACGTTTATGCGTTCCGACGTCAAAAGTGAGTGCTCGCGCGAGGCATGCGCCTGATGAAGACGCCGCCATTAGATGTGTCCATATGGCGCGCATGCCTCACCCGAGCACTCATATTATGACATTACGTCTATGCGTTCCGACGTCAAAAGTGAGTGCTCGCGCGAGGCATGCGCCTGATGAAGACGCCGCCATTGATTATAGTTAGTTGTTAGTTTGATTATAGTTAAAGGGGTGGCTCTTTGCCCAACAAAAAAAAAAACATAAATAGAATCGAATCTCGATACCCAATAATACCTTCACGGGTCGGACAAGGGACAGGGGACGGCCCTTTAACGTATCATATCGTTGAGAATAAAATAATAATAATCTATAGTAAGGATGGAATCACAGATCAGCTGATTGCATAGGATAATATAATCTGCTTGTATAGCCAATTTCTGCTACTAAAAATGTAAATAAAACATTGGAAACGATGGAAAATACAATAATATTTTAATGTCTTTGGAAAAAATATAATAATTACCTACGCTTGGCGACGGCCATTAAGTCGGCGCAATACCTCTGAAAATAGTAGGAAAAAGAGAATCGCTAAATAGAATCCCATATTGAATGTTATGAAAAATTCCTGGTCCCATTTTTGCGGAGTCATTTTGATGCATCTGTTCAAAGCTTTCTCCGGAAACTACTCAATTTTGAATCACAATTTTAATGAGTAGCTGTTTGGTATTTCTCTTATTGATTACACTGAGAATTGCTTTAATTTTTTCGATGAAAACAATAGACTTTTCAGCCTTTATTATGTGGCTATTATTTTTTATTAAAGGCTTTGATGCTATTGAAATTTTCGTGTATGAACAAATTCTTGGGCCTTTGTCGTGGAATACTGGGCCAACCCTTGCCGGGGGCTACTTTTTGGGTTACGGCAGTCAATAAGCCGAGAAAATGTCCAAAATTATGCAAATAAGCGGGAAATGTGATGTATAAAATGGACATATCCCCGGTATCGCGATCATAACATGTAAGTACGATATTATACATGCTTTGCCAAATATTGGTCGTAGTTACCTACCTATATATAGAAAGACAATCATCATTATCTGCCTTACCTGTTCCCATTATCTGGAGTCGGCGCAGTATGTCTTGTTCGTCCATTCATCGCGCTTTAATAATAATAATAATAATATCCTGGGACATTTTTGTACACACGGTTTCCTGATCCCAAACTAAGCAGAGCTTGTACTATGGAAACCAGATAACTGATATTACTACATATACTACTTTTTATTTGTAAATACATACTTAATATACATATACACCCAGACTCCGGACATACAGACATGTTCATGCACACAAATGCATGTCCCGGGTAGGAATCGAACCTACGACCTGCAGCGTGAAAGGCGCCACCACGCCAACCACGCTAACGGGCCCGTCAGAAGCAGTCATACTTACATCTACTCTCCATTCATATCACTCTTTATACAATCCATCCATCTTTTCTTGGGTTTCTCGCTTTGTATCCTTCCTCATATTCAGAACTCATTTTGTCATATGCTTTTCATCTCTTCTCATCATATGCCCAAACCATTCCATCCTCCTGCTTTATATAAAAGCAATATATATACCTACAATATATGTATATAGAAAGACAATATACCATGTATATTCATAACAAGGGCACAACAAACATAAATAAAGAGCCTAATAATTATACAAGCATACAATGGTGGCCGTAATAATGGGAAAAGTTTTAAATCAACAAATCCCCAGCGCCAAACAAATGCGTAACTTGGCGTGGCCATTATATCGGATTCACATGTGCACGTGTGCGCCCGACATACCTATATTCATATACTTGTTCAATAGGTGCTTCGATCATTGATCGATGAATAGGTGCGCCTAAAAGAAGCGAGCGGCGCGTCCGAGCAATCATTTTATGACAATATACCTATGTCTACGTGATCAGACATCAAAACTGATTGCTCGACGCTAGGCACCACATTTGGACGCATTCATTAATACATACCAACAAGAAATACCTACGGTGATTACTGCAACTAACGCGTTATCAATTATAGTACTATAATATTGAACTTAGGACATCACTGCAGATGACTCACACGACTATAGGTGAGAATATGGTCACATTTTAGTGGCAAGCAAAAACTATCGTATTACGGTTAGTAGACCAACCAAGTAGATCAGCAGGTCGATTGCGTAACTCTGTTGAAACTCAGTATCAATCATACACTGTTTGAAACTGAAATCCATCTCTATCGACACATTGTGATTGCGTAACTTCACGGAAACGAGTTACGTCATCGCCATTTCATAGAAAATAAATGAGTCGATAGATATTTTAAATATCAAACACGGTTTCAGTTGCAACTCACGTAATTATAAATTTTAGTTGTCAAAGTGCAATCGCAAAATCGCCGAATTTTATGTTTCAGTCAAAAAAGAATTGCAACTCAAGTTAGACAATTGCCCTGCAGAGAAAACATTACCAATCTATAAATAAGAAGCCTGTCTCAGTAAACTAGAAACTTTGAACAACAATTACAGGTAAGTGTAAGTAGATGCAAGCTTTTACCGCGTTTCCCTTTACGGGGTAGAGCTCCGGGCGGGCCCATTACGATCCAACTTAGAACCACTTAAACTCACGCGTTAATGTATTCACTACGAAGATTGCATCCTAGATGGAACTAGATACCTACATAACCATATTGTTATTATTATGGTTGCAAATAGAGATATTATGTGCAAATACTTATAAGCGTATTTAGTTCCACATTTATTTAGGTTATCATCAACGTATAAAGTAATTCCTGTCCTAGTATTATATTTTAGTTTAACACATCAAACAGCTGTATACCTTTATATATTTTTATCTTTATGTATTCTTCTGCTTATAAAAAAGTAAGTTTCTTTTGTCAGGAACCCGGATGCAAGTTATCAGTAAATACCTTATATCTAAGGCTATGGCGCTCCTCAAAACGAGCGCAACCGGTTAGTAATTCCCCAAGCTCCAAACAAAAAAAAAACTAAATGAAATCACTCAAGTTCGCGATGCAGAAAAGTTTCAAGAAACTAGTCGACTTTGAGTAGCGCCTTGGATGAACGGCCTTATTGATATAATATCATGAAGCAGCACGAGGAGACTATTATACAAAATAATGTTACCTACATCTGAAATTTCCTTAGTACCTAATTAGCCAACAACAAGAACATTCCCACATTTTCATTTTTTCCTGAGGATGCCTCGTTTAGAGGCGAAACACGTGTCGAATTTATTTTGGATTCGCTTTGTCTGCGGAGAATTGCTAATTGTTAGGGTCCATGACTCATGACAGACATACTCTCGACTGACAGGGAGTTAGGTCTTGTTGTCCTCTTCTATTATCGATCAATTCATTTGGTTTATAATTTTGGAGGGTGACAATTCCGAGGGTGAGTGGTGGGTCCCTCTTTATAATTGTTTAACAAGAACATTAACTTACGTTTCATTAACACACAAAACATATGTAATTATAAGGGCGAGAATCGCATTTACTGAACACTAACGACGGATAATGCATTTTTACGAGCACAATAAAAAGGTGTTACAATGTCTCCGAGACTGTTGCCTTTATTGGCGATCGTTTTGCGAGCCAGCCGAGTGTGGCGCTGGCAATAAGCGTGAACGACATGTATTCATGGCCACACATCAATCCGTAATGGCATAAAGTTCAAGAATACGTTTAATGACATTTCGTTAGGGCACACAGGGCAGGGTTGTGTGGCAACCAAGTCGGCGAAAACCAAGACAATCTTTTCCTTATTAAAATTATATATATAAAAATTCAATTCGTATATGAAAATTCAATATGCACGGTTAATTAATTGTTCTATGATTTATTATGATTATCTATATTGGTCGACATAGGTATGTACCTACTGTTTATAAAAAAATCTATATTGTATGCTATTAGATGACAGCGATTTTAAAAAGTTAGCTCCATATCTGAATAAAATTGGTTGATCGATATACCAATAGTATAGAAATCTTTTTTATATATAATTCTATTATATCATAACAAACATTATTTAAAGCTCACACTTGCTACTTCCAACGCAACCCCATCCGATTCTCTAGTCTCTTCAGACTCCTTCAGAGCCCTCAAAAAGTCAAGTGCGCGGCAAGTCACAGGATAGCTATTTACAGTAGGACAATAAATTTTTGGCTTAAAGACGTTACTCTGGGTATAGAAGTATTAATTCATACTAGCGGTTTTATTATTATTATTTATTGATACACTAGCAGCTTTGAGCTGATGCATGTATATCACTGCACTTGTATTTGTTCATAATTTAAATATCTGTTAAGTCTATTTTTAAAACTGTTCACTGTTGGAGCACTTATCACTGTTTCAGGGAGAGAGTTCCACAAGTTCATCACTCGTAGTGTCAAAAAGTGTGTTCTAGGGTTGCTATTACATGGAGGCTTGGCTTTTCTGGTAATAATAAATGTTTTGTTATGCTACGCCGTAGCATAACAAAACATAATTGTAGCAGCTTCGGATTTGCGTAGACGTCGTAGCCCATGCTACGAATCTACTACGGAGCTGTAGTTTCAATTTACGCTGTTCAGAATATTGTCGTAGGCGATTGTAATGTCAATATGAAGCTATCTTCTTTCCGATAAGCCTTTCTGAATATTATCTTATCTCATTATATTTAAATAGGTAATATTTCTATTGTTTATTCAGTTACAATACGTTATTATTAAAGTATTCTCGACTCTATGGCAGGGTGTTAAGAAACTATTGTGATCCCTGAGTTTTAAAATGGCAAAGTATGATATTGACCCGGTCTTAAACAATGACCTCGGTCATTGACCCCGGCCACGGCTCCTGCCAAACATGAGGAGCAGAGTTATCTTCACACGGACGGAGTATATTTTATCATCCCACACGTCACGTATCAAACAATATTTCTCCATACCCAGCCTATAATCGAAGTAAGACCCTCTGCGTGACAGGTAGACACAGGCAGCTGCGTCGGCCACCTGGAAAATTTACGGCTATTTTTAAAAATAAAGCTCGCTATTTTCACGTCTCTCCGTCACAGGTGGTGGGATAAAGTACTTACACACGAAGCTTAATCTGACAGTGAGTCGAACGAGACGGAGGCAAAGCTTTGGCGTGGATTTTTTTCCCTTAATATTTCCCGCAACCTAAATGGGTGAACAACAAACGCTTTGTTGGTCGTGTTAACAAACTCTGTCCCGTTTGTTTATTAGTTTAGCGTGTTTTATTTTTAATTTGGAGTAGCAATTACAAAGGCTGTATGAATCGGTGTCAGTGCCTGCGACGAGGGTGACCGCAGTATACGACCACATTGTTATGGGTGTTGACGCACGCGCGTGAATAATATGCCGGCTGGCTATGATATTATTATTGTGTTGTTCCACTTCGATAGGGAAATTGCATTCAATATGTTAAAGATCCAATTATTGAGCGACCGTTAAATTTATTATATTTTTATAATAACTCGTCGCTATTAAAGTTTTTTATAAAAAGTAACGGATTATGACGTCACTAATACTTAATTTATCGAAGTTCGCTTTTGCCAATTTTAAATAATATTTTTAAAATAATCAACATCTGAATTATTATAAAATTCACATTGATATTATTGTCGCAAGCCGAGGAAAGTAAAGATTATGATCCCGTGACGTCCTCATTCCTAGTTACTAATATGTATGTTGGTCGCAGGTGACCTGCCGAGGCCGCGTAGTAAAGGCGAGTACGTTTTCGTGATCGCTCAGCTGCTGTTCGGGCTGCTACTCTTCGCTACAGTGCTCGGCCACGTCGCCAACATCGTGACGTCAGTCAGCACCGCTAGGAAAGAGTTCCAAGGTAACATATCATGTTCTAAATATACTTTATATACTTACGTACTAATAATGTATAACCACCGACTCCATGTGTCGTAGCAGTTACGAAACTGTGATAACTTGTTACTATTTTAACAATTTCGCGACTTAAATAGCTATAAAGGCTTATACAAATTGTATAATAACGTATTCGCATGCTTATCGGAGTTAAATATACCTAGTATACCTACGTTTTAGCAAAATAATACAATAGAATAAACGCCAAAAGCAACCGGTGTCGTTACCGACTTGAACGTAAACAAGAAATTGTAATTATAAGGAAAAAAACAAACAACACGAAGTTGTTTATATATACGGGCAAGCTCATACTGATTTTCCGTGATGTAATATGGTTAGCGCGATACATCATGCGCACGTGGGAAGGTTCATAGAGCTTGGCCGACTCGGGGCGAGGGCGGCCTCCGAGCGGCTGTCACATTAGCGTTCTAAGCAGGTAGACGTGCCGGCACGCGTCTCCCGCGCCTCCCGTTACGTGCCCCGCTCACCGTCTCACGTCTCAACCTCACACTCAATACGAGATTCACATAAATCTTGAAGTTTCTCAGATATCACGATCGATACACAGCTCCACAACCAATCAGTATCATTTTAAACGTCACCGGCAAACTGTCTACAACTTTAATTAGCGCTGCAACTCGGTTGAAAGACAATGGCGCCGCGACGGCAGAGGCTGAATCCGTGACCTTCCTCGGTGGCGCTGCAGCGAAATAGGTCAGCGGCTTGAATGCTATAAATAGCTCGGCGAAAGTCGGCCGCCGCGCCCCATCCCAACGGGAGTGCGCGGCCCGCGCGGCCGCCCGACATCGATCCGTCGTAGCCGCGCTACCCTTGCGCCCGTCGCCCGAGCCTAACAATTCGACAATAATTGATCTTTCGACGAGTCGCCGAGTGCCGGCAAGCCGGGACCGGCCGGGGCCCGCAGACGATGTTGACGTTGTTGTTACTGGACTCACAATGCTGACCGATGGAAGAATAGCGATGACTGTAGGGATAGGTAATTTCATACATACCTTACATTATTCTCCCGCGTTTACACCAAGGTATAACAAATGTATTGCAACTTCATTCACTGTTTGCGTTTATTTTTTACGCAAAAAGTGAAATAGGTTATGAAAATAGTTATACAGCGTGTTAAGAAAACCCTTTCCGACCGGTGAAGGTATTATTGGGTATCGAGATTCGAGTCAATTTATATTAAAAAATTCAAATTCCAAGTATTAAAAATACCCCGTATTAAATTTAAAAGTATTTCATAAAATGACGCCGTTACGTGCTTTGTGGTCAAAGGAGCCGCCACACGATCTGCCATATTACCACCGGTGACGGTGTTGTCATAGTTTAAAAGTTTGCTACATTTTGGGGAAACAAGCACAAAAAATTGGCATTTTATATTTTCATTAATATGTTTACCTATATATCATGAATATTTAATGTTTCTTATTTTATTTGGTCATGTGATTGGGAAACCTATAGGATTACTGGTTTCGGATCGGACAGGGTTTTCTTAACACACTGTATATTGAACTTGCCAAAAAACTTGTATTTGTATTGTTTTTAAATAGACCATACATGTTCGTGTAACCGTAGGGAATTGTGTCTATTACTATTCCAGCACTGTGTTCATTTCAACGGCCAGTTATTAGCTTTGCTATTTATCAATAACTGTCTTAGCGCTGCGATACACGCGACTGCTTGTAGCTGCCCATCTCGACCGCTAGAAGCAGACGCTGCACGGCGAACAGCAGTTTCAGTACAAAATTTCCATTTACCATACACGGACTGCTCAAGCAGTCGGCGAGCGGTCGATGCGTATTTCCAAAATATAACTTATGGCTTTTGCCCGCGACTTCGTTCGCGTAGAATTTCAATTTAAAAGAATGGATCCCGGATCCCGGACCCCATTTCCCGGATCCCGTCTTCCTGATCCCGTATTCCGGAAATCCCGTATCATGGTTCCCGGATACCGTAACTCGTTTTCAGGCTCCTGGATCCCGTATCCCGACTCCCGTATCCCGGACCCCGTATCTCTGATCTCAGATCTCGTATACCTTATCCCGGATCCCGGAACCCGTATCTCGGATTCCGTTTCCCGCATCCCGTATGGCTAATCCCGAATCCATTTCCCGCATCCCGTTTCCTGACTGCCGTATACCTGATCCTAGATCCCGTTAGGTTAGGGTTAGGTTCGAAGGTTACGACGTGGGTTACGTGTTAGGTTACTGGTGACTCTAAATGCACGGGGCTCCGTCGACCTTGTGATGGAGTAATATGGCTGGCAAGTGAATGTACCTACTTATTCTGTGTTGACTTGTTGGCTTACTCCAACCTGTAACCGATCATAACTTTATGGAGCGCTCACATTATAATTTGTAAATACGCCGCTCTCTGACAGGTCGTTTCCACGAACGTAAATGAATACTGGACAGCTTACTGCAGCACAAAAAACGAGCCGAGTGAGAGGGGCCCATAGTGGTACAGTGTAGCTACTAGGGTGTCCACGCAATAATACAATTTTAACGTACTTATTGTATTATATAGGTACATGAGTAACGCACATGATTTATATTTTATAACTCTAACGGAGGTTTCTCTATGCCTGTCGAAGATATAAAAGAAAGTACCTTATTACTATGTTTCATCTTCGCGTTGGTAGCCACTCTACAAGTAAAATAAACACTTCAAACAATGGATAAATTAATAAATATCTCCAGACAATACATCAACTATTAGGTCCCAAACTAAGCAACGCTTGTACCTACTATAAATACCGTCCAATGGACTGGAAGCTATCCCAGACCAGAGCAAATTACGAAAAGGCTATTTCCAAAATTTTCCCCGACGGGAATCGAACCCTCAACCAATCGGTGCAATGAGCCCAGCGGCCTACGGTCAAACCACTGCGGCAAACGGATGACAAAGTCATGTGGTTTTACCCTAGCTGAGCATTTTTTTTTTTTTTTTATAAGATTAGTTTAACGGCCCCTGGGAACTAGCCCTTTGGAGCCTAACATCAGTATACTTTTATTACATTTTTTTCTTAATTCTAACTTATAACTACCTTAAATCTACCTTATAACTACCTTATTTCTACCCCCCAAACCCCATCAGTAAAGTGGTGGATACTTTACTGACAAATTACTAGACTTCTTGTGGGAACTCGAAAATCATGTTTCACCACTTTGTTCCAATTACCCACACTCACGCACATTTATGAACATATAATGGTTAATATTCCACCAACATTACACATTATAATACAAGAAAACACAAGTTTTGGAAATTAAAACAAAAATGACAACATGACTTTTCCACTTCCCGCCAAAAAGCCCCTAGCTGAGCATTATTACCAATGTTACCATCTAAAGATAAAAAAAAAATCCGATCTTTTACAAAATATAAATAATATTCAATATTACTTGCTATAAAAAATATATGACTACAAATTAAAAATAATCATTATGAATCCAACATGTTTCGACGAAACAATAGTCACGACACGATAAATAAAAAAATAATTTATTTGGTTGATTTAAAAACTACCAATCACTACCCAACGATAATATTATTTTGGCATGGCAACTAGGAGTGAGAGGGACACGGTCCCAACTGGGGCCTCTCGCTCGGTTCGTTTATCTGTCTAAGAATTGTCATAATAGACCTTAAAGCAGGAGAATAAAGTTGAATTTCTTAATTTCTTCTTAACCAAAAACTCAAGTCATCAATCCTTCATTATACATCCGTGGTCGCTTCAGATCAAATCCCCAATGTTGCCAGATGACCATGTGAATTTTCCCAACTTTTTTCGAAATCCCTCCAAAGATTAGTTTTTTGAAAAAAAAAATAAAAAAATGGTTTTGCTCATTTAGGAGAAATACAAAATCAAAAATACTCTCTTAATTTTTATATAAGTTCAACTACATATTTATAAACAAATATTTTTATATTCCATTTTATTTTACCTGTTTCATTTAGCATATAATTTGTTACATGTCATGTTTTCAGTGTTAAACATTTATCACATTTTCGATGTAGGAACAAAATTGAACGGGTGGACCGATTAAGATTTAGTTTTTAGGGGTCCGTACCTCAAAAGGTAATTGGTAAAGGTATTGTAATATGGTATTCACCCACATACTACGACGTTCTCTACGCCTTCGCTTGCGCAATAATAGCAAAAGAAGTAGTGTTTCTTCGTCAGAATTAGGGGGTGCATTCCGAAATTCCGAAATTTCATAATTTTGAAATTCGGACCATTATTGCATAGTTTTCAATTTCGGAATTTCGGCCATTCAGTTTCGGAATCCGAAATTAGATTTAGTTGCTTAACAGCCGCCGTAATTCTTGAATGAATCATTTTTGCACTTCGTGCGCTATCCTAGAGTCTTTATATTGGAACTAGTACATTATAGAACTATTAAAATGCCTGTAGAATAATATTCCGCGACCTAAATTTTGGGAATAAAAGTACAAAAACATTATGTGAGAGAGATACTACTTACTTATATTCCCAAAACTGTTCATATTTCCTGGAGGGGTTTATCAAGGCGGGACAAAATTCGACAAGTTTCATCAAGTCTTTCAAATCAAAGGCTTGCGTCAGCTTGGACTTTCTCTCAGTTTTAACTTATTGAGCCTAAACATGATGCATAAAACTAGAGTCTATGAAACCAAAGCCAAGAAAACGTCTAAACATTATCATAGAGGCACGAAATAGCTATAGAGCGAGGGTTATTATTATGTATGCGAGGGTATGTAGGTATGTCTCTCCTGAACCTGTTTCTTATTAATCCGAATTTGATCAATAGTAGAAGATCCTATTTGCTAATCATGAGGTAAGGTCCGGCAGAGGCACGTACAGAGGACCTGATCATGAAGGTGAAGGCTAGAAATTTATGGAATAGATCAACGGCACAGGCTTTTTTTATTGTCCTTTCGAAAAAAAATACTAATTCTCCTTTAACCATTTCGCATAGACTTCCTTCAGTATCCTCCATTTATCTGTCTAACAGGACCTTTCCAGTTCGATCGTGCGGCCTTCTTAACGTCATCTTTTCACAGCACTTGAAGTCCCCTAAGTGGACATTTATTTTTCAATAGTCTCGAGTCTCCACTAGAGTAGCGATTTGCACCAAGATCCCTGATTTTGCTTAACAAGACAAGTTCCTTCATTCAATTTGAGGCAGGTTACTCGTTTGGTGACATCTCTGACTTTGCTTTGGTTTCTAACGGTCGATGGTCCAGCTTGCAGAGGTCTTTCGCTTAAAAATATAGATCTAACTACGCCGATGAGACCGTCCAGCAATGTGGAGACTTTGCTTATTTTATCTTCTTCTTCTATTTAAGTACCCGAAGGCCCTTGTCATTGTAGCTGATGAAGCTATTTCCACCATTTCCAGTCTAGGGCAGTATCTTTCACCTCCTGATACGATATGATATCAACCTTAAAACAAATCTGGCTCATGTAGCTAATTTATTCCTGGTCTTGCGTCTTCCTCATCATCGCTTTCCTCCTATATTTTCTTCTAGGATGGTTTTCTGCTACTAAGTATTGCTATTAAATTATGCTACTAAGTATTGTTTCTAAACGTTCTTCTTTATTTGACTCTCATTTGTAACATATATTTTTTCATTATGTTCGAGCATTTTCATTATGTTCGTTTTACAAGAAAATGGCTCAACCGATTATCACGAAGTTTCCACTAAACATATCATCACGATAGGGGTCGAGCTACAGAATAAAATATAGCGCTAGTTGAAGCTGCAGCTGAAAGCTATTTTAAGTCGTAAAATGATTCGAAAACGACATTACCTATTGTTTTTTTAATGAAACTAGCCGTCAAACACTAATGTATACTAAATATTTCAGATTTTACAGTAAAATTGCAATTTATAATCGATTTACCAAAATGTCGTTTCAATTTCGGAATTCCGTAATTTCGAAACTGTCGAGCCCAATTTCGTAGGCCAATTCCGAAATTGAAAATCTATGAAACTGCACGCCCTAGTCAGAATCCATGTTGCAACCGAATGAATAGCGGTCAAAGTCAACGGTAACGTCGGTAACCATGGTTGTAGTTGTAATCATGAAATATAATCGTACTATGTTTATGGTTAACACTATGGTGATTTGCTTTTATTCAAGTCCGCATTCTTAGTAACGAGGAACCGTACTAGATGTCGCTAAGCCGCTAGGGCAGAGATTCCCAAACTATTTTGGCAAGACGCCCCTTTTCCTAAATGAACTCAACAAAAATACTGTGTGATTCAGTCATTCTTATAACAAGTTGGTATACGTAATAGTTACAACCTATACGGTATCTTGAAAGTTTCAAATAAGAACTTGTGTTAATTAATAGGGGTCGATTTTTAGACGTCGTCGACCCCCAAAATCAGTTTTCGTTTATGTCGATATGTAATGTAACCAATATCGACCACTTTGGGAATCCCTACGCTAGGGCAACTAAATATGATTGTTTAGATTGGGTTACCCCTAAAAATATAACGCTCCTAAAAAATCCCATCCCACTTATTTACCCCCTAAATTTGACTCCTTTAAAATTAGTAAAAACTATTTAGGAGGTTTTTTTTCTAAAAGTGAATTTTTCGGGGGAGTTCGAATAAAATTGGTGGGAAATTCACATGGTCATCAGCTGGCCACACCGGTATTATATAGAATGCAACGCGCAGGCGCGCGGACCGCTACAAGCAGTTCGTGTATGGTAAATGGAAATTTTGTATTGAAACTGCTACTCGCCGTGCAGCGACCGCTTCTAGCGGTCGAGATGAACTGCTACAAGCAGTCCGTGTATTGCCGCGCTTAAACTTATCTAAACTTAAATTAATAGTTTGTACTATTAATTCAAGTTAAGATAAGTTCGTGATTGTTCACGTCTATAAAAAGGGCTTCTGTAATAGTGTTTTCATTTCGCGTAGACCAATTTCATGAACCCTAAAATGTTAGTCGTAGCTAAAATAAGGTTACCTCAGCTGTTTGGACGTGTAATGAAATCTTTGCAGTTAGGTACAGTCGTGCGGTACACGCTCACGTCCGCTGCAAACTGCGTACTTATAGCCGTACACAGGCATACTTATGTCAAGAGAAACATAGCTACACAATAAATGGTTACATACGTTGGGTTAGTCAGGTCGAAACTGTCTCGTCTCGCTTGCTCTGGGTTTTTTATACACAAATATTGCACGCATTGTTAAATTAGGAGTCTGCATGCAAAAGAGCTTCTGGACCTAATCAAAAATACAGTTGTTAATTCCATTAGATTATCTCTGATTGTCGAGCGTTTCAAAGCAAATATGAGTTCTGTTTGCTCTGTAATCTGTGACGTCACGGAGCTCCAGTTTTGGAACAAGGTCGACCATTTATTTCTGCGACTTTGACACACATGCCACGTGGTTGACGGTGAAGGCGGCTGGAATTGGGAACATTAACATAGATCAAGTGAAGAAATGAGGCTTACAATTTAATTTAGAGTAGCAATTTGTAACGATTACTTCACAATTGGTTTTAAAATTAAGGAAATGCGTCGCGAATCCTGGAATTCGTTATTATCTTCCTTCGATAGGTCTTGGCATCGGGCCGAGGATCGCAACAAAGGAGAATTTATGAAGATACATGAATGTCATGCCGACATACTCGTTTGGTTAATGAGTGCGATATAGAATTCTTTCGAGACTTTACCAAGAGAGAACCTTTATACACTATCGTCGAAAGGCTTGATTCGGCATTGCTATGGGTGCAGTAGAGGCGAGCGGCACCCGAGCAATACCTTTTTTTTTAACGTCGGAATAACGCATAGATATAGACATTACTGATGGCTCGGGCGCAGCAGCTCGTGGTATGTGTACGCACCCATTAAAAATCTTTTAATCTTCTTCTTCTTCTGACTGACTTACTTACTCACTGACTTAAATGCTCGAAATTATTTTAGCTGACTTAAAGTGGTTAAACTATTTGTTTTTGAGTTTAAACTATCGATGACGTCTACGGAAGACGGGAGTATAAACTCTCTACCGTGGTTTCAGATACTATTGATCTTACGGCCCTGAGAGTCACGCGGATAACAACTAGGATATACTAATACACAGAAAATTACGTAGATGATCAGCGCTGATGCTATTACAAACCCGGAAGTTTCTTTCATTCGTTCCTGATTTTAACATTAATTTACTACGGAAAGGTGTCAAAATTCAATATTCGAAGCCCAAACACTACGGAATATTGCTTCCCAATCAGAAGGCATGTGTATAGGCCTTAGCAATAGTCGGTCGGTAGAGGCGGACGCA
The DNA here is from genome assembly GCA_947859195.1 of Drymonia ruficornis. Taxonomy (NCBI): domain Eukaryota; kingdom Metazoa; phylum Arthropoda; class Insecta; order Lepidoptera; family Notodontidae; genus Drymonia; species Drymonia ruficornis. Next base: position 16,332,659 of record OX401904.1, read on the forward strand.
ATGTAAACAATCGGGTGCAGTCGCTCTGTAGTAAGTACCTAGTTTATATTCAAATTGTTGGACTCGGCCGGTCCTTGGACTGTGTACGCAGTCGGCGCTTGCGGATAGGTATTTGGGTTACCTTTAGAGTCTAAAGTTTAGACGTTGCAGGACGGTCTCTGTAGCCATCATAACTTCGCCGTGCTACGGAAAGTTCTGCATTGTATTAGGGACGGGAGGTTGTAAACTCATTCGTTATCAATGAAATAAATACTTACTTTAGATGTGTGTATGTTTATCTGAGTAAATATTTAAAATTAAAAGTTCTCTTAATTTATCTAAATTGTTCTTAAGCTTTGTTACGTCCAAAACAAAAAAACGGTAAACATAAATTGTCTCTCTTCGATCTTGTGCTGATTTACACAACGCCTCGCGGACATTCTCTTTCCAGTTGACATGTTTTACTTGACACACAGTAATCGCGACGGTAAAATAATAATGCTTTTGTAAATAATAAAGTATTATTTGTTACTTTATTTTCCTCGTTTTTCGAAAAGTGTGTTCTAATGTAGCATGCGTAAAGCGCTGGGTTCCTCCAGAACGGTGCCGTCATATAACGACCGCATTAGAACATTGGCTATGTAAACTATGGCGTGGTTGCCTAGAGACCGGTTTAGACACCGTTTTTGACATAGCCAATGTTCTAGTGCGGCCGTTATATGATTCCTAGGAACCCAGCGCTTAAGAGGCTTCTTTTCGCTTTTCCGTCGGAGCCACGTGGCCGCCGCCGACCGCACTTGCCTCCCTCTCGCACCCTGTTTGGAGAATTAGAAATTTCTCCAAACGTTGGCAAAATTGGTAACTTGGATATAGCATGCTGAAGAGTAGCAGAAGAGTCCTTTTGAGCTGAAATGTCTCTTATTGCTGCTATTTTCTAATTTCAGAGGTGCGAGAGCTCGTATTCTTTTAAATTTTAATATCCTTAGTTTTATTTAATACTTAACAAAACCGTGAATATTTCAATAACACACTCGTTTAAATTTTACTACGCCGATTCCGGGAATATATTTACTCGCACTGCAGTAGTCTTGAAATATAAAACAGGAAAAGATGCGGTAAGGTTAAGTAATGTTGCCGGCTTATATAAAATATGCAAAGCATTAATATTAAAGAATGAGCGCGAGGCTCAGTTTCATCACTTCAATTTTATAATACACAGTAAAGAGTAGTACCGTATTCATACGGTGAGAGCATCCGAGATAAATCTTTTTAAAATTAAAATACAAACTAAGCAGCCATATAATATTCAGTCGGCGGGTGCGCCATACGCCATACGTCGGAAAACATTCGTTTGACTTTAAATAATACAAAAATTGTATTTCACTAAAGCCCTGGAGCGTTAATAGTGTTTGAGAGTCGCATGAGTGATTTATTTAAGATTTGTGAGAATATGTCGATTTAAGTTCAGGTAGGTAATTAATTTGGCAGGCGCTCACCTTTGATTATCATTGTACTAATTTGAAATTGACCGTGGGGCAATTCTGTTATTATTAGATTCGTCAACACTGATTAAATAGTAGACACAATAATACTTTCGACTTCGTATATGATGTTTCTCTAAGCTAACAAAAGGAAATCCCCAAAAATGTACTAGACGGCCACTGCCTGTGACAATTTTCGCGGAATGTCGCCCCATAAATTAGGGTATGAGTCATGTCAAAAGTTATAAGATGCTCTTTTCTTGTATTTGCCCGCCAGACTTACGATAAAATAATTCTGTCATAGAACAACATCTACTAAACTTATACAATAGCTTTTGTGACGGTGGCTTGCAGCTGTTTTGACATATCATTGAATGTAGGTCCTGAGTATGTTTTTATTTACCTTTGTTTTATTTGCACTGAGTAACTTTTCAGCGACTATTTGTGTAATGACGTTTCTTATTGTCTTGACAAAGGTAAATAAAAACATACTCAGGACCTACGTTCAATGATATGTCAAAACAGCTGCAAGCCACCGTCACAAAAGCTGTTGTATAAGTTTAGTAGATGTAGTTCTATCACAGAATTATTTTATCGCCAGTATGGCGGGCAAATACAACCAAAGAGCATCTTACAACTTTTGACATGACTCATATCCTAATTTATGGCTATTTATTTATTTATGCTATAAGAGGTGGTGGTAGGGCCCCAGTTAGATTAAAAATCAGCCTCATCTAAACTAAATCTGATACATCAGTATTACTAATAGGAATGTTACGTACGACTATGGGAAGGTCAGATACAGTTAATTCAAGTCTGATTGTGGACCTATAGGATCAGCATCAATATTAACTACCTGTTTAGAAGGCTGGTTAACATCGTTCGAGATGTTTTTATCACTTTACACATTGCAACATTTGGTACTGTGGATTGCATAAAACCAAAATATAGAACTCCGTGCCAGTTCTTGCTATAAATTCAGTCGCAAAGTTCCCGGTTTAGTCAGCCTGCATAGCGATACAGGTTGCGGAATGCTTTGTGCAAATCGACTCTGGCTCTTGCTTTGAGAACAAATATTTACATTTGCAACCACTACACAAAACCGCACGCTCTGTATCAGTGTAAATTAGTTTTCATTGAAACTCGACGTAGCGTGTACAATTTAATTTGAGGGAACTGACTGCTTCCATGGCCTGTATGATGCACGGCCCATTTACTGTAACAACATTAAATCAATAGCTTATGTTTTTTTCACCGGTATTGCAAATTATTCCTAAATGTAGGTGAAGCCAACTCACTTAGAAAAACAATGGCTTTCATCGTCTTTAGTCAATCATTATACCGATGCCAACAGTCTAGGCACTACCTCAAATGCAATAGGTACCTACGTATAAATTGCTTGTTAATAGCTACGTCCAGAAGTGTCACATGCCGCGCGAGGAAAATTTTCCTCGCCAAGTTTGACTTGCCTCACGTGAGGCAAATGCGCGCCCTGCCTCACCTGAGCACTCACATTTGCCTCGCCTAGTTTGGCAGTCGTGAGACAGAACGATGTCAAACGTGTAAAACTGATTGATCGGGTATACCTTTCCCTGTCTAGAGTGTCAGTTGCCTCGCCATTTGCCTCGCGCGGCATGCGACTGAGGCAAACGTCGTGCTTCGCGAGGCATGTGGGTGAGCAGCCTCGCGCGGCATGTGCATGTTGTAGACACGTCTATTGACAAAGCCTATAACTCGTAACCAGGTCATTGTTACCTACTCAAATGTTTGAAACTCTGGTGGCCTTAATAAAGGAGTCGAGCTTAAACAGTTTTGGCAAACTCGAGATTTCAATTATTTCTCTGTAACTTCAAGTAAGTACTTGACATGTTAGTTTCACTTAGCTAAAGTAACCCCGTTTCCTGGGCGACGACAGGTGAGATTAAGGTATTAACTGTAAAATACTACGAATTCATTTTGTCGTTATGAAACTCCGAGCGAGGAAGTTGCATGGGCAAAGTTTGGGAATTTAAAGGGATTACCAACGAAAAGGGTGATCATAGTCCGTTAATTAGCACCGTACTTATCTTATTAAGTTTCGTAATATTGGGGAATATACTAAAGATAACATTTAACTAATACAATTCGAATGATAGTCAATGATAGTTGGTCAGTCAAAGATCGTTGTCGTAGCCTCCAAGACTATTAACGCCTGGGGTCTAACAGCGCTACTATGCAACATTGCCAATGCAATTCATTTTTCTGATTTTCTAGCAGAATCCTTAACAATTCCGGAAACTTTCTGTAAAATAGTTTATGCCATTCGTGACCATTTCACGGAAATTTAGCGGAATAATGAATTGATTTTGTAGAATTACTGCAATGTTGTACAGCGTTGCTACTGGCCCCCCTGAATTAAAATCTGAAAATGTTAGATGCTATTTCAGTAGAAAGCGGCATCTCAAGAATGCACTCAATTTCATGGGCATTTGGCTTCTTCTATACTTCCACTGTAACCCTTTGTTTCAGCGAAACTGGACGGTGTGAAGACGTACATGCGCATGCGCCGGGTGCCGTCCAACCTGCAGGTGAAGGTGATCAAGTGGTTCGACTACCTGTGGCTCACGCAGAAGTGCTCCGACGAGGAGAAGGCGGTCTCCTGCCTGCCCGACAAGCTCAAGGCGGAGATAGCCATCAACGTACACCTTGACACCTTGAAGAGGTCAGACAAAATTCTATCAAGTCGATCAAGTAGATTAGTACCTAAAGGATAAAAGTTGTATTGAAAAAATACCTACCGCAGCCAGAATCAAAATAGGGCAGTCTATACAGATGAATGGTTTGAGTTCACGGTGATGTGTTATCCTACTTATACATTATGCCATAATGCTTATGCAGTAAGTATCAGAAAAAATATAAAATAAATATAACGTCACGACTTTTATCCCCATTCGGGGGGTAGTCAGAGGCTTGAGTGGCCATACACCACCACATTGTGGAGGTATTAAGCCAACTCAAAGCCCACATTTCACCAGATAGTCAGAACCCAACGTGACAGGTGGTGAACCTTGTCGCCGTGTATGCAGGAACTGACTATTACCTAATCCCGAGGGATAGGTAGGTTTCCTCACGATGTTTTCCCTCACCGTTAGCGAACTGTAAAAGTAAGTATCAGCTTTAATTTATTTTAAGCCTACAGCAGAATTAGTGTCATTTGGTACTGGACGAAATATCCGAACAAAATACATAAGGTCTTATAATTCTATAGTGCGCGATATTCTGCATTGTGCCTCAGTAAGTGCTAAAGAACATGTCTACCGCAAAGAAACATCTTTCGCTTTCTTTTTTACCTGATTAGAGTAGGTAGACGAAAATTATCTTAGTAAAAGTATCAACAGTAGTATGGTGGTGTATGGCCACTCAAGCCTCTGACTGCCCCCGAATGGGGATAAAAGTCGTGACGTTATCATAAAAGTATCAATGAATACGGGGGAAAAGTACTATTGTTGTCTCTATTTTAGGACAGCAAAAATAGAGACAACAATATGTTATGTGCGAATATTCCGTCTAGTGGAAACGAGGGGTTATATTTGCAATTGTATAACATTTATATTTCAAAATTCAAAAGAAGACTTACCTAAATTAGGTTTATGAAATTGTTGGTCATTGAAGTTCGTGCTGATACGAAAATTATGCAGAGCATTAAATGCTTTCAGATAATGATTAAGGAAAATTTTAGGAACTTTCTTTAGTGTCAGCGCTCGGTTTAGCTGCAAATATTGGATACAGAACAGCAGATTAGTATTCCTTCGATGTTTTCTCATTTCATAAATAGATACAAATAAAAGTAAGGTACGTGTAGAATCGGGGCCCAGGTGTGAATAATACATTTGTACATGGTTACATGTTAAGCCTGGTGTATATTTGGGAGGGCCGCACCGCAGTGCATTGCATTGTGAAAATCGTGCGTACACAAGCCTCGTGTCACCACGCCCGAGGTCTACGCGTTCAGACGTCAAAACTGACTGTTCAGGCGCATCGTAATGCGTCCATGCGCTTATGCGCTCATGCGCTCATGCTCTCATGCACTCATGCTCATGCATTTGGAGCATGTTTGATGTTCCCTATACATTCGAATACACGCCTACTCGAAAAATTAATCCTGTAAAATCTAATCTATAGGACGAACATTGTACCTACATTGGCTCCGCAAATAAATCAAAATGGCCAGAAGCAAACTTTATTGGTACAAATTCAAATTGAATGGTCGCTCTGATTAAGACAATTCGGAGTCACGAGATAGGTATTGCAAATAGTTCAGTTGATTTTGCCGGTGACAATGACAAAGGACTGTCGGAGCTCAACTCTAAGGATAATGAAGTTGTTACTAGATCGGAGGAATTAGTTAAGGCGCCCAATTCAATTTGATTGTAGTTTGAAGTACGGTGAGGGCAATCAAGTTTTATTAAGACGAATACAATCGTTACTTTATTGGATGAAGGATAAATCGCATCAATTAGAATGGAGGCTTTCATGTTTGGTGCTATTTAATCGAGGCGAGCGAAGGCGAGGACAATAACATATTATGTACTTAGGTAATCCTCGTGTCGGTTCGTCGACTTGTCACGAATTAAAAACGACTTATCTATGTTTACCCGAATTTGTGGTCGCGTCAACTTTGTAGTTAGTACCTACATGTGTGGGTGTCCTTGTAACTCTATTGAAAGGAACTTGTACAGATATACGCGGTATTACGTAAGTACCTCACATTAATGCAGCGTGGCAGTTCAAGCTTAATATCCCGTGTTGTATAATTAAAAAGAGAAACATTCGCTTTTTACGTTCATGAATTATGCATAAGTGTTCGCTTATACGATCCGTAAATTTTTGTCGCCAAATGGCTCTTTGCAGCTTTTCTGTTTTTCAGCTGAAACCTGTTTGCGCAGTTTAGAGCGCCTGTCCACGTAATCTTTTAATACGTGGCTTGTACATTTGTACATTGTAGGTACATACATACATAAATATACTCACAATTGTATCCCATGTGGGCAGACCAACTACTGATTGCCACATGCTACGATCTTGACACATTTCGTTCGCTTTTCCATATTCATACATCTCCTGCACTTAGAAAAAATTCATAAGCTGAAAAAGCCAATAATAAAATAGTTGGATATTACCTATTGTCTATATGTATTTCAGTTCTTATAAAATCTTTAGAAAAATTGCAAGTCTTTTGAATCTGCTCCGTCGTTACTATCTTTTCCATCTATTTCGCTGGTAGCATTGAGCGAAAATATAAGTAAAGTATATTTAGACATAATAGGTACACGTCCCTGGCGTATTGTTCTCGCTAGTAAACTATTCTTAGTACATTTCCTTTGTTGTAGGGTGGAAATCTTCCAGAATACGGAGGCGGGGTTTTTGTGCGAATTGGTGCTGAGGCTCCGACCGGTTCTCTTCTCGCCCGGCGATTACATCTGCAGAAAAGGTAAAGCTCTTGTTATAATTATTAATAGCTTTAATTTTTTTGAAATTATGATACTTTTCCAAAAAGACTTACAAAAGAATAATAAACAATAATAATAATAAACATGTTGTATAAAATGGATAAGGTGAGGAATGTCTATGTAAGAGGTAGTGTAAAAGTAGCGCCTATAGCAGATCAAATTCGAAGAAAGGTTTGGGCATGTGATGAAAGAGATGATAATCATGACGTGATAATGAAACTTGACTAAAAGAGTGATCAATATGAATGTGGATGGATAGATTCCGAGAGGAAGGCCCAAGAAGAGATGGATGAATGAGGTTGGAGTAGGCGTAAATATGAAAAGAGAGACATACGGATCCGACCCCAGATAATGGGACAAGGTAAGGCAGATTATGATGATGAATTACTATTCTAGATAGGGTCGTTTTCATCAAATATACCAATTACTTTAGACCCAAGTTTTGTCCTCAGGTGAAGTCGGAAAAGAAATGTACATAGTGAATCGAGGGAAGCTGCAGGTGGTCGGCGACAACGGGAAGACAGTGTTGGCAACACTCAAAGCGGGTTCTTATTTTGGCGAAATTTCCATTCTGAACATGGGCACGGCAGGTAAACAACTTGGTAAATATCGCCACGGCCCGAGACGCCACGCCATTATTATTCTATTTTGTTATTCTTGAAAAGTTTCGAAAAGCAAACGTTTCGAGGAGACGCTGCAATCAGGCCGAGGGAGCGGCCGCGACGCTACCAACAGGTTATGGGACATCGCTCCAGGGACGAGGCTGTTACCGCTCGTCTGCCTCTTGCCTCTTTTGCTCGCCTCGTCGGTACCCCTACTTCATCTACAACACGGCTATCGACCAGCGCTAACCGGCTGGTTTCCCAATACAATTTAGGGAATGCTTTTAATATTGAATTAATTTGTCATTACGCATTTAGATGATTATTTTGTATAATTTCAAATTCTCTTTAAAGAATTTTCCTTTTCATATACTTCAAAAGAAGAGATATTGTTGTGTGGTAAGCTTAAATTTACTTTTATTTGGAGTTATCGACTTCAGTGGCTTCAGTTCTTAGCTCCTCTTCAAGGTTCAGTAGTCTTGTGTCATGTGTTTATTTTCCTTTAGTTATATCTCCTTGGTTGTATGAAGGCAGTGTCCCCGATCGCTTTGCATCCTCCCCGACCTACATACATCTGGCGTGACCTCTTGGTGCATGAACCCCCGTTACTATAAGTGGCCTGAGAACTTAAATCGTACTCTCGATTCTGATAATTCTTTTTATTTCCATTATCTAACTTCGATATCCTATGCAATTCTAATCTCGTAGAACTGCTTAGAACTTTGAGGATTCCGTATTTACCTACTGATTTTATTAATCTAGTGTTCTTACCAATTTTTCTTAAAGCTTTGTCTTGGTAATGGAGCTCATCAAGAACCCTATAGAGATGGCTTCTTATAATTGTTTTACGGTCAGCTATGTATTGAGAGCGAACGTGTTGTGGCTCCGGATTCGTTACCTACCCTGCGTGTTGTGTGAACCTCAAGGTAGTTTTAATCTTTTTCTAAATCAGCTTTAATATTTAGCTCGTGAGATGTGATCGATTCTATTTGTTTATCCTGCCACCGGTGTTGGGTCCTGGTCTATCTTATGATCTGTTCTGTGTGTGTTGTGACGGGGGGTGTGGAGTGGGGGGGTATGCGGTCATCAGAACAGCTCATAGGCGGGTGCCTAGCACCGGTTGGCACGGAGTGTGTGGATGGCACGTCGACAGGCAACCGCCGGACAGCGTCGGTGCGGTCCGTCGGGTACTCGGACCTGTTCGTGCTCAGTAAGAAGGACATGTGGGACGTGCTGAAGGAGTACCCCGCCGCCAGGGTGCGCCTCGAAGCGATAGCCGTCAAGAGACTTGAGAAGTATAAAAAAGCGCCGCTTGAGAAAGGTAGGTACAGTATCATTTAGGACCTATGCACACGAAGACTTTTCCACGTGCCGTAGCGCGTTACCTGCGTCGCAAAACTTGCAATTAGAAACAGGTTCTGATAGAATAATAACTGTGTTTGCAGTGCGTATTTTGGTGCGTGAATAAGTCTTTGTGTGTATAGACCCTTTTTCTCTTTGTTATTAATTAAGTGTCCGAAGACCTTTGTCGGTGTACCTGGTTGAGCTCTACCCATCTATTTCTAACTAGGGCAGTCTATTTCACCTCATTGCTTCCCGTTAATCTTGATATCATCGTATTCTTGGTATTCCTCTCCCACGCTTTCTTTCTAGGATATTCTTTGTAAAGGTGCTATTTCGTGAGCGCATACGCCCTTATATTTTACCTGATATTTAAGATTAATAACAATTAAATTATTGCTTGCATAACTGAACGTTGCTAGACGACTATGTTAAGCCATCATCTAGAGCTGTAGCGCGCGTGGCGCACTCCGCACCTTAGGTACGAAGCTACAAGTATTAGCCTGGGTGATCCTTGTAGGTGGAAATAATTTAGGCACGTGCGCAGTGCGCAGAGCTTTTTTATTTTGCACAGGTTGGCAATCTGCCTCTATCTCACCTGATGGAAAGTGAAGATGAGGTCGAAGATGTGGATCGCTGACTCAGTAACTAAGTTGACTAACTTACTATGTTGAAACTGCGTCGTAGCAAGAGTCGCCATTCATTTTAATATCTTTGCCGGGTGTTGTTAAGGCCCCGCTTCCCGGCCGAGCGTTTTGGCCGTCTGTATTGGTCGAGACAAGCCCCGCCCACTTTTGTTGCGAAAATATCGAAAATCATTCATTGTGACGTGAAATACTATTGCATCACCAAAATCGAACTTATATTTTTTTGGTATTATCTTTCTCCATCTTTTAGTGAAAAAAAGTATGTAGTAAAAGAATATGTAGCACTTTTTCCTGCTTATTTTTTAAAGATGAGGGTTCAATAAACACGTTGATATTTTTTTCAAAATTTTTACTCCTCTCGTCTAAGAGGAGATAGCCTTCTAATATGCCACGTTAGGTGCCTTTAAGTCTTAAATGTGAGTATATGGTAACAGTGGCGATGGGGCGCTGCCAGTCCACGCCAGGGCTGGTGGAGACGAGCGGGCGCGTGCCCATCGAGGAGATGCAGCTGCCGCCCGCGCTCGCGCCGCCGCCCGGCCTGCCGCACCCCTCACACCCGCCTTCATACCGGGACCAGCTTTATAGGTGACAATCATACATCAACACAACTTTACCAAGAAAAAGGGAGACACGTGACCCTCCAAAATATGTAGTTTATCCTAGTAAACGCTTGTTCTAGGGAAATGCTAGTTCAGAATATTTTTATAATATGTACTTATTCTGAGAGCGGTAACTGTAGGTAATTATTATGTCCTATTTGCTCTTAGGCTCGTATTAATAAATGCATCTCAAAAATGAGATCGATCTTAAGAAAAAAATAAACAATGTAAAAAAGTCAAGCCCGCTGAGTTTCTTGCAGGATCTTCTCAGTCGAGGTCGCGTTTCCGATCCAGCGGTAGAATTTAAGGAAAAATGTAAAATGACAATTTGTACGTGCCCTAGTAGGCCCTAACAAAATAAATGAGAATTTGAATTGAGTTTTGACATTATGTATAGAACATCTGCCAAAACCAGCATCTTAAGATCGATCTCATTTTGAGATGCATTTATTAATACGAGCATAAGAAAAAGTAACAACCAGCTTCCCGGTAAAAATATGCTTGCAGTGAAGTATTTATTAGTCAGAAAGAAGATGATTAAATCCAGATTTTTAGGTACTGCTTGCATTTTAGTTCCGATATAGGTTTTGCAAAACCATTGATTATGTATTGGTACCCATCATAGCTACTTTTCAAAATATTTTAAAACACAATAAATGTATAAGTAAATGTATATAAATGAATAAAATAAATGGTATATATTGCGTTCCTGAAAATATTTCAGCAGGAAACCTATTGCCCCGAGGCTTTGGTTTCGTCTGATCCGATTCAAATGTAGATTTATGTAAGGCGAACATAATATGCAATGTTACGGATATTCCAGTTAGAATTGCAGGTAAACGGATCCAGGTAAACCGCGGACGTCCGTTACCCGAGCCCGTAGCGGCCATACAAGATTGAACTGATTGTTAACGGTTAACGGGAAACGGTTATTGTATTATCCGCTTTGTTCTCTCACAATAAGGTAGATGAATCAGATTGAGGTTTTAGTCGGATGCAAATTATAACTCTTTGATTGTTAAGGATAAGATTAGGATAGAGTAAGGTAAGTTGCCAAAATTAGAGTATTATTCGTGTAAATCATTACAGTGCTTAAACAATTTGGCAAAAAATAATATTTGGGATAGCCCCTAACATTAAATTATGTAAGTATATATTTTATATTAACTCATACCTACTTACCAAATGTTACATATTGTGAAATATTTAAAAAAAAGTAACGGATTATGGTCACTACTTAGAACATTTTTCGAAACGAAACGTCCGTATTTTTAGTCATGTTAAAGTTATTTTGAGAATTATTTCACTGTTAATAATCGGAAGACATCATTATTCTACACAATTACGTGAACATAGCCAACATCCCAATTACGGTAAGACTGTACCACAGTTAATCGAACTGTAGGGCTAGCACACGCTACAAGACAAGAATTTTGTCACGCATTATGTCGCACCAAATCACTCTCTCTCTTTTTAATGCATAAGAGAAAGGGAGACAAAATCGATTTATCTCGCGTTTTGACTTGCCACGGCCGGCTATCCCACCAGTGCTGCACAATTTAAATCACACAACTTTTGAAGTCTTTCATGGACTTATCAAAAGTTATTCTACATCTGTTGCACTATCTTGCTACAGTAACATTTGTGTGTTGCAGTTCGTCAGTAAGCCCCCTTCGTGTAGCGTCGCCTGTAGCGTCGTGCGCATCAAGCGTACGGAGCAGCGCGGCGGGCGGCGGCAGCGTCGCAGCCGCGCCGCGCGCGCTTCTCGACTCGCACGAGGTGCTCGAGTGCGAGATCAAGCGCCTCCGAGAACGACTGTACACGGTCGAGACCGAGAACGCTGCGATGTCGGCAAAACTGAGCCAACAGCAGTGGGAGGTTGACCAGAGGTGAGGAACATAAGACTGTGTTTAGGCTCTAAAAAGACAGGAAAGCGCTTTACCCGTATACTACCCGATATTTAGGGGCCTTACCCTAATACTAGGAGGTGTAATAAACGTTAGGGACTCTGCGTAGGGTTCTCCATTATTGCGTTGCATTTTTTTGTATCCTTAGGTGTGGTTGGCGTAAATAGCAAGTTAACAATATTTACATTTCAAAGACTACGGAACGGTCTGTGTCTATCCATAGCAAGTGACTGGTACCCTTTTACCCCGTAGATGCCTTATATAGAGCGAACGCTTGCAGATATTACATTAGGAAAATAGATCTTATATAATCTTTGCTCAGTAACAACTGATTTGTGTCTGGGTGTGTCAGGATATGTCGTGAACTGTCCGGACCAATTAGCATTCAGTACTTTAAGTAGTTACCCCGCGCCCAAGCACTTCAGTTGCATTGCGAATAAATAGGTATAGTAAAGTCGTCTACGGGGTAAGAGGTTGATGCCGAGGATCATTCGAGAGACGATCTCATCTCATGTATGTGTACGCAGGCTGCAAGAGATCGAGATGCAGATCTGCGGTGGCAGCTCGCTCAGCTCGCAGGAGGACAACGAGCGCAACCGCGAGAGCATCATTTAACGGCGCGCCTCGGCCGAGCCGCCGCGGCTGCTGCCCCTGCCCGCGCTGCGCCTCTCCGCGGTGTACTGACCCCCCCACACACCCCGCCACCCCGCCCCCGCCCGGCACTCTCGTGACGTCAGTGAACGAACGTACGATACCTTAGTGTTTTTATGAGTAAATATTATAATTAAAAATACGAATTAACTTTATCAAAATTTATATATACGTAGTATATACGACTCGCTAATATTTGACGAGTGTTGTGGAGTGAGATTTTGCCGAGACAATATATTATCTTTAACGTTTAGGTACATTGAGGTGTTTAGTGTGCGTGAAGTGTGTGCGGGGCGCGACACATGCGCCCGCGCTCTTTTAATACCTACCCGTCTTACTTTCCTGTGCCATTCCGCCCGGCTAATTTTTATTTGTCGGTGAACTGTTAGCAGTTAAGTAAAGAACGCACTACGATCGGCTCCATAGTTAATTATAACCTCGAATTTCTCAATTATAAAAATATTAATAAAACAAAATAAAAAGCATGTTTTTTTTTATCAATGTAGGTAATTTATTCCTCTACTACCCTGTAAATAATACCATAGTGCAGTGCGTTCTTACATGGTTTATTTAATTAAGAACTTTTGTATTATAATTAATTAATTTGTATCTGTATTCGACTAGTTAACTGACCTACTCGAACGTAATTCAATTTTGAGTCCCGCTTTGAAAACTTTGACGTCTAAACAGCCAAGTGGGACATAAGCCTTCCTCTTATGGAGATATTTACAAGCTACGTGACTTAGATGCGACCCGTAGGTCGCCTATTAATTTGCTCTATGCAGTCGGGGTCGAAACTAGTTGGGAGCGACTGACGTATAATGCGTAGTCGACGCGTTAGGTCTTCCGTATAACGACGCTGCCAAAATTCCACTATATTTGACTCTATTTAGACTTTATAGGGTACCTAGCATATCGATTGGCGACCTATAGGGTCGTATTTCAGTCGCGTAGCTTGTGAGTATCTCCATGGGAGACAGGCTTTCAAAGTTTGCGTAGCGTTTCAGTATCCCGCCGATGTTTCTCAATATTTAGTAATTCATGTTGTTCTTGGTCTGTCTCTGAGTCTCCGCTGATGTCATTCTCTAAAGGCGAAATTTTTCACTCTAAAGTTTGAGAGTTTGTGTACAAAATTATCGTGTATCGTATATTCAGTATCTGGTACTGGAGCCAAATAAAGGCCAAAGTGAGTGTGCTACGAATAAGATTTTTGTGTTAACTCATAAATAGAGAAAAATAATGGATACTTTCTTATCCATTAAATTTGAGCTTTAATTATTATAAAAAAATCCCGGAAGACTTGTAACATTATTGTAACCCATTTTTAAGTTAAGTTCTATCGACCCCACATTTGTTGTAACAGTCTAGGGAATAGAAATCATTCGTCACTCAATTTGGTATAATCTACTACATACCTACTATATTCGCGGAATAATATTATTATTACATTTCTGATGTAATTTTGTCAGGTTTAAGTAAATAAAATCGACCATAGTATGTTGTAATTTGTTATTTAAATAATGGATTTATTACCTATATATTAAGAGTAGCTTAAAACTGGTAAATTAATCAGTTTTGGTAAATAAAGACCACTACTACCAGATAAGATTAAAATAGATAAAACATTTTAATGTAAAATATTGAGAATCGTTTAAACGACGTTTTGTACTTGCATCCTTCAGATCTTCGTTGGGTTCCGATTGCGTTATGTAACTATGTATGTAGCATTGATGTGTCGACATAAAATAATTCTCTTATTGAGGATCTATCATTTATTTGTCGACTACTTGTTTAAGTTCACTAATAATAAGACAAGATGAACGGTACCAAACGTGAACAACGTCTTAACTCAGTTCTAAGTAAAGTGTAAATACTTATTCTATATCTATGATACGTGTTTATAAGCTGTTTTCATTGATAAGAATTTGTTTTGAAAGCCAAAGTGAGCTGATATGTATTGTTCGAAGGTTCCGAGTGCGGTGTTTTGAGGTTTACCGTTTATTTACAGTAGGCTATGGACGAACGAGTAGGTACGTTGAGTGTTAGCTCGAGCGTGCCATAGTCGGTTGGACGTGCGCCGGCGCACATGTTCGCGGGTTCAGTTCGCTACAGCTATCAGTTAGCTCCATATGTACACTTTATTTCCTGAACGCCCGACGATATAATAGATAGGCGATAAAATTTTTAACTGTAAATAAAATATTTATTTATTGTTATTATATTCCATAAATTTTTCTTCTTACATATTTCTCGATTATAAAATGGTAAGAGAGATGCATTATGCATTATGCGATGAATACTTATATTTAACGAAAAACGCAAGTGCTTTTTATCGTAATGAATAGTAGGTCTATGAGTGTCCGCCGACGAGTGTAGGGCGGGCGCCCGCGCCGCCGCGCCGCCCGCAGGCACGAGATCGAACGAATTGTAATTCCTTTTGTAATGATTATTGTATGTAACGCTGATTCTTTACTTGACACGAAGCAGACACTCGATGCGGTCGTATTATTTGAATGGAAGTCGGAACGCGGTTCAGTAGTCTCGCAGTAACCAGGCTTGTGCATCTTGAATTGGAAATTCAATTATGTATCGCACATGATTCATTTTATTGTTAATAAAAAGATTATGATAATACGAATATTGTATTTTATTTAACCAACCCAGCATGATTATTTTGAGTTTTATATTGACATGCCAGTTTTTATTACCTATATATTATTTTTGTCTTCCCTTAATATTCGCTAGGTACCTGCATCATTAGTCTGATTATTCTACACACTTTGAGGAACGAGGATGAAAAGGCAACGCTAAAGCTAAATCTTTTACGAAATCCGATTTGTCAAGGATTCCGTTCCCCTGTGAAGATTCCATCACAACGTGATACATTGTTTCTCAGCAATCAAATATTAACACTCTTTTCGCGAGCATTCCCTGTGTAGATGAAAAATCTAAATAAGTACACATATCTACAGATCCTATTCAATGGTAAGAAACACTCGGGCGAGGCTGCTTACTTTGTGAGGTTACCGGGATTCCCACTTTCCTTTAATATTTTATTTCACTCTAACGCGCAATCCGCTACTTTACTTTCCCTGCTTTTTCATTTCACCTGCTACTCTTTATAAGCGCGGAGAGTTTTACTGCTTTATCGGCTGTCAACATTTTTAACTTTGTGTTATTTTAGTTGGCTAGAACAAGCTAAAATAGCTGACCGTCTGTTCGCGAGAGCAAAAATTTTGATTTTATTTGTCGGTGAAAAATACCTATAGTTATAATTTATACCTATATACTTTTATGAGAAGGTCTTTCATTTTGAACTTTGTTAGTATATACTTTACAACAGCAGATAGTACATTTCACCTGAGCAGTGGGGTAGAAAACTAAATAGTAAGAACGACTACGAGTGCACCTGAGCGCACCGTGCTGAACAAGACTGACGGAAATTGTTGCCACACAAATTCTTTCCCAGTTTTCCATACGCAGTCAATTTCAATGCTTTTGATTATTACCTTTCCACGCTGTGAACGGGAAGACAGACAATAGTCAGGATCTCTATCGCTTCTACATTGGTAAAGTAGGTAAGGTACCATTACAGGATTCAGTTGAGTAAAAATAATATAACAGTTTCAATAATGACGTCAGTTTAGATGAAGCATTTTCGTCCGATTATTTATTTGCAATATGGCAGATAATGATTTTCTATCAAACTCTGGTAAAGTTTAAAAACAACCAACTACGTCTACTTAAATTTAGTATCTAGCTAGGTGAAAATACTTCAGACTGGCTATTTTGCGGAGCTCATGGAAACTATATTTGTATAGGGTTTGATTGGCACTTTACTAGGTATTCGCATTGGAAAAAGGGTTAAAAATCTATCTGTGAAATGAAAACAAGTTCCGTACAGCGCACCTACTTATAGATTATAAAAAAAATAAAAAATATAATGTCACGATTTTTTATCCCCATTCGGGGGTAGTCAGAGGCTTGAGTGGCCATAACCCACCACATTGTGGAGGTATTAAGTCAACTCAAAGCCCACGTTCGCCAGATAGTCAGAACCCAACGTGACAGTACGTAACCTACCTATCCCTCGGGATTAGGTAATAGTCAGTTCCTGTATACACGACGTCAAGGTTCACTTATAGATTACTATATTTTTATCCTTATTACTAATAACGTTGTGATTATAAAGCTCTTCGATTACTAGTTCATGTCTTTTCTATTATTTTGCAAAACGTCCTACCTATCCACATTTAAAAAGGCAGAACGTCGCCTAACAAAGTTTCACTATGTAGACCTACTTCTAACAAGAATCTAATTAAAATTAACAAAGAAACAAAGGTGCAAAGGTTTCACCCTATTAACCCGGTACCATCGTAAATGTGCCATACCTTTAAACCCTTACATCGAGCGTGTTTGGAAGGTAGTAAAGAAACAACAAGATTGGGGGGTAATCCCGTTGAATAGGTGAGTAATTGGATCATCTAGAGTCGCGGGTACGCCTCCTTGGGGGCTCGACCCACGTCCGGAGTCCATCGCACACACTTTTTATTGTGCATCGTATAAAATGGATGGTTCGGTAACAAGTTTAGTAAGTGTAATAATATAAAGATCCTCAAATGTAGGGGTGCGAGGTGTAGGCGGCGCGCGGTGCAAGCGCTGCGGTTCAGATTCAAGTGCATCGGTGCGGAAGCAATGCAAGCGGATGATATTCCTTAGCAGCCGTCGCCTGCCCGCCTTCTTGCTTACCTACTGCCGGATTAAGGAGGCTCCATATACTGCTCGACACATGGAATTACCAATTAAGTGTAAGAAATTTGAAATTTGAATTTGGAGAGCGGAATTTTGGTGATAAATACGGTCATGTTATGATTTTCTTCTCCATAAATTAATCTATTAAATAACTATCGTGTTATGGAAAACAGTTTTCTGTGTTTTCAGACTGTCTTTACTTTCGAGTAATCTCCGAATCTTCGTTGCAAGATTCTTTTTTGAAAATGTTGATATTGTAACAGCAGTATTTTCAGCTTATAAAAATAAATAAGTAGGAGAAACAAACGTTTTTGTTTTATCCAACAAAAACACTACAAAGGAAAGATTTACCTACTTCAGAAGATCTTTTAAATACAAACATCTCGAGTGAAACAGCCAGGAGTTAATCCTGTTCAGTTCGTTTCGCACTGTCTTTCTGTTTACCGTAATGCTTCCAGGATATTGGATCGCCAGGAAATTCGAGCGAACGCAAATATTTGCGATCGGGATATCATAACACACTTACTGCTCGCTTGATAAAATATTTATACATACTACCTACCTATTGACAATGTCATAATCCTACATTTTTCGTAACTAAAATACTATAGGTATATCTACAGCTGAGTGTATTCAATCGGAACATACCATCTTATTGTACTATCTATTTATATTCGCGTAGCTTACCTAGAGTAGCTTTGGAGAAGTCAAATTATATTTTGCCATCGAAACTAAAGAAAAAGAATGGACATCAACAGATTATTGGCTGCGTCTTTATCACGCGCATGCCTCGCGCGAGCACTCAGTTTTAACGTTGAAATGTATAGACACAATGTCATAATATGAGTGCTCGAGTGAGGCATGCGCGGAATATGGACACACCTATTTACCAACATTTTTGACGTCCGCTTAACGCAGAGGTTCGAGCGTAGGCCGCTTGGCACCCTGCATTGCGTGGTTGCGGGTATAATTCCCGCCAGAGGAAAATTTCGGAAACGGCGTTCTCGTAATTTGCCCTGGGGGTAAGCCCCCACAAGCTCTTATTGCGATTCAATTATAGGAACGTTTTAACGACGTTTTAATGACGTTTCTTATTGTCATGACAATAAGGTACGTCATTGCACAAAAAGTCGCTGAAACGTTAATACGTTCCTGTAATTGAATCGCAATAAGAGCTTGTGGTAAGCCCCCTGGTCTGGGTGTCACTGGGATCGCCTCTAGTCTAATAGCATCGTAGCTTTGCGTAAGCCTTGCCTAGTTTGGGACCATACAGTTGGCGTGTTATCTGGCGATATTTAGCCCCTTTTCCATCGTGACGGACATCGGCATTGTCGTTTATGTATTTGACTGGTGTATAATAAAGTGTTATCTATCTATCTATCGGCAAACATGTGTCCTGCACATGCGTCTGTTTACCCAAAGCAATTTGCATTTGTTTTGAATTAATTAATTTAATGGCGCAATTAAATTGTCAGTGTTCCGTCGGTATGGTCGGTGCGTAGTGTTTTCCCAGCGGCGTGGTGTAATCACCGCGGCGGTTTTATTTCACTTGCCGCCATTGAAAATCCATTAAAATTTTAATTCTCCCCGCGGTACGGAGAAAGAGCGAAAATGCCGTAATAAAGCAGTAAAACGTGTTTGCTCAAATAAAATTACTTAAAGCTACAACGGAATGGATGAATGCTAATGCCTTTCTAAATATTGGTTGTTACTACTCAAATCATCATGTGCAAGAAATTTTAATGATTATTCAATTTAGAATATGTAGTTAAAGCTAGGCATGCATACAAAAGTTTAGGCAGTACCTAACATCTTTTTGATATACCTAGTTATCACTGGAGTTGTGTAAACTTAACTGAATAGGTACTTTTACGTATAAAATAGGTTTCAAATGTATTTCTATGCATGATCATTTACCCATATCAGAATTGCTGGTAATGTTTCGAAGCTACAATATTGCCGCAGTAACGTTGCTTTTAGCGCCGCCCTTAGAATTTTTTCGTGGCGAAAGACACGCCAAAAACGCACTAGCTCTCCTGCTGTGTAGGTAGGCAGGCTTAAGAGGAGGGTTCGAAATTTGGTTGATTTTCTATTCTACTTTTTCTTTAAGTAAGTATGTGGACTAGGAATCTTATATTTAGATGTATGATTTTTGACT
This sequence comes from Drymonia ruficornis, assembly GCA_947859195.1. NCBI lineage: Eukaryota > Metazoa > Arthropoda > Insecta > Lepidoptera > Notodontidae > Drymonia > Drymonia ruficornis. Next base: position 16,352,265 of record OX401904.1, read on the forward strand.
ATATTATCTTGAGTATCTTTAAATCCAAATCACGATTTGATGAAATTTTCTCGATAAAAAAAATTTATGAAATGAGCTCTAATTATTTACAATTTTCCTTGCTACCACGATGTTTTTACGATTTAGATCACGAAATTATTTCTAAAACATAGCAAATAATGATATCTAAACTACCCTTCAACCATATTTTAATTCATGAAGTAGTTTTTTTTTAATTCAAGTAAATGTGGTTTGGCGCTTACGTTGTTTATTTCCGAGCGCGCGCACAATATCGCCATCTCACATTTTAAGTACTTGAACTAACCATGTCTCTCTCTAACTTTGTATTGTCAGTGTCCGCTCGGACTTGTTCGACGTCGGACCTGTGAAGGATTTTTTAAAAAATATTACGAAAAAATATTACGGTCGTGCCACATTACAGGTACAGTACAGTATTTACAGTCCGCCGACGCCTATGATAAATAAATAAATATCCTTGGAAATTCTTTTACACATGACTACCTGATCCCAAACTAAGCAGAGCTTGTACTATGGAAACCAGATAACTGATATTACTACATATACTACTTTTTGTTTGTAAATACAAACTAAATATACACTTAATTACACCTAGACTCGGGACATGCGGACATGTTCATGCACACAAATGCATGTCCTGGGCAGGAATCGAACCTACGACCTGCACTGCAGCGTGATTTTCGTTTGCTTTTCCTTGTCTTGTGTAATTTCTTTTCATCTCTTGTCATTTTGTGTCATCTCTTGTCATTTTGTGTCATCTCTTGTCATTTCATATTTATTCGTGTCATTTCTGTAAAAACTCCCTATTTCGCTTACTGTTATATACTTGCAGCATGGTCTTGGGCCGACAGTGGGAATACATTGCTTGTCAAAACAATGGAGTCGCTTTATTGCGTTTGTTGTAGGTATGGATGGGCAAGTAATAAATATATCATACATCAATAAATTATCGTAAAAAATAACATTACAGATATGGATAGGAAAATGTTTGTCCGTCCTATTCAATCTATTATATTATAAACGAAAGTAACTCTGTCTGTTACCTTTTCACGGCTAAACCGCTGAACCAATGTTGATGAATTTTGGTATGGAGATAGACTGGGTCTTGGCGGAGAACATAGGCTACTTTTTAGGGTTCCAAAGGGTGCTAACGGGACCCTATTACTAGGCCTACGCTGTCCGTCTGTCTGTCTGTCCGTCTGTCAGCGCGGGCTGTATCTCACGAACCGTAACAGGTAGAGAGTTGAAATTTTCACTGAATGTGTATTTCTGTTGCCGGTGCAGAACAAATACTAAAAATATAATAACATTTAAAAATAAATATCAAGTCTCAAACTTGATATTTTTGATGTGTTTATTCTACGGTGGTACGGAACCCTTTATGTGCGAGTCCGACGCCTTCAGATCTTATGAATGTTTTCTTGAAATAAATATAGTGTATTTTAAGTAATTAACTGGCCAACCCTCAGGTCCTACCTACCATGTTAGGATCTTTTTCGTTCTAGCGGGTGTAAACCGTGATTTAACGAGTTAATGTGATAATTTTTGTATTTAAATTATTCAATTCAATGTATTTGTTTCAGACATAGTCCAATATTGATTATTAAAATTATTATAATTTCACAATAAATATAAAACAATAAATAAAAGTAAAATTAAATTAAAAAAATATATATATTTATTTTTATTTTTCATGTTTTATCATTAAAATACAATATAATATAACATAAATTAAAATAAAATACAATAAAATAAAAACCTACCCCTAATTAAACAAATACCGTCCGCGTGGGATACTGGCTGCATGTCCTCCCTGTATTCAAGCTGTTCCTGTTGTCAAGCTAATTTTTTGAAAGGAAAGGAAAGAGCCAGCCCTCTTGTCACCTGTGGCGGTAACCAGTCTAAGGGTGATTATGATAGATAAAAAAATAAAGATAAAAAGATAAACAAAAAATAAATGCATGGTTAAATCAATAAAATTAATAAAAACTGAAAATTAAATTTAAAAAAATATTAAATATGGTAAAAAAAAATATTATGACACCGCTGATGACTTCATGATCGGCATCGAAGTTAAGTACCAAAGTATTCCTTTGCCTACGAAACATGAAAAAGATACTCATATCCGGCAGTCAGTCACTGACACAGAGTATGTACATTTTTACCCGACTACGGTGGGCGGAGGGTTATGATTTTGACCGATATGTATGTATGTTCATCTGCTCCCGTATAACGTCCAAACTATTTTTATCATAATAATTTGACTAATGAGATATCGTTGGACGCGTCTGGATCGTCCGCTGGTTATAGGCTATTATACGATCGAAATATTGTTATACGTATCTATCAGCATATTGTAGGTATCGTTTGTCTTCTTTTGACTTACTTTGTCTTCAGCAATAAAAACAACATAGAAATTAAATTATTTTTTTCAAATACACTCGACATAAAAATCCCATATAAAACGAAAAAAATATATTTGAATATTTTCATCCATTTCATCTATTTTAAAAGGTGCACTGGGACATATTATTTTAATTGTACGAATTAAACAATATTGTTCCTTCAAAAAATAACTATACTATAGTCTACTCCATAGCTGTTCTGTCCTAGCTAAGCGAGAGGGATATATCCTTCGGCAGCTCACGCGACGCTATCCACACCCCGAAACTAAAATTCATTTTTTTCTTGTATCGTCTTAATGGCATAAAAGAGCCGAGCGGAGTCGAGGCCATATTGTGACATAAATGTACCTACCGACAACACATATCGCTTAGAGGCTACAGTAACATGCGCTTAGTGCGAGTGTCGCCTATTATTTGTAAGCACTTTGACTGTACTTTTATGATAGTGTTCACACTGAACTTTTAACTTTATTTAAAGTAGAAAAACGATAGCGTTTCGTACCTACATAATTGCCACTTTCATAGAATTTTTGTAACTAATTCCAATTCATGTCTATATTTAGTATCCTTTAATCAAAGTAAATGATAATAAATTTCTCTGTAAAACATGAAAGAAGTTACGTTTTTATCGTCCTTTCACACTTTTTTTATCGTAAATCAAAAGTTATTACTGAAAGTTTTGAGAAGCGGTAAAAACAAAAGGCTTTTAGTAATAGCAATAGGTAGACGAGCCGTTTATTTTCAATGTAAAAACCAATCCATTAACCCCTTAAGACCTAATAAAGTAGCAAGTCACTAAACAAACATAACCCATTCATCGTAATATGGAACGTTTCATAGTTGTTTTTGATAGAGATCGAGTAGAGGCTCTACGTGGACGCAGACCGATCTATTATCGACGGCGCTCGACGGAAACACGATTGGTCCCAACGTGGCGTGGTCTCTCACGTTATTTTTACTCTTTTATACAGGGTTATAGGAAAAAAAATTTACAACCTTGCAGGACTGTATTACTGTCATCAAAAACAGCAACTTTAGTTCTATGACATTTTACAAAACATGACATTTAACAAAAAATCACACTTTAAAATGTATGAAACAAGAAAATGTGCAAGGTTGTTAATGAATTTGCAATAACCCTGTATTGTAACGCGATCATAAATATTGCTAACATTAGAGCCATAACACACCGGGACGCCAGGCGACGTATCCAAACAATTTGTATTGACTGGCGACGTCGCCAGTCCGTCGTCAGGTGTTACCTCCACCATTTCAATACGAATAGTTGGCTACGGTGGCTGGCGACGTCGCCATGGCTACCCGGTGTGTTATGGCTCTTAGTCCACAACTCCATTGCTGAATAGGCACTCAAACCAGACCAATATCAAACGTATTGTATTAAAATGATCACTATCGCTTTTCGTGGATAATCGTAAGTAAAGTTTTGCCTAGAAGTCGTCTTGTGCTAGATGATTTTATATCAGAAAATATTTAAGTAATTAGTAGGTAGGTTGCTTGAAACGACTAAGTTAGATGAACCTTTTTTAATTCGCAATCCGTCATCACAAAAGCTGAGCTCGTCCGTCTCTTGTTCCAACACCATCATTTCCTCTTTTCATTTTCAGCAAATTGCTATTTACTCTTTTGAAATGTCAAACAACGCACGCCAGGTACGTGGCCATTTTTCAACCCTTCGTAAACAAAGGGAGAGTAGTAGCCTGCGCCTCTCAGAAATCTTTTTCAGCATAAGCTGAGCTCTCTTTATCACGGGTGTCAATACTATAGAGCTCAGCTTACGTTGAAAATGTTACCTGGGATGTGCTGGCGACCCTCCTACCTAAGAGTGTCTCTCTCGGCGCTTTAATTATCCTTGTTTTATTGTTTCCATAGAAACCATTGATTTTGGTGCCTTTGAAATATTTCGTTAGTTCACAACAACACTGAAATATATATTGCATCTGTAGGGTTGAGTGGTGCAGTGACGTCATGTGAGGGGAAGAGGGGGCGTCGGTATATTTACAGTAGCACGCTATAATGGCCGTTTTGACATGTGGGGGGAGGGAGAAAATGAACCTTATTATAACGGAATAAGAATGGCAGTTTTAAAATTTAAGAATGTCATAAAATGAATGCGAAATTGAATCTTTTCCGTTATAATAAGGTTCATCCTCTCACCCCCCCACCACATGTCAAAACGGCCATCATAGCGTGCCGCTACAATAGTAAACTTCACTCAAGGCCCCTCAGGCTCAGGTCCTCGAAATGACGTTTAATGTAATGTGATGAACTGTTCGGACCGCAAACGTTTATGATTTGGGAGGTAAAGGTTTAATGTACTCAATGAGAGCCCTATCGCACGAGGACACCAGTGGTAGCGCAAACAGTCGCTCCACCAACAAAATGTATAGAGCTGTATGGAGGGTGTCGCACCTGGTGTCCGCTTCGTACCGCAACCAATTCGGTGTCGGCTATCGAATCACCCGCTGGTGGCGCAACCATGGTTGCCTCGTGCGATATGGCACTAATAGGTACTTAATTCAAAATCAAAGTCAATTCGTTTATTTTGCTTAGGCCTAAATACAAATTGTCTCCAGCAAGAAATTTAATCTAATAATATTAAGTTAATAATAAACCAAACATCTTCCTCATCTTCAGTTACCATCAGGTAAGAGATAGAATTATCATGTTTTATATATAAAGTCGCAATAATTCATCTTCTTGAAATAATACTATTCCGTTGACCAGATTTGGCACGCCACACCATGTTATCATGTTATAAAAATACGACAAACAATTTGCATAGGAAACAAGAACGACTCGCGGCGCATCGTGCCAGGAAATCATGCCTCCACTGTCCGCGGACTAACTACTTTGGACTTCGCACTCTAGGACAAAAGTTTTAGAAACACATACGCATAATAAAACGTATAAGGTTGACAATCATCCAATCGCAATCCTTTATTATTTTCGATAAACAAATTATAATGCATTGCCTCTGCTCCCGCCCCGAAATATTTTTCTGAATAATTTTGATTCATATTTATAGAGCGGAGTCGAAAGGGTGGTTGATCCGTGGTCTGTAGCCTGCGATGTACTCGTGTGTTTGTGCATTGGTCGTGTCGTGTAATCAGTGTATCACGCACTATGGTTTCATTAGTCATCGATTCTATTGTGAGAAGTAGCAAGCCTTGTGCATGTTTCGAAAGGTTTTATTTTCTGCCCCCCTAGACAAGTGGCATGAACGCTAATCGAATAGAATAGAATAGACTTCACAATGTATGGAAATGACATTACAAGTCGCTATGTAGATTACGTGACTTATGTCATTTCCATACATGAAGCGTAGCGATTTGAAGGAACGTTTGTAGACGTCAGCCACTTGTCTAGAGTCTCTGTTTTGCGTATATTAACCGTAGCAGATTAACACGAGACATGCTAACTAATTGATTTTCTATTGTGTCTGAAAATATAGCATTCCATATTAAAATTATCACAATTAGGTACCTATTACTTCAATATTTATTATGGTTGATGAAGAGCAGCAGATAATTTCATCAAATTGAACAACCAGGTTTACAGAACCTTAAAACACAGTACATAACATACCTACCTCCCTAAAATAAAGAAACAAAAAGAAAGTAGCGATCCACCTTCATCCCGAATAGTAAAATCCATATTAAGCGGGTAATTACTGTAGGTACTAATTTAGTTATATTCATTTAAGTAATACAATAATATGAACCGGATTCTTTATCTATTTATTTACAGGTTAAATTTTTTTAAACATAATTGTTATGAATGACCTGTTCCGAGGGCCGACCCTCTTCATTGCATATTTTAGCTGTAAATTATTTCTTATTTCAATCCAAGCCCACCCCCTGCCACCTGCCGCAGCGCTACGCGAAATGACTTTTACGTGTTCGACAAGAAAATGATTTTAGCAAATTATCTGCTGCTCTACTTAGTCACTGATTCTGAGAAGTAGAGATACAATTTGCATTATAATGTTCCACACATTTTCACCTTATCAAGGGAAAGCGTTCGACTCTAAAACAATATAATTTAAGCCGGTATGAATATTGCCTTGGTTCACTCTACTATAAGCTTCTCGCTAGACTTAAGCCTCTAGATAGCTCATTTTATAGCACCCGGTTTTTTAGAATACCTGCACCCATTGATGTAATATTTAAGCAGATATGGTACTTTTTACCATCGCAATCACTAAACTTGTGCTGACCGCACCACTACATGCAGCGAAATTCACGCATCTATTATCGCACTCGCAATTGGACAATTATCTTATTAAATATAATATTAGAGGGCATTATTCAACAGAAAATGAGTTATATTTGCAATACTGACATGTTATCAACATTATTTTCAGCGAGCGACTGAGCCGTACTATGTCTATGGACTCCGTTTAGTAGGACAAACTATTTTGGACACTCACGTATCTCCCTCTTTGTTGGTTATGTCTTTGCCTGCACCACGTAAAAGAAAATCATTTTTTCGTACTACGAAATTGATTTTTAAACTTTCATTCAAAACGGGGTTAATAGGTTTCCACTATATTTCGTGGAATATGCAAAGTTTAAAACTAGACGAAGTGAATTTGCACAAGAGTTGAGTCACTCGCGGGCGATTTATAGCTGCGGCCGATGGGGAGACGTCGGAAAAATTATACCACTAATTTCCGCCTTATTGAAAAGTTCACACCTGCCTGCTAAGGTATGAACTTTTCAATATTCTATTCAGCGGTTACTTACAGCTTACGTTTAAGATTGTCATCTTGTGCTGTAAATTCTACCCGTTCCTGTGAAACCTCTCCACGTAACCGCAAGTAAGGAGGTGTTTCCCGACCTTTACCTTGCTACATGTTATATTACTATCCCGTAATATCCGTCGCCTTCTCAGATAACGGCGCCACGGACTTTAAAACCGCGTGCGGTTTTATCTCATTTTCCACTGGACATTTCTTCACTATCTTAAACCCTCCTAAATTTATGGAGGTACGAGTTACATTCCCTATCTCTATTCTTCCAACTCCGAAATTATGTGTTTCTTGCTCCTTCAGAGCGCAAAAGGAGGGTTTCGACTATTAAAGTCGAGGATCCTACGTGATTAAAACTCTGGGAGGTCAGAAATGTTGATAAAAACTTTGGTATCAAACGATTCGAGTTGGAAGAGAAATGATCCCGCTACCTTCGCGAGGGCTCATTAGTTTAGTGGGACGCGGGTGCGGCGGGTGGCGAACAAATCGACAACATTTACATCGCGGTCGGGCTGGCTTACCGGCTCGCGGCTAATGGAGCGGCTTCATATCAAATTGCCGGACTGCACGGGACCGGCAAACACCGCTGTCCGCGTTTATAATGCTCTAATTGCTAATTATAATAAGTAGCACCCGCAAGCCCGCAACATAACATAACTATCGGTAATACGTAAGTGATGAAACTGATGAATAATAATCGTGATTGGGTGCGTCTAAATGTGGCGAGCAGCGTGTCAGAGATTGCTCGGACGCGCCGTTCGGCTCATGAAGACTGACCTAAAATATGTTTCCTTTAAAAGATTTTTTTTTTAATATCTAGAAAAGCGTTGTTTTGCATAAATAGTGATTATATTTATAATTATGTTCTTTGTCCCTGTTTTAACCCATAAATAAAAAACTATAGAAATACCTACATCGGTGTACTTACTAGCTAAAATTAATATATTTTTTTTATCTAGGTATAGGGATTGAGCTCCAGTATGACAGTATATTATGTTGCTATATTACGCCAATGAAAGTGAAAATGTGCGAAATCGAGAAATCAGTGCTTACTCGGAACGGATAACGTGAAGTGGGAAAATATCGGAAATTTACGCGAGTCAGATCAATGAACAAGCTAAAGCACTTCACAACAAGCAGAGTTCTTCCGGGAATTAATAGGCTCATAAATCGAATCGAATTGATACAGTTCTAAATATTATATTGCCATTGTCAGTGTAAACTGCATATTAATTTACATAACATGATATAATTTTGGTATTTTGTATATACATCATACTAGCTTAGTAAGTATATGAAAATTTTAATTTTATGACTTCCTACATTTTAGGAAAATGTCTGAGCTTTGGTTTCATTTGGATTTATCAGAATTTATCGCCTACCTTCCTCCCATTGATGGCTTATAAACCACCGTAGAGGCCCCCTTGCTAAGAAAATAAATGTGTCGAAAAGCGAATTTCCCCGCTGTAGTTTCATTTGTCAAGTGTCAGGGGTCGCTCTAAATTATATCGTTAGGCTTGTGACTCCGCCATAAATTATACACGCTCGATTAACAACACAGTCATAAATAAACCGATTGTTATTTGGCTATTTTAATTCTTGATACATTTCGATTTCCACCTCGACCAATTTATACGTTTTAAGAATATGAAGACAAGGTTATGCAACAATGAGTCACCTATATAAAAATTAAAAGCTCTCAGTAGGCCTTTCCTAACCAAACTTACCAAAATTGAGTTCTAAAACTAAATGAAAATAAAGTTCATAAATAAATGGCCTTATTATGAAGATCATTCAGGTAGAAAATTGGGAAATATATTATTAATTAAAAGTGTCATCGTTTTAATTTATACATTAAATAAAAAAAAACTTGTGGCAGTAACGACATGGCCGCGTCACGAGCGAGCTGGAACTCCACGGAGCGTTTATTTTTAATTGCGTTCTTAAAAGTTTTGTCACAGCCCTGTGTTTCCGCACCGTCGCACGGTACTAACCGTCAATATTTTATATATATGCCATCGCTACATTCGCAGGGTCGAATCAACGATGGGAATATTTTATTCAGAGTTTACTCCAAAAAATTGTGCGGTATCAAATCATTTGCATTTATTTTATCCGGAACATTACATACATACCTAGGTACATTAGCGGGTGGCAAACGTTGAGTGTATAGTCACCTGTACGTGTATGGTAACATTTCCAATATAAGCTGAGCTCTCTTCATTACGGGTTTCAATAATAAAGATAGTTCAGCTTATTTTGTAAAGGAACTATTTATACTGTATTTAAGTTCGGTAGAGACGAGGACGAGACGCTACAAATATCAATATTTAAGATGAGGGTTCGAAATTTGGTTGATTTTCTATTCTACTTTTTCTTTAAGTAAGTATGTGGACTAGGAATCTTATATTTAAATGTATGATTTTTGACTATATTATCATGAGTATCTTTAAATCCAAATCACGATTTGATGAAATTTTCTCGATAAAAAAAAAATATGAAATGAGCTCTAATTATTTACAATTTTCCTTGCTACCACGATGTTTTTACGATTTAGATCACGAAATTAATTCTAAAACATAGCAAATAATGATATCTAAACTACCCTTCAACCATATTTTAATTCATGAAGTAGTTTTTTTTTAATTCAAGAAAATGTGGTTTGGCGCTTACGTTGTTTAATTCCGAGCGCGCGCACAATATCGCCATCTCACATTTTAAGTACTTGAACTAACCATGTCTCTCTCTAACTTTGTATTGTCAGTGTCCAGTCGGACTTGTTCGACGTCGGACCTGTGAATGATTTTTTAAAAAATATTACGAAAAAATATTACGGTCGTGCCACATTACAGGTACAGTACAGTATTTACAGTCCGCCGACGCCTATGATAAATAAATAAATATCCTTGGAAATTATTTTACACATGACTACCTGATCCCAAACTAAGCAGAGCTTGTACTATGGAAACCAGATAACTGATATTACTACATATACTACTTTTTGTTTGTAAATACAAACTAAATATACACTTAATTACACCTAGACTCGGGACATGCGGACATGTTCATGCACACAAATGCATGTCCTGGGCAGGAATCGAACCTACGACCTGCACTGCAGCGTGATTTTCGTTTGCTTTTCCTTGTCTTGTGTAATTTCTTTTCATCTCTTGTCATTTTGTGTCATCTCTTGTCATCTCTTGTCATTTCATAGTTATTCGTGTCATTTCTGTAAAAACTCCCTATTTCGCTTACTGTTATATACTTGCAGCATGGTCTTGGGCCGACAGTGGGAATACATTGCTTGTCAAAACAATGGAGTCGCTTTATTGCGTTTGTTGTAGGTATGGATGGGCAAGTAATAAATATATCATACATCAATAAATTATCGTAAAAAATAAAATTACAGATATGGATAGGAAAATGTTTGTCCGTCCTATTCAATCTATTATATTATAAACGAAAGTAACTCTGTCTGTTACCTTTTCACGGCTAAACCGCTGAACCAATGTTGATGAATTTTGGTATGGAGATAGACTGGGTCTTGGCGGAGAACATAGGCTACTTTTTAGGGTTCCAAAGGGTGCTAACGGGACCCTATTACTAGGCCTACGCTGTCCGTCTGTCTGTCTGTCCGTCTGTCAGCGCGGGCTGTATCTCACGAACCGTAACAGGTAGAGAGTTGAAATTTTCACTGAATGTGTATTTCTGTTGCCGGTGCAGAACAAATACTAAAAATATAATAACATTTAAAAATAAATATCAAGTCTCAAACTTGATATTTTTGATGTGTTTATTCTACGGTGGTACGGAACCCTTTATGTGCGAGTCCGACGCCTTCAGATCTTATGAATGTTTTCTTGAAATAAATATAGTGTATTTTAAGTAATTAACTGGCCAACCCTCAGGTCCTACCTACCATGTTAGGATCTTTTTCGTTCTAGCGGGTGTAAACCGTGATTTAACGAGTTAATGTGATAATTTTTGTATTTAAATTATTCAATTCAATGTATTTGTTTCAGACATAGTCCAATATTGATTATTAAAATTATTATAATTTCACAATAAATATAAAACAATAAATAAAAGTAAAATTAAATTAAAAAAAAAAAAAATATATATTTTTATGTTTTATCATTAAAATACAATATAATATAACATAAATTAAAATAAAATACAATAAAATAAAAACCTACCCCTAATTAAACAAATACCGTCCGCGTGGGATACTGGCTGCATGTCCTCCCTGTATTCAAGCTGTTCCTGTTGTCAAGCTAATTTTTTGAGCTAGGAAAGAGCCAGCCCTCTTGTCACCTGTGGCGGTAACCAGTCTAAGGGTGATTTTGATAGATAAAAAAATAAAGATAAAAAGATAAACAAAAAATAAATGCATGGTTAAATCAATAAAATTAATAAAAACTGAAAATTAAATTAAAAAAAATATTAAATATGGTAAAAAAAAATATTAAGACACCGCTGATGACTTCATGATCGGCATCGAAGTTAAGTACCAAAGTATTCCTTTGCCTACGAAACATGAAAAAGATACTCATATCCGGCAGTCAGTCACTGACACAGAGTATGTACATTTTTACCCGACTACGGTGGGCGGAGGGTTATGATTTTGACCGATATGTATGTATGTTCATCTGCTCCCGTATAACGTCCAAACTATTTTTATCATAATAATTTGACTAATGAGATATCGTTGGACGCGTCTGGATCGTCCGCTGGTTATAGGCTATTATACGATCGAAATATTGTTATACGTATCTATCAGCATATTGTAGGTATCGTTTGTCTTCTTTTGACTTACTTTGTCTTCAGCAATAAAAACAACATAGAAATTAAATTATTTTTTTCAAATACACTCGACATAAAAATCCCATATAAAACGAAAAAAATATATTTTAATATTTTCATCCATTACATCTATTTTAAAAGGTGCACTGGGACATATTATTTTAATTGTACGAATTAAACAATATTGTTCCTTCAAAAAATAACTATACTATAGTCTACTCCATAGCTGTTCTGTCCTAGCTAAGCGAGAGGGATATATCCTTCGGCAGCTCACGCGACGCTAGCCACACCCCGAAACTAAAATTCATTTTTTTCTTGTATCGTCTTAATTACTTATTTACATATAAATAGCCTACCGTTCCATTGCTTTTTAAAACAACATGCTGTACCTATTACAAAAATAGGAATATTCGCGTGGAAACAGAATGAAATACTTTGTATGAGCCACAGCATTTTAATGCTTGTATCGTGTTGCATTCAATTTTTATTTGTTAGTTACAATGCAGCTGGCAAATTGGTATCGACCCGCGGTTTTCCTTTGTCTCGCGTTGTACCGTTAAATTCGCACTTCATTATAAATCTCGGCCAATTGAACATTGCATTCAATGCGCCAATTTGTGGAAATTCATTTGATCACTGCTGTAAATGATATTGCTTCTGTGGTGACGTGAGCACCTATAGTTTATATTATTTCGATAATATTATATACCACAGATAGACCAACAAGCCATAGACGCGACATACCTCTGCATATGTGACAGCGCCTTGACGGTTTGATTGGTCCGTTCAAAGTCGAGGCTTGACCAATATAATTCGCAGTCTCGCCCTATACCTCGCCAACTTTAGACGATTGCATTATTATAGGTATAAAAAGTGGGCGTAGGCAGCGTCTTGACTTATTAGTCTGTGTTATAATATACTTACGTGGTTTTGGGAAGAGCAGTTGACACTAGGCTCTAGCACTACAAAAGGGATTAGTTTTCTAATGTAGGAAAATTAATTCAAAAACATCCATCACATAATTTTCACGAAATACAACACCGAATATGCAAACATCTACTCCATCCTCCACTTTCAAATGAATATCTAAGTGCCTACGATGATAAATTACACCAAAATTCACTCAAATAGGTATACATTTGTGTGTAAATTAATCGAAATTTCGGCTATTTGGTTAGAAATGTGATTCTGGGGCTCATTAGTGCCAAAGAGAAACACGGAGACAATAAATGGCCGCCATTTGTAACGGCTACACCACAATCCAACATGTTTATTACCTTGTTCTACCCTCCAAATAATTATTATAACACATTTTCTAAAAGCTATTGCGTGTCATTTGTTTTTTACCTTTTTAATTCCTTTTTTGTAAGTAACTTTAACTTTGACTGTCCAATGTAGGGTTTATTTGGTTTTATTGAGATAGGAAAGGTTGCAATGTAGTTTCATCAAAAACTTGGCTGAATGAGCGCAGACTATCCCACCCGGCCTTAATAACAGAACCGTGATAATGGAAGTCCTAGAAGTCCAGAAACTTTCTTGATAGCATAGGTAAGGTAAGCATCGTCCTACACTAATCTAGGTTAGGGAAATCCTTACAATACACCTAATAATTGTTATAATTGGTACTTGGTTATAGAACATAGGAACATATAGTCGCAGATTCGCGAGATAGACACCTTCAATCAGTAAATTTATAGGTAGTATGCAGCAAATTTTACACCATTACTTTGTTTCTTGAGTTAAAAGAATAATTTTGATGCGTATTATTCATAAAGTGAAATTATCGACAATATAGTCTTCCAGCCCCCTAGACAAGTGGCATGAACGCTAATCGAATAGAACAGAATATACTTCACAATGTATGGAAATGACATTACAAGTCGCTATGTAGATCACGTGACTTATGTCATTTCCATACATGAAGCATAGCGATTTGAAGGAACGCTTGTAGACGTCAGTAACTTGTCTAGGGGGGCTGATGGTTTTCCATAGGTACCTACTGAGCCCATGGACTCCGTCTAGTAGGATAAACTATTTTGGACAGTCACAATGTCTGCCTCTTTCTTCGTAATTCCATTGCATAGAGTGCTCCATTTTAATGGTATATTCATTCCTTATAGCTTGCCGTAACTCCGTACATTGTTATAGCAATTGACAATACAATACATGACATTAGGGTTCGTAGGTACATTTTAACTTTAACATTTAAAACAAGGCTATCTCAAAACAAAGCATCACTCCACGGTCCACATTACATTCATCCACTGCGAAACTTCTCGTTTTATCATTGTCTTACCCTAAAATCATTTACGTAAGTGCTCGAGCCCTATAAATACATTCCGGAACACTAAATCCGCGTTTATCATTTATCTTTCCGCGTTGAGTTGAGGGTGTAAATAGCTCGCCGGCTCTGTGCGGCACCGGCGCGCGGCGCCTCTCTATAACCGCATACTTTGAATGAACCGTTGCTCATAGGGTGTACAAGACCCAAACAACCCAATCTTTTTTCCGATTGAAAATTTATGTTCCTCTTTTGGCCACCATACCAGCTTGTGTCGCTGTAGATGTAACCTTCATATTTTCCTTTCGTGCATTTAAAGGGACGTTATAAGGGCTACCAGTGTCGCATTATTTTACACTTTTTTGTTTATTATTTTCCTTAGGATGGGAGAGCCATAGATGAAGTATATATAATTATCATGCCAATTATACATTGTTTTATGCACTGCACGCGTTTCAGAACCAGTCTAAAAACAAAGAGTTACTTCGATCTTCTCTTTTCTTTTGTACGTGTACCTACACGTAGTAAAAAAAAATATATAGCGCTGTTCATTGTGGTAGGGTAAACCAGTCACGTACATACTAAATAAGTCGTTCGATGCAGCATACCCGTGAATCCATTGCTAATGGGGGATAAAACCTCGGTCGTTACATTATTTGTTCCCGTGTGGGAGCACCTGCCCGGCGCTGCCGCAGGCGTGCCATGAGCCATGTTGGTAGTATTTTTGTAGCTAAATTATGAGTATAGGAAATTGGTTAACAAATGTTGGTAGGGCCGGCCGTAGCAAATGTAGATGAAACAAAAACGATTTACGTAGAGGCACTTTTACGTGAAATGCATAAGGCATTCTTTCTAATGAATTTTCATTCTAGTAGAGATATAAGTTGATACATTTCGGTGCTGATATGGAAGGCAAATCATTTGATACAGTTTTAAAATTATGTCCTATTTGCTAGGGTAAAGACCATATTTTTTTTCGTAAGGACAGATTTTATCTGTTTCTTTATGCTGAACTGAGTCGACGCGCACAGAGAATCAAAACCGGAACTTACCACAACCACATAAACTTTCAATAATTTAATTATGTGGCTTTCATCTTGAAATCAGTATCAATATCAGTTGTTATTAATACCCCCAAGGAATGCGTCACACTCAATTAAAACATCGTTAATTCTCTTCGAAAAATCTCAAACTTAAGATTAAAATTTGAAAACTTTTGATGTAATCCCTTTCCAGTGTTAGGGAACGCCTCGGGAGGACGGTATCAACGTTGATTGAATTAGCGACGGACGACGCTTTTACTTTTAATGCTTTACTAATCAAGAATGTTAGTAAAGATTATTAGGTAAACGTATTTTTGGGTAAATTGTAACAGTATTTTTTCTCATTTTAAAATGAATATACCTAACTCCTCACTAGTATACTGGCTGTCGCTTACCTTCTGGCTCGTAACTACTGCAGTAACTCGAATAGTTGCGGAGGGCAGATGGCAATCGCTACTTGTAAAGTTCAGACAGTTAAATCAAAATATATATTCCAATCTACCTCAAAATTAAAGATATTGGAAGGATGGAAGTAGGAGAAGTGAGCAACAGAAAAGTCCTGCAAGTCACCGTCATAGACCGGTTTAACATTTTGGGTGCGGAAGGCGGGATAACCGTGCGGGCGCGCGGTTCGCCGCACTGCGGTCAGGGTGGCCCTGTCAGCGCCACATCTACAGCGAGAGCGTGTACATATAGGAACCGCTTGCCATGGTCTATATGCCCATATATGAGTAATTGCTATTTATCTATCATCTATTATTTATTTATTATGGTTCCTAGCAAGGTATTGTTCGTTTTTTGATTCACCATAATATTGTTTTTCGACACGCCTGCCGCGAATATGATACAGAGGTTGCATCACAGAAACTGACCTATAAATACAAACTAGATCGCTTGGCATGAATTTATTTTACTAGGTAGGTATTGTTCCCAAATAATTAAACATAGAATATCGATCAAAGGATTTAAATATTCTAATTTTTTTTTTACCTTGAAATCGATAGAACCGTCACCATATTGCCGATAAAAATTACAGAACTTTATACTGGCATTACAAACCTCTTTTGATACTAGAGAAGTTTCTTAAAACCATTGTAAACTGGCTAAAATATCTATAAATTTGGCGGTAAATTTTATAGCAGTCCTTAAACCTTAAACACTCTTCGGTTTTAGATAGAAATATAAAAACTCACCAAACTCCTTTGCACCACATCGGGGGTAAAAATCAATGAACTGCATTTAAAAAATGAAAAGAACACACCAATTGAAAACACAATCCTCTGTTCAGTACCAGGAATAGGTAAATCCACAGCAGATGGTGTAGGGATGTGCTCGCTACAGTCCGGCCTGGATGATTTATAGTCTGCGGCGACCGCTCCTGGCGCTTGATTAATTACACCTCGTGAGAAAACTATCGCCCTGTCTCCGTCACTTCATTTGTGGAGACCTTATCGAACTGATATTAATCACTCTGTGTCTGTATCAGTGGCTATGAATGTAGGATTACAGTGAAGAATACCTGAGTATCTATTAATTCTCTGGACATAAATGATGTTGTGCTCTACAATGCTGGTACTAATGCTGCAACTTTCTTCATCAATAATGACAGACAATTTTTAATAAATAACTTGTCGAATAAGTTAGTCTGAAATTATATCTATAAATGAAATCAAGGGGCTATTACGAATGACCACCTGGGGGGTTACTTTGAAAAACGGAACGAAAGCTTCGGCTGACGGATCGTCGGAAGTACGGATTCGATGATCGTGATTTGCCGTTTCTTCTTTCGTGGATCCTACTCTGAAAGTTATTTGACATTTACGATTTCAGCGTTTGACATTCAGTTAAAGTTATTTGACATTTACGATTTCAGCGTTTGACATGGTTTTGATCGTAAATCGAATCCGTACTTCGGATCCGTAACACTTTCGGAGTAGGAAATCGCCCGATCCGCCAGCCAAAGCTTTCGTGTCGTTTTTCAAAGTAACCACCCTGTTTCGATCGTTCGTTCGTGATTTTGACACTAATTTAGTTTTAGTCAAGGAATTTTTTATTATTAGTAGGTATGTTAATGGTTTTAGTATCTACTATGGAAATGTTTTTTCATTTTCATTGTTCTATCTACCGGTATATAGTTGAACTACTCGCTTCGTCTTATGTCGATGTTAGTACTAGGCCGACCACTCGGCCGAGTTGCTTAGGGCCAGTCCCCTTAGTAATTGGTCCATGGGTCTAATTCACAAACGAACGTATCAGAAATAGGCCCCTATATTATAATCGCCAAATTATACATTCTGCTATACATTTCCTATAACGCAATGCCAAGAAAAATCGTCATCAGGATGAGGTGTCGAACGTCTCTAGGGTTGTTTAGCCCTTCATTACCCGTATTAGGTTAATAGCGTCATTTGACGGGTTTTCTGCAACTCTCGGGCACTCTCGACGCTACTTACTGGCTGGAGTGGCCATCAGTGTAAGATTAATTCGAAGAACGGGATCGATCGCGATAAAACTAATCGGGCTTGATGAGGTTTTTTGTGGAATTATTGTAATAATCCCCTATAGTGTATAATCTTCTTTGAATTAATGTGGGTTCCAACACCACTACAATAACACATTTCTCCGGGAGTCGTTGAGGATCAAACCTCGGCGTCATCCTACACAATTTTAGTGTGTTAAAAATCCTACTATAATATTCTAAATGCGAAAGTGTGTGTGTGTGTGAATGTTTATTACCACGAAGGTATCTCCATAAAAACCTACCTATCCCTCGGGATTAGGTAATAGTCAGTTCCTGTATACACGGCGACAAGGTTCACCACCTGTCACGTTGGGTTCTGACTATCTGGTGAAACGTGGGCTTTGAGTTGGCTTTATACCTCCACAATGTGGTGGTGTATGGCCACTCAAGCCTCTGACTACCCCCCGAATGGGGATAAAAGTCGTGACGTTATATTTATTTTATTTTTGTATCTCCATAAATACAAAACCGATTTTAATAAAATTTTAATACAATTTTAGACGTGGATAGTGTAAGGCTGTGGAATAAGACATGGGCTAATCTTGCACATCAATTTCCACGCGGGCGAAGCCGCGGGGCACAGCTAGTACATAATATAATGCAACAAACAATAGGGTTGGTTGTCTTGATAGTTATATAAGGTCAGCCAGATAAAGAGACCTCTTGACAATTCCACGCTAGAGCATCTTCAGTGTTCAGTGTTTGCCAAGTGGAGGTGTTTCATGTATTATTCAAATGGTCCAATGATCGCGTTCGCCGTTCGCCGCCGCTGAGCCCTCGTTACCCATGAGCTGCTTCGCATCGCGCTAATGGTACTATTTGCAGAGATTCCCTGCACTCTGAACGCCGCTAACTGGCCAATTGGCACTAAGTTTGAATAGGAATAATTAAAAATAATTAACTGGTTTCCAGGATATTGTCATGTATTATGTTACACCGAGTCGCTCTCTTACCGAAGGCAAAGGAGAGAATGAGTCAAAATCGATTTATCTCGCATTTTGTGTTGTCACGGCCGGCTGTGCTGCTCTAAAATTAGAAAACATCTTGCTACGTTTTAAGTGGCCATTCACATTAAGAAGACGACAACACGTTTTCCATACATTTTACGGTATACCTATGGGTGACGAATACGGTCATTATTTGTCAAAAAATTACGTATAGAAATAAATGATTTCATCTTTATAATGCGAATGCAGCGTTTGTGTTTCTTAGTTCATCAATATGCATCTGATTTTCCTAAATTGTTACGTGGCAAGTGCGAAATCTCACTTTATAAATAAATGTAGCGCAACATAGGTACTGGAAAAGGTAAATGTGTAGCTATTAAATCTTAAGCATACAGAATAGATTTGTCCGTTGAATTTTCACGAACGGGGCCGCCTGAAAATAAGGTTTCCTGTGTAAAGAATTCTCGTTCCAAACGGGTTGCGATACGTTCTCACAGATCTCGGCAGCGCTCTTATCAGCTGACCATTGTACCGTGCCGCTCAAACTTGGGCTCGGCGCGGATATCTGAAATGTGTTCATTTTAATCTCACGGGAAATCGCGCCGCCAACCTTTCCATATTAACAAAAGTTTAATCTAACCGGCGCGTCCCGGAGGGGAGGCATACTTGCCGAAGCTACATTTTTGTGGGCAGTAAATTTTCTTTAAGTCCGTCTTGTGGCAGTCGTCCAACGCAACCATATGCTCCTATAATACCGCTATATATCCGTAGTGGAAACTTAAAGAACACGTACTAAGCACGCTTCCCCGACACGGCTCGCCAGTGTATTTACAAAACGAACGCTATCCGAATTTATACGTACAATAGATCTTCGGCTAACAACGTAGCTCGTTTCAGCTGCAGACAAAATGACGGAGCATATTTCAAGCGCTATCAATAACGTTCACTGTGTATCAGCGTATCGTATCATATAGTTTTTTTGCATTTGGTGCTCTTTATTTAGACGAGGTTTTAACGAACCCGGTACGAAAGCTGATTTCGAATTATGTTTTTTTACAATTTTGTCAAAATCACGAACGAACGAAACAAATGGCCCGGGTTTGTAATAGCCCCCTGAAAACAAAAAGCGTAGTAAAGCTGTAGTTACGGTGGAACGGTTGGTTGACGAATTGCGCTTGCCAAGTGTCGCGGGCGGCTCCCGGCCAACACGCTCGTTGTCTAGACGTCACACGGACGTGCCTTGTTCCCAGCGAAATGGGAATGCACAATAGTAGGTACTTTTATAATAAACGCGCGTGAGATCAACCAGGATTCAGTAGGGAGCGTGTGAAATTGTATGGAATTGTTTTACCCTCCCGAAAATAGCAATTTGTAGTCCTACATAACTTAACATAACAATGGACTCGAACTTTTAATAAAAGACAAAAATATTTTCTATTCATCCCCCCTAATCCTGTCGTCTGAGGTTTGATGAAGCAGGGAAGTAAATAAATTAACTTTAGACTAGGTACATATATTATCTAATAGGTACGTGCATATAAAAAGTTGATTTCCAATATACCTACGTATGCATTTGCTAGGCAAAGTGTACCTACATTAAGTGTATTACATAAAATAAAAAAACTTAGGACTTGTATCTCTTTTTATAAGCTATATTGGATTAGGTCAGGTTTAATGGACGTGTAGGTACACTTACTGGAGAGTTCTTTCCCAATGTAATAGCCACTAAGAAGTGGGATGTTTTTTTATTATAATATAGCCAGATGAGCACGCAACTGGTTTGCGTCAAGACTAGGCAAAGCTATCTAGTAAACGTATGAGCGATTCCAGCTTTGACCATTGACTAACTGATCTAGCAAGCCGAACAACCCACGTTCAGACCACTCGTCTGGGCGGTCGGTAGATAGCCATAAAACGTAATTAATAAACAAACAGGAGACGCAGCTACGTCATTGTCAATGTATAATGTACGCATTCACTCACTCGGCAGCCATCAACGCAAGCTATGATGTGCGCACCTCGCGATCAATGCCCGACACATTATTATAATTGGGAATCTGTATTAATATAGTGCGGTTAGCTGAGTTAAGTTATTAGATGTATTGTGCCTTCTAATTTGCAGTAACTTGGGGTAACTTGGGCGGAAAACGTAGATTAGTAGACGGAGGCATCAGTGACAACTTTGTTATGTATGCATAGTAGTTACCTACTGATTCATGGTGGTTAGAAACACAGATTTATGAAAGTAAGTAAATATTTATGTGAAAGTTTCGCGCCTCGTGGAAACAAATAATTAATCTATGGTTGGAGACTATGAATTAAAATCAATGTATATAATTTATAGCTAGGTATACAAATCGACCTACTTCCAAAAATATTAAAAGAAATAAGTACATTAAAGTACCATTTGATAATAAAAGACTCACTCCGATTACATGAGTGTGGATAATTAAATTAGGTATGTAGGTACAACTGGGCGTTTCTGCTTACTCTATAGGACACACTGGCGGGCGCTATGTTGTTAATCGCTAGACATGCACACCGACTGTATGGTTCCAAACTAAGCAACGCTTGTACAATGGCTAGTATATGTACAATGGACTGACCAGGGCAAATTACAAATAGGTTGTTTCCGAGATTTGACTTTGGCGGGAATCGAACCCGCTACCACTCGATGTAGTGAGCCGAGCGGCTTACGCTCTAACCACTGCGCGCAAGCGGAAATCAAACCCAAAGCTGATATTAGGTAGATACGAGACACGACGGGAAGGGATTCATCTTTATCTTTAAAATAATAAAATAAAGTTTAATCAAACAGCTAATGTGATTAAAAAAGTATTCAAAGGCTTAAATTGTGAAGTAGTTCGTAAAGCTCTTTCATAACTCGGCTACTGAGCAAGTACTTAAGTATTTGAGCCGACTCCTGTTCAACCCATTGAATCGTGAACTACAAAGGATCACTAGCAGAGTGTGTAATGAAAAAACTTTGTTTACCTACTAGCTTTTTAGTAGTAGATTACTTCAATTTACATCTGTAAAATAGGTAGGTATAGTATGTACCAATTTGATGTGCCAAAATATAACATAGTACTTAGGTAGGTCATGTCTTAGAAAATGGTAAGGTGAATACAGAAGATGTAGGTACCTACAGTTAAGGTTGCATAGTATTTTTTAACCTCATAAATAAGGAGCCGTAATAACAGACTTTTATGTAATAGGTAATATAACGACTTCAAAGCCTTCTCACACCATTCCTCCCATCGATTTAAAATACTTGATTCCACCCATCTCTACCAATCAAAACCTTCTCCAAAACACCGACAGAATCGACAATATCATTATGCAGATACTTTGTAACATTCAACTGGACGCGCAATAAACGGGGGAACATTTCAACATTTTATTGTCCCTTCCGCGGAAATCGATACAAGCGGGAATTAGGTATCTTGACAGAAATGTTTGGGACAAAAAGCAGGGCGTTATCAGCGGCAGTGACGGACAGACCGACTATTTGTCGGTCGCCAACCGCTTCCTCGCGCTAGAGACGTTCCGACTAAAGCCATTAGTCGAGGAAACGACCCAGACGTTCGAGTATTTGTCTGCCTAATTAATTGAAGGAAGCTTGCAAAAAGATACCTTTAATTTGAAGTTTATTATCGTCCGAGATAAAGGGAAGGGTGTTTTGTCGATCAAATACTTAATTGGGAGGCACATTATCGGCAAATTACGTCACCGCGATGGGATTTTCCACAATTTTCACACTGATTTCGAGATATAAAGGTCGTACCGTCATTAACGGGGATAAAAGGCGGAAACGCACATAAAGGGTTGACCCGTCGTATTTTACTGGTGGCTGTGGCGTCGTGGCGATCGCCACTCATTGTAATAACCACATTAAAACAGGACATAAAACATTGATGTATAATTTTAGTAGATATGATAGTACATCCTAACATTAGGTAACTTGTGCTCAGTGCACATGCAGCGAAATTCAAGCACTCGCAATTCGACAATCAACTTAAAGGCATTTTGATGCGTATTATTCACCAGAAGATGAGTCGTATTGGCAATACTAGAACGGATGCAGCATTGGTTACAACTAGTATAGGTACGTAGATACCGTAAAACGTGTCGTATGCATTCGGGTATAGCAGGTTTTCATGAAAATGCTCGTATGAATTTTCAGTTTCACTTTTTAGCAAAATTGTAAGGCAAACGGCAGTCACAATAAAACATTTCTATATAATTTGTGTGAATGAACAAATATTTAAAACATTCCTAACCGGCACCCTATCTTTTTCAGTTGTATTTCAGTAAATATCAGTTTAAATATTGTAGGCAGTCATCTAAAGGTAGGCAAATATAATTTATTACGATTTTCGCGAATTTTAATAGGTATTCATTTACATTTGGAATCCGTCGAAAATGCCGATTTAAATACAAAAGTAGAGAAAAGTTCATTAAATATATAACAAGTCTGCAAATGATGTGCAAATTTGCGTCTTGACGGGGCTTCATTTCCATAGCACCACATTACTTGCCCAACGGCGTATTTCATGTCCTTTGTGGTGTAGATATTATCATATAGATATTACATAATATTTGTTGGTCTTGACTGATGATTATGAAACTGCGTCATCATTCTCAAAGAAGAAGAATACTATTTTAATTCCTTTTTTGCGAGTTGCAAAGCACGGTTTTTGAAAAATGGACAATTCCCATTAGCCACGTCCAAATGTCTGACATGCCGCGCGAGTCAAATTGCCGCACGACGTTTGACTTGCCTCGCGCGAGGCAAATGCGCGTCCTGCCTCACCTGAGCGCTGTCATTTGCCTCGCCTAGTTTGGCATAGTCATAATACAGAACGATTTCAAACGTGTCGAACTGATTGCTCAGACCCTTCTCTGTCTAGAGTGTCAGTTGCCTCGCCATTTGCCTCGCGCGGCATGTGACTGAGGCAAACGTCGTGCTTCGCGAGGCATGTGGGTGAGCAGCCTCGCGCGGCATGTGTATGTTGTAGACACGCCTATTGGATACACTATGCGTTAGTCATTTGTCTGTTTATCTTTCGTTCGCAATATACTGTGTAGGAGCCGTTTGAAAGGTAGCGAATGATAAAGTGCATCGGTGAGACGGCGCAGAGGGCCTGTGTCGCGGCTTTGTGCCTGCGATAAGCTTAGCTTTGAAATGAACACTTAGCGCTTATGTGCGCGAGCAAAACGGTTATGAGTACCTACCTATCTATATCTACGGTAATTCCTATATATACATTAGTATTAAGTATTAGTAGAAGTGGCAGTGGGCGAGGCACATATCCCGAAGAACTGATGGCCGATGAGGCAGAAAGGTTCTTAAGTGGCGACTGTGGTGGGCGTGGTGGTGGGTAGGCCCCCAAAAGGTGGACTGACGACCTAGAGAAGGTCGCGGGAAACTGCTGGATGCAAGTGGCACAGGACCGGTCGTTGTGGAAATCCTTGGGGGAGGCCTATGTCTAACAGTGGACGTCTTTTGGCTGAAATTATGATGATGATGATGACACTAAAATATTAAATCTATTAATACGTACTTAATTAAATAGAAAACAACCCCTGAAAGACATTTAAGGCCCTTCGCACACGGGGTGTAAGCGTAGTCGTCGCGTAAGCGTATCGTAATACGCGCGTAGGACGAGAGTAATACGAGCACGTACATTTTCAACAAGTCCGCACACGAAGCGTATTCTCATACGCTTAGCTGCCACAACGCTTCGTGTGCGGACTTGTTGAAAATGTACGTGCTCGTACACTGAGAAAAAAATTAGGTTAAATGCAAAACCTAATGTGAGGTATTGCAAAAAAGTTAGTTAAATACTACCTAATTTAGGTTTTCTGAACCTATTGTAGGTACATCGTTTTTACCTACAATAGGTTCAGAAAACCTAAATTAGGTAGTATTTAACTAACTTTTTTGCAATACCTCACATTAGGTTTTGCATTTAACCTATTTTTTTTCTCAGTGTATTACTCTCGTCCTACGCGCGTATTACGATACGCTTACGCCTAGTGTGCGGAGGGGGTAAGTTAATTTACAAAAGATAGTTGACGTCAATTCGACAGTATTTATCATGGGAGATATATGGCAGAAGTACTTAATTATACGTAAGTTTAATGTAACGTGACAGGTAAGTAGGATTAATTTGATAAGATAATTTAGTTTATGTAATTAGGTTAACATCAAATTAATAACAACATCGTTATGCATAATAATTATCCCAATACGTCAATTACTAGTCACAAAGGGCAAGGCATATAGTATAGACTATAGGTAGGTACGTAGATATTAGGTACATATTTTGGAGGAAGCATGGTGTCTGTCGGTAGGCATAGATATAATCTATGGGTGTAACTAACAGATATTGACGACTGTCGAGTCTTGAATTTTCAAGAAATAACAAAAGAACGTTTTACCCGTAGGTATAGTATTTGCATTTGGAATTCCATAAAACAAGTGATGTAAACAGCCACATTTTGTTTCACCCATTGATTTTTCCCCCAGCTTCCGTCCATTGAAAAACCTGATTCCACACTGTTTTCACGTAAAACACCATTTTATTGGTGCAATTTTGTAGGATGTCAAGCATTGGTGCAAAGATTATTTTACAAAAAAAAGGTAAGTACATGTGACTAATAAACGGAGTCTATGGACACAGTATGTCTCAGTCGCTCGCGGAAAATAATGTTGAAAACATGTCGGTATTGTCAAAACCTATTACATTATGTATTGGATCACATACTATGCGTGAATTTTGCTGCATGCAGTGGTGCGCTGAGCACAAGTTTAGTGATTGCGATGTTAGAAGGTTCCATATCTGCTAAAATAATACATCAATGCATTGATATTTTGGACAGTCACCTGTCTACCTTTTCTTAGTAATGTCTTTGATGTCAAGTCAAAACATTTCTGATGTTAATTGTGTTTTAATGTCTCCGCGGAGAGGTGCGACAGGCTGACTAATGAAACGTGCTTACAATGACAATTTGTGCGTGCCCACAGGCAGGGGAAGGCAAGCAGTCGCACCGCGGCGTCGGCAGGCGTCTGTGGACCTTTGTGAACTGAGAATCAAATTCAAGGGGATAATTGGATGGATAGGGTGATTTGAGCTAGACTCAAATCAGCCTATTCCATCCAATTCCAAAAATGCATTCGTTTCTATAGAAATAGGTTAGCCGGTTTGATCGAGTTTGGGATGTAGTATAGTATCATTAACGGTTCTAGTATCATCAACTAAATTTATTTCGTCCGTGATTTGATCTCGATCATTCGTAACTTAAAATCGAAATAAGTAGTAGGTAATCCCTAATCTACTCCAGGTGGTAAAAAATACTGAGTCGAGTTTAAAAACTGCGATGCTAACTTTTAAAAGTCGTTTCAACAAAAGAGGGAAGATAATCCAGTTCTGAAAATTCGTCAGATTAAAGCTGCGACTGCGAATAAGTTATTAGCCTCGAAAATACAGTCGCCGGCTATTCCGGGATAACTCGAGTAGTCTCATTAATTCAAGTGCCCGTAGTCCACACAGTGGGGCGACAATTTCTCGCTAAACCCATTATAATAGGCAGCTTTGTGATTTTTGCGCTCCGTCCGCCCGCGCCCGGCTGCCGTCTGCTGCCGCCGCCCCGTGCACCGACGACCGCCTCCCGCTACCAATCCAAAACTAATTACCGACTCAAGTGCAAGAAATTCAACAAGTACCCATTTGCGAAACAAATTTTGTGCACAAATAAATTGCTCTTTCATTTCAAATATAAAAAAAATGGAGGCTTGACAAGAGTTTATTTTGCTGATTCTTTTGGAGTTTTTCCGTGATCTTTGGAAAATACTTTACAATTTTTTTGTTACGTAAGGTACCTACGTAACGTAGATTACTCTCAGGTTTGATTGCCGAACATGATTGCAAGCAAGTAGTAATCAAAAATTATCTTTAAGTATGTCAGCCTGATTGTTAAATGGTCGATATACCTGCATAGCAAAAAAAATTTCATCCCATCTATTCGAAAAGGACGACTCCAAAGGTGGTGTTTTAAGGCGGTGTATAAGAAACTTGTTCCAAATTCAAAAAGTGCGCCGGAATGAACTTTTCCGCACACTTATGAAATAAGTGTGCGGGAAAGTAAATTGCGGCGCACTTTTTGAATTTAGAATATCTTTGTGTTCAGCGCCAAATAAATCCAACACAAATATTGTTTGAATAAAGACTGGCTGGTACGACGCGACGGGGCCCATAGTCGAGCCGCCAGCTGAATAAAAAATAAATCAAATTAAAACGCGCGAACTAGCCTATGGATGCTTACAATACCGAAGGCATTGCTCGAGTGTTGCCGACCCGGTTGGGCTTGCGGCTCTCTCACTCATCGTACGAAACGCAGCTGTAATAGCTACTTTACGCCGATCTTCTGTGAGAAGATCGGCGTAAAGATCGATCTTGGGTGGTACTACCCCGGTCGAGCCAGCCCGTATATGAGCTGCAGTCAATTGGCTACAGTTTGGCTCTACCACCTTTAAATGTCTTATTAAATAATAATATTACAATAAAATATGAGGAGCCCTTTATTTTCTCATAGAGGGTGATGAAAAGTAGAGTGTATCTCTCGGGCGCAAAATATTTTTGGCTCGGGCGACGTACTTTTAATCCCTCGCTACGTTCAGGATTCTACTCTAGAATCCCTCACTTCGCTCTGGATTCAAAAAAGCGCCCTCGCCGAAAAAATATTATTTTGCTCCCTTATGATACAATCTACTATAGAAATACAAGTATGTATGTGTGTGTTTTATTAGAAGAGTATTTACTTGTTCCCTACGTAATTCAATATTATATCAACTAAATAAACATTATAAAATCAGCATACACTCCCGCAGTCTACAATTAATTTTCATTAGCCTCACAAGGAAATAATAGTCTTCCGATGTTTCGAGTTTGATGGGAAATCGTAGAACATCATTTCGATAGCTCATGAAAGCGTAAAGTTCGCCTTCGTTCCGTTTAATGAACGGTATGCCGTTTGCTGTCGTACCATAAAAATGTTGATTCATGCCTGAAGAAAAACGTCGTAAATACGCGAGCTCTTCTCGGTTTTATTTATATCAATATAAGCAAATCACATCTTACGTATATGAAGTCTTTTGTTGGCACGATGACGTTATCACTTAAGTAACACATTTGCTTGCAGGCGGCGTCGCGTTTGATGTTTACGCTAGAAATTAGAATGTTATGGACAAATTCTTTTCATATACGGAGTCAGTCTGATGCTGTATTCGAGTGTCTGATCATGTATCCAGATGACTTAAAGTACTAAGGATTCGTTTTTAAATTGCCAGACATACACGACAACTGTATAGGTACGGCTATTGTTACGGTTACGGGGATACGGCTTACGTCTTCCAGCTATATACGACATTTACTCATGCACTAACTTATTTACGACTTGTGTTTTTGTTAAAAAAAAATTGTTTTCTATTTGTTTAGGGAATGTCGATAACTTATTCTCGAGAGAAGCTAAAGATTAGGTAAGACACCTTTCAGACAAAAAAAAAACCTTAATTAATTTCGGTACACCGTTTAGAAGCTATGATGCGACTGACAGACATACAGATACACATTGCACACATATAACACCCCTCTTTTTTCGTCGGCGGTTAAACACAAGTGAGGTTTATAAAACCAATAATATTACAATAGTATTGAAAAATAGTACAGTTATAACCAGCGCGCCATTAAGCCGCTTCTAACGATACCTCATTTGTCAAATTACGACAAGTCGTTTGGAAGTTAGGTGGGAACAGATGCACATACATACATACATAAATACATACATACATACATACATACATACCGGTCAAAATCATAACCCTCCGCCGTAGTCGGGTAAAAAAGTAGGTAGCTAGTGGATCATAATACACTAATGTACTTTACATTATTTTTACCCGACTACGGAGGCGTTATATCAAAAAGGATTTGTCGAGTTTTAACAAATAACCACACCATCGCGTTAATTTTAAACTTCTAAGCATTTTTTAACCGTTTCTCGTTTTATTGGTGGTAGAGCCAAGCTGTAGCCAATTGACTGCAGCTCATAAACGGGCTGGCTCGACCGGGGTAGTACCACCCTCTCACAGAAGATCGGCGTAAAGCAGCTATTACAGCTGCGTTTCGTACGATGAGTGACAGAGCCGTAAGCCCACCCCCCCCTTCCCCTCCCTCCATCCCACTCCCCTTCAGGTCGGCAATGTGCGAGCAATACCTTTGGTATTGTAAGCATCTATAGGCTACAGTAACTGCTTAACATCAGGCGGGCCGTACGCTTTTTTGCCACCGCAGTCCTATAAAAAAAAAAAAAAAAAAAAAAAA
The DNA here is from genome assembly GCA_947859195.1 of Drymonia ruficornis. NCBI lineage: Eukaryota > Metazoa > Arthropoda > Insecta > Lepidoptera > Notodontidae > Drymonia > Drymonia ruficornis. The sequence goes on from OX401904.1 coordinate 16,381,439, forward strand.
AAAGATGTTCATCGATATTCAATTTGAACAAATCGGAGTAGAATACAATTTTCCCAACTAATTAGGCATTAGTTTTTACATTGCCGTAAATCAAGCTTATTTGAAATTTGTAATGGTCTCGCCAGTCGCCGGCTTTGCTAATCTTATAAATTATGAAAAACAACGAGAACGCTATAAATTGCAATTCAGTTACCCGACACGCGGGAATCACTGCGCCGCGCCGCCGCCCGCCCTGTGCGCCGCGCGCCGCCCGCCCTGCTGCCTCCGATACACTGTTATTTTATAAAACCTAGTTTTATTTTCATTTGAAGTGCATAATGCTTCTGTATAAAATAACCCTTTGAAGTATATTATTTTTTCCTGTGTTGGCCATGTTATTTTGAATGTGACTAAGGTGGCAAATAAGCGTATGGCCTGATGTTAAACAGTTACCGTAGCTTATAGATGCTGGCAATATCAAAGGTCGCTCGCACGTTGCCGATCTGAAGGGGAGTAGGAGGGGGAGGGGCGGGTTGGACTTCCGGCTCTCTCATTCTCATCGTCCGATACGCAGCTGTAATAGTTACTCAACGCCGATCTTCTGTAAGGCCTTGGTCCCCTATTAAATTACATCGGCCCGTCACAGCGTCACGCGTACGCCGCGTCACAATTTTACTATAGTGACGTCGGCGTGTGAAGGAGACCACAACAGTACATTTCTATAGTAAGCAACGCAACGCACGCGTGACGCTGTAAGCGGCCGATGACATTTAATAGGAGACCAAGGCCTAAGAGGTCCAACCCCAGTCAAGCTAGATCATATATAAGCTGAAGTCAATTGGCTACAGCTTGACTCTAACACCAATAATACCAACAACCATGTCATACTAATTTGAAACTATGTATAATTTTATTTATTTAAAAAATGATATTAAAACATTCAGTTACATACCAATATTCAGTTACCGATTCCATAATGACTATTGGAAACCAGAGTATTGTGAAAATGAATAGGTACCTACTGCTTCATAAATACTAATTAGGGATTCTCACAAATCAAGTCCGGTCAATACTCTGATACAATTGAAATGTAAAGCAGAATAATGTTCCGTCATTACTGCTAAGTACTACCAGTTACGTGGTACGGAACACGTAATTGTGCTTTTATCAGCTTATACTCGCTGCGGCGGTCAAGCACAAGTTTTAATTCATTTGCGCATCTCTGACCGCAGCACGCACACAAAACTGGAAGCTGGGAATAGTGGGAATTGCATTGCACTATTATTGGAATCTCAAAAAGAATGATTCTCGAGATCAAATACAGAATCTTTGTCTAGAAAACTGCAGAAAAATATATCCACTATGAAAAAATGATCATATTATCATATACATCTGTCTGTGATACCTATGATGATGTCAAATCAGTAAAGATCTACTGTTTGATTTGTATGAGATTATAATAATTTTCGTATCGTCTGCACATCATAGCGAATATTTTCAGCATAAACTGAGCTCTACTATAGTCACCCGTGATAAATACTTACAGCTCAGCTTATGCTAGAAATGCTCCCTGAGAGGTACAGTACAGGCGACTGTACCAAAATCACTTGTTATATTTAATTTCCTATGACTCTTTATTAGTATTTCACTCGATACAACAAAATGAAATAGCTCTTTTAACGCTTCTTAAACTATCTGCTTTAAGCTTTAAAGTTAAGACGATGAAACACGTTAATTACAGAGCATGTAATATGTATTTATTAGCTGAGGTCTACCGCGGTCGAGTGCAAGTTTTAATTCACTTGGCTGTCTGCGGCCGCACTCTCCGCATACAAAACTGAGCCCCATTACAATGCAACGCCACGACTAGGAACTGGCTTCGATCAACGAGAATAAGGGCCACCGCAGACATGCTACTTTTTGCATCGGCGATCGGCGATTTTGCGACTGCATCGCGTTTTGGCGACTCTCTGCGGTTGGACGCAGCGACTGCTCCGATGATAAAAGCGACTAAAATCGCCGATCGCCGATGCAAAAAGTAGCAAAGCTGCGGTGTCCCTAAATTGGTATTGCACACTCGTATATACACCCGGGTGTATTCCCAAAAATATATGATCTATTGCCTGTCCTCGGTCGATCGTTTAGTTGAAGTAGTTACCTCGGGCTTTCCCAAACTGGCACGAGAGAGCGAGCGAGCGAGCAAGCTGACAGTATTTCATGAAATTCCGGTGTACTGAAAAATCTATGACTTATTGGCGTATTCAGGGTTAGCAGCTGTGTTTAATGGCTGTGTGACAAATGGTGTATTTCCTGATCTAATGAAGCACAGTAAAGTAATTCCTATTTTTAAATCAGGTAGTTCAACTGATCCAACTAATTTTCGGCCTATTTCGATACTACCTACGTTAAGTAAAATTTTTGAAAAAATCGTTTTGAACCAATTATTACGTCATTTTAATGACAACAATATTTTTCATAACAATCAGTTTGGGTTCACAAGGAATCGCTCTACTGTAGACGCGGGTATTGAACTAATAAAAAATATTTTCAGTGCCTGGGAGAACTCGCAGGATGCCTTAGGTGTATTCTGCGACTTGTCTAAGGCCTTCGACTGCGTCCATCATGAAATACTTACCAGGAAACTGCACCACTACGGTATCAGGAACAAGGCTCTTGACCTTTTGACTTCATATTTGAGCAATAGAATTCAAAAGGTCGCTATTAATGGTGAAAAATCACCAGGTTCTGTGGTCTCTATGGGCGTTCCTCAAGGTTCAATACTGGGACCATTCTTGTTTCTTATCTATATAAATGATTTGCCATATCATGTAGGCAATAATCACGAGATTGTGTTGTTTGCTGATGATACTTCTTTATTATTTAAAATTAAAAGACAGCTTCTACATTATGACGATGTGAACAATGCACTCGCTAAAGTTGTAGATTGGTTCAATGTAAATAATCTTCTGCTCAATGAGAACAAAACTAAATGCATAAAGTTCTCGACACCTAATGTAAGACAAATAGGAACCAATATACGACTGAATGGGGCAGCGTTGGACGTTGAGGAGTCAACTGTCTTTCTGGGAATCACCATAGATTCAAAATTGCAATGGGGTCCTCACATTAAAAAATTATCAAGTAAATTGTGTTCTGCGGCATATGCTGTTAAAAAAATTAGGCACTTAACTGATGTAGACACGGCTAGAATTGTTTATTTTAGTTACTTCCATAGCATAATGTCGTATGGCATACTGCTTTGGGGGTGCTCTGCAGATTTAAATTCTATATTTGTACTGCAGAAAAGAGCTATAAGAGCTATTTACAACCTAGCTCCTAGAGTCTCCCTCAGAGAAAAATTTAAAGAAATAAATATTCTAACCGTGGTGTCACAATTTATCTATGAAAACCTAATTTATGTTAAGAAAAATGACAACAACTTTGAAAAAAGGAGCGATGCTCATTCGATAAACACACGGAATAAACACAAGCTATCCGTACATGTAACTCGTCTCCACAGAATAAGTAATTCCTTTGTAGGACAATGCATACGCTTCTACAACAAACTTCCTAAAGAAATCCGAGATTTGCCTGTTAATAAGTTTAAAACTATAGTTAAAACTAAACTCTGTCAAAAGGCCTATTACAAAATCTCGGATTACTTGGAAGATAAATCAGCTTGGGACTGATCGCTCAAATTCACTTTGTTAAAAACAGTGTCATGTTAAAGTGTAGCGTGTCTTGCCTTGCTTATTTCGGAAGGCAGCACACTGGAGCTATTTACCAAATTACATTGTATTAAAATACTTAAATGGCGATAAAAAAAAAACAATGTAAAAAAGACAAGCCCGCTGAGTTTCTTGCCGGATCTTCTCAGTCGAGGTCGCGTTTCCGATCCGGCAGTAGAATTTAAGGAAAAAATGTAAAATGACAATTTGTAAGTGCCCCCGTAGGCCTAAACAAAATAAACGCTTTGACTTTGACTTTGACTTTGACTTTGACTTTGACTTTGAATGTGGGTCTTTTTATTGAGTATCTTCCTTCAGTTCGGGATAATGGCTGCGTCTCAAGCCCCGAGAAGCCGCATCCGATCAATCAGATATGACGTTATCTACGTGGTCAGTCATCAAAACTGATTGCTCGGACACGACGCTCGGCTCATGTAGACGCACCTTATAACAAATGCCAAAGCTTTATTACTTCAAATAATTAAGCGTTTGACGGTGCAGTGAATTTTTTGAGATAAGAAAGCAAAATAAAGCAGTACATTTTACTTTTACTAATACATTTGCCACTCCCCCATACTTAAGATCAACTTTCGTACAAAACAGGTACACTCATGACATCATCCAACAACCGGTCAGCACGGCTCGCCCGGTGATTCATCTCTAACCTGGCCACGAAGCGGGATCACACGATTGTTTTAAATTAAGGATCTTTGCGCTTTTTGTGCGGAAACTGTAGAGTTTTTATTTGCACTCCGATCAGATCCCGGTCCAGAGCCGGTAGTCGGTGAGAGCTACGTCGCTGCGGAACCCGCAACCCGTTTAATTAGTGCGCAAATAAAACACCACTTGACTAATGAAAATTTGCGGATAGTGTTCTGTTCACTTGGAACAAAATCTGTAATTTTATTTACAGAAACCTTTTAACATAGATTTGTGATTGAGGTATTGAGAAATTCTAAATGATTAGAATTTCCAGTCCAGATCAGAATTTTTTGTCAGTTATTTTTTTTAGTTTAATGTTTTTTTTTTCACAAATTGTCGTTGTACTAACAGTCTGAGCATCGAGTCTTTAACAATTAACCATTATGGTCTTTAAAGGATTCACGACGATATTAGCGACCAGTGGTTTTCCATTGGTTTTTAGCTAACAGACTCAACGCTCTGCTAATATGTTATAGAGCCTTTTACATGTGTACTCGCATAAGTAACTATTCGCTCGAATAACCCAGAGCTTACGTACCTATCTTTTGTAAAATTCCAGTAGCAGTAAATTTTACTTAGATTAGTGGGAATAGACGCGCCGTTCTATGGTCGGGACCGCGAACACTGAAGTAGAAAGGACGTCGACAAGTCTATACGTCTTCCGGCACCAAACCAATTCCATTTTTCATTTATTGAAAAATGTTTCTTGTAACATTTTCACCTGCGCCCTGTAAAAGCGAAGATTAAATCTGTGTTCGCCGTTCCTATGTAGTACGGTATTATAATGATTTTATAGCACGTTTTTTTACAAATTTATATACCAATTTATGTTCCAAAAATGTTTTATCCTTATGATTTTATGAAGAAGATACTTCCTGCGACATCCAGCGAACCAAAAGATAATACTCTCACAAAAATATTGAAAACAGTAAAATCGTTATCGAAATGAAAGTCATCGATGCGTATGGTATTTTTCCCAAGTCTCTCGAATTCCGTACCTTCGACGGGAAAGATTTTATGGCACCGTGGAGTCCACACCTGCGGCCTTTGGACCAAATGTCGTCGCTTCCTCCACTCACTCATTCAAATTTATTCACGAGTTAGGACGCCTCGGGCGGCCTCCCCTTACAATACCACGCAGCGCACTGGCACATGCGACTATAATTTGAAACAACTCCGCATCGTTATGGGAAGATGGGAGGTAACCATCGATATTTATGAATATATGCTTCGGATATGGAACAGATACCAGAATCGAATACTACCAATTGGTGTATTTACTGCAATTTTGGTTCGAGCGAACGAGAAAGTTGGGACAATGATATTTGACTTACAAAAATAGAGTCGGGAAAATTAGGATACTTAAGGGCCTACTCTTTTGCAAAGCAAAACGAATTTCGAAAAAAAAATCGCTCCTACTACGTTTCTCATTGATTCCGACATTTCTTACGAACGAAAATTGTTTGACGTGAATTTCGTCCGAAATTTCGTTTTCGTTTGTAAAAGAGTAGGGCCTCTTATCTGATGTAACAAAATTCATATGACAAAAAATAGAGTAAAGACTCCAACGATTATTCGTTTTCAATTGCCAAATACCTACGATCAAAGCTTATTAAAATTATGTTATGGAAAATGGTCGATGATGGTTTTTGCTATGTAAAGTGCCGTGTGACTGTAGGTACTGCTACTCTAAAATCACAGGCTCTATAAATTATTATGTGAAATATGAAACACTCTTATACTTATGTTAATAAAGGGTCTCGCTTGACCAAACCCGCATCAAAATTAACCTTCTGCGTCCCTTGAAACCAATTTAACTCTTCCACAGATACGTTCGTGAAAGCCTATATATTAATAATTTATGCCCACATAAATTACATAAACATTTTCCTTCCTTTACACAGCACACTAATAAATTCTACGAATATCTACTTAGTTGGTGTACAATGTAGGGTTGACAATAATTCCTTCAGCCTTGTGTTGCGAAGTGCGCTAGCGTATGGTGGGACTATTTATCATTTTACTAACGCAACCCTACTAGAAATGAAGCTATCTTTTCTGAAACAGGTTGGTTCGTTGTACGTTGACATCTACCTACTACTTTCAGTTTTGTATATGTCGAAACATTTGGTAACAGAAAACCTTTAACTTTTAGTCAGCTGGACCAAATTGCACAGGTAGAGTCACACACGAACGCAAACTTTCTTTGATTAGTTTTTCGCTTATTATGTTTCCAGGCTTTTGAGATCGACAAACTCCACTCCAACCTTCCGAAAAAAGCATCTAACCACCTGTTAGGTCACCTAGACAAACATAGTGATGAAATATCAGGCCAGTATCGACTTCACGAAATCAGTGTTCTACCTACACAACGAGCCTCGGCAAAAATGGTAAACAATCAATAAAAAACTGAAAGTTATCGATATAAATATTAATGGTTCTCATTAATTCACCACTTGTTTACGACCGCATGCCGCGGTGGGAACGGATGTAAACACGATCGAACAATCTAAAAACGTATTCTCTACATCTCAATAGTAACCATTTCCGTATTTATTGCCTTATAAGTTTTACGATCATCAAAATGACACACGTACAAATTGTCTTTACGACCTACTTATACTGACTGTCATAACATATGAACTCCTCGCAAATATCTTCCAGCGCGATGACTGGAGGTAGAGTCATTTTCCGCTTTTTTATAATTTCCCACTCGCTGAGGTAATACATGACTATTACAGAATTCCATTGAAAAACCTTAATCGCGCCGAGTGCAAGACACCATATGGCCGTTATGGCCATCAACCATGTCCAAAGACATAAATGGGCACGTTGTCGTCACAGTCGGAATGCCTGCGCGCGGCGGCGGCGGCGCAGGGGCAGGCTCGCGGGGGGCGCGCGCCCGCGCAGCCTGCTGCCGCCGTCACTCCTCGCGGCCAGTGCCTCGCCCGCGCATGCTCCGTGCCCATACGCGCTCTTACAACACACATTACGAACAGTTGTGCGTTAAAACCTCCAAAACAAACCATTACCAAGTGTTGAGAAAGTGAAGTGACAGAAAGATCTCGTGATGTGCTCATAGATAAACAAGAATAAGGTAAACAATGCTGTAAGTACGCAGCTTCGATAATTTTTGTGCAATTTTACTATCAACAAGGGCATTTGTAAGTGAGCTATGCAATGCCGTTTAATATTTATGATTATCATGTCAACGGTAGAGTCGCCACGATCGGTGACGGTGACGTTCAGTGACGTAGTAGGAATACTATGAGCTCGTAGTATTTTGAACAGGTGCATCTGATTTTGTGAATGACTCGGCTATAATAGCGAGTGACCGGTTAGTGGCTTGCACAACGCGCGGTATATGGAGTAGTATGTCAGCAGGGCCTGCGCCCTATGAGCACTTGCCAGTACTGCGGTGACAGTGATTGCGAAGTAATGACATCATCCAGTAACTTGTTCGCACTCCGCCCACAGATACACGTGTCTTTAGGTTATATTAATGCAATGATTAATGACAATTACATACCGTGATTAAGAAACCAAATGATGATTCTAACTACGCGTCCAACATACAAAAAAAAAACTAACTTGCCTATTTGTTCATAAGTCATCGCTAAGAATTATCGAACTTACCTAATGATCTTGCCAAGCTGCTGTTAAATTTTATTTGTCATCGTTTAACATACAATTGATCAATCAATATATCTCCAGCCTTTAGTAGCCTTGACCTAGGCAAATGCATATATCATACTGATTCAAGCCAAGTCTATGATTGAGGTCCTCCTTCGCGATCAGCTTGGACGTCTACGCTTTCTTGCCTCATTAGGAACCTTTTCCCTACTTAATAGATTACAGAAACAATGTTGGAACCAGCGATGTTGGCGATACCGTGTTCATAGTAACTGTATTTATTTTTTAATTAGGTAGACTCACACCGTTACACCAGAGGGCCTACTCTTTTACAAACGAAAATGAAATTTTGGACGAAATTTCCCGTATTTCCTACTACGTTTCCCATTCATTCCGACATTTCTTACGTCCGAAATTTCGATTTCGTTTGTAAAAGAGTAGGCCCTCTGGGCCCCAAAAGTCTGCCAATTCTCGTAATTTTTTGTCGGTCGACATTTTGTCAGTCATCTGGCTGACAATATGTCGACCATTAAGAATTTCTGATTAACTATGAAGACTGACCAATGGTTTTCAAGTGGTTGGAAATTATTAGATTAGACCCTGGTGAAAATTATCGAGGCGAATGTGGGACAAATCCTTTTTATAACATAACATATACGTCACGACTTTTATCCCCATTCGGGTGTAGTCAGAGGCTTGAGTGGCCATACACCACTACATTGTGGAGGTATTAAGCCAACGCAAAGTCCATGTTTCACCAGATAGTCAGAACCCAGCATGGCAGGTGGTGAACCTTGTCGCCGTGTATACAGGAACTGACTATTACCTAATCCCGAGGGATAGGTAGGTTTCCTCACGATGTTTTCCCTCACCGTCAGCGAACTTTAAATTACTTATGCCCATAGATGAAAATCCTTTTTATATTGACTTGAATTTTAAAAGGTTCCCCATCCCTGTACCTTTAAACGCGTATCGTTATAGATAGATGTTTCTACGTGGATGCCTCGCACATTATCGAACGCAGTCGAGCACGCATCGCGTCGTTAGCCAGCCGCTTGTTAAAAATAAAATTATACAATTTTAGCACCCCCCTAACTTTATTCCTTTCGTATACACACCTCCGTTCACAATTTAAGAAATAACACCTAAATACAGTTATTGTTACCTTCGCGTATTGTTAGCAAGATTGAAAAATAAACTAACAATGAGAAAAATCTGTAATGCTTGATTTTCTATGAATTAGGAAAGGTGATTCTTTAGAAAATCATTGTATTCAACTCCTATTTTCTTCTTGGCTTAACTCCTCTAGGTAATAACAATAACTAAGTCTAGACCAAAGATTTTGTCTGCATGCCTGAAAGGTCCACGATGAAGATTAATTTCAGCTTGATAACCTGAAATGGATCAGCATCGTTTGTTTCTTGGTTGTTGCTTAGTTTGGGAGCATACAGTAGATAATGTTAGTCTGGCGATATAAGTAGTTTATTATTTTACTGGGGAATATAAATTAAGTTTTCTGGTAGATTTGCCTTGTGTTTTGATTTAGAAACTTAAATCTTGCTGAGGGCAATACCAAATATTTTAGTATTTCAAAATACTATAAGTACATATTATGTTAACAACTAACTTGCCTAATCATGTTTGGCTATGACATCAAGTGCATCGTCAATTGCTCATAAGGTCATGTGCAAACGATGACTGCAGATCATAATCCAGACTGTTATACTTATAGTTTTCCTTAACACGCCTTAGCTGTGCTTGCCGAAGGCGGAATGTGACTACTGTGTGAGCACTTAATCTATGTTTACTTGTCATTCGATTTTATAGTGTTTATATATGTTAAATTTAACGCCACTCACACACACACACTCACAAACACACTTTCACACTGTATGGTTCCAAACTAAGCAATGCTTGTACTATGGCTACGATACAATGGACTGGGGGTGATCCCAGTGTCACCCAGACCGGGGTAAATTATAACGAAAAGGCTGTCTCCGAAATTTGCCACTGTCAATGCAGTGAGTAGAGCGACCTACACTCGAACCACTGTGCCAATCGGTCGTCAACTAAACGAAAGGGTCTCTTTGTGTTTTACACTTAAAAATAATTCCTAATACTCACTTTGTTATAACCTATTTCATGATAATAGTTATACAAAGCGAACAAATCGGTATACAACCTCGTACCTACCCGATTATGAAATAGAGATAAGTATTATCAGGACTGAAACAAAACTAAACTTATAGGTACTTACTAAATTATTACGACTCTACGAAATGTTAACTTTTCTAGGAATAATTTTTGAGATACATTTTGTAACTTTTTTATCCTCGAAACTATAAAGACGTCTTTATTATAAAGCTACTTGTAGTACGGTCTTCTAGGTTTTCCACCGGTCCTGTCTCCATTGTGAGCTGGCTCCGAGCGTTGTTTCATTAATAGACAATGCCCAGCTATGGGCGCTTTGTGACGAGTTCGCGACGCCTTTGAGCACCGCGGAGATTACTTACCGTGACCAACTGAACTATTATTCAACGTTTAATTGAAAACCGCTTCAGTGTAGTTAATAAAAGTAGTTCAAGGGTTTACTGGGCTTATTGCCAATTAATATCTAAGTAGATTACGCATTCCATTAGCTGGCATGTGCAAGAAATTGAATCATAGTGGAAATGGATGGCTCTAACATACTCTACCTTACCTAATTATTTTGAAGGTAGAACATTATACTTACAACAACAGAAAAAAATATAACAATAACTTAAAGTAATGTCATTTATTCATGCGTCTGTCGATGTAATAGGTATTGTAATGCTTAATAAGTAAATAGTAAGTAAGTGGGATAGTTTATATGGCCATCCATCCCAGATGTACCAACAGTGATAGAGTTGGCAATGGAAGATTCGTAACCTAGTTTAAGAGCATGCTGTATAGTGTGTACTGACTCACATATCTAATACATTACTGTACCTGTACATACCACAAGGTGTTTTATTAAATGTGCATGTGCAGGCGCAGTGCGCACGCCTCAGTGGCCCGGGTAATGACGATCAAACGGAACTAACGCCTCGCTTCCTACAAGTCACGTTGCACGCTAGATGCGCACACGCTGACTGATGTGCGTTATTTATTATTCTCTCGTATGGAATCTTGAAAACTCAGTGAGTGTAGACAGGTGCAATTATAAAACTATAGCTTTCATGGACCATCGGGATGTAGAGCGCATCAAAATGAAAGTGTGTACTAAAGTTGTGTGCGATGTGTGTGTGAGGTGTGTGTTTTTGTCTATCCAAGAGGATAGACAAAACAAGTCTTCGTGAATCAGTCTAGTTATTAAATTGCTATGTAGCTTGAATAATATTGCAAAATATTATAGAGAATCGTAGACCTCGGAGTGATAATGACTCTACCTACGGAGTACAAGAGAATATATAATACGCGGATATCGATCTAGCAATAATGAATTTCATACTTGTCTATATGTTTTCGTTATAGGTTTAATTTGATTACACTGTTTTTCATAGCCGCATTGAACGGAGATTGGCTAATGAAGCGTAACAAAGTATCAATCAATAAGACACAAGGCACGTATATAAAGTACCTCAGTGCAACAGTGCATGCATATGTCTAAAGGCAAAGTAATTTGTATTTTTACGCCTAATATGCCTAATAATTTAAAAAGAGCACTCCTACGACAATATTTTCCGCAACGAACAGTATCAGGCCGTGCGATTTAATGTACTTTACCTACTCTAATAACATTTAAATTTTAACTTGACCATCAAATGAAGAAGATGGGTACCCGGACACAGAATACCTAACCCTCCCCCATTTATATTGAGAGAAACAATCATATCAACTCACCTTCTCTCTTTTTGAGGCGGACGCAGTTTCATATCTATACATATAATAAGAATGTAAAATTGGTCGCGTCTGTACATTCGAAATATTTGGAAAAAAAATAGTGGGGGGGACTTAGATTGACCAGCAGAATTCATTTTTATCATTTTTAGAATTTTTGTCTGTGGGTATGTTTGTATGTTTGTATGTTTGTATGTTTGTATGTTTGCTCAGATTTTCGAAAGAGCACAACTTCGAATCCACCGGATGGATTTCAATGAAATTTAGCATGGATATGACTAATAGTCTAACTTAACATCTAGGATACTTTTTTTTTCGAAAATGTTTAGGGTTGCCACAGAAAATTCAAAAAACTACTTAAAAATTCTAAATGTTTGAAAGAGCACAACTTTGAATCCACCGGATTAATTTCAATGAAATTTGGCATGGATATGACTAATAGTCTAACTTAACATCTAGCATATTTTTTTGTTCGGTAAAGTTTAGGGATGCCACAAAACATTCAAAAACTACCTAAATATTCGAACACGCACAACTTCGAATCCAGTGGATTGATTTCAATGAAATTTGGCATGGATATGACTAATAGTCCAACTTAACATCTAGGATATTTTTTTATAAAATATTAGATTGTAAATTTTTATGACCACACGGAAATTCTAGCCAACAATAAGTTTTAGTTATTGAAATACGTCTATTTAGAGCGGAGCCCTACGGAGCCCTACGTTGTGTGTGATCCGACACTATTTGGAATACATAATCTTAATTTTAATAATAATAATAAATATTTTATTGCTGCGTTCTACCATCTTAAGTTTCGTTTTTCTTAACTAGATGTCGCTATACTTAAAATCAGACAATACCTGCCTTGCACCACATGTCAAAATTTAATATCTTCCTTGCTTCAAGAAATTTAGTTTTTTTATTCCTAATTACGTATAAAAAATATTAAGCGGGTCTTTGTATCACGCGGAATCTTAGACGTTAACTCTGGAATTCATCTCCACAGTACTAATGCCGTAGGGAAGCTACCTACCTAAGAAGTAAGTCTAGAGGACCTGCTGATTTTGAATTAAGTAGTAATAGAAACACAGACATTGAACTCTGAACTCCAACCCCTCAGGAATGATGCTGCTGGGTAACTGCCTGCTTAAACCATAAATCTGGAGGACCTGCTAAATTTGAATTAGCAATGTGGGTATCAAGTAGAAACTTCTCAGGCGAGGTCGCGTTTCCGATCCGGCGCTAGAATTTAAGGAAAACATGTAAAATGACTACTTGTAAGTGCCCTCCTAGGCCTAAACATAATAAACGCTTTGACTATTGACTTAGACGATAAACTCCGGACTCTAACTTTTTAAGCACGATGTTGCGCAGTGACTACCTTACCTAAGCCGTGAGTCTGGAGCACTCACTCATTTTAAATAAGGGACATGGGTATCAAGTACAAACTTAAACATTGAGCTCTGGAGTCCAACCGCTCAGTCGTGATACTGTGAGTAACTACAGATATAGATAGACGGATATAGATAGACGGATACAGATAGACTGGTACAGACAGAGATACTCACCTACCGATAGATTACAGACAGACCGATTCAGACAGACAGATACTTACAGCTAAACTGATACACACAGACAAATAAAGTCAAACTTTTGTTATACAACTAAGGCGCCAGGCAAGCGTACGGCCCACCTGTTGTTAAGCAGTTACCGTTCCCAATAGATGCTTGCAACCAAAGGCATCGGTAGCACGTTTCCAACCTGAAGGGAAGTGGGGTTAGTGGGAGGGGACGGGGAGGTGGCTGGGTTGCGCTTCCGGCTCTCTCCCTCATCATACGAAACGAAGGTAAATCAGCTACTTGAATGCCGATCTCCACCTTACTGGTCAGACTCTACCACCTTACTGGTATAGACTGGTACAGATAGACAGCCACGGACAGACGAACTCAGACTGATGCAGACTGACGTAATACAGTTTAGACGATAGACAAAATTATATTTAAGGGCTTCACCGACTGGACGCGGACGGAGTCGCGGGCACAGCTAGTAATTAATAAATATATAATATAATCCCAAACTAAGCAGAGCTTGTATGGAAACCAGATAACTAATATTACTACATATACCACTTTTTGTGTGTTAATACATACGTAATATACATATACACCTAGACTCGGGACATACAGACATGTTCATGCACACAAATGCATGTCCCGGGTAGGAATCGAACCTACGACCTGCAGCGTGAAAGGCGGAATCTTACCAACCACGCCAACGGGCCCGTCAGTAGTTTGTGACAATTGTTGTGTTTGTCTGGCGATATTTATTTATGTATTTATACAGAATCATTAAATGCATTTTCCGACACATGCCTATTATAGCTAGATAATTGAGCGGCACCACGCCAACCACGCCAACGGGCGAATTTTAGGGACTCGATTTGACACGCACAATAGACAACAGGTTTTCTCGTCTGTGGTAGTAGTACCTCCACATCTGCTAAGACATAATGTTCAACATCAATTTAATCTCAATTGAACTTTTGACCAATTGACAACACTTAGCAACATAAAGAAGGCTAAGCACAGTGCGGGACGGAAGACGATGCCAGCGTATCACGATATACCATCAATCCACGTCGCGCACGTAGGTGTCGCCAGCGAATAACATTATGTATGGAAGGAGACGTCGAGCCGCGGCAATTATTTATTGACGAGCAAGCTATGCCGCGTGATGTATGGCCACCTAATGTATCTGGAGCGAATGTTTTAAACATTATTGGCATGTGGAAAATGCGCACATAGGTACTAAATGACTGTAGTATTGCGAGGGACGGTCAAAGTCATTTCAAAAACTTGTGCAGATTTGTGATATGACTACCTACATAATAATTAGGTAAGGTAGCGTATGTTACAGCTACATACGTATGTACGTATACTACATATGAAGCAACAAAAAATCTAAAGTAAAGTTTTTGATCCCTTCGTGCCTCCGTACATAATCTTTCTTACCATCAGAACAGGTACAATATGTTTCGCCAAAACAATAGTCCGCTGGTTCAATGTGCCCCGAAAGTCACGGAGGAGGTCGAAGTTATAATTGGGTACCTGTCCAACATGCAGCCTGACCGAACTTAACCGGGGTGATCTAACGACCTCCAGTTGATTTGATACTGTACCTGCTTTTTAAATGGTTAAGGTATACAGGATGTATTTTTCAAGTGGGCGTGCATGGGCAAATCCGAAACATTGAGGAATATCGAATAGTACTCAAAGGAGTCACGGGCCCCACTTTGATGAAAACTAAAACTGCATCATTTGATTTAAAAAAATCTTTATTCCTAGCCAGGAATCGAACTCGTTGATTAAATGAAAAAAGAAAACACATACTGTATTATTACAGCATTCGATAGTGTCGCTAATAAGGAACGAATTCTGGCATTAATGACATACGGCCAACTTAACTTCTACCTGCTTTAAGAAATAACTAAAACCTTTATACGGCTACCACATTACCTACACATATTATAGATAAGAATCCATTTTACTTATGGTTTATCTACAATTTATGATAAGTTACTTGTACATATTATCATTCTTATGTTATGTACGTTATAATGAGATCTGTGTTATGTACCGCGTGCCATAACCTGATTCAAATCCACAGGCAGTGGGTGGGAGCCTCATCGACACCCAATGTCTATCGGCCCACGACTAACCTTTTTGTCTAATAAACATGTAATACATTACCTCCTATGAAATTAGCAGTAATTAGACACCTAGCGAAGTTCCGTGAGCCTTGAGGAATAGAAAACATGTCGGTACCCATCCTGTTATCCCATCCCATTTACCTATCCTGTCCTATTTATTATTTACTTCCCCACCAAGCCAACTTGTCAATGATTCCGCGGTCTATCCACCACGTAGTGGTAGCTTCTGCCACAGGAGTGCCCAGGCTTGGCCCAGGCCCACTACGTTGTGGACGGACCGCGGAATCATTGACTTATTATCATTTGATATTTATACCCGTGCGCCAAGTTGGCTTGGTGGAGTAGTATATCATATCCCTTGATCCATTCTATCTTATACTATAGAATGACATATCCCACTCACCTTCAGGTCGGCAATGGGCGAGCAATGCCTTTGGTATAGTAAAAAAATAATTAGTAGTGTTAATAATTTGATGTCAGTCTTTGCTTCAACTCTTTCCGTGGATTGACGGGACAATCGCCAAACACTTCAAACACTCCTGTAAGCCAACGATCATAGCTGTAAGCCAGGCCCTCGAATCTCTTAACAATTGTCTATTGCGAAACCAATGGTCTCTAATATAATTTTCGTGTATTCTTCATTATAAATCGCAAATTCTTAGAGTCCACATGCTGTCGGCCAGCGGACTGCTTACTTGCTTGCTAAGAATGTACATAAGAACAAGTAATCACTTGTCTATAGATACGGAGGTAAGTGGCGCGAGTAGACTAGACTTCACGATTGTCAACTATTTTCGCTGCAGCCTGCGAAGATACAACTGAAATCTGTTCATTTTTCGCACGTTCACGTGGAATTGATAATCTTGGATTTCAAACCTTTCTCTTACAGTAAACTAGATTCCTTAATTAAACACTTACTTTTCTAAATCTTTTGTAAAAATCACAGAGTAAAGACTTAAGACAGAGGTGCCCTTATTAGATATATGTATGAAAAAAAAACGTGGTCATTGTTTTTTCATTTTCATTGTCCTATCTATCGGTAAATAGTTGAACTACTCACTTCGTTTTATGTCGATGTTAGTACTAGGCCGACCACTCGGCCGAGTTGCTTAGGGCCAGTCCCCTTAGTAATTGGTCCATGGTTAACATACATAATATGATGAACGTAACAAGTTAAATGGTAAACCTTCCTGGTTATTTTAAAGCAGTTTGCTTTCCAATAAGTAGAGAGCCTTTACAAAGTTTAGTTAGTTAATTTCGTTTCGAGCTTGAAAACGAGGTAATTGGCAAGCTTCAGCTTTACGGAGCATCATCTATGAGTAACAGAGAAGACACTCAACAAAACTGATGCCTCTTTCTAAAGCCCGATGTGTAAATTAAACTGCTAAGTACGCCGAAAATGATAATGCACTTACCACATTGTATATCTAAATATTAAGCAAATAGATTCAATCATCACATCTTGTGATTAAAGTTGTCACGGCTCGCAGTAGGTGGGCG
This sequence comes from Drymonia ruficornis, assembly GCA_947859195.1. NCBI lineage: Eukaryota > Metazoa > Arthropoda > Insecta > Lepidoptera > Notodontidae > Drymonia > Drymonia ruficornis. Next base: position 16,398,554 of record OX401904.1, read on the forward strand.
TGATTAATCACATACTCGGCGAGTCTCCTCGCGCAAATACATGACAACCGATACCTACTTAGGAGCCATAAATCAATGAACCCAATTATTTTTATGTAACATCAAAAGTAACGAAACAAGACGACTTGTTATTGTGTTTCAAACTAGTTTTCTTTCCGCTTCTACAACATGTGTCGTTATTGATAAGATTTACAATATGTAGCGATTGTAGCCTAGGGGTGAACAGGTTGGGCTAACAATCAGAAGGTCCCAGGTTTGATCCTCGGTGGGGCATGCATCCAATGGATGAATTTTCATCTATGTGCATAATTTACAGTTCGCTGACGGTGAGGGAAAACATCGTGAGGAAACCTACCTATCCCTCGAGATTAGGTAATAGTCAGTTCTTGTATACACGGCGACACGGTTCACCACCTGTCACGTTGGGTTCTGACCACGAATATAAATAGTAATAAAAGATCCTTGGTTCTGACTATCTAGTGAAAACGTGGGCTTTGAGTTGGTTAATGCCTCCACAATGTGGTGGTGTATGGCCACTCAAGCCTCTGACTACCCCCGAACGGGGATAAAAGTCGTGACGTTACATTTACATTTTTACATTTAACATACAATATGCAGATGAATTTGAATTAAGGTTGGCACTCATCTATCAACCACGCACCCGACCGCCTCGCTGCTCGGCGTCTACTCGTTGTCGATGGGTGGTCCGCGGGCGGCCGCTGATACACCATAAGCGTCACGTGATCAACCAGTGGACCGTGCGTGGTCAACGAGTGAACGCCGCGTGGTCAGCGCGTGGTCCACTTATTTCCGGTTCAGATAGTGGACGCCGACCGACGAGGTGGTGCTGGTCGGGTGCCGAGTTGATAGATGAGTGCCAACCTTTATTCCATCCATTTCCGTATCCGGTGCTTATTCTAAAACAAACGCGCATCGGTGGCGGAGCATTGGTAGAGACTGTATGAAAAAGACGACGTAGGATGAAACAGGAATAGTTTCAGGGGGTATATTAGCGACGCTATGCAACATTGCCAATACAATTCATTTTCCTGTTTCTCTGAGGAATTCTTAGCAATTCCGCGAAATTTCTGTAAAATAGTTTACGCCATTCATGACCGTTTCACGGAAATTTTGCGGATTCTGTTGGAGGATCGGAAAACGAGTTGCTTTTGCAGAAGTGCTGCAATGTTGCATAGTGTCGCGAGGAACAACAGATTATCACGATAGATTACTTTAACTGTATTTTGTTTCAAAACACAGCGTTAATGAAAACAAAACACAAACAACAATGTCAATTAGGTTTCTTGAGCTGACCTCACGCTCCTGTTTACATGAACAGTATTTTTTTTCCCATACATTGGTCTTAATTTTACAATATTATTTCAAGAAATACACACCACACCTGTTTCCCGAGGAGTAGGCACAGGTGTATTATAGTGCATCCTCATTTCGCATATGCCCTTTATAGCTTCAGTGAACGAAAGGGTGAACATGCTCTCCACCCTTCGCCTTGTGGGTGGTTGAGAGGGTGCATCTAGCTCAAGGGCATTTCAAGGGAGGTGGACCTCGCCTTGGTCAGTGCGGGAGGGGTAGTTTTCTAAAGAAAAGTGGCACTAATTGCAATGCCATGTAGGTATATATTAAGCTGTATTACGAAAACAAAAGATCCAATTATACTTGGATAATACCTATGTAATTTAGTCTAAGGGATAGATAATATTCCGAGAACAGTAATATACACGCCAAATAATGTTTCTTGAAATGTACCTGCTTTTCGCCAATGGTAATGTAATATTATTGCCCACAGCTTTAGTTAAAACAATAGCCCCACAAGTTGCAATACTTTACACAGTGAAATCCTAACCCTCAATAAAATACTATGAATAAATTTCACAACCGCTGGGCGCAGTAGTTCGAGCGTAGGCCGCTCGGCTCACTGCATCGGGTGGTTTCGGGTTCAATTCCCGCCAGAGACAAATTTCGAAAACGGTATTGTCGTTTTTTGCCCTGATCTATGCGTCAATGGGCTCGCTCCCAGTCCATTATAGGTACCCATAGTACAACCATATTGTTTTGCTTAGTTTAATATTATGTATATCCTGGGACATTCTTTTTACACACGGCTACCTGATCCCAAACTAAGCAAAGCTTGTACTATGGAAACCAGATAACTGATATTAATACATATACTACTATTTTGTTTGTCAATACATACTTACTTAATATACATAATTACACCCAGACACGGGACATACAGACATGTTCATGCACACAAATGCATGTCCCGGGTAGGAATCAAACCTACGACCTGCAGCGTGATAGGCGGAATCTTACCAACCACGCCAACGGGCCCGTCAGTAGTTTGTGACAATTGTTGTGTTTGTCTGGCGATATTTATTTATGTATTTATACAGAATCATTAAATGCATTTTCCGACACATGCCTATTATAGCTAGGTAATTGAGCCTCACAAAGGTCGGCACAAGCTACGTTAGATGCAACTCATTAGATGAATCAGTAATAACCGTTTTAGAACCGGCTCACCTCAAATGACGACTAGATTTTAGAATAAATTCTACAATTATCTTTGTTTTGTTTACATGGCTCGTAGTTTATAACTATGAGGTCAGCTGATACTAGTGGATATTTATTCTCAGAAATATAATTTTTAACCTCTTTGTACCTCTGACGGCAGGATACTGGGAATATTCTTCCTATATTTGAAACACTTCTTCGTAAGTGAACCCAAGTGGGGGAATAAAATTTAGTCCTGTGTTTTATCTAAATGTTTTGTTTTAAAGTAGGTATTACAGAATAACAGTATTCATTCTATAATTTTGTTTTCATCAGTGTCCAACAATGTATCTTTGTACCTAAAGCAAGTAATTCGAAACTGCAGACGCTTAATGCGCAGTGGAACTAAGTAAAACTAAGTTGCTACAAATTGCGAGCATTCGCTATTACATTGACATTTTAGATGATTTTTTATGGAAAGTTTTAATTACGTGAAGTAATTAATTATAGTAAAGCTTTAGTAAATTATTACTACTTGGAGAAATTCTAACCACAAAATATCGTTATAGAACGATAAATAATATCTATGATATACATTTCCTAAATAGGTAGGTATCAACACAGTATTCTAGCTCTAGCACAACATAGAGGCTTACTACCTCATTAGAGTGTGGTAAATTATCTTAAAAACTTGCTAGGTTCATAATAAAATAGTTCACTAGTTGCTGTTGCTAACCAAAATGTCTACAATTTCCTACTTAACACGAAGTTCAGCGTCAAATATGACGCAATATCAGTAGATCATCTAAAATAGCGGTGACGCTACATCAGCTGGCTGCAAACTCGGTAGCAAACACGGCCCACAAACTATTCGTTATAATAGAATATCTTACATAATGTATCGAGGGACCGATTGAACGCGGGCCGACCCACGCCACGCACCCGGCCCGGCTCTAGCCCCCAATACATTCATTGTTCTCTTTTGTTCCGATGCCGACTTGATCATAATTTTCATTTGTTAGTAAACTAAATCAATACCTGACGGGAGATTTATATTCAATGATCACGGGTATCGGATAAGTAGGTACATATGTTCATTCACAAACAATGCCCCATACTCCCTAGATTCAAAACGAAGAGCGAATGACGGTGAGAATCAATTGCGATAAACATGCTTGAAAAGGTGGAGGAAGCTCCATCAGCTCCACCGACAATGGTCTTCGGACACTTATAAGGATTAAAAGAAATGTATTAAGCTCCTGATAGGTCCAAGAATAATGCTAGTACCAGGTTTAGAGTCAATAGAACGTACATTACATTCGGTAACCTTTTTTTTCACAAATCCGAGTATTCACATTCATTTAAATTGATTTTGGATACACGATCGCTTTCAAAATTTACGGTAATGAATTGTTTGTAATCTACATGACATTAAGAACATATTCGGGCTATTGTAACATCGTATAAATATAATTAAAAAAAACCCTTTTAACATCCCATTCCTGGGCATGGGCCTTCACTAATGCGAGCGGGATTCAAGCCAAAATTCACCACGTATAAATATAATTACTAAACATAAATACGGTGTGTATATCTAAAACAAGGTAACAATATAATTAATTACGTACGATAAGGTACATTTCCATGTTTCTTGTCAAAAACATGGCATTGCAAGGAATCCCGGCGTTCCAGGCCTCGCCCGGGATTACTTGAGGGATCTCAGGCCCCTCTCTCATTTATTGCTCTGTTTTGCTTTGAATCTCTTCCCGAGTCAGAACACACACTCCTAATTAATGGATGCTGCGTACATCCCACGGGTTTTTGTACTCATGTTATAATTACTATTTTTTCTCAGCTTCTTCCGCTCGGAAGCAAAAAAATACGCAAGAAATTTGGCTAAACAAAGACTGATAATTAGTTTCAGAAATTAGTTTTGTAAGTCCCACATTCATGGTACTATGATTAACTAATAATGATCTCTAACCATAATAACAGACCTAATGCTACCTACAAGCAGTCATTACAAGCTTATAGGTTATAGGTATAGGTGTTTAGAAAAGGAATTTTTATTATCGAATGGCTGCGTTTACAGGGGCGACCGAGCAGTAAAACGCAAATTCTTGGTGGTCGGCATGTTGCCAGCCTGAGGACTGCTAACAGATGGCCAACAACATATCGACCACCAAGTATTTGCTATTTATATTTTATATGAATTCATGAAGATAATTATTAGACCAGTAGTTTCACAATGGACAATTGTTAAGAGACTCAACTGTTGGCTCGGATGCGGCGGCTCGTAGCTTGAGTACGCATCTATTCCCCAAGAGTTCAAATAGTACATGGAATTTAAATACAGCAAGAAAATTTCCGCGAAACAGTTACAAGTAAGGGCGAGGCCCCACTTGCGCGCTGCGCTGCGTTGCGCTTCGTCGTCGCAAGATTTTGTACTGGCACATCACTCTCCCCCGCTTCGTCTTTCGCCCGTTGACACTTTGATCCGTTGCGACGACGCAGCGCAACGCAGCGCAGCGCACAAGTGGGGCCCAGCTCTAACGCATCAAGCAGTGCAGTGCCACCATTTTCCTCTTGCTATAAACGTGATGTATGTCGATGTTGATGACGCCTTCGGAACGAGGACGCAGCAGCAATATCTACTTAATATGCAGCATCTACTTGCCTTGGTCTGTCCTTGAATTGCGATATTATCATAATCATCACCATTTCAGCCAAAAGACGTCCACTCTTGGACATAGGCCTCCCCTAAGGTTTTCCACAACGCCCGGTCCTATGCCACTTGCATCCAGCGGTTTCCCGCGACCTTCACTAGACCGTCTCGGTCCACCTTGTGGGGCCTAGCCACGCTGCGTCTTCCGACCAATGGCGATATTATAAAAATATAATGAGAAACGAAGTTATGGAAGCAGACGGCCGAATAGTTTAGTTAGAAATTACTAAAAACCAAACGAAACCATAGACTGAACTCAAGTTATCTAAATTTTTCAGCAGGACTTAAACCTGATTGCAAAAAGCATAAATAATCACTATGCCTGCCTGATTGAAGGGCTGGGGCTGAAGTCAGTATATTGGCTAAATATTATTAATATTATATTCGTGAATTCTTCATCGTAAATCGTTAATACTTGCCGATCGACATGTTGCCAACGATCTGCTAGCAGTCCGCAGGCCAACAACTTGTCGACCGCCAAGAATTTAAGATGAAGATTTCACGAAGACTTGGGGCCTTTCCTTCTCGCCAACCATCTCTATCATCAGTGCTTATGTCATCCAGATCCCGGATTTTTTTTTATGTCATCAACCCATCCAGGTAGTTGCTGATCGGCCTTCACTATTCCTCCCCGTCTATAAAACCATTACTGTCCACTCTATCAGTTTATCTTGAAATAATATTTTTATACTCACATTATTTAATAACATCCTCACGTAAGCGCACTGGGAGCATGTTTTTGTGCAAAAATCTTCATAATTAAATTCATTATCTCATTGAAACGGTCTGGTGGTCACTAAGATCGTTAGAAAAACACCCTTTGTGCTAGCCACTAATGTGCCAGCATTTTACAAAAATACATACTACTATTATTTTTTTCTAATGGATCGACAGAAAGTCATCAGCGGGTTCAGCTTAAGTGTCTCTGGTGTGTGGGCAATTGTCGGATACAGGATACAGCCATCCATCAGAGGCGCGGCGACAATGCGTCATCAATCTGCTTAAAACTCTAGATCCGTCCGGCCCCTATTGACACTGTCAAGTACCAACCACGAAGGCCGTGTGTACTTAGCCGCGAATAAATTACCTACAACTCTTTTTCTCTGCATTTGTGCGTTAAGACGATACAAGAAAAAAATGAATTTTAGTTTCGGGGTGTGGCTGGCGTCGCGTGAGCTGCCGAAGGATATATCCCTCTCGCTTAGCTAGGACAGAACAGCTATGGAGTAGACTATAGTATAGTTATTTTTTGAAGGAACAATATTGTTTAATTCGTACAATTAAAATAATATATCCCAGTGCACCTTTTAAAATAGATGAAATGGATGAAAATATTCAAATATATATTTTTCGTTTTATATGGGATTTTTATGTCGAGTGTATTTGAAAAAAATAATTTAATTTCTATGTTGTTTTTATTGCTGAAGACAAAGTAAGTCAAAAGAAGACAAACGATACCTACAATATGCTGATAGATACGTATAACAATACTTCGATCGTATAATAGCCTATAACCAGCGGACGATCCAGACGCGTCCAACGATATCTCATTAGTCAAATTATTATGATATAAAAATAGTTTGGACGTTATACGGGAGCAGATAAACATACATACATATCGGTCAAAATCATAACCCTCTGCCCACCGTAGTCGGGTAAAAATGTACATACTCTGTGTCAGTGACTGACTGCCGGATATGAGTATCTTTTTCATGTTTCGTAGGCTAAGGAATACTTTGGTACTTAACTTCGATGCCGATCATGAAGTCTTCAGCGGTGTCATAATATTTTTTTTTACCATATTTAATTTATGTTTTAATTTAATTTTCAGTTTTTATTAATTTTATTGATTTAACCATGCATTTATTTTTTGTTTATCTTTTTATCTTTATTTTTTTATCTATCAAAATCACCCTTAGACTGGTTACCGCCACAGGTGACAAGAGGGCTGGCTCTTTCCTTGCTCAAAAAATTCGCTTGACAACAGGAACAGCTTGAATACAGGGAGGACATGCAGCCAGTATCCCACGCGGACGGTATTTGTTTAATTAGGGGTAGGTTTTTATTTTATTGTATTTTATTTTAATTTATGTTATATTATATTGTATTTTAATGATAAAACATGAAAAATTAAAAAAAATCACTAAAAAGCCTGAAATAATATTTCTATTACCTACCACCTCTGCCTACCCCTTCGGGAAAACCGGACGTGATGGTGTGTTATCGAGTATTTGGGGTCGGTGCCAATCTATCTTCTTACTTTTATAGTAGGTAGACTTGGCATACCAAGATTGGCACCGACTCCAAATACTCGATAACACACCATCACGTCCGGTTTTCCCGAAGGGGTAGGCAGAGGTGGTAGGTAATAGAAATATTATTTCAGGCTTTTTAGTGATCCAGGTTTTTTTGAAGTCGGTTTGTTTTTTTTTATAAAAATAATTTTATTTTACGATTTTTAGTGGCGCCATACCAATGAACATTTTGGCATTTTGAACCATATGAAGTAAGCCCAACAAAAGGTAACTGCTGTAAATCTTTGAGAAATTCCCTCGACTGTCTATGGTCTCCATCATTAGACCTGTAATGGCACTTATAACCCATATGGGTGTAAAGTTCTCTCCAATACAAATTAATCAAGCCCAAACACCAGGTAATTGCTGTAAATCGTTGAGGAGTTCTCTCGGCTGTCTTTTGACTCCATCATCAGACCCTTAATGACAGTAACAACCCATCTAAGTGTAAAGTTCTCATCAATACAAATTAATCAAGCCCAAACACAAGGTAGCTACTATAAAACGTTGAGGAGTTCACATGACTGTCCTTCGTCTTCATCATCAGACCCCTAATGACAGTCACAACCCATCTAGGTGTAAAGCTCTCATCAATACAAATTAATCAAGCCCAAACACCAGGTAATTGTTGTAAATCGTTGAGGAGTTCCCTCGACTGTCTTTCGGCTCCATCATCAGATCGACTCCAGACCTTCATAAAATAGTAGTGCTTTAAAATACTTAATGAAAAAAATTACAAACGCACTAGTCGCTCCTACGATTTTCGAAGGTTCCCCTCGATTTCTCTGGGATGCCATCATCAGATCCTGGTTTCCTTATCATGGTACCACCGCTGGGATATCTCCTTACAAACAAAAAAAGAATCATCAAAATCGGTTCATAAACAACGAAGTTATCCGCGAACACACATAAAAAAAAAAATATACGGTCGAATTGAGAAACCTCCTCCTTTTTGAAGTCGGTTTAAAAATAAATATTTAATTTTACTTTTATTTATTGTTTTATATTTATTGTGAAATTATAATAATTTTAATAATCAATATTGGACTATGTCTGAAACAAAAACATTGAATTGGATAATTTAAAAAATACAAAAATTATCACATTAACTCGTTAAATCACGGTTTACACCCGCTAGAACGAAAAAGATCCTAACATGGTAGGTAGGACCTGAGGGTTGGCCAGTTAATTACTTAAAATACACTATATTTATTTCAAGAAAACATTCATAAGATCTGAAGGCGTCGGACTCGCACATAAAGGGTTCCGTACCACCGTAGAATAAACACATCAAAAATATCAAGTTTGAGACTTGATATTTATTTTTAAATGTTATTATATTTTTAGTATTTGTTCTGCACCGGCAACAGAAATACACATTCAGTGAAAATTTCAACTCTCTACCTGTTACGGTTCGTGAGATACAGCCCGCGCTGACAGACGGACAGACAGACAGACGGACAGCGTAGGCCTAGTAATAGGGTCCCGTTAGCACCCTTTGGAAACCTAAAAAGTAGCCTATGTTCTCCGCCAAGACCCAGTCTATCTCCATACCAAAATTCATCAACATTGGTTCAGCGGTTTAGCCGTGAAAAGGTAACAGACAGAGTTACTTTCGTTTATAATATAATAGATTGAATAGGACGGACAAACATTTTCCTATCCATATCTGTAATGTTATTTTTTACGATAATTTATTGATGTATGATATATTTATTACTTGCCCATCCATACCTACAACAAACGCAATAAAGCGACTCCATTGTTTTGACAAGCAATGTATTCCCACTGTCGGCCCAAGACCATGCTGCAAGTATATAACAGTAAGCGAAATAGGGAGTTTTTACAGAAATGACACGAATAACTATGAAATGACAAGAGATGACACAAAATGACAAGAGATGACACAAAATGACAAGAGATGAAAAGAAATTACACAAGACAAGGATAAGCAAACGAAAATCACGCTGCAGTGCAGGTCATAGGTTCGATTCCTGCCCAGGACATGCAGTTGTGTGCATGAACATGTCCGCATGTCCCGAGTCTAGGTGTAATTAAGTGTATATTTCGTTTGTATTTACAAACAAAAAGTAGTATATGTAGTAATATCAGTTATCTGGTTTCCATAGTACAAGCTCTGCTTAGTTTGGGATCAGGTAGTCATGTGTAAAAGAATTTCCAAGGATATTTATTTATTTATCATAGGCTTCGGCGGACTGTAAATACTGTACTGTACCTGTAATGTGGCACGACCGTAATATTTTTTCGTAATATTTTTAAAAAAATCCTTCACAGGTCCGACGTCGAACAAGTCCGAGCGGACACTGACAATACAAAGTTAGAGAGAGACATGGTTAGTTCAAGTACTTAAAATGTGAGATGGCGATATTGTGCGCACGCTCGGAAATAAACAACGTAAGCGCCAAACCACATTTTCTTGAATTAAAAAAAAACTACTTCATGAATTAAAATATGATTGAAGGGTAGTTTAGATATCATTATTTGCTATGTTTTAGAAATAATTTCGTGATCTAAATCGTAAAAACATCGTGGTAGCAAGGAAAATTGTAAATAATTAGAGCTCATTTCATAATTTTTTTTTATCGAGAAAATTTCGTCAAATCGTGATTTGGATTTAAAGATACTCAAGATAATATAGTCAAAAATCATACATCTAAATATATAAGAATCAAAGTCCTGATTGACTGACTGACTGACTGACTGACTGACTGACAGACAACGCACAGCCTAAACCGCTGATCGTAGAGACTGGAAATTTGGAGGGTGGGTTTGTTTTGATGTGTAGAGGTGTACTAAGAAAGGGTTTTTTGAAATTCAACCCCTAAGGGGATAAAATAGGGGATGAAAGTTTGTATGGAAGTTCGTCATTTTTTAAGTTAGAATTATGAAAATTTCTGATCAGATGTCTTTTGAAAAATAAAAAAATATGGATTTCAGGGTTTTTGAAAATTCAACCCCTAAGGGGGTAAAATAGGGGATAAAAGTTTGTATGGAAGTTCCGTCATTTATGAAGTTAGAATTATTTAAATTGGTGAATAGGTGTCTTTTCAAAAATAAAAAGATTAATTTCAGGGTTTTTGAAAATTCAACCCCTAAGGGGGTAAAATAGGGGAATGAAAGTTTGTATGGAAGTTCGTCATTTTTGAAGTTAGAATCATGAAAATTGCTGACTAGGTGTGTTTTAATAATGAAAAAGATTAATTTTTATGGTTTTTGAAAATTCAACCCCTAAGGGGGTGAAATAGGGATGTAAGTTTGTATTGCAATTCGTCATTTTTGAAGTTAGAATGATGAAAATTGGTGTTTAGGTTAGGTTAGGTTAGGTTAGGTTAGTTAAATAAAAAAGATAAATTTTTGCGTTTTGGAAAATTCATCCCCTGAGGGTGTAAAATAGGGAATGAAAGTTTGTATGGCGGTACCGATTCGGGCTAATCTCTGAAACGGTTGGACCGATTTTGACGGGTCTTTCACGGGCTAATACGATACGGGATCCGGGATATCCGAGACACGGGATCCGATATCCGGGATACGGGATCTGGGATCCAGGAAACGGGATAAGGCTCCGGGAAACGGAAGCTGGGATCTGGGTAACGGGATCCAGGATTTAGAAAATGAGATCCAGGATACGGGACCCGGGAAACGAGATCCGGGGTATGGAATACGGGATATTTGATACGGGATTCATGATATCCGGGATACAGAATCCGGGATTTAGCAAACGGAATCTGAGAAACGGGATACGGGGTCCGGGATATACGGGATCCGGAAAACGGGTCCTGGGATACGGGATCCGGAAAACGGGACCCGGCATACGGGATCCGGGCAACGAGATCCAGGATACGGGATCCGGGAAACGAGATTCGGGATATGGGATACGAGATACGGGATCCGTGATATCCGGGATTTAGCAAACAGAATCTGGGAAACGGAATCCGGGATACGGGGTCCAGGATACGGGAACCGGAAAACGGGATCCGTGATACGGGATCCGGGCAACGAGAACCAGGATACGGGACCCAGGAAACGAGTTCCGGGATACGAAATCCGGGATATGGGATACGGGATCCGTGATATCCGGGATACGGGATCCGGGATATGTGATCCGGGATCCGAATTCTGCGCGGACGAAGTCGCGGGCAAAAGCTAGTCTAAATATAAGATTCCTAGTCCACATACTTACTTAAAGAAAAAGTAGAATAGAAAATCAACCGAATTTCGAACCCTCGTCTTAAATGGGTGCGGCCGTAAACCGCTTACAATGTCTCTGAATGGCTGTAAAGGTACAAGCGCTCGAGTTATTTGGTGATTCGTAGCAACTTTGTTGACTAATTGTCCAAGCATAAACGGTAACAGGCATGTTATAATATCTTTCAAGCACGGTTCTAAATTGACCATGATACCGACCTACTTAGTTACTTTATTTCCCAAATACCTAGAAGCAACATTTTATGCTTAGTCCAGGGGATAGTCACTTTTTCTTCCTCTGATAGGTACCAACGCTAAATAAAAAAAAATCACAAGGTATTTTTTTTTGTTTCAGATGACAATGACGTGCAGTGCCCAAGAAAATGATACTTAGGCTACTCGATAAGTAATTATTTATTGCGATGGAGGGTGTGCGAGTGACTCACCAGGGGGTGAGGGCACACTCCGCCGAGGGGTCGGCGGGGCGCATCACCCAGGCCGGGCTGGCGGCCCGCAGCACTGAGGGCACGGCCGCTAAGGGCATGGCCATCAAAGGCCACGAGGACTTATGGGTGGAAATCCAAGCAAACACCTTCAAAAATTGGGTGAATGAAACTTTGAAACCTGTGAACATAAAGGTAAACGTTTAATCATGGTATATTCGGATTGTTGAATGTAATGAATTGTGTGTATTATTGTATGAATTTAATTTCCTTCGAACCTTGAACCTCGAGTATACATAACAATTGTAGTTTTGTATCACATAATACTTCGTCATTTCGGTTAGATGACGGCTCAAATAAGTTACCTCCTTTATAATACCTAATGATATACCTACTCGTACCTATGCAGTGTATGCTCGATGTTCATGCGCCGTCCGTCATAACGTCAGTCATCTTCTACGGTGTCCGTTACACGCAATATACGCCCCAACAAACCCTTAGGTGCCCTTAGATTAGAATCCTATTCTACTAAATAGTTCCGTAAGCAAAGTAACCAACTTTAGTAAATTCATGATGGCCTTAAGGTTGTCGACCTCGTGGAAGATTTAAGCGACGGCACCATCCTCTGTGCACTAGTGGAGACCCTCCAGGGCCGCAGGCTGAAGGGCTGGAGCCCGAGCCCCACCAACCAGCACCACAAGCTGGAGAACGTGACCACAGCACTCCAAGCCATTGAGGATGATGGCGTCAAACTTGTCAATATAGGTATGGATATTGAACGGGAGACCTAAAGTGGTCTCTGAACGCTATCAAACGTGTACGCCGCACGTCGGTTATCTGTAATTTTTGGATGGCGCGTCAAAATAAAAGGCTCTCGGGCGTATAATATTTTGGCAAAGGTAAAACAAACTAGTATTTCACTGTTCAAGATTTTTTAACGCCGCAACAACTGTAAGGTCCCAAATTACGCTTGTACTATGGGGACCGTACAATGGACTGGGGCAGATCCCAACGACACAAACAGGACAAATTTCGAAAAGGTCATCTCCGAAATTTGACAATGGTGGGAATCGAAACTGCAACAATCCAACGCAGTGCGCCGAATCAAATCTTTTACTGTAGCAAAATCATGTACGCGCGTATTTTTCGCGGCAGTCCATTGGAGCCAACTCTCAAAATTGAGTTACGGCTGAGTATTCAGCGGTAAGTGTGTGTGCCCCTCCAACTAAGGTAAGTGCTTCTAGGAGTATGCTTATCTACCTATATCAATGGTGGGTTTCGTACTCGAGACTACTATTGCGGTAAATAAATTCCTTAGATCGACTACGTACTGGCAATTTACTTGAACACTGTTGCCTCTCGTTCGGCTGAGATTTAACGATACGCGATTTGAAGCGATACAAAAATTCGCGATCAGAATAATCGAATTATACTTTCATTGTCCAATTACGGAAGGTAAGGATGTTTCTGTCAGAAAAATGTAGGTACAGATGCCGCAAATGATTTCTTTGGCATATCAAAAAATGCGTGCGGAATTCAGCCGATTTTCTTCTACATTTCATGTTCTTTTTTCTAGGTAATGTGGATATAGTGAACGGGAATCTTAAGCTCATACTGGGCTTAATATGGTCGCTGATTGTTCGGTACCAAATCGGCCGCAGCAAATTCCCACCAAGGTAAGCTATTTTAACGCCAAATCTATTTAACTACTTTACTTAATTACTTACGAGGTTACTTAGTTATTCCTCTTCTCGGTGGGATAGTCTTATCTTGACAGAGTGGTTTGGGGGGAGGGGGGAGGTTCATAGGTTGCCATTGTCTTTGATTTGCCTCCTCGCATCCTGGTTGGCAGCACTTTATTTACAAATACTAAAAGACTGCTATAGATATTGTTGTCTAGAAGAGAATGCCAAACTGTCATAATAATGTAAAATTTTACCAGACTTCGAAAAAATACAACAATGCATAATGGCGATATTGTGGCAAACAAATGAGATTCACACGAGCTCGAGCCGCACGATTTAACAAGGATGCTGTGATGTAAGCCGAATGTAAAACCAATAAACCTTGAATATCAAAAACTAACTGCATCTAAACAGTTCTAAACATTTGGCCGGAGAGCAATTAGCGCGACATGCCTGCGCGGGCGCAAATAGCTGTCACTGTTTAGGGCTGCCCCAATGCCTAGTTTATAATTTTTTACAATCAAGCTCAAAATGGGAAGCTACAAAATACCTGTACTTATACACCATACACTTTTACGTTATTTGAAAGATCTTTGAAAATGTGGATCTGGGATTTCTTAAACACATTATTTTTTTTATTTTCTGTACAAATCAATACACACACATATCTATACATATAATAAGAATGTAAAATTGGTCGCGTCTGTACATTCGAAATATTTGGAAAAAAAATAGTGGGGGGGACTTAGATTGACCAGCAGAATTCATTTTTATCATTTTTAGAATTTTTGTCTGTGGGTATGTTTGTATGTTTGTATGTTTGCTCAGATTTTCGAAAGAGCACAACTTCGAATCCACCGGATGGATTTCAATGAAATTTAGCATGGATATGACTAATAGTCTAACTTAACATCTAGGATACTTTTTTTTTCGAAAATGTTTAGGGTTGCCACAGAAAATTCAAAAAACTACTTAAAAATTCTAAATGTTTGAAAGAGCACAACTTTGAATCCACCGGATTGATTTCAATGAAATTTGGCATGGATATGACTAATAGTCCAACTTAACATCTAGGATATTTTTTTATAAAATATTAGATTGTAAATTTTTATGACCACACGGAAATTCTAGCCAACAATAAGTTTTAGTTATTGAAATACGTCTATTTAGAGCGGAGCCCTACGGAGCCCTACGTTGTGTGTGATCCGACACTATTTGGAATACATAATCTTAATTTTAATAATAATAATAAATATTTTATTGCTGCGTTCTACCATCTTAAGTTTCGTTTTTCTTAACTAGATGTCGCTATACTTAAAATCAGACAATACCTGCCTTGCACCACATGTCAAAATTTAATATCTTCCTTGCTTCAAGAACTTTAGTTTTTTTATTCCTAATTACGTATAAAAAATATTAAGCGGGTCTTTGTATCACGCGGAATCTTAGACGTTAACTCTGGAATTCATCTCCACAGTACTAATGCCGTAGGGAAGCTACCTACCTAAGAAGTAAGTCTAGAGGACCTGCTGATTTTGAATTAAGTAGTAATAGAAACACAGACATTGAACTCTGAACTCCAACCCCTCAGGAATGATGCTGCTGGGTAACTGCCTGCTTAAACCATAAATCTGGAGGACCTGCTAACTTTGAATTAGCAATGTGGGTATCAAGTACAAACTTCTCAGGCGAGGTCGCGTTTCCGATCCGGCGCTAGAATTTAAGGAAAACATGTAAAATGACTACTTGTAAGTGCCCTCCTAGGCCTAAACATAATAAACGCTTTGACTATTGACTTAGACGATAAACTCCGGACTCTAACTTTTTAAGCACGATGTTGCGCAGTGACTCTTACCTAATCCGTGAGTCTGGAGCACTCACTCATTTTAAATAAGGAACATGGGTATCAAGTACAAACTTAAACATTGAGCTCTGGAGTCCAACCGCTCAGTCGTGATACTGTGAGTAACTACAGATATAGATAGACGGATACAGATAGACTGGTACATACAGAGATACTCACCTACCGATAGATTACAGACAGACCGATTCAGACAGACAGATACTTACAGCTAAACTGATACACACAGACAAATAAAGTCAAACTTTTGTTATACAACTAAGGCGCCAGGCAAGCGTACGGCCCACCTGTTGTTAAGCAGTTACCGTTCCCAATAGATGCTTGCAACCAAAGGCATCGGTAGCACGTTTCCAACCTGAAGGGGAGTGGGGTTAGTGGGAGGGGACGGGGAGGTGGCTGGGTTGCGCTTCCGGCTCTCTCCCTCATCATACGAAACGAAGGTAAATTAGCTACTTGAATGCCGATCTCCACCTTACTGGTCAGACTCTACCACCTTACTGGTATAGACTGGTACAGATAGACAGCCACGGACAGACGAACTCAGACTGATGCAGACTGACGTAATACAGATTAGACGATAGACAAAATTATATTTAAGGGCTTCACCGACTGGACGCGGACGGAGTCGCGGGCACAGCTAGTAATCAATATTTTGGATCTTGACATATTTAAACAATGAACGTAACAGTATTTAACGCAAAATTTTTAGGCGGAAGCCCTAGCTACATAACTCTAGATTTTAAAAGTAAAAACACCTAAGATACGCTCGGTGAGCTTGCCTAACAGTCCCGGTGTTAAGAAACGCCGGTTGCTCGTTGGTTTTTCTCATTTACTTAACCGATTACATTCTATAGTTAGTCAACTATTACGTCCGCAATTACATTCGCAATCCAAACTATTATTAATATTATTTTAAAAGACAGGTGTATAGATATCTTTTGTCTTTTTTATGTAACGTTCACAATATTTTGAAACTTCAATAGCTACTAAAATATTTGAAGTTAAAAATAACAGTTTATATCTTATCGTAAAACATACGTAACGTCTTAAAATTTTTTGTTTCCCTTTTTTAAGGTTTATAAGGTACTTACACTGTAGATGTATTCAATTTATGGACCGATTTTAACAATAAATTAAAACACGAAATAATTAGAAACACCTGAAGATAGGTAATACCTAAAACATTAACTAGCTCATATAACGAGCATAAACCTAAAGGTTCTACTCTGTAATTTATCCCAAGTTAGGTAATCTAAATCATACAGAACCTTCACAAGTTCTAGTCATTAAGCGGTGTTCCAATTTCTAACTAAGTCGTGGCGTAAACGAGTGGTACCTAAATAGCTGGTTCGATTGCAGAAAGTTGATGCTGTCATGGCTGCAAGCGGCGCTGCCCGAGTGCCGCGTCAGCAACTTGACGTCCGACTGGAACACCGGCGTGCTGCTGTCGGCGCTGCTCGACCACTGCAAGCCCGGAATTTTCCCGCACTGGAGGGAACTCAGTCAGTATTGATTATGACAGATTTCATTACACGAACGTTCAGAGCGGTCTTTAAAAGTAATTGGAAATTCCGTGACGGCGTGCAAATTGATTTTGTAAATTAATAGGGAATATTTATTGCTGCGTTATTTTATTTATGTAAGGTACAGCTGCTGCTTCCATATTTTCTTGGGTAAAAAATTGGCTCTTATAAAAGTTTTGTAACTTTATATAGTGAGTGATTACACTTTACCTATTATGGTACAACTGCTAGTCTATCTATGGACGTCGTTAACCATTTACATAGTAAAAAAATATTTTATAGGCCGAGACCAAGTTGGAACAGCATGTTTGCGGCACTGGGCTCACTAGGTACTAGATGGCAGGTTCAGCTTTGCGGTTCTCTAGTGGAAACTTTTATCTCCCATGTGTTCTTCTTTTACCTCCATTCCTATCTGAGGTCAGCCAGCTTCTGGGTTATTTCATATGTACGGTTATAAGGGCACTCCCACGAGTAGGTAAACTTAATCTTTTTATTTTTTTTGGGTTAAGGCCCGCCACACACTCCCACTGTTACCTACTCCTGTAACCTCGACGCCATCGTTGGTCGTGGTCGATACTGGCTTGGGTACAGGCGTAACAAAAGTTGTAGTGAAAATAATGATACAATTTGCTCCTTCAACAGACCGTCACGAAGCGGTGGAGAACTGCCGGCGCGCCATGCGGCTGGCGCACCGCGAACTGGACGTGCCCATGGTGCTGGAGCCGGAGTACCTAGCGTCGCCGTGGCTGGACGAGCTGTCTGGCATGACCTACCTCTCCTACTTCATGAAGCCAGACTCACCGGGGTACAGGGCCACGCTGGACTGGGTCAACTCGAGGCTGGAGAGAGGTGTCACAAATTTCACGGTCAGTAATGGTATTGCTCATTGGATTGTGTGGTAGCGTCGCCATGGACTGAAATACGTTTCAAAACCTGTTTTACGTCCGTAAATAAAGTCGAACTTAAACAGATGAAATCTGACCTTAAATTTATTACTCTCCATAGTTTAATGGCCTGCTGAATTGTGAATGGTCTGTCTGATTTATTTATAATGTGCAGACGGACTGGAACGATGGTCGCGCAGCCAACGAGCTGGTCCGCTCCCTGGGCGGGCCGGCGCCGCCGCCCAGCCGGCTGCGGCGGGACCCCGCGCGCTGGGAGGAGAATAACCAACTCGCTATCGACGCCGCTAAGAAAATGGGTAACGTTTTTCTTTTGTTTTATTAGTAACCCTTTAGTTGGCCGTCTGACATTATTTCCCAAAACTGATGGTAAGAAGCGACACTATTTGACTGGTGCAGTAATATACACAATTATTTTTCTAAAATCTAATGGTGCAGAGTTGTATTTTATTAAAACCGGCCCCGAGTTCCTTGGGAATTTTTCGCTATTACGACTATGGTCATTTACGCACCTTTGAAAAATTCAGCCTGTCTGTACAACATAAAATATTGAGCTTTTGATTACCTATAAGTAATAGTGTTGTTAAAATTTAAATTGTGATTTTATTACTTCTAATTTGATTTGCATTGTTTGTCTATTATTTATCAAAGATCAAAACATTGTAATAGCACTAAATAATTTATCGTCGACGTCACGGTCATTAGTAGAAGCTGTCGAATTGATCTGGTTTTATATATTATTCGTTTCCGCGGCACTTAACAAAAGTTATTTCAACTTGAAACATTTCAAATTGAATTATAAATTATATCGATATATCAATGAAATCTAACAACAAAATGTCATAAGTTGAACATAATTTCGATTACGATTTGATCTATTCAATTGTCTGACGAATATTTATCTTATTTTGTTCTGGATTAGGTAGAGCAAAAATAGATTTCCAGTTTACCTTGTACATAATATTCCTGCCTACACTTAAATAATTTAAGATAATACATAGGTACACACGGCTGCCGATTATATCTATCCATTCAATACGCAGTATAGTATATGTATGCTTTAAATATTTATTTAGAAGAATAGTTTTGTACTGTTGGAGCGGGCAGATATAATTTGGTTTGTATTCGCTTACACTACTTTCCCACCCCCCAGGAGTGCAGACGGTACTCTCAGCTCGAGACATGAGCCAGAATGACAGCGAACACCTGGGCGTGATGTCTTGGGCGTCCCAGCTGCGCAACGTGCCGCCGCGCCCGCCCGTGCACGACATGATACGCGTAGCGCTCGACTCTACATCAGGGAGAGTTGGAGAACCCGTAAGTTAATATTGAACACTAGCGTATTCTGTAATAGGTAAGTTACTGTAATCGTTTTGTATTAAGGTGATACAAATGTTCAACTGGGTGGGTCTAAGTAAATGGTTTGATGAAGCAGCTGGCTTATGTGCAATATAAAGTATACAACATTAAACCTCATATGGTCGGGAATAAAATGGCTTAGCCGATTTACTTTAAATGTTACCAAATTTTGTAGAAATCGATTTCAAAATATGAAATTGTCAACCTTAATCGTAAATGTTCTCCATAGCAACTGAACAGATTTACGTGAAACCTATACCAGAAAAATTGTCAAGACTTGTCTAAGAATCCGTGGATCCAAGATTTAATATTAGTCATTTTATTTAAAAAATAATCAATAATAACCTTAAATATGCTACAAACGTCATGGGTCATCATGACTTGGCCAGCAAAATGTTCCTGGCAGTAGCGCAATGGCGCCGATGAAAGCTGGACGTGCGCGCAAATTTTTGCGTGAAATACGTAAAAATGTTACGTCTACCTATCTTTTTATGAATTAAATCACGTTTTAAATAGTTTAAATATAATATTGAACATAATTTTTAGGATATTATATGATTACAAATATTTTTAAATTAATATTTATGTCAGTGACGCGTTTTGTTGTCATCATAGATTATGAATAATATAGAATGATGAATAGGTATATAATTAAAAAGCATAATCGTCCTCTAAGAACCGCTTACCTACTTTCTAATCTTATTGTCTTGCCTAACAACGACAACAGGTTGGGCTAACAATCAGAAGGTCCCAGGTTCGATCCCCGGTGGGGCATGCACCAATGGATGAATTTTCATCTATGTGCATAATTTACAGTTCGCTGACGGTGAGGGAAAACATCGTGAGGAAACCTACCTATCCCTCGGGATTAGGTAATAGTCAGTTCCTGTATACACGGCGACAAGGTTCACCACCTGTCACGTTGGGTTCTGACTATCTGGTGAAACGTGGGCTTTGAGTTGGTTAATCCCTCCACAATGTGGTGGTGTATGGCCACTCACGCCTCTGACTACCCCCGAATGGGGATAAAAGTCGTGACGTTACATTTCATTTTTTCATATTTTTTGTCTTGCTTATGATATCTTTTTATACCACTGAGTTGCTAGACAAACTTGTTTTTTTTTTGGCGGGAAGTGGCGAAGTGCAACATTGAAAATCTATATTATTATAGGTAGGTACTTGACACTGGCTATATGCGACAAGAAAAGCCAAGACAAAAAACATGCGTACGGCCCGCCTGATGTTAAGCGTGTTTCAGTTGATGTTATTCATACTACTTAATATTAGTAATACGAAATTATTTTTGTTTGCTTATTTTTAAGTTGGACTAACCACCGTTTGGTGGGGTAGTACCACCCTCTCATAGAAGATCGGCGTAAAGCAGCTATTACAGCTGCGTTTCGTACGATGAGTGAGAGAGCCGTAAGCCCAAACCTCCCCCCCCCTTCTCCCCTACCCCTTCCCTTCAGGTCGGCAATGTTTACTATATGTTTAGTTTTATTGAGCATCAGGATTAAGTTGGGAGACTGGAGTTCAATGCTCTACATTACTAAACCATACATCAAATAATCATCACAGCTTCTTAGGGATGGGTCCAAATTTAATAAGTCGCTAAATTTGCAGTGCTAAATTTATTTAGTGTCATCACCTGTTAAATATTTTTTTAGAAATGTACCTAACGTCACCACTTTTATCCCCATTCGGGGGTTGTCAGAGGCTTGAGTGGATATACACCACCCCATTGTAGAGGTATTAACCAACTCAAAGCCCACGTTTATACAGGGTGAATTTTTCAAGTGTGCGTGGATGGCCAAATCCGAAACTATAAGGAATATCGAAAGGTACTCAAAGAAGTCTCGGGGCCGATTTTGGTGAAAACTAAAACTGCATCATTGGATTTTTGAAAAAACTAAATTCGTAGCCAGGAATCGAACTACTTGATTTCGAACTAGTTGAAAAAAACCACTTACTGTATTATTACACCATTCGATAGTGTCGCTGATAAGAAACGAATTTTGTGAAGTAATTACAATTTTCATCAAAATCAGCCCCGAGATTCTTTTGAGTACTTTTCGATATTGAAAGAAAGAAAGAAAGAAAAAACTTTATTGCGATAAGCAGAAAAGTTGCAAAGTAAAAAGTAAAAAAAATAATATAAATAAAATTAAAGTAAAATTAAATTAAAAGGTAGGTAACAAAAACACACACAACTTCTGCTCGCCGCAAATGGACCCAATTCAGCATGTGCTGATCGACAAGGACCAGCGCTGGTCTTCCATTTGGCCCGTTTGGCGACCCGACGGGCGCAAACCACAAACAAATAAAAAAAAATAAAAAACTAAAACCAAAACTAAAAACACTCGTACCCAAAACAATAAAATTAAAAAGAACTAGGTATAAATAATAAAAACAAAAGTTATCTGTGCCGTACGTACGACACATTAAATTATTAATCTATGGTGCGACAAGACAACAGCATGGAATTTCTAACCTGCAAAAAAATTAGAGGCATTTGGCACAGATTTCAGAAAAATACAGATGGAGTGCGTAGTACACGAAAGTGAAGCCACCAAAGCAAATACAAAACGTGAAAGCGAATACAATCTCGCCCTATAGCTACACAACTTTACACGCACACAAATGTATATTTCCTTAGTGCCGCTCCTAGTTGTCACGCACACATAAAATGCTACCCGGCTTCACATCGTTTGTTGCCAAGACTCCATCTGTCTACTTCTATAATCTGTGGCATTTGGTAACTAAAATTAAAATTATTCCTAAGAAGTGAAGTGAAACATCACAGGCCTAAAAGAATCTCGCCAAGCATCAAAATAAAACAACTACAACAACACAAATCATAAATCTAACTATATGACGTGGCAACAACCCGATATTGGCAAGGTACCTACACAATCATTTCATTGTGGCATAGAAAATGAAGAAATTGATATTGGACGGCACAAAGTTAAACAATACCTATCTAAGCATATAGGATATCAATCGTGGTAAGTACACTACATAATTATAAAGAAAAATGATATCACTCATAGTTTCGGATTTGGCCATCCACGCATACTTGAAAAATTCACCCTGTATAGTCAGAACCCAACGTGACAGGTGGTGAATCTTGTCGCCGTGTATACAGGAACTGACTATTACCTAATCCCGAGGGATAGGTAGGTTTCCTCACGATGTTTTCTCTCGCCGTCAGCGAACTGTAAATTATGCACATAGATGAAAATTCATCCATTAGTGCATGCCCCAACGGGGATCGAGCCTGGGACCTTTTGATTGTTAGCCCAACCTGTTCACCACAGTCGCTTGCAGTGCAGTTGTAATCCCGAGATTCGAGTCTTCATGATTTTCCCTGTTTTCGGTACAATACACACTTAGGTGTTGTAATTATTATGTATTGTTCCGAAAACTAGCAAAGTGGAAGCTCGAAGAACCCCAGCGAGACAGTGGAGCACATATTGCTTCATTGCCCTGTATTTGCACGCCAAAGATATGATGCACACACAAACATAATAAAATTTGTACGGAACCCTCAGAGCACGAGTCCTACTTGCACTTGTCCGGTTTTAATTTGTAATGAGTAGCCCAAATACAAATTTTCATGTCTCTAGCTTCAGAAAAATTGGGACGCCTATACAAACTTGCACCCCCTATTTTACACCGTTAGAGGTGAAATGATCAAAAACGCTGAAATTACTATTCTTAGTTAATAAGAAGCCTAAATACAAATTTTATTGTGCCTAGCTTTAGAAGAATTTGAACCCCCATATAAACTTCCACCCCTTATTTTACCCTCTTGGGGGTAGAATTTTCAAAAGCGCTGAAATTACTATTTTGTATTTGTATTAGTAGCCTAAATAGAAATTTTCATGTTTCTAACTTCAGAAATGAGGGAATTCCATACAAACTTCCACCCCTTATTTTACCCCCTTAGGGTAAGAATTTTCCAAAATCCTTCCTTTGCTCTTCTTTTACGCTATGAAAGGTACCTACTGTCCAAATTTCATGTTTGTATCACCAGCGGTTTGAGCTGTGCACGTTTTGACGGACGGACAGATAGACAGACGGACAAAAAGTGATTCTGTAAGGGTTCCGTTTTTTCCTTCTGAGCTACGGAACCCAAAAAACTCACAAAACCAGGCGTTTTGTGGAGCAAGTATTTTATTTTTAATTATACCATATATTATTATTATCATGGAGCTGCTCCAGACCCATGGCTCTGGCTTGAAAATCTTGACCTTATATGAAAATTAGTATTTCGGCTACTCAGCCTACAAATACAAATATTCACGTCTCTAGCTTCAGAAAAACTGGGACTATCCATAGATACTTTCTCCCCTTAATTGTTGAATTCTCAAAAATCCTTCCTGTGGTCTTCTTCTACGCTATAAAAAGTTAAAATTTCATGTTTCTAACCCAAGCGGTTTAGGCTGTGCACGTTTTGACAGACGGACAGATAGACTGACGGGCAAAACAGTGATCCTATGAGGGTTGCATGCATGCCCGGCATGCGTTGCATTGCCACTCCATCCGTCCGTCATCCTCCATCAATCCATCAGTCAAATAAGGGGTAACCTTTTCCAAAAATTTGCGCGTACTAGGTCGCAGGCACAGCTAGTAACTAATAAGGATTAGTACTACTTTTATTTCAGTTATTACCCGATGTTGTCAACAATTTTTCTTGTTTTCAGTTATTTAGAATTTTAAGTTGTTTTAATTTTACTTATTTTGTCCTATAATATTAAACATTTAAATTATGTACTAGTCTTTTTTTAAGTAGTACTACCTATTGCCCAGTGTTGGGCAAAATTAAATTTCAGAACAATTAAAAATTAACAGTTAGTGAGCTTTTATTTACTATATCAACAAAATAACAATAAAAAAGATTACAAAGAAAAAATAACCAACCCACCTACCTATTAATAAAAATGTAGTACTTAAATTGTACTTAAGATTTAGTGAAAATTTTCCTTTACGAAGTTACCCTTATACGACTAAATAAAAGTAGGCAAGATACGAATTTAGTATATGAGTCACTTCTGTTTTTGATTTATCATGTCGTCTTTTTGATGTATCGTGGCGTATCGAAAATTCTAAATTCAAAAAATTCAACTCGCGGTCCTACGACATTGTTTGAGCAAAAAGCGGTCAACCTCGAGCTGTCAGTTGCAATGGTTCCAGCCTTAAGACCAAATAACAGAGTTGATTCTACTTACCTCAACCAAAGTTGGAAGACCCGTGAAACAAAAACACAATGCACTCTACCTTAAGTAGAGTTGTAGAAACCGTGAAATTAAAGAATGACTGGTTTAAAAAAAAAACACAATTTATTATACGGTTATTAAAGGATATATTTCAAGATAACTACCTACATCTATATTTTTATGCGCCCCTCTATTTAACGGGAAAACGGAAGCGCCATAAACTTCCCCCGATGCACGATGTCTATCGCATCCGGAAATGCTTTATCTGACATATCCGACGGTGGAAAAGATTAATGAGGATATTTAAAATTACCAAAAAGATGTTATTAAATTCACTGAAGTGATATCAAGCCGAAATCATATTAAACAGCTACGTCCAGAAGTGTCACATGCCGCGCGAGGAAAATTTTCCTCGCCAAGTTTGACTTGCCTCACTTGAGGCAAATGCGCGCCCTGCCTCACCTGAGCACTCACATTTGCCTCGCCTAGTTTGGCAGTCGTGAGACAGAACGATGTCAAACGTGTCAAACTGATTGATCGGGTATACCTTTCCCTGTCTAGAGTGTCAGTTGCCTCGCCATTTGCCTCGCGCGGCATGCGACTGAGGCAAACGTCGTGCTTCGCGAGGCATGTGGGTGAGCAGCCTCGCGCGGCATGTGCATGTTGTAGACACGTCTAATTATTAGATGTGTCCATATGGCGCGCATGCCTCACCCGAGCACTCATATTATGACATTACGTCTATTTGTGCCGACGTCAAAAGTGAGTGCTCGCGCGAGGCATGCGCCTGATGAAGACGCCGCCAATTAAAATGAAATTTAATGTTTTGACATGAATAGGAAATTATAAGTATCCGAAAGTCACGCTGTGCCTGAAATCACAAACACTTAACACCGTTAATACGTTTAATCGCGTTGTATTCAAACAGTGTCTTAGGCTGCATTCATACATTAAAGACGACGTTTTACTGTAGTTAGCACCTCAATGGCGGCGTCTTCATCAGGCGCATGCCTCGCGCGAGCACTCACTTTTGACGTCGGAACGCATAGACGTAATGTCATAATATGAGTGCTCGGGTGAGGCATGCGCGCCATATGGACAAATCTATTGACGTATGAATGCTGCCTTACTGATTTCAGGTAGCCCCCAAAATTATATTTAAGTAATACACATTTTAGAGTGATCCTTGAACTACATAGCTTCGTTTGACTTTGAATTAGAACAGCTGATCAAACATTCGCGCTCGCACTTCCCTGTTTCAGACGTATATAAAGATACAGAGCGTAACAGAGGAGCTGTCGATATCCGAGGTGAAGGTGTCAGTGGTGAACCCACTGGAGAAGGAGTCGCGGCTCCGGCTGGACGCGCGGGGAGCCGGCGAGTTCCTGCCCGAGCACGCCGGCATGCACGAGGTTGTGCTTACCGTTGACGATATCAGGTAGGCCACATTGTCACGGTATAGCACATATTGCATTTGTTCCTGTCTTAGTATCAAAGGCTCGTATTAATAAATGTATCTTAAGGTTGAAATCGATCTTAAAATGCTGCTTTTGATAGATGCTCCATACATTTAACGTCAAAACTGCATCTTAAAATCGATCTCAACTTTGAGATGCATAGATTACTGATTCAGTCCTCTAGCTTTTAGTTTTATATCCTTTTTTACAGTGTTTCAAAAAAACAATTGAACTATACGCTAGCTCATATGTATATGCTTAGTGAAGACAGAGTATACGGAACTATAATAGTTTCTGAATCATTGGCCTTTGAAGATTTGTGACAAATTTCGTGTTTATCGAGTGTTATGTAGCTTCGTTATATTACGAGGATCTCGTTTCGTCGTGCAGGGTGGATGGAAGATATTTCTTCAGAGTACTACCGAGGCTAGTGGCCGTGGCGCCTCCGGGGATGGCGCCTTGTGCCATCGGCAGCATCGTCGAAGTACTGGTCAGCGCTACAGGTACCTTACCCCTACAATACTTTTTATAACTCCTTAGTTACAATCCACTTACAGTGGCTTTATTTGTAATGCTGTAAGCAAGTCCCAAAGCACTTTTGTGCTGGAATATGCTTTGGAATGTAATTTTAAATCGATTAGTATTTTTCTAAATTTGGAGAATTCGCCCACACCGTCTTCCTCGATACTTCACCAACTTTCAACGATTGCATTCTATACTATACTATAGTGGACGTAAGTGGTGTCTATTACACTTATGTTATGTTAAACGTTGATTATCAAAATTAAGCAACATTTTTTGTACGCCGTACAACAATTTTCTTCAAAAACTATAATTCTGATTTAGATATCCGATAATTAAAATTTTTGGATGTGGCAACACTGGCTGAACGGTTCTGCTAACTCAGGTGCGCCTAGAAGGCAAGACATCGACGTGACCGCGCACTCGCCCAGCGGGCGCGCGGTGCCCCTGCAGGCGCGGCACCCGCCTCCCTCCGCGCCCGGCACCACCGCCTCCAGCGCCACCTTCCAACCAAACGAGGCCGGCACTTGGACCATTGCTATCACTTACAAAGGCGACCATATTCAGGTAGAGAACGGAGTCAGCGGCTTTGTCTTATTATTGATGTAATTTTTACACATAAAAATATAACGTCACGACTTTTATCCCCATTCGGGGGTAGTCAGAGGCTTGAGTGGCCATACACCACCACATTGTGGAAGTATTAAGACAACTCAAAGCCCATGTTTCACCAGATAGTCAGAACCCAAAGTGACAGGTGGTGAACCTTGTCGCCGTGTATACAGGAACTGACTATGACTATCTTCTTCTATACATATAATAAGAATGTAAAATTGGTCGCGTCTGTACATTCGAAATATTTGGAAAAAAAATAGTGGGGGGGACTTAGATTGACCAGC
Source organism: Drymonia ruficornis (assembly GCA_947859195.1). Lineage (NCBI taxonomy): Eukaryota > Metazoa > Arthropoda > Insecta > Lepidoptera > Notodontidae > Drymonia > Drymonia ruficornis. Next base: position 16,426,163 of record OX401904.1, read on the forward strand.
AGAATTCATTTTTATCATTTTTAGAATTTTTGTCTGTGGGTATGTTTGTATGTTTGTATGTTTGTATGTTTGTATGTTTGTATGTTTGCTCAGATTTTCGAAAGAGCACAACTTCGAATCCACCGGATGGATTTCAATGAAATTTAGCATGGATATGACTAATAGTCTAACTTAACATCTAGGATACTTTTTTTTTCGAAAATGTTTAAGGTTGCCACAGAAAATTCAAAAAACTACTTAAAAATTCTAAATGTTTGAAAGAGTACAACTTTGAATCCACCGGATTAATTTCAATGAAATCTGGCATGGATATGACTAATAGTCTAACTTAACATCTAGCATATTTTTTTTTTTTCGGTAAAGTTTAGGGTTGCCACAAAACATTCAAAAACTACCTAAATATTCGAACACGCACAACTTCGAATCCAGTGGATTGATTTCAATGAAATTTGGCATGGATATGACTAATAGTCCAACTTAACATCTAGGATATTTTTTTATAAAATATTAGATTGTAAATTTTTATGACCACACGGAAATTCTAGCCAACAATAAGTTTTAGTTATTGAAATACGTCTATTTAGAGCGGAGCCCTACGGAGCCCTACGTTGTGTGTGATCCGACACTATTTGGAATACATAATCTTAATTTTAATAATAATAATAAATATTTTATTGCTGCGTTCTACCATCTTAAGTTTCGTTTTTCTTAACTAGATGTCGCTATACTTAAAATCAGACAATACCTGCCTTGCACCACATGTCAAAATTTAATATCTTCCTTGCTTCAAGAAATTTAGTTTTTTTATTCCTAATTACGTATAAAAAATATTAAGCGGGTCTTTGTATCACGCGGAATCTTAGACGTTAACTCTGGAATTCATCTCCACAGTACTAATGCCGTAGGGAAGCTACCTACCTAAGAAGTAAGTCTAGAGGACCTGCTGATTTTGAATTAAGTAGTAATAGAAACACAGACATTGAACTCTGAACTCCAACCCCTCAGGAATGATGCTGCTGGGTAACTGCCTGCTTAAACCATAAATCTGGAGGACCTGCTAACTTTGAATTAGCAATGTGGGTATCAAGTAGAAACTTTTCAGGCGAGGTCGCGTTTCCGATCCGGCGCTAGAATTTAAGGAAAACATGTAAAATGACTACTTGTAAGTGCCCTCCTAGGCCTAAACATAATAAACGCTTTGACTATTGACTTAGACGATAAACTCCGGACTCTAACTTTTTAAGCACGATGTTGCGCAGTGACTCTTACCTAAGCCGTGAGTCTGGAGCACTCACTCATTTTAAATAAGGGACATGGGTATCAAGTACAAACTTAAACATTGAGCTCTGGAGTCCAACCGCTCAGTCGTGATACTGTGAGTAACTACAGATATAGATAGACGGATACAGATAGACTGGTACAGACAGAGATACTCACCTACGGATAGATTACAGACAGACCGATTCAGACAGACAGATACTTACAGCTAAACTGATACACACAGACAAATAAAGTCAAACTTTTGTTATACAACTAAGGCGCCAGGCAAGCGTACGGCCCACCTGTTGTTAAGCAGTTACCGTTCCCAATAGATGCTTGCAACCAAAGGCATCGGTAGCACGTTTCCAACCTGAAGGGGAGTGGGGTTAGTGGGAGGGGACGGGGAGGTGGCTGGGTTGCGCTTCCGGCTCTCTCCCTCATCATACGAAACGAAGGTAAATTAGCTACTTGAATGCCGATCTCCACCTTACTGGTCAGACTCTACCACCTTACTGGTATAGACTGGTACAGATAGACAGCCACGGACAGACGAACTCAGACTGATGCAGACTGACGTAATACAGTTTAGACGATAGACAAAATTATATTTAAGGGCTTCACCGACTGGACGCGGACGGAGTCGCGGGCACAGCTAGTTACACATATGATTAATAAGTAGGTACCTAATTACCACGTGAATTTGTTAAAAAGAAAAAGTCTGTGCGTGCTTGAGGTTATGGCGTTTCTATCAATTTGTGATCATTAACCGATCGCGTGTCACGGGTACACATGGGCATAAAAAAACAAAAGAAGATCTGGGTTTGTTTTTTTTTGCTCTGACATTAAACGGGTTAATAGAGTGACCTTTTTGTAGGTACTTGCACTTACATGTTTCTTATATTCTAGGGTGGTCCCTTCACCTGTGAAGTATTCGATCCATCCGGTGTCCGCCTGAGCCCGGGCGCGCTGGAGGGCGCCGAGCCTCTGAAGCCGCACTCCTTCGAGATCGACACGAGCGGGTGCGGCGTGCGCGGCGACCTGCAACTGGACATCGTGCACGACAAACGGAGCGTCATGTGCGCGCTCGAGAAGCTCTCCGCTACCAAATACCGCGCTACATTCATGCCGAAAGCACCTGGGAAACATAGGGTCAGTGTTTTCATTGTTTTCTTTCATTTTTCACGAACTTATATGTAGTTTGCCATGTTCCTTACCAACGTTCAAACGATAGTAAAGCCTTCAACAAACTGCCGCGGACAATTCGTGCGAATATTTAGGTTTTGCTCTGTACAACATATAAATTAAGATTAAATAGCTCTGGCGAAAAACCTGCGCATTTGCGGTTTTTCAACGGAAGTGCGTTGTATATTCCTGCGTATTTTTATTTGGAATATATGCCCGGTGGAAATGAGACCATCCCGAATAAAATGCGGCAGAATAATATTTTGTGTTGATAGTTGCTTGCCCTTAAATGACATTCTAATAACGGATGATAGAGTCATAGTCAATATTTTAGATGATAAGTAGGTGCATAAATAAATATAAACATTGATTTTGATCCCGCCCAGCTAGCTACTCATATTTTTCTTCGTATTAAGCTATAAAGTAATATTATTGTGATGGAAAAGCCCGAATAGGTATAGAGCACATAATTATACTGACGCCCAAATTGTTACACGAAGACGTATATTTTCCTCAAAAGTAACAAGTTAAGGACCGAAAGGCCGCTATGGATTTATTTTCAATCAAAGTAAACCCTCAACACAAATCTCCATTCCTTTGATATTTTTATAACCCTTGTAGGTAGGTAATTCGTGCATGTACTTAGTTTTCGATAAAGAAAAGCCTTAATAAGCATGGGGGATTTAAAGGGACGTAAAATACCAATCCACCTATATTTGTTGTTGTGCTTCGCCATTAAAATCAACAATAGACTCTGGACATAGCTATGCTTTCGACCTGGAAATGAAAAGAAAAGTGATAAATAAGTCACACTAGTATTTAGTATGTTCTTTAGGTTAAACATAGTATACCTACCTAAAACTTTGAGCAACAAAATAATATACCCATAGTATAGTAGGTATTTATTTATATTTCCAACTTAGAGCGCGGCTCCACTAGTGCGCTGCGCTGCGTCATCGCAATGGATCAAAGGGTCGACGGGCGAGAGACGAAGCGGGGGAAGGTGATGCGCCATTACAAAATCTTGCGACGACGCATCGCAACGCGCTAATGGAGCCCGGCTCTTAGACGGTCGAACGATGAGGATGATATGTTATATTTTCCAGTTGTACATCTATTTCAACGGGTACGACGTGAACGGCTCGCCGCACATGTTCCGAGTGGGCTCCCGGTCTAAGAAGCCCCGGGACAGCGCCAGCCCCTCCCCGGCTTATGCGAGGATATCGAGCCCAGGTACCGTTGCCCACTGTATACACACGGAGTAAGCGCCAACCGACTGCCCCGTGGAAAATTCGCGCGAATTATTCGCACTCAATACAGGGTAACAAAAATATACTCCGTTTTATATAGGTACGGTGACATTTTTATCGTCAGTGGCAAACCAGTTAAATTGGCCATCATTATTATACATGTGTAAAAAATGACACCGTGTAAGTATAAAAAAATCGTCTGGCTAACAACTACGGTTTCCCGCAGCAGTGTGTTGGATAATGTTGCGATTTTTTTTAATGTGCCCAGTACAGAAGCGAGTAAAGTTTATTTTTATTTTGGCAAAGAGACTGGCACTGGCAATAAGTCGCGCGAAATTTCCACGGCAGGCGGTTGTTGATTTCAACAATATTTAAGTATTTTACTGTTTTTGCATAAACACGATATAGTACTATACTCATACCACTTTGTCTTGAATAGAATACGAGCTTTTGTATAGTTTTAGCGTGCTACCGTGAGCTGATGTTGTTACCCTTTTCTTCTTTCTTAGTTACACGCCTCGGATCCGAAAGCCCCATGAACCAATACAACGTATACGATACAAACACAAAGCACAGCACGAGTTCAGTAGATCGTCGCGAGGAGAGACGCGACTCGAACGATTATTACAAATCCTACGGGTCAGATGTGAAGGAGAAAAGCTTTGACGTACTCGATTCCGCGTACTCCACGTCAAAGGCGACTAAGAAGGAATCTTACACGAGATATGGATCTGAGAGCCCGAGAAATAGGACGGCGAGTCCCATCACTACTAAGCATCTGGGAAACGGATCGAGACTGGAGGTGAATAGAGCTGCGAGTCCGTACAGAGCCAGCAGTCCGTACAGGGCCAGCAGTCCGTACAGGGCCACCAGTCCTGTGGGCCGGACCACGAGCCCGCTCGCTAGGAAAGACAGCCCTTTGAACAGGACAGCCAGCCCCATTAACAGGTACCTATGTTCCTAGTTTTTTTTATGGGACTTGGCCCGCCACACACTCCCACCACTGTTACTCCTGTAAGCCAAGGTTTGACCCTCGACGAGTCCCGGGGAAAAGCTTAGTTGTCTTGGAACCCGCACGAATTTGTACTATGTACACTATGTTCCTAGTGATGATTTTGCAGAGAGCATGAAGCCCAACTTCTTCTCTATATCTCCCTCACCTTCCGGTATCGCTGCGTGTATAGGCAATGGTAATTGTTTAACATTATCCGGGCTGTAAGCTTGTTTGTCACCTTTGTTATATAAAAAAGTATGATAGTGATAATTCAAGATTATACACATGGTCTGTTTGGTTAAAGTCTATAAATAAAATATATAATGTGATATGTAGGTATATGATATAACACGTAAATAAACGTATCTCGCGTTCGTTAATTAATTAATTTATATTTAAAGCTGCCAGCGAGTACCTGAGCTCCCGGAATATTTTACGCAGTAAATCCATTTTCATTCGGTTTACGGTGCTGATTTCCGTACCTACTTGGAATAAAAATCCATTTTGTTAAAACTCGGCTTCATTGACTGAAATAATTCCAGAAAATATAAATTTCAAATTGTTTTATGTCCGGATCACGTTTCGCTTTGATTCTCTGAACTTAATATTGAAATTTTTATTCATCCGCGCCTACATATTTAGTAATTATTTAACGATGCCTCAATTTCCGTTCGCTCAGAATATCAGAATTAAATCTACATTCTTTAACATAATAGGTACACAATCAAAAAACACTCTTGGAACACAAAAAATAGAGCTCAATGAAACAAAAACTCATAACTTTGCCAGCAGGCCCCAGCGGCCTGTTTCGGAATCGTCAATTATCTTTTCTGCAACAGATAGGTAAATATGGCGTTTTGACAGTTCTTCCATAGAATATCCGCAAAATTACCTAAAGATGCAAAATGTATCCAAATCATAACGCCTACTTTTTATCATTATCAGGGTGAGCAGTCCTACAGAGCGGTACAGCCCTGTGACGACATCCAAGAGGGTTGTGGAGAAGCGGTCCAACTACAAAATGTACAGTTCGTATAGCGGCTCCCAGGACAACCTGGACCAGAGCAGCCCCTACTCCTCACTCGAAACAGACCGGAATAGAAGACTTGGCAGCCCTAGTAAGTTCCTTTTTAGATTTTACTCCCTAATAAAATAAATCTTGGATTCAGACGCAAGTATATATTTGTTTGCGGGTGAATGGGCAAGAATTTGTTAGTATGTTTAAAGTTTTGCGAGAAAGATGCATGACTGGTTGTTATTTTTATCCAACTGCTCCGAAAGGAGGTTCATGAGGAGGTTTATGTATTCTTTTTTTTATCTTAGTCAGTCTTAGTCCGTGTTATTGGCCTGTGGCTTTTCGGGCTTAAAGAAAAATAAATATCCACACTAATTGTATGGTCCCAAAGTAAGCAATCCATGTACATTATATGTATACCATACAATGGACAGGGGGCGATCACAGTAACATTCAGACCGCAAATTATGGAAAGGCCATTTCTGAAATAAATCCCAAATGGAATCGAACCCGTAACCAGCCGGTACAGTCGGCCTACACTCAAACGGCTATGCCAATCGGTCATCCTCCTTCCTTCCGTTTACCATTTTTCAGAGCTTTTTCAGTAAACAATGCAAAATCACGTTCTGCACGACATGAGATAACGTACACTCCATAAATCAACGACCCCTTGTATCTGACAGCTGACCAATATAATAGCGACTGCATGCAAATAAGTGCTCTACCTGAATAATCTCTACGAATTCACCTCTCCCGCGCGGAACTCTCCCTAACATAACATTGTTCTTTCATAGATACGGGCGATCCCGGCGGGAAATCGTATCAAACAAGGAGAGACTGGGATAGCGTCGAGAAAACAAGACAAATGATGAGCGCTAACAGGTCGGATATTTTTTTATGCGACCATGATGGTAAACCGCCTGACGTGAACCAGTTACCGTAGCCAAAAGATGCTTGTTGTTGTAATACCGTAGGCATCGCTTGCGCGTTGCTGACCTAAAGGTTCAGAGGTAGAGATAGGGGTAGGGCTTCCAGCTCCCTCACTCACCGTATAAAATGCAGCTGTAATAACTGCTTTACGCCGATATTCTGTCGCGCCAGTCTGTATATGAGCTGCAATGGCAACAGCTTGGCACTAACACCAATTAAAAATTATTATGTGTTCAAGTTTGGGACAGTATACTGTGCAGCGTATAGATGCGTCTGTATTGTGTGTGGTCTTTCGCTAGTTTACGTGTGGTGCATTATAAACGTTTGTGTGTGTAGCCTCGAGTCTCCCACTAGCCCGTCCGCGTCGGAGCGCTTCCCCGGACAGAGCACCCTGGACCGCGAAACAAAACGCAACACGCAGCTCAACAAGTTCAGCGACTTCTCCCGCGACTCTTTCAACAGACAGCTCGACCGGTTGGCGGACGACCGCGACTCAGAAACATACACCAGTCGAGTGAGTATACCTACATACAAACACTTCTCTTTGTCTTCATATTTCGGTGAAAATAAACAGACATAATACCTGATAGGCGGTAGACATAATGTTTTATTACTAATTAAGTATTGAAAAGTTCTTATCTTTTATTGCATCGGTACCTACGCGTCTTCGTTTTGTGCCCGTCATAAAATTCAGTATCTTTAGTAAGTCGTTTAGCAGGAAAATGTGAAAAGGAAATGTGCCCTACTTTCGCATAAATACTGTTATATTAAGATGCGTAAGTACATAAACGTGTAAATACGCTGTTTATATTATTAACGAAACATTATGATTAATCCCTAGATGTTACGATAACTAAGAACTATAGAATAAGGGACTTATAAAATAAGATATTAGATTATGACGTCATTTTTGTAGCGGCGAAAATTAGAGTTAGGTACCTATCTTTTATGCATGGTTACTCGTCGTGGGTTACCTTCAACTTGCTGCGGTTTCGTGAACTAACTCGTTACATAGTTTAAAAAGTTGAAGTGTAAAATATCAAGAACTGCAACTGTTACAGTTATTATAGCTTAAATTTGCAGGATACCTATGTGACCACAGAATAAATATTATGAAATGAAGTATGTTTATTCAGCGCTGCATATAAAGAAAGAAGAGTAGATAAAAAAGCAAAAAAGGTAGACATATAAGTAGGTAAGAAAACAACGAGGAACATTACGTTCAGTGTGAGCTGTGCCGAAATGCATTTGGCTCAGCATATGCTGGAGAGGAACAAGGTCTGCTCAAAAGCTTCCTCATGTTCTAACTTTACTATGCAGCACTCGTAACCATTGTCACAAGTGTCTTGATATACGCAAACTTCCTTATAAACACGACTCGATGGGAATGTTCCTTTCATAACGCAAAGGGATTTAAGTTCGAATCCTGAGGGTAGAAACTTGGGAAACTCATTTTCACGGGCAGCCTCACAACACGGCCTGACCGAATATAAAATAAAAGGACGCTTCAACTCAACGTATGAAAGTTTAATCTAGTACGAACCCTTCACAGCCGCAAGTCCACAGCGGAGTTACTCGTATACATCAGAACGTAATCCGAAGTAGACCGGACAACCAAAGCGAACGGTCCACGCCGAGTTAAAATTAAGTTACTGTATACTGGGGCGAGCACCAGTTCATACGCGAATCACAATGTGCGGGATGCCACAACTAACAACCAACTCGGCCTGGTCTGTAGCTGACCTATTATAATAGTTGGAACGCACGCTACTTGGCCACCCAACCTCCCAAGCTGAGCCAACGTTCTAATGTTGGCAGACGTTCAGAGCTTGTCACAAAGAATTATAATTTTCGTTCGCATTTTAAATTCTAACATTTACAGCCTTCAAAATATAATAATTTGTAATATTAAAACGCAGATTATACTTATACTTTACTACTTTAATTTAAAACACTTGCATCGCCTCTGTATTGGTAAACCAACATAATATTGGCTCAACATCCATAAATATTTGGATGTTGGCCAACCATGTGTTTAGTGATAGTGGTACATGCTAGTTGTGTCTCAAACTATGTAGACATCGTGCGTGACTTCCGTGGTTATTGCCATCACTTCTCTCGCCTTCGCTACAAGGGGATAACTTCCCGTGATTAAGGTTACGACCATTGACTCCGCGCGCCCATTAGTATCTGCAACCTCATAGGTACTTAATATAAAGTACAGGCGACGGTCCTACCCACCCACGTATTTAATAGTGGCCAACTATGTAATCTAGCTGTTAAGTTTCTACAGTCAAGAACTTAAATTCTGATTTCAACTAAATTTTTACCGTGCACTGTGAGCATAGTTAGAAGGAAGGTGGATAAGTCAGGGTACTAAAAAATTTGACGCTAAAAATAAATTTTATGACCAGAATCAAAGTTGGTATCTAATACAGAGTAATTTATGTGTGGCCATCTCTAAAATTGGTATTTATTTATGTAGGTATTAGTATTTTGAACACGAGCATAAAGTGAGTGTTCATCAGTGGCTGTTCTAGAAAGGGGGTTATGACAAGTTTTGAAATTCATAATCCAAATTTTATCGTTAGGTTCGAAGCATGTAGGTATCGCCCAAGGTTTACCCCTATTTCCTTTACTGATCTGATCGGTCGAAAATGTTACTAACGACGTGCTAACACCCGATATGTATTTGTTGGTAGCAAGAGATCAGCAAACGCGAGGTGCGCGAGAGCACGTACGTGGTGCGCGACTCGTCGTATAGCAGCGTCGAGGAGAAACAACAACAGCAGTCTTTTTTATCCAATAGGCCCCCCCGCGACCCTACCGGGGGGGCCCTCTCTGAGACGGACGCCGCACACGGACGTTTCAGGTAACTATACAGTACGTTTCAGGGGCGATTTTTGTACTACCTCTATTATTACTTACGGAAATGTGTCAAAATACTAAATTCGTAGCCTGAACGAAATAAATTGATGATTTCGTCATTAAAATATTGTCACTGCTTACCATGTGGGTAGGTGCCGGTATCATACTTATCCATTTTATCCAGGTATCATCCTCTTTTTGACCTTTTCCGTAGTCTTGTTACTGAAATTCTTTTTTTTATATTATTATTTTTGTTTGAATTGATTAGTTTCTTGTAAAAGACCCCTGCGCAATTTTCCACAAATTATAGCAGGAAGGAACTTCAAAACACAATAAGAATATAAAAGTATGCAGGCGAGTAACTTCAATGTGCCACCTCTCGACTGAAAATGCAAGTAGCAACCCTAATCAAGCAAACAAAAATAAGAAGTTTTGTTATTTTATTAGCGTTGCACAATACTAGGTTGAATTTAATTTGGAGACCTTCCATTACATTGTATGTAACACGGTCATTTAGTCATTGGTGGCAGATCTAACAATGGTTTTTGTTCGCAGACCAATTCAAAGGGATAACAATAGAGGTGCCAGAGGAATAGTTGTGAAGCCTACTTTTATAGGCGTTGTCGGACAACCGGTTGAATTCATAGGTATGTCGAAACGTTACATAATAATTTTCTGACTCAAGAAACAATGAGGAAATGCGACCAAGTTTCTAATGCCATTGGTGCAATTCAAGAACAAAGCGTCTGTTGTGGCTCGAGTGGCTCGTGGAAGCAAAGTCTGAACTAATTTGTAAAAGAAGCTGAGATTTATGTCCTGGAGTTTAGTACGACAATGTTTCTGGCTTATCACCTGTCCTCCGTAATGATAACGCAATCGGCATCCCATCATCATCGTCATATACAAGTGCATTTTGTAATGATTTCAGGGATATGGTGTAGGGCCTCAAAACACAACGGAACTAAACTATCATAATAAGGATGGAAATAGTTCCATTTTCTACCAACACAATAAGCATCATACCTGCTAATTTTATAGTATGACATAATATTTTTAATTTATCCCAAGCTCCTGCAAAACTGGTGTTGGAAAAAGTTTTACTTTTTGGCGCGCTTCTCTTTCCAAATCCATAAAAGAATTGGCGTTACATCTATGTATATTTAATATGGTTCCTTCATCCAGTGGACGGCAGCACGGCGGGGCCTGGCCACTTGGAACTTGAAGTGTCCGGCGGCAATGGGGCGCTAGTGGCCAGCTCGGTGCGGCCGCTGGGCGGGCACCGGTACGCCGCCGCGTTCACGCCGCGCGTGCCGCGTCCGCACGCCGTCAGGGTCACGTTCAACGATGAGCATGTGCCGGGTGAGTTCCTCTTTTAATTATTTATTAACACTCACGCAATGCAGAGAGGGAAGTTCAAAGTTTCACCCTGTTTGTGGGAGGCATCGCGGTTCGCGGGTTCGCGGATGATTTTAACGCAGATTTTCTTGATAACTGGGCTATTACAAACCCGGTACGAAAGCCATAATCCGTTTCATTCGGGCTTCGAATTTTGAATTTTGACACATTTCCATAGTAAATTAGTGTCAGAATCACTAATGAACGTAACAGTTGGCCTGGATTTGTATACCTAGGCCCTTTGGCCCAAGTACTTAATATATTATTGTTACTAAGCATTGATCCGTCTCGCGAACGCTGTGGGTTTTATGAATATGAATGAAAGTTCACGCTTTTCCGATAACGATATTAGATGCAATTATGTTAGCAGGGGGCTTACCACGACCTCTTATCGCGATTCAATTATAGGAACGTTTTAACGTTTCAGCTACTTTTTGTGCAATGACGTACCTTATTGTCATGACAATAAGAAACGTCATTGCACAAAAAGTCGCTGAAACGTTAAAACAATACTGCTATAAGAGGTGGTGGTAGGGCCCCAGATCCTGCTGGTGACGGCGGATTAGTCTTCAGCAATGGCTGTAGGTAAAACAGGTTGTAATCAATTTAAATTATATTCATAAAAACTTTATGTTGCTAATGTGTAATTACCCACTTGGGAACTAACCGATATCTCGTCGTTCTGTACGTGGTGCTACTAAAATGAAATTAATGAGCGTTTCCTAACCAGTTTGCAGTTACCTACCTAACTAATTACAGTAGGTACATACTAAATAGTTGTGTTCAATAGTTTGTGTGTACAAGCCGTATAGAATGAGCCCTATTAGTAACCCGGTATGAAAGCAATAATCCGTTACGTTCAGGCATCGAATTTAGAATTTTGACATATTTCAATAGCAGAGGTTAATTAGTGTCAAAACCACGAACGAGTAGGAAACAAGGTCTGGGTTCGTAACAGGCCCCCTTAAGGTACATACTTAATTAATTTTCAGAGCGCTAAATAATGAGGGGCATTCATGAATTCGTCATGACGTGTGGTGTACTTAAACTGAGACGCGGAATACTTCAACTCAAATTAGAGCCAGAAAATCGGCAGTGCAAGGAAGAGCACCATCTGCATTCATTGAAATATACTTATTATAGGTATAGGTACCTATAGCATAAAACTAAGCACAAGTGCAGCGCTGGGAAGAGCCTGCGGTAAAGAAAAGTTAAGTCGACTAGAAACGACACTACCGCTGCTTGTATTTACGAACGCAAAATCATCGAGTGTGTCTGGCAGAATTGACAGGATTATTAATGAGCGCGTAAACGTAAACACTCCACCCTCCACACAAAGCGCAAGTCGCGCTGCGGACGTTTTACAAACATTGAAAGCTTTATTGAAAAATGCTACGTAAGGTAGGTGGTACGGTCAGCAACATAAGCCGCTAAACATTCTTTCTGTTCTTTTGTTATACATCAAATCGATTTTTCTTTATCTAAACAAAATATAGACATCTTGCTAATGTTTGAGTTTGAAAAGGTTCACCAACATTTCTTTGATAAAGAGTAGGTATTATTCAGCGACTTCTGTTGCTGTCAGTACTATTAATTATTTTAAATGAGATAGACAACATTATCCACTGCTGTGAGCGATAGCGGATAGGAGCATAGAGGATTGTAGGCATTTTTTGTTGACATCGAGTTTTACAAAGAATACCTACCTACGTGAGTCTCTTCTACTAGGCTGCTTATTCATACAGCTGGGCGCGATCCGCACTAGCTCGCTGTATAAATTGTATGTGATTACGGGAATACGAGAACAAAGGCGCGCGGCGCGAATCACGCCGGCACAGTAGGAAACGAATCAAAATTGCAACAATAGTCCTCGCGCGACGCGCTGTTTGCAGCACACATTGTTTTGTACCTAAAACATATCTTGAACATTTTCTTCGACAAAAACAATTTCTTGCTTTTAAATTTGCTACTAAATGTGCTCACAATTGTATTCATAATTTCAACGCTGCAACTACTCGCCAAACTTCAAAATGTGTTTCTAGCACAAGCTTAGAAACACATTTTGATCGCGTAGTAAATTTTCTTGTGTAACATTTGACTAGACTAGTTCAAAACATATTTATCATTGTTGTAGTAACACCGTATTAATTTAAAACATTTGCTGCAGATATTGAGAAATGATTTAGGTAGGCCACGAGCAATTTAAAGAAATAACATCTTCGGATAGCGCCATCGCCATAGTCGAGTGGAACAAATAGGCGCTACAGCAGGATCCCAGAGCCTTTTCTGGACGACGCGACGTCCCGCCCTTAGGTACCTATATTAAAAAAAAAAACAAACGCCCTCTCCTCTATTGCTCTCCTCTCTCATAATAGATCTATATGTATTTGAACCCGAAACCATCATCGAAGGCTTCAGCACCCACTGAGAAGCCCTTCTATACAATACAAACTTAAATATGTTGTACCTAGGAACCTTTTTGATTCAGGCACTTCATGAAAACAAAGGCTATTCTGAGAACCTGTGACAACCCTCGCAGTACCCATCCACCGCATCGCTAGAAAGTGTATTGTTTCCATGGTGCGTGTAATTCGACCATCATGGTGGAAAGAAACCATAGCAAACACGTTAGTGCTCACGAAAGTGACAAGTCGTTATGTTCACGTTTCTAATTAAACTTTCATGCATAGATTTATAAAAATTTCGCACGTTTAACTAAATACCGCCCTACTATCATTCCAAAATCTGCGGCAATTTTCGTCGCGGCACGTCAGTTTATATTGGTTATTACTGTCAGATGTACTGACGTGGTCGGCGTAATATCAATTACCACATCTTATTGGTGCACATTCACCATCTAGTTGGAGAGCCCTCGCGGATACCAAAATTAATCTATGCTTTCATGTTATTACATTAAAATCCGATAATTAAGACTAATTGGGTTATCAATTCAATCTTCAAGTTTTATCTGCTACCTATTTGAAGTATTTGGCTGTTGGATTCTTCATAGGTACCGGTATGTTTTAAAGAATGTAAATACAATTCAATTATTGTTGAATTTGAAAATTGTCAGGAATGCGGGAGAGACAGCTTCAATAGTATTACGGAGGGGGATTATTATTATCTTTGTGTCAACCCGAAAGTTTTAAGGATATCGACTATGCCTTCATCGTCGCAACATCAGTTAAAAACAACTTATTTTGAGGATTCATTGGATGTCAGAAACTAGATAAGGAGATCTTTAATCCATTACGATCTTTATTATTTATTAAAGTTCTCTTTTTTCTGCCAAAAAGGGTGCCTTCCTACGATCCGCGATTTTGCGAATCGCGCGTGCAGCCTTTCGCGGACCCCCGTGATCGTCCGCTCAACCCACCACGACGCGCGACGCAATTTGAATGCTCACAGATCCGTGCTCGTCATCGTCGCCACCTTGTTCACAGAGACGGTTGGCCATGAAGCAGCCTGCGAAAACACATACCATGTGAAGGCAGCATAAGATGACGCAAACGTTGAATGAACTCCGTCTGTCGCATAGATTCATTCACTGATGATCACGCATACTTGCTATTAAAAAAAAATTGAATGCTGATTTTTGTTACCTCGTCTAGCGGTTAGCTTAGCGCTAGCTTCGTTTCGTTAAGTGGTCTTATCCGGATTCGTATTTAATATGTAATTAGTATGTCTGGTTAAGAGCGTCGCACACGCAACCTGTGATGGATGGGCGCAGAATTCGCGTGCGAATACAGGCCACAACGTTACTTACTGTGTCGCGGACTCGCTGTGAGCATAACTGCTCACCTACTTCTATCATGTAATAGCTTTTGACCAATCAAAATTCGTGCGGATATCTATGTTAACTTCGTATACTATATTGAAAGGGAAATTTTGACTACGTACGTAACAAAAATTCAAGGTGGAGTTAATAATCATTAATTTAATAAAGTGACGGTTTTTTTTTATCATTTGATTAGTTTGGTCATTTTCAATTCAATTTACGCTGTCGTCTGTACATGTTATTAAAGCTACCATTGACTGTCGCGGAAAATTCGCGCGAATAATCCACAGTGGTCTGCGAATCTAAAAAAAAAATTGCGTCGTCTTACGCACAAGAATGTCTTGAATCTCAAAAATGTCTTACGCACTGCTGCGGTAAACCGAAGTTCTTTGACCGAGGAACTATAGCATAGAGTACATTTTAAATGATTGTGTTTTAAGTGCGGAAAATTCGGAGCCTGTAATGACTTCGAAATACAGGTTATTAAATAACATCCTAGTTTACTGTTCAAGGTATTTTACATTCCACTTAACACAACCGGATTTGAAATACAAAATACATAGGGAATTAGATTTGCATACGTGATTAAAATCATTTCTTAGTCACAATTATGCCTATGCATGAATAGAGTCGAGTTAAAAAACCTTGTGCCCCAGTTCTGAGTCTACTCCGAAGTAGACGTCGGCTGAACGCTAAATGCGGTAATAGAAGTGTTAACAAAACCATAATCGTCGTCTCTTTCTTTTGTTAGTTGTGTAAGCGAGTAAGAAATGTAGCCGTCTCGTGACAGTGAAAGGGGCTTTGTACTGAGTGAATAAAAAACATATTAGGAATATTTAAGATTGAATTTGGTTGGAAAGAATCAATTCAATGTATTATTTATTTATTGTAATCCCGTAACAATATAACTAAAAAAACTAGGTCTAATTTGTACCTACAACATAACAGCATTTTTAGAACTAGGCTCATAACCACTCCTCTTCTACATGCATTTGTAACATGTAAGTTCCATTCAAGTTTGCCGTGTTCACACTCCGCGTCGTCGTTTATCAACTCGAATTTCTGTCGCTTAGCGCGGTTTAAGCAGCTGACGTTGCGTCACAACCATATTTCGCCAGATCTGTACAAATAGCTCACGACGACATAGCAAAGCTTAGCGACGCGACGTTTAGCATACATGGTTTTAAATAGTTTCATTCCTTGAGCAAAAGGTTCTGGAATGTCGTTTAACTAAGGAAACTTGATAAAGCGACTGAATATGTGTAATAACTTGATGGAAGCCTATTTGTTTGTAACGTTCTTCGCTATTATTCTCGAAAGTTCTAACAAACTTGAAGTCTATAATTTCAGCAATCAATCACAATGCAAAAACGAACACAATAATCAAGTGGGTGTCGCTTGCGCCGTCTCTGATCGGCCGCGGAATGACTAACCGTCCGGTTCTGCTGCCACTACATGTAGGCTCTCGAATTCCATGCCGCCATTTTGAATACCTGCGTGACGTCAGGGTGGGCGCGGGCGACTGCGCCAGCGCACCGCCTGCCTCTGACATTTGCGTCGCGATCGCTCCCCGAGGCGAAGCCTCCACACCAAAATGCATTATCGCCGCGTATTCTATCGCCAATGTGCTAAATACTAAACACGTAACACGGTGTCTCTCTGCTCTTTGGCATCGCCACAAGAACAGTTGAGCTTCACATTACAGACTCTGGTGCAGTGAATGTTCCATCAAAGTGTGATTGTTGTGATTTCATTTCGTCTGGTCAGTACAGTGTCCCACTTTGCCGTCGTTGAGGGGACGCGGACTTGTCTCCGGAGGTCGTATCGCCCTCGATAAGTAAGTGTATTTGCATATATTGTGCTCCTACATCCGTATTGTATACCTATATCAGTGTGGGCGCGACACGTCATTCTTAACCTTTGCAGAGCCTTTTTCAGCTAATTGTTTTTTTGTATTGTACCTCGTACACTGTGGTACGTACGTACGTACATTCTTTTAATGTGTGGTTATCTTCTTATACGGTTCATACTCGCATAGAAACAAGAAAATAAGTGCCAATATTGTTAAACTCGTTTCGGGCTTATTAAAATAATTAAGTAATCAGCTCGACCGTCTTTAAGCGATAACATGAATTTCTTATAAGTAGCATCTAGGTATGTACCTACTAATGAGATTTTCTCAAGAAATTCTATTTTAATTTGGAGTCATTAATATTCTACCTACCCTACCTAATTATTAAATTTCGTAATATACTGTTTTACATAATCTAATCTAATATCGGAAAGAGTTTTAGTAGATATCCATAAAAATATCACTTAAGTAGATTTTTAGTTCGCAGACTTATAAATTTGATTTAATTATGACTAATAGACGTGGACACCCTAGATCTAGGCTATCGTTTCGCACGACTGGGCACATACAAAGCGCGTCAACGTGCGTTGAACTCTTTTATAAGGGCCACTTCTCACGCACACCCTCGTGCATCCAACACGCACATAGCAACCCAAAAACCACTTTAAAACTATCGAGGTTAGTGGTTAATATCACTTTAAAATCTCTTTGCATTGTGCAGATAACGGATGTAAAGTTTTTTAGTAGAACACACACGATACCTTGCGCCGACCGATGTAGCGTGACTAGTGTGGGGCTGCCGCGCTAAACGTGCACGCGAAATTGACACTAATCTATAATAATCATACGTTACACAAATTGTTTACTGCAAATGTAAAATATTACATACTTTATTGCGTCATGATCCTGTAAAATTATTGGAATTTGTAATAACTAATGCGTCAGACAAGCGTACAGCCCACCTGACTTTAAACAGTAGCCGTAGCCTAAACATACTTGCAATACCAAAGCCATCTCTCTACTTTTGCCGACCTGAAGGGTAGGGATGCATAGGGAGCAAAGAAAGGGAGGGAGTTAAGGGTGACCTTTTATGGGTTTAAAATAAGTACACAAGAACAAGCAAACCTAACCACTCAACCTACCCAATATACCTACCTAACTACTCAATATAAAAACCATATACCCTGACTGGTTGAAGTCGCCAAATTAGTTCCACAGCCTGTGCACTTGAAACTGGTTCCTCTTTGTTTATGTGCGAAAGAATTTTTAAATTATACCCCACAGAATAATTAAGCAACGCTTACCAAGGTGAGTCAGTGAGATGGATGTCACCACTTAGTAGCATTTTGAACTGAGCGTCTGCTTGAAGGGCACGAATAGTCGGTTCCAGTTGTTTTAGTGCGGCTTGAACAACTCTAACAGGCTGGCCACTAAACATAGGATAAGAAGAAGAAATGAATAATTCTCGTGCACCAATTCACCGCTAATAGCTATTAGTATTACTAATTTAAAAGGCCATTAGCAGTGGAGTAATAACTTCACAAACTGCTATCTCTTAAAGTAACAATACACCTAATTTTGCACACCCAAGCTCGCTTTAGCTTGAGATTATAATTTCGTAAACTACTGTTCTATCTTCTCACGTTACGAGCGGAGCGGTGAAAGCACCCGGATCATACTATTTTACTTGCATAAGCGAAATATTCAAACATATTACACATCTGTGTGTACTATCACTTTCTTATTACGTAAATGTGCTCAGAAGTCGGAACGAAGCCAGAAGATAATTTTCTGTTGTCAAATACATAAATTATTTCAAAATTGTATATATCATAATCCAATGGCATTACTACGGCCATGAATAAAATATTAGACCATTTATAGGGATGAGCATTTAAATGAGTATGAAATTTGTTCTATCTGGTGAGGAATACATTGAATAAAATTTAAATTATGATAGGCACCTATGTTAAATATTGAAAAGCGAAATACTCAGATTACTGATTTAGTAATAAAACTGTTTTACGTCATCAAAATATGGAAAATACCTATTACACGTGCCACCTACTGCCTGCTAATGAAATTCTTATTCCTGACTACAACTAAGTGGATAGTTTGTGGTGATTTAGTACTAGTATCATATTATCATACGTGTAGTTGATAACAAAATTTCTCCGTGGAGAACCTTCTAAAATAAAGTTACGAAATTGAAACAGCAAGAACGCAATTAACACCAGACACGGCATAAATATTTATTTTTATGCTAAGTGGCTCATTATTCATAATTCCAAAACGATGCTTGGTAACAATTATTATTATATTTACTGCAAATAATGTTCGGAGTGTTTCAAATACTATCCACTTGACTCGTAAGCATTGCTTCATAATTTCTAGTTATTGACACATACCTATAGACTAAGGGGCTAATGTATTTTAACTTCAAAGTAGAAACGTTATATTTCCAAGTTCTCAGGCTATTAAGATAACGATATATGTACATATAAATAGTTATTCCAACATTCAGACGCTGTAGCTACCTCACCTACGTTACATGACCGTGATCTGACAATATGATCTCGCAGATGACTTGCCACTTGCAGTGCAAATATATTTCGAGGAGCGTCCATCTGCGTGACGTGGCACAGTCGTGAAAAGAACTTCAGACAAGTGGCATGCCACATGCCAGATCATGGTTACGCTACGCTATGAATGACCTTATACGAGATACAGTAGGCTGCAGGTAGACTGGAAGCGAAACATTTCCCCCGGGTGTCTGGTAACGCGGATCGAGCGGATATCAGGTGGCGGCCGGTTGCCACAACCCCGCACTTCAACAGGAAACTGATTATTTCTACGTTCTTAATACCTACGATATTTTATTCAAGTTGATAAACTTAATAACAAGGCAATTTACCTATCGTCAATAAAGTTTGTAACTTGCTACCAAAAACTAGTACTAGTTCATTTGGAACATGATGGTCACGCGTGAGATATATGATGTTAAATCTCAATATTAATAGTCATAACTTATAAAATAAGCTAAAGTAAATAAATCTACAATAATAAAACCACGACGTTTATTGCGAAAAAAAACAAATACTTATGTGAAAATATTTTTCTCAGACAGCTCACAAAATATAACGTTCTATTTAATGAGATTTTTAACATGCATAGAATACATTTTATGTATTTTTCCAAATAGCTCTACGTTGATGTAAACATTTTGATAAATTAATCTTATAACGACATTGCAATAAATTAGTGTTGAAAATCTGCCATAAAATAGTGCTTGGCAGAAGATTTTAGCACATAAATGGCGTTTGAATGCATTAACAGTTTATTATTGATGACTCTATGAGATAAGGTATTGTGGAAACCGGGATAACAGTAGTTGTGTTAATTAAATTTTGTCATAAAATGTGTATCCGGGTTTTTTATGTTTAAAGATGGTACCTTGTAGATACAAGAATAGTAAATAATAAGCTGTACTTTAATGTTAATTACATATAAATCATGATGACTTTAACTTTTTGCTTATATAGAAAATTAAGTATTTCCTGTAGTTTATACTAGGTACCTAGTCAAGTAAATCACAGAGTGCGCAACGCGACACCCGCACAGAACTGCATTGCATCAGCTTTCGAAACCATGCTACATGGAAAATCCAGTTGCTATAAAAGTGTATTCGAGATTTTAATTAGGTAGAGTGGTAGAGGTAATTAAGAAACATAATGAATGTGCAATGAATACACTTTCTTCACAACTAATATCTATTTTCTGCGTATAAGTACAAAGAGGCCGCTCGATGGAGCCGACTGATGAATCGATAAGGTGCCCAAAGAGTAAGGTGGTATATTCCTACCTCTATTTCAAATTAAAACCGATTCGAAACGAAAATTGCTTGAGTCATCAAGTGATTTAAATGAGTAACGGTCTCTATATTTTATGAGGCTAGCTGTAAAAAGACTTGGCAATCGTTTAATTTCGGTCAATAATTAAATCATAGACTGGTCACTGATCTGGGCCCTAAGTCGCTTGACGACTGCCATTTTAATGCCATCGAACCAATGGGAAAATACTATACCATCGTGTCAAAAATTCGTAGTCTAATGTAGGTGGTCTGATAGCCAACTGTTTTGCTATTGTTCAGATTGGTCGGTCCGAATGTCAAAATGGCGGTTCAATGGCAATTTTCCGTTGCTATTGATAGACAGGGCTCTGATGAGAAAGGGGGCAGTTTGACATAATAACGATAATTACACACAGTCGAGCATCGATCAGGCTGAACGTCACAAATGCCTAAGCTAATGTTTGATAAATTACCGACGTTTTGTTTATGCAAGCCATTTCCATAATTAACTTGATTGTGTGCATATTCGCGTAAACCGGGATACAAATATTCATAAAATTCGTTATATTGATTGCATGTCTAGCTTTTGTTAAGTATGTCAATCGAATAGTATTCGAAGTTTTTTTATTAATATTTGTATACAGTTTTGAATGCATTAAAAACGGGGGTTCATTGAAAAGGTCGATCAAAAACACGCGGCTAACGAAGCCCGAGACGGATCGCAGGCTGCTAGAGGCCGCTGGACGAGTCTCGCCCGAGGACAACGGGCCCGCCCGCATTAGCTATCTATAGGTACCTTTCTAGCTGATGCCTGTCTCACGGTATCGGCTTGCAGCCGGCACGACGCGAGACGTCCGCCCGTTCCAATGAGCAATTGCCTTCCTTTGTTGAGATTACCGAGTGTCGATATAATTGTATCAATAAGAGCTTGGGTGTGTACACGTTCGTATGCTGATGCAATGAGTCTATCTAGAAATTTCCTGTATACTTAAGTATAGTACCTCCCTACCTACATAATTTCTATTCTATCTCGTCTTTTTCGAAATTTAGACTTTCATGCCTAAACAGAGTTTAAATTTTAAACTCTCTTTAAACATATAAGTCTCAATTTCGAGAACGACTTAAACAAACATCAATCCTTGCAATAATTGAATCCAGAACGAGTTTCCCAATAAGCTATTTTTAATTTATTTAACGATTTTTTACAATCCGGATTAATAAAGAAATAATTCATCAACGAGCGACCATCCCGCGGGCATTCGATACGAATAATATTATTTAAATTGTAAAATCTCAATAGGTACCCTACGAATGATAAAATAAAAACTTATTGCAATGAAATCAACTTTTAATAGTTCGAGACGAAACAAACCGATTTCAATCAAATTATAAGGTAGTAGGCGGCTACTCACAGAAAATTCTCAGAACATTAATTTCTATTTACCGTGTATATTACAAAAAGCTTTTCCAGAAGCTGAAAAATAATTGTGTTACTTTACCACTTAAATGTTAATTTACCACCGTCTTTAAGCGCTCATTGCCTGTCGTCTTCTAGTATAACATCCGAAACTACTGAACGGATATTGTTACGATCGTCACCTAATGATTATTTATCGGTCCGACGCGCGGTCCTCAGGATCAGGATACACCACACAAGAAGGAAGAGACGACGCGAAGCCGGAACGAGTCGCTAGTTTCCCTTAATCAAAATGTACTTACGAGGTATTTGGTATTCACAATCAGTTTTATAAGCATTGGTGTGCGTTACATAAAGTTTACTTTCAACCCATTGATTCAATGTATTCTTTAGCAGATATGGTACCGCCTAACATGGTCTTCAATATACACTAACTGAGCGAATTTCCCATATCTTATCATACTCGCAATTTAATAATCAACTTAAAAGCATTTTGACGAACGTTATTGACCGAAACATGAGCCGTATTGGCAATACCGACAGGCTTTCAACATCATTTTCCGCGAACGACTGAGTCGTACTGAGTCCACTGATCGTTTAGTAGGACATACTATTTTGGACACTCACATGTCTCCCTTCTTGGTAATGTCTTTGTTCCGACTATTGAATTTCACATACCTACCTATTGTGTGACGAATTCCTACGTAAAGTACCTACGCGAAACTGTCTGTAACTAGGCTTACAAAGTATATTTTACCGCAAGGAGGTCACCAGGCGGGTGCGGACGAGACAATACTGAATCGGTTACACAAAATACGTCGTATGTTAATGAATTGATGTTAATGGGTGAATAGGCGTGAACAGTAGGTAATTAGTATATTATTCCTTGAAACATCAATTACCGCACCTATACATTGTCAGCATAGAATTGCTTTTCAAAACATCAGTGCATCGATAACCTAGTATGATTCCTTCATGCTTAGAAATTATCATGGACCAGTTACTAAGGGGACTGACCCTAAGCAAGTCGGCCGAGTGGTCGGCCTAGTACTAACAGCGACATAAAACGAAGCGAGTAGTTCAACTATTTACCGGTAAATAGTAAAATGAAAATGAAAACGTTTTGCTTTATACAAATATCTCATAAGGGCACCTCTTTCTTTAGTCTTTACTCTGTGGAAATTATGCATATTCTATTTGTATTAGAGGAACAATCTCGTAATATAATAAATAAATTAATATCGCCAGATTTACACACCAACTGTATGGTCGCAAATTAAGCTTGTACTATGACTACCATACGATAGACTGGGGGTGATCCCAGTGATACCACGACCAGGGTAAATTACGAAAATGCCGTTTCCGAAATTTGCCTCTGGCGGGAATCTAACACGCAACCACCCGATGTAGTGAGCCGAGTGGCCTACCCTCGAACCATTGCACCAAGAGGTTGTCTAGCATTATAGAAAAAGTATTTATTTATCAGAAGAAGTATACGTTGCTTGTGTCCTTGCTTAAAACTAAATTTCAATGAAATAGGTGTAGCTGTTGATGCGTGAAAGGACAAACAGTCAAGTACGTAATTTTGCTAATGTTTTTTCCCGCATCCGTTTTAACGCCGTTAAACTTCAATTTGGCGATTCATAAATCTCAAAATTGGGCAACGAGTGGGCGGACTGCTGATGGCGTAAGGTCATTCGCCTTCCATCATTAATCAGTTACCCTAAAATATGCAATCGAATTAAAATATTAGTCGAAAGAAATGCACTTGCATCTTTTTCAAGTAACTTTTGCTTTTAATTAACCTTGCATTTATAAGATTCATTCTTCAAAGGACGAAGATACATTCATGTTATGAATATCCTCGGAATGGAATACAACGGTGAAACGAACGGAATATGCAAAGCCATGTCATAAAGAAAATAATTGCCCGTAAATTGTAAAATGTTGATACATTACAAATATGTTATCAAATTGTTAATTTCTGTTTTTCTCTTACACCTTATTGTTCTATGAAGTGGCACACATGGATGATTGCCCTTAGTTTCTGACATTGAATAACTAGTTAACGACCAACATTAATTTGTGGCCCTTACTAGAAACACTGCCTGCCACTGCCACTGCCCACACGCTTCTCAAAATAAAATTAAAATAAACTAAACACGTTCTACACACTTTAACACCTTTCTTGTGTTCTTAACAAGTTAGTATTATAAAAATGTATAGTGGTAGAAATTAATCTGACAGCTAACGGTCGTCTCCCGTAGGAAACAACGGGCGGGCACTGGTGGGCGAACAATAGCGCGACTCGTGACATCCGCCCACTCCGCTATTAGGAAATAGGAAACACCACTAGTGTTAGAGAACGGCTCTCCTCGACAAATACCATCAGTTGGCCAATACTCTGGAATTAGTAGCGCACCGCGAGATTGCGCCAGAATACAAATGTTAAGCTACATCGCTAAACGCGTTAAATTGAAATACACAGCCAATACTAATTAGTTTTACACTCGCTAACATGTGGAATGTATGAGAGGAGTGCTTACTAGGAAAAGGGCATACAGTACACACTTTTACGATAGAATCTTGATAGAGGCATCGCTGCATTTAAGAGGTAACATAACCTACATATTAATTCCTAAAGTCATTTGAAAGTCAAAGTAAATTCTAGATACCGCGTCTGGAATGTTTTCAAAATAATTATCTCAAAGTGTCCTTGACCAATTTAAGTAGGTAATTAAAATAGTAGGTACCTATACATATAGCCATAAACACGTGGGAGTGGAGGAAGGAAAACGAGACCTTTGTCCAGCTGTGGGGTGACACAAGTTGGAAAAAAGAACGTTCATAAAACTGTAACCCGATTACGGAAACTGTTTAAAAAGTCAAACTCTTTGTTTTAATAATATGTATTTGTTAACAGGTTGACGTTAAGTAGGTATATCAACCAAAATAAATAAGTACCAACTTGAAGGCAGTTTAGTTTAATGTAGGTAGGTATACATACCATCTTATAAAGTATCGTATCTTTCAAGGTTCTTCAGAGCGTCGTTTGTGCAATAACAACCTGCGGAGTGCGATGACCTCTGTGTGTCATTAAGCAACACTTGTGACCTCTTTTCCAATAATACTAACAGCAATTATACAATCATAAGTCATGCAGTAAATATTCCACGTTATTTATACGGCTGTACAAAGTTGGAGCGGTTCTAAGTTTAACTCGGCGGCGACGATGCAATAGCTCGTTATAGCAGCCGAGCTGATCAATCTATTCGTTAGCCTTGCTCCTACGTCTGTCGCTTATTATAGACGTTTATTAAATACATGAGAGATGAGATCATAAGCAACATGGACATGTATTTTTAAAAATAATTAGTTTGTAACTTGTAGGTATCTTGTTGTTATTGTATATTTAGTACCTTGGAATATATTGGAACCGAATTAGTATCACCAAAATGTGGGTGCAATGAAATAAGTGCCCCTCGTTCTTTGGGAAATACATGCGGTAGTGTGAGGTGGTACACATTTTTTCATAATACCTACTATTTTTGGGAACATTTCACATACGGCTCTTTTAAAATTTAATTTTAGGACTTGAGCCCTTTTTCAATAGGGGCACTGATAAATAGAAAGGTAGGTTATTGTGATCGCCTAAGTATTCAAGTACTCGACAGCAAAGGTACTAAGTTCAGCCGAGAGCCGTCTAGCGGTCGTTAGCATACGAATACAATGCAGCGTTAGAAACTCCATTGTAATTAAAATCTGGATAATGCATACACAACTCATGTCCGTCTCTCTGTGTTGCAATTTTGGACATAATGTATTTGAATTGCGGTGCATACTATGCATATTATTAGTGAATTGTGAATGTGAAAGTGCTTTCAGTAATGCATTAACTAACTTGCAAAGACCGCGTTCAAATGTTTTTCTTTTTACTTTTGTTTGTGGTTTGAGCACAGATAGCTTAATGGGGTAAAAGTTGTGGTAAAAGTAAGCAGATCTTTGTAGATCTTACTCGTAATAGTTACCGGCTGTAGAGTAGTGTAAGTGCCTAAAATAGTGGCTATTAATCAGAGATAGTGGCTATTCATTTTTTGTTTGTATAGAAGTTTCCAACCTGTGAACGAGTGAGCGCGTGATTCACTCGCACCAATGATGCCAACACAGCGGAAAGAATTCCCTCAGTAGTGATAGTATAAAGAGGCCCTTTCAGTACTGTACTATGCTGTGGCAGTAATGCCAGCAGGTAATGCCAGCAGCAGGCTTTATTCACGCAGCAAAAACGATGAAGACGAAATGTATGAAAGAAACGGTTGCCTTTGCGTCTATCTAAATGCTAATCTAAACTAAAACCAACAAGAACTAGCTAACAATAGTTCATCGATACCATTATACCATACGGTAAATCGATTATGCAATGTTATCGAGCTGTTATGTCAGGCTCGACCGTAATGAGTGTAATAATATAGTTTACCAACAGGCGATCACGGCCGCTGTTGTGGCCGGTCCCTCGAGCGTTAAGATTCAGCGATAGGTTCTCACTTGTTACCGATGGCTGTGACTATCGCGAATAACTTTCCATTTGATAACTTTCGCAAGGTATTAACTTGTAATCGGAAAACGCCTTTCGACACCCTGCTGGGAAAACTTCCGTTGTTTTCAATTGTATTTTTTTTAAACTAGGTTTTATACTGTAACTGCCTTGTCTATTATATTATTATTATGTAAAATACTGCCTATTCATAGTCCGCTCAATGATAATTTTCGCTACCAAGTTATAAGATTAGATTTGTTCTTGTTGAAGCATATTGCAAATTGAATGCTGAAGCTGGATACCGAGCTCAGGGGCGTGCATTGGAGGAGGCATATCTATCTCTAGGCCTTGGGGTCTGCTAGCTAGAAACCAATGGGAAACCGTAGGTCTAATATTATCTTCGTGAATTCCTTAATATAAATCGTAAATTCTTGGCGGACGGCATGTTATTGGCCATTTATTAGCAATCCTCTGGCCGACAATATGCCAATCGCCAAGAATTTACGACTTATATTGAAGAATTCACTAAGATAATAGTAGAGACCACTAGTTTCGCAACGATTAATCGTTAGCGTACTTGAGGGCCAGTTGTGAATACCAATTAGCTGGTGATGATGAGTTTTTATTAGGATATTTACCTACTTACATTTAATCAAGGTAGAATTCCGTTTTGTTCAATAATGTATGGTCTAGCTAGTGAATTAATTACTGTAATTAATTTTATAATAACTAGGTCCTATAAAGGTTACTTTCACACGCGTTGTCCGCCGAGTTAACACAAATGCGTAAACCTAAATAACTCCGACACGTTAGCAGAAGTAACGTCGAACGGAAATTGTGAGAGAGCTAGTCGCGACCGTTTTCTACTCACATACTTGGCTATTTAAATAAACATTTGAAAAACGTTTACATTTTGTAATGGGCTTTTCCTTGTGAGGAAAAATCAGTTTGCATATGGACTGATGAAAAATTCCCCTTCGTTATTTTGTTGCATGTTTTATGAGGTGGAAACTCTCAGCAACTCTTTAATAGCGAGATATTTCTAGGTATCACATGAGATGCTATGTACTATGTTTCTTTGCGCATCTTTGTGTACTACAAGGTTTAATGACAGGTATAGATTTCGTGTTTGTATCAGTAAAGGTAAGATCTTCCAGCCAGGCGAGTGATATGCCTGGCGGGGCCGGCCTCTATGTCCCCATGGTTGTTGTCGGGGTCTTGTATAATATACTGATGCGCCTCGTGAATCTTGATATCGTGATTCAGGACTTCTATGAAGAATCGCTTGTTGTACTGGAGCGCTAACCCAGAGCCATCTGTTGGTAGCGAGGCATGATGTCGCTATAGAACGCCCCCCGAAGACTGGAGGTTGATAGTCCCGAATTACCTACTCTTGACAAAGCTCACACGTTGCTCATTAAAAAATAATTAATAGTCCCTCAGCTCTTTTGATAAAGATATCAACAGAACGTTTTCTGACTGCCTGCCTGATAAAATACGTGCGTAATAAAACGGTCTTAACATTTTGAAGAAAGTATTATTATTAAACAAGTTTTCACCGTTATCGCATAGCTGATTCACGACGATTAATAGGCAGGGCTATACTGGTTATTACACTGCAACTAGGCTTAAGTATATACACAGCAATGGCTACTTACGGTGATACAAACAGTACTGCAACTTCGTGTTTTTTGTTAGGAACAACTTTTCTATATCAGCAATAAAATAATGTTATGAAGAAGAAGAGACAAGAAAGTTTTCACAACTCTATTAGTAGATATTTAAAATAGTTTATTTTACATAAGTCGTAGGTATATATCACATGTATCGTGTAGGTATATGTCGCATTAATACAAACTAATTTAATACGGAATCGATTTCGGTTGCATAATATAATAAATCGGTAACATCCGATGTTTAAATAAATTCGTGATATTTTATTCGTTATCAATATTAACTGCCATTAAAGAAAGCGAGCTTGCCAATTATCTCCTATTACATAAATAAAGATCTAGCACAATTTTGTTGAAAGTTGATGACAACCATTACGTAGCTAATTTATAATCCAATCAATGCTCAGCGGAAGTAGCTACTTGCTGTAAAACATTTGAAAGCCACAAGATTCTTGGGAACATTATAAAGGTGTACGTATATTCGCTTAAAATAATCGAACTGTCGACATGTCGAAATGTCGACTTAAACATTATATTTTATTTTACCCTTATATTTAGGTATTACATCGAATGTGTTTGAAAAAAATCATAATACGAACGATTTTGTTTTATATGAACTTATAACAACGATGGTGAAATATAAAATACTGAAAGATAATGCGTTCTTGCAAATAAAACGGATCGGGCGACCACCACGAGATGGAACAATGATTATGTTAAGTTAGTTCTGGTTTACATATATGCAAATCTTAAAGAACATAATTTCTATATCTTTGAGTTTGAAAAGAAATTGAATTTGAATTTGAAAGAATAGGTGCCATAGTGTAAAGTACAGTACGCAGCGGCTATATCCATCAAAGTTATTTAGAAAGGTACGCGTGCAAAAGTAACAAGCTGCAATCGATAATATCCAATGGCGATTGAGTTTGCACTCATTATTTCCGCCAGCCCACCGTTAGAGCGTGCTTCACTGCACACCACGGCTAACAACAACATCAGTGAACATGCCCTGGAAGCATAAAAATGTGTTTTATAATTGACATACTTCATCTTAAATGAATCCCGGGAGAAGCGAACAAATAACTCTTGTCTGTTTGTACTAAAGAGTCCTGAGCATCTCTCTTATAAATAGAAGAGTCCTCTAATTAAATCCCTCACAAGCACAAACCGCATTCTAAAATTGATCCTGTGTAAAGTTTTTAAGATACTGTCTCTATCCTGCTGTCATTTCATGCCAACTGTTGTTTCCTTTAATTACAAGGTTTTAGTGCCCCCAAAAAATCCTAAAAATATCCTGTCCCTAAAATTCCCCATTGGGCACTTTTGATCCCCAAGTAGTCACCACTGATTCTTTGAGTATTGTTTAAGCCAAAAACGTAGAGTAGCCTGCAAAGCTAACGTTTTTGTGTACCGTATCTATCTACTTATGATAAAACTCATTACAATTCTCCTGTCAACAACCAAATTGTAATTAAAAAGTCTATCTGCGAATAGGTATTTTCAAAAGAACTTGTATAAAAAGAGGACAAAAAGATACTGTTATACGTAATACATAACACAATCGTCATTGTTGTTTTGCTTCATTGCACACCTGTTTCGTATACATTTATTAAAACGGCATTAATTACTTGTTTTACATGTATCAGTACCGTTAGAATTTGAGGCCAAGTAGGATTACCACGAGTCAGTCAATTACCGGTCTTCCCCCGAGGCATGGAGGTCAATAGGGTACGTCATCGCGTTGATTCGTATGGTTTGGATTTTGATTAGGGTCACTTATGGTTGAATAGTTTTTAATAAGTAGAACATTCCACTT
This sequence comes from Drymonia ruficornis, assembly GCA_947859195.1. Classification (NCBI taxonomy): domain Eukaryota; kingdom Metazoa; phylum Arthropoda; class Insecta; order Lepidoptera; family Notodontidae; genus Drymonia; species Drymonia ruficornis. The sequence goes on from OX401904.1 coordinate 16,455,977, forward strand.
TTACTTCGGTATTAAATCAGTTGGTTTAATATTCCTTGGATATAATTCTGGAATGCAGTTACCCTAAAATTTGCTACAGCTTTTCGCCAGTTATGGTCTCCTCCCATACATTTCCCTTAAATATATTTTAGGGTAGACTAGAGGGGTTGTTAAAAAAATTTTTTTTTGGACTTATTAATGGAATATTCTATGCTTATGGCAACACTAGTCGATGTAGCGAGGGACAGCGTCGGTAACGGTCGGTTGATCTTCAAACAGGTGTGGCGATGGCCATACTGCACTCAGACCAGCTACGCAACTAGACAGGTACTACCCGGGTAATAGCGATTCATTTACGAGATTATTAATGCTTGCTGCTTACTCTACACTAGGTGTAACAACTGGGGTTGTCACCTATTTTTTGTGCTAATTATAATCGTTTGAAGCTCAGACGCAAATAACTATTGTAAATACCCAACTCCACCAGAGCAGCTCTTTTTCATGACTATCTTAGACCAAGCTTATGCACACAACATATTATTTTGTGCCCAAATATAGTATTCTGTGACATAGTAGTAGATATAGTAGTACTAATATAAATATTGGTGATGGCAACCCTAGTGACAACCCGGTAGCCCGTTACTTTATGTTGGTCATTAAATTATAATAATTTATAATATATTTTCAATGTTTATTTATGCATTTCACTATCGTCTGTATAAAGGAGTTGAGATAGTATTTAAATTAAATTTTGTCGATACCAACTCTTAGATACTTCTCTATGAGTTCAAATTACTTACATAATGAAGTCGAAAATTATATACAAAAGCTTATCTATCTAGTCTACGGCCTCGCAACAATCAGTTCCGCCGCATTGACCTTATAATTTCGCAACATGGTCGACTACTTCAATTATTTTTAGGCTAGAGCAGAACTTAAAAAACAGTCGACTATTTGAATGAATTATTAGACTGCTGTTCGCTTTTACAGCAATATTATATGAGAAAAATATGTGTTAACATTCGTCTCGTTTTGGGTATTTTGTAAAATATACCTACGTAAGTTGGTATGAAAGATACTGTTTGATTATGAGTGTAGACGGACACTTTGTCAGTCGGTGGATTGTGTTTAAAAGATACCCTTGGTCACGGTCACGCGGGATTTGTAGCGGTGTGGTGGTCCACGACCTAAATTCCTCATCCAAACTTGCAAGCGAATACAATACTTTGACCTCGACTATTATATCTTATGATCTCTAAGCAATACACTCATACCAATTACGGACCTGCGCCATTCATTGCAACATCTGCGGGGTAATTGTAATGAGGTATGTTGGTCTACACCCGCGCCACCGGCGTGTTTATCCGCTGACCAATAAGACAAGACGCCACATAGGTACGTACACTACTGTCTGTATGACAATGCAATCGACAAAAGTTAGGAGGGTATCGAGGTTAACCACAAACTTTGATTAGTTCATTGAAAATGTGCGTTCACATATATGCAGTGGTGTGCGTGGTGAAATGGATGCGTCTATGTCTTATTGGTCTGTGAAACGCTAAAACAAACGCGCCCCGTTCCCCAGCTGCCGTTGTTATGAGCAATTTGAAGAGCTGATTGATCGCGACTGCCTGCGTATCATTTTCGTTTACCTAAACAATTTATTCACAAGCGATACACGGGAATATCTGTCGATAGAGGCGCGTCGGTTGTGATGTGGCCGCGCCCCAATTAGAGAGAATATTGGGTTGAAAATGACTTGCTTTTGCTTGTAATTTACCGGTGCAATAAAAAAGTGGGGTTAGGAAATAGTCAGTTCCTGTATACACGGCGACAAGGTTCACCACCTGTCACGTTGGGTTCTGACTATCTGGTGAAACGTGGGCTTTGAGTTGACTTAATACCTCCACAATGTGGTGGTGTATGGTCACTCAAGCCTCTGACTACCCCCGAACGGGGATGAAAGTCGTGACGTTACATTACATTTTACAATAAAAAATTGAAGACTCGGAAAAAAATTCTAAGCTTACCAAGCTATGATCTTATTGGTTTAATGGAACACCAAACTTTGAGAAAAGGCTGCATTATGACTGGTACTAAACTGAGCCGCCTAATAAAAAGAGAAACATTAACTTTCAGTTATATTTTACCAAGGATCAAAAACAATTCCTTATTCTATGACTGAACTGAACTGAAACACATTATACCTATAGCTAGTTTGTAAACTTAAATTACTTCGCCATAGCCCAGTTGGTTTTGGGATAAAATATTCAAGAAGTAGAAAAAGTGTAGGTAATTATTGCTTAACCGCGGCTGTGCCATCGTTTTATCTTTTCTATGCCATTTAGGTTCCTATATCTTGGACAAGGCAGAGCAGGGTCTGTTTTTGGGACTAGGCCGCCACACTCTCCCACCACTGTTACGCCTGTAAGACAGGTGTCCAACGATGACGCCATGGTTTGACCCTCGACGAGTCCCGGGGAAAAGCTAAGGTGTCTTTGAACCCGCACGAATTGAATCAAAAGAAATAATCTGTTATTTCTGCGCTGCAATTGGTCCATCAAGCGCGAGCTACGTTGCTACCAACAGACGTCAAACTATATAGGTACCTACCTACTTAATACCTGCACTATTTTGCGGTCCGCCGACGAGTAGTAACAAATATAAGGCACTGGATTCAGAATTAGCGTAGTAGGTACTAAATTATTTATGTAAATGATCCCTAATTGTATTTGTTGTATTGCCAGGGTCCCCGTGGAAGGTCGAGGTGATGGCGGGGCCGGCGGGCGGCGGCGGAGGGGAGCCCACCAGGCTGATCCCAGCGAGAGCGCCGGCTGTCTTCGAGATAACCACCTCGCCAGGGACAGCTACCTTCAGTAAAAATGAAGTAAGTACCCCTCCGGAAATTTAACAAAAAGCTAGCCCATATCATGACAAGTTCTTACTTTAATACGCACTTGGTCTGAGCCAGAAAGAGAAAGAACGTGAGGTATATTCAAAATAGAACCAGCTTAGGTATTCCTCTGTCCCTATCTCCTACGACTTAAAATAATCTTTCACAAATCTATCGTAAGACTTCCTTAAGGGCAAAAGTATTGCCCACATTGGCATGGTCGTAGTGATAATGACAGATAACGGCAGGCCAGTCCAATCAAGCGACATCTGGGTTATTGGTGGTCAAGGACTTTATATGTTGGTGGTAGAGCCAAGCTGTAGCCTATATTGACTGCAGCTCATATATGAGCCGGCTTGACCGGGGTAGTATCACACTCGCACAGAAGATCGGCGTAAAATTGCTATTACAGCTGCGTCACGTACAATGAGATAGCTGGAAGCCTAACCCCCTCCCTATGCCCCAGTCCCCTTCAGGTCAGCAACGTGCGAACAAGGCCTTTGGTATTGCAAGCATCTATAGGCTACGGTAACCTGCTTAACATTAGGCAGGCTGTATGCTTATTTGTCACCTATAGTCATAGGTATATAAAAACTGGTGGGTACCTAACAATGTTTTGCTCACATTGCGAGAAAATCGAATAACTTTCCCCGTATCGAGCGATTCAAGGGGTGTTATTTTTAAAGTGTTTCCGATACGTGTGAAGCACTCGCTCATGCCAATTTGTATCAATTAATCCCTCCATTCAAGCACCAAGCGACATGTAACGCAGTCAACGATGAAGCTGAACCTGTAATTAATTTATCCACGTGACCCTTCATATCCGATGTCGATTTCACGACGAAAATGAAAATGTTCCTTGTTTTTTAATGTAATGAAAGGAAAGTAAACAGACATGACGACATGAATTCTATATAAATAATCAAATACTTTTAAGTAGGCTTTTTATTTCGCTAAAAACTGAACTTGCAACTTTTCGAAAGTCGGAACGTCCCGTGTGTCCACTGGCAAGAAAACTTGCACAAGCGACTTCCAATGCCTAAACACTCACGCAAGTGGACTTCTGCGACTTGCCAAACTTGCTGCAAGTCCCACATGTACACGGTTGTGTAAAATTGCAGTCAGTGGAAACACGTCGGCAAGTGACTTCTGGAAGAAATTACGGAAGTTACTTGCCAGTGGATACCCGGCATAACGAATACGTAATTTAGACAAACAGCTTCCGTCTGCAAGTTAAGGGAGCAAGCAGAGAGGTATAGGATGTAAGGACTTGAACGTCTTCTGAGTATAGTTATTGTCCAGGTCGGCGTGACAGTAACAGCGCCGTCGCGACGACCAGTGACCGCGCGGGTCCTGGACGTGGCCGAGAGACCAGGAGTGTACCGCATTGAGTTCACGCCAGAAGAGGTCGGCACACATTTGATCGATGTAAGTACCTGCTCTGGGATAATAAGTAGCTCTTGTTCTGTTAAGGTATGGGTTTTCGTTCAATGCGAGGGGTATTTGGGCCATTCCACCACGTTGAGACTTGCGGATTCTCAAACCTTTCAGTTGTATCACCATATTTGCCTTCATAAATATCGCCAGACCATACAGTTGGTGTGTTAGACCAACTGTATGGTCTCAAAGTTTAAATAAGTAACGCTTGCACTATGGGTACCGTACAATGTAGTTGGAGCGAACCCAGTGACACCCAGACCAGGCAAATTCTGTTTCCGATATTTCCCTCTGGTGGGAATCGAACCCGCAACCACCCGATACAGTAAGCCAAGCGGCCTACACTCGAATCACTGCGTCAAACGGTCGTCAAATTAGCTCACTAACTGTCGTTAACCTTCTTCCAACTCCTCCTATTATTTCTTTTGATTAAATTCAGCGGGCTCCAAGATTACTTTACTTTTCCTCGGCGTTATCGTTGGACACCATTGTCGACCCTGGCTTACACGAGTAACCGTGGTGGGAGGTTGCGGCGGTCCAAGTCCCATTTAAAAAAGCTGTCGCCCGCAGTTCCATCCGCCATTGAGGTCCTTCGAGATTCCTAAGATTTCCTAAGATTTCAATAAGGAATAGTGTAGCTTTCTATCCGTGACAGAATTTTGAGAATCGGAGCAGTAGCACCAGAGACTGATTCCAGAGAAACTTTACCTCCTTATTAGTATAAGTTCTGATGATTAAATTCGTCTTTTTTCCAAGGGAAGTTTTAAGCTGTCCCTGTCTGACATTAGCAGCATAGGCATCACTGAAACACTGAAGTAGGTAGTAATATTCAGATTTTATGCGTACCTTTTCTTTCTCAAGTACCCAGTTTGCCCAAGCAAATGAATATTTACGCATCCCAACATAATATTATTATTTATGTCCGGCTGCAAACTGTATGTACAGTGAGTATCGCTGAAAATATAAGTAGCTACGCTGAAAGGGCGATAAAATGTCAAATAAAGAGAGAACTTTGACCTTCACCCTTAAAGGTCTCGCAGATTCCATCCAGAAAATGTAATAATGTACCTACCTACCTACCAACCTTTAAGTATATTGTTGTGTACTATATTAATCGTTTATTCCGAGTAGTCCGATTAGTAGTTCGATTATCGAACTAATCGGACAAAAAAATTCCTACTAGTTCGACTGTCTTGGATGATCGAACTACTAGGAAATAAATATTCCGATTAGTTCGACTGGCATGGATGTTCGAACTACTTGGAACATTTTGGACATGCAAATTTAGAATTGATTTGAACGGAATTTAATGGAACGGAATTGAATGAAATGGAATTGAATTGAATTACTTGTTTTTTTTTTACTATGTACTATGTAGATACTGAAATAAACAGTAAAAAAAATGAATTGAAATCGAAATGGAATTGGAATTTAATTTATTTGAATTTGAATTGAATGGAATTGGGATTGGAATTGAAATTGGTATTGGATTTGAAATTGAATTGAATGGAATTGAAATTGAATTGAATTGCAAATGAATGGAATTGAAATTGAATGAATTGAATTGAATTGAATGGAATGGGATTGGAATTGAATTGAATGGAATTGAAATTGAATGGAATTGCAAATGAATGGAATTGAAATTGAATGAATTGAATTGAATGGAATGGGATTGGAATTGAATTGAATGGAATTGGAATTGAAATTGAATGGAATTGAAATTGAATGGAATTGAATGGAATGTGATTGGAATTGAATTGAATGTGATTGGAATTGAAATTGAATGGAATTGAAATTGAAATTGAAATTGAAATTGAAATTGAAATGAAATTGAATTGAAATTGAATTGAAATTGAATTGAAATTGAATTGAAATTGAATTGAAATTGAATTGAAATTGAATTGAAATTGAATTGAAATTGAATTGAAATTGAATTGAAATTGAATTGAAATTGAATTGAAGTTGAATTGAAATTGAATTGAAGTTGAATTGAAATTGAATTGAAGTTGAATTGAAATTGATTGAAATTGATTGAAATTGAATTGAAGTTGAATTGAACTTGATTGAAATTGAATTGAAGTTGAATTGAAATTGATTGAAATTGATTGAAATTGATTGAAATTGAATTGAAATTGATTGAAATTGAATTGAAATTGATTGAAATTGAATTGAAATTCAATATAATTCAATTTCAATTTCAATCCCATTCAATTCAATTCCAATCACATTCAATTCAATTCCAATCACATTCAATTCAATTCCAATCACATTCCATTCAATTCCAATCCCATTCCATTCAATTCAATTTCAATTCAATTTCAATTCAATTTCAATTCAATTTCAATTCAATTTCAATTTAATTTCAATTCAATTTCAATTCAATTTCAATTTCAATTCAATTTCAATTCAATTTCAATTCAATTTCAATTCAATTTCAATTCAACTTCAATTCAACCTCAATCCAATTTCAATTCAATTTCAATTCAATTTCAATTCAATTCAACTTCAATTCAATTTCAATTCAATTTCAATTCAATTTCAATTCAATTTCAATTCAATTTCAATTCAATTTCAATTCAATTTCAATTCAATTTCAATTCAATTTCAATTCAATTTCAATTCAATTTCAATTCAATTTCAATTCAATTTCAATTCAATTTCAATTCAATTCAACTTCAATTCAATTCAATTTCAATTCAATTTCAATTCAATTTCAATTCAATTTCAATTCAATTTCAATTCAATTTCAATTCAATTTCAATTCAATTTCAATTCAATTTCAATTCAATTTCAATTCAATTTCAATTCAATTTCAATTCAATTTCAATTCAATTTCAATTCAATTTCAATTCAATTTCAATTCAATTTCAATTCAATTTCAATTCAATTCAACTTCAATTCAATTCAATTTCAATTCAATTTCAATTCAATTTCAATTCAATTTCAATTCAATTCAACTTCAATTCAATTTCAATTCAATTTCAATTCAATTTCAATTCAATTTCAATTCCATTCAATTTCAATTCCAATCCCATTCCATTCAATTCAATTCAATTTCAATTCCATTCATTTGCAATTCAATTCAATTTCAATTCAATTTCAATTCAATTTCAATTCAATTTCAATTCAATTTCAATTCAATTTCAATTCAATTTCAATTCAATTTCAATTCAATTTCAATTCAATTTCAATTCAATTTCAATTCAATTTCAATTCAATTTCAATTCAATTTCAATTCAATTTCAATTCAATTTTAATTCAATTTCAATTCAATTCAACTTCAATTCAATTCAATTTCAATTCAATTTCAATTCAATTTCAATTCAATTTCAATTCAATTTCAATTCAATTTCAATTCAATTTCAATTCAATTTCAATTCAATTTCAATTCAATTTCAATTCAATTTCAATTCAATTTCAATTCAATTTCAATTCAATTTCAATTCAATTCAACTTCAATTCAATTTCAATTCAATTTCAATTCAATTTCAATTCCATTCAATTTCAATTCCAATTCCATTCAATTCAATTCCAATCTCATTCCATTCAATTCAATTCAATTCAATTCAATTCTATTCATTTGCAATTCAATTCAATTTCAATTCCTTTCAATTCAATTTCAAATCCAATACCAATTTCAATTCCAATCCCAATTCCATTCAATTCAATTTCAAATAAATTAAATTCCAATTCCATTTCCATTTCAATTCATTTTTTTTACTGTTTATTTCAGTATCTACATAGTACATAGTAAAAAAAAAACAAGTAATTCAATTCAATTCCATTTCATTCAATTCCGTTCCATTAAATTCCGTTCAAATCAATTCTAAATTTGCATGTCCAAAATGTTCCAAGTAGTTCGAACATCCATGCCAGTCGAACTAATCGGAATATTTATTTCCTAGTAGTTCGATCATCCAAGACAGTCGAACTAGTAGGAATTTTTTTGTCCGATTAGTTCGATAATCGAACTACTAATCGGACTACTCGGAATAAACGATATTAATTCTTAACACTTTATTTTCAAAAGTGCCCTATTTATATGCATATGTTATATGAACTTTTGTTCACACAAGCACAAGCTCCGCAGTACAAGCGTTGCTTAGTTTGGGACCATACAGTTGGTGTATAAGATTATTTTATTTATTTATGATGTCATAAAATGTAATAAGTAGAGATTCACTTTTATCTTGTTATCCACTGCGTAAGAGGAAAACGTATTGCGAGTATAATTATATTTGTTTGCTGAAAAGTATACAAATAAGTAGTAGGTACCTAGTACTAAGATACCTACTAGCCTTATTTCTTAAATTTTTCGTACAGGTCTCGATCGCAGACGACAAGTTGGCCGCGGGCCCACTGGTGGCCAAAGTGTACGACGCCAGCCTTATCAAAGTCACAGACGTGGCCAACGCTGTTGTTGGACAACAGTGCCAATTCAAAGGTATACATGTGACTAATTCTCCTTGAACATAGTATTAGTGGTAGAACTTATCATGATATTGGAATGGCTGGAACCGACGAGTTGGGCCTCTAGGTTTTTTATCGATTGAAATTCATTGATCCTTGATATTTATTATTGTGTGATTGTATCCTTGTAAATCGTAAATTCTTGCCGGCGACATATTTGTCATCGATTTTATATGAAAGATAGGATAAAACTCTCTCCCGTGGTGACCGTCACAGCTAAGAGTTAAATCCATAGGTACATCAGCCGGAAGACATAAAAGGAAGATGTAACGTAAAACTAAAGGTACGAGTTCGTAGCAAGCGGCAGACAGCAGACGTCACTCGATCTCATGGAAATTGAATGCCGTCGTGCCGTCGCGGCACGTGTCATCGTGACAATTTGTATAGGATCGAGTGACGTCTGCCGTCTGCCGCGTTGCTCGGAATCCCGCCTTCATAGAAATTGTAATGCCGTCTGCCGTCGCGGCACATGTCATCGCCACAATTTGTATGAGACCGACTGACGTCTGCTATCTGCCGCTTGCTACGAACTCGTACCTTGAAGGTAAAACATTTGAATTCCAGTGGACGCGAGTGCTGCGGGCGAGGGTCAGCTGGAGATCTCAATCAACGAGGGCGAGGTCCCCAATCACGTGCAGGTGAGCACCACGTTACGACATTGATCGGGAACTTTAAATGAGCACCCACTGTCGCCGGTACAACTTTAAATTGGATTTAGAACAAATCTCTCTCAATCTTTTACGCAAACGTTTAATGATCGTAACTTTATGCTAAGATCGCGTACTAAGTACCTAGAGAAAATCGTTATCACAGGTATACCACGCCCAACGAGAAGCGATAGGAAAATGATCAGATATTCTAATGTTATTGTGTTGTTTATCAACGTCACAGAATTAACCACGAATCTATAAAATGACCGCCCAAATGTTAGCGAGCTCGGCGGTTACTACCTATTTCGTAACGCCCCTCATTGGTCGTGGTACCTATAGGTACCTACCTAAGTATATAGATCTCGATAAGCATGGAAGTTACTAAATAGGTATAAGTATAGTAGTTAGTACAAAAGTAGATAAGTAGGTAGTAATAGTACGTTACTGCCAGGGTCTGTAATGACCACGTTGTTTATGACCGAAAGCGCGGCGCAGCGCTGCTCCGGGCCTCCACAGCGCAGTCAGCATTGCAACCCTTGATGAATAAGCTAAAATAAAGGCCGAGACCGAAGGTCGACGGCTTTATAGCGCGGCCAGCAAGGGTTGCAATGATGACCAAGCTTGAAGGCCGAGAGCGTAGCTAAGCTTAGCTTGAGGCCGTCATAGCATACGATATACGCATATTTTACGAACTATAACTACACCTGTTTGTGATGTTTCCATGGCCACGGCACTATGGTGTTCAGATAATAGTGACTTAATATTTTGTCTCCCTAGATAATAGGGACGTAATATTTTGGCTCTTGCAAGGCGGCAAGATCGACTTTGCTCGAAGAAGGTTTGCGAAATAATGACAACAATTTAACCTTTTTTTGAGTAAAAGCATTATTAATGTTTAGGTCGTTGGAGGTGGGCGGTGCCTCGTGTTCTGGCGGCCAGAGACGCCGACCCCGCACCGAGTGGACATCAAGTTCAACGGAGAACCAGTGCCATCTTCCCCCTTTGTCTTCCACGTAGCACCAGCGCAGAGAGTCACTATTGATACCTCACAAGTTGGTTAGTATTTAAATTATTTTATTAGGTACCTATCGTTTTATAAACAAAAACATGCAGTTTTAAATAGGCGACAGCGACATGTCACTCGAATTAATGTTCTAGAGATGAGTCGTATTTACTAGAACAGGTCCGAAGAACAGGTATTTTACGAGACTAGGCGGCACCTATTCCAATTTTGACAGTACTTAGTCCACCTAGTATTAGCGCTCACGAGTAAGCCGAGATCGCGTATTATTTATTATGAGTATTACGAATTGCTTAGTCTACATACCTAGTATGGTAGCTAACTAGTCTTCTAGTCCAAGTTTAGATATTTTTGTGTTAAATGGCTCCAAAAGGAAGAAGTCATCATCATCATCATCGTCATTGTCGTCATCGTCATCGTCATAGTCATCATCATCATCGTCATCATCATCATCGTTATCATCATCATCGTCATCATCATCATCATCGTCATCGCCTTCGTCATCATCATCATCATCGTCATCGTCATCGTCATAGTCATCATCATCATCGCCATCATCATCATCGTTATCATCATCATCGTCATCATCATCATCATCGTCATCGCCTTCGTCATCATCATCGTCATCGTCATCGTCATCATCGTCATCGTCATCGTCATCGTCATCGTCATCGTCATACTCATCGTCATCATCATATCATCATATCATCATCATCATCGTCATCATCATCATCGGCATCGTCGTCATTCCGTCATCCATCGTGGATCGGACACTCTAGAGTAGAGGCACACTGTACCACAATGGACCCCTCTCACTATGTAGGTATTTACGTTCGTGCCTATGATGACCATGAACGTAATTCCTTAATGATGACTATTAAAAATAAAATTTTGTTTTCTTTTTCGGACATAATGGCTTTTGTCAGATTTTTTCCTGATTTCTAACCAGGATTTTTTTATTTTATGCCTAGTCTAAAAAGCCTTTAAATTAAAAGGAGAGTATTCTTCTGTTTTTTTGTTGTTTTTAATCTGTTGGAGGATTTGTCATGTGACATGACATGTGTCATCGAAATCATGTTTTGTTGAATGTCAAAAAATCCGCGAAATATGGTTGCTTGTTTGTTTTGGTTTCACGTACAAATACAAACAAAAAGGAAATATTTCTAAACCAAGATTATTTACAAAAATCATGTCTGCACAGAACATGTTTCACGTAAGAGATAGGTAAGCATCATATGCATAATCATATTTTTTCAATAAGTAGTTCCTTATTTTAAAAGTGTATGTTCTCTTTCAGAACTGATCCCGGTGGGTGAGTTGGCATCATGTTCAGTGCGCGTGGAGGGGTCCTCGGGCGGGGAGCTGACGGTGACGGTGCGGGGGCCGCGGGGCGAGGTGCCCGTGCGGCTGACGGGCGACGCGGTCACCGGCCTTGTCGCCAGCTTCACGCCCAAGAACGTCGGCCCGCACACCCTCACCGCACATTACAATAACCAAGCTGTTCCGGTACGTTGCTAGCTTTTATACATAACTAGCTGATGCCCCCGGCTTCGCCCGCGTAGATGTCGGTTATCGCGACCAAAAGTAATCGTGAAATTTTGATCCCGTTCCCGCAATCCATGGGAACCTATTCCAGGGATAAAAAGTAGCCTATGTCTTATTCCAGGCTATAATCTATCCCTGTACCAAATTAAATAATTGCCCATTTTTAAAGTATTAAAATGGTTATAGTATGTTATCCTTAAGAGATAGACATATGCCATTCCGGACTTTTCTGTAGACCTATATAAGATACAGAATTTCACCATACATAATATTGTTATATCTCAAAGGGCTTGGGCAGCGTTTTCGTTGAAAGCTCCCAGATGGCTTATTTTTTTCCGACACCTCCAACAAATATCATTATATTTTAGCCAATGTATACAAAATCTTGACAAATTATATACTAAAACCTTCCTCGGGAACCACTCTATCCATTGGTGACAGCATGAAAATCGGTGCAGTTGTTCTTGAGTTTATTGCGAACAGACAGACAAACAGACGCGACGGAGGACTTTGTTTTATAATATGTAGTAATAGTAATATCATCACCTAAAGTCTTTTAACAATGGTACATTACGAAACCATTCTGGTTAAATCGTAGTGAGTGATTACGGTGCAATTCACACAGTGAGTACCAGGGTGAATGCTCTGGCGGCAGGACCTACCGCAGGTGGTCCCTGATGCAGTTGACGTAAGGAGTTGCCAGGAATATTGTGCACACTTTATACCTAAAGGTGATAAGAGTGGTCACTGTAGAAAATCTAGTAGCCTTTAGGAGATGAGTATCCTCTGGAAACCACTGGTCTCTAATAATATCTGCGTGAATTCTTCATTATTAATCATAATATGTTGTCGGCCATTTGTTAGCAGTCCTATGGTTGATAACATGCGGACCATAAAAAATCATTAAGTTATCGGAGGCCGGTGGTTTCACAATGGACAATTGAGAACCTCCTCCTTTTTTTAAGTAGGTTAAAATAAATTATTTATCTATGATACTGTTGTTTCCACCAACCCGCACTGGGCTAGCGTGGTGGATTATGGCCTGAATCCCCCTCGCATTGAGGGGAGGCCCATGCCCACGAGTGGGACATTAAAAGGGCTAATATTATTATTTACTGCTGTTTCTGTATACACAGCCACAAGGTTCACCACCTGTCATGTTGGGTTCTGACTATCTGGTGAAACGTGGGCTTTGAGTTGGTTAATACCTCCACAAATGTGGTGGTGTATGGCCACTCAACCCTCTGACTACCCCCCAATGGGGATAAAAGTCGTGACGTAACATGTAATTTTATTTTTTTTCATTTGTTTCTGTACTAGGGAACACCATTCACCTGCAAAGCATATGACAGTAAGCTGGTTAGCGTGACTGGCGGTTCCTCCGCCCGCGCGGGGGTTCCCGTGCAGCTGGCGGTGGACGCGGCGCAGGCCGGCGAGGGTAACCTCGAGATCACCGTCGCAGCCCGGGGACTCAACATACCCACACAAGTACACCCTCAAGTGAGTGTTGCACTTTATTAGTTGCTTATGGCCTGTTTCCTAGTACCTGTACCCCAGAGATGGTACAAGAAAAAGAGTGGAACAATGCCGCATATGGGAAGATGACATCAAAGCAGTAGCTGGAAGATATTGGAGGAAACATATGTCAGAGGACCAGCTGGAGTTGCCGTAAACAGTGACCTAACACAAGGTCAAGACAACACTAGGTCAACAAGACCTAAACAACCACAACAAAATATAATAATATTGATTAAAAAGCAATATTCTTATGGACTTCTTATAGACTTTGGTTACATATTTTATTATTTGTTTCAGGGAAATGCACGCTTTATGGTATCATTCACCCCAACAGAGCCGTGTGATCACATTGTCAATGTGTCATTCAATAAAGTAAGTTTCTGGCTTAGTTTGCTCACGCACATTTTTACATTCAGTTAATATATACGATAGGCAGTCAGAAGCTTGAAAAATGGGTCAGAAGTTTCATTCTGTCCAGATTATATCTCAAAGAATGTGGAACCTGGTACATAAATGCTGAAGGCTCCATCAGCAGTACTAGCACGCCAACGCTACAACACTTTATAACAAGATTTTGTCAAACTGTTGCTGTGTTAGTTCGTAGGAGAGAAACCAATATTTCTCACAGGTTGTGTTCTCACAGACACCTCTGCTAAGCCTGCTATTTGAGCTTATTCAGCTAACCGAATAAGCGCCAGTCCAGACTAACCTACTCAGTGACTGATCAAGAGTTCTGACCGCCCTAGGCTAATTATGAGGACGCGCCCCCGCCAGGTGTGTTACGGTCGGCCTAAAAAGTAGTATATTAGTTTTGACTTTGTTTACTAGTCTGAAAATTTTAGTATGGTTCATACTACCTATAAAAGTTTTCAGATCGATCTGCAAACGAAACTAACGTTGACCTTTAATCTGCACGACATTCAACCTTAGGGTGGCAAACCATTTTTTTTTAGCTGTCCGTACATAAAGGCAAAGCACCTCACGCATTATACAACCAAAATCATGACAAGTGACTGCAGGCTACCAAGTAGAGAACCAAATCCATGTTGTGTTTGGCCGCATGACTTGTATTGGCTTAGTTTCTATAGACAAGTTAGTTGTTGCGGCCATTGACCATGATTTGTTTTACATGCGCTTTTTAAAATTTCTAAATTTACTCCCAAGCTATTTCAGTTCACAGCGCATTTAATTTTAGTGATTTGTCTTGGTCTAGTTGAAATATGTAGGGTAGATGCAATGATGCTAGATTAATAGTGCATGCGAAGACACGATTTCAGCGCGCCCGCGCCCCCCCGATCCTCGCGCCCTAGGCTATAGCCTAATTAGCCTAAGGGTTAATCAGGCCCTGAACCTACTCAGTAAGGCCCGCTGTCAATACCTCGACCGGGTAGGCTGGCTCGTTTCAATCAATACGATCGCTTCCTCAGCTTGTCTAGTTGGTTGACACAAGCCGGCCAGCCTGTCCGGTCTAACTAAAGGCCTTATCACACTGGCGGCTTGCGAGCGGATTGCGAACGGTTTCGATCAACGCGTGGGTATGAGTGCGCGCACGAGATCGTCTTGTCCCACTTATACAAATCTGTTCGCAAACCGCTCAAGTGTCCGGCGGGTGTAATGTAGTGGTGTGGTCCCCCAGATGCGCGTGCCGGGGTGCCCGCTGGTGGTGGGCGTGGCGGAGGGCAGCGGCGGCGGCGCGCGCGTCACCGTGCCCGGCCCCGCGCCGCTGCACGCGCCCGCCGCGCTCACGCTGCACCACCCCACCGCCACGCTCGAACAGATCGAGGTCAATGTCGAGGGTGAGTACGCACTGCGCAGCACACATACACACTCATACATTACACATACACCCTCATACATTACACACACTATACCGCAGCCAACGAGAAGCGATATGAAATGATAATAATACTCGAGGTCGCGGTCGGTCACCGCCACGCCGGGCTCGTCAATATTCGGGCGGTCATTCTATAAATTAGTGGTCCATTATGTGTCGGAATGCGTAATTTTAATCTAAAATAAATGCGGGCTAAGTGTAAAGTCTATTCATTTTCGTAACGCTTCAGGTTGGCCGTAGTATACTTTAAAAAATTACCTCTGTCACTATACCCAAATAGGGTATTTATTTTGAACTTTCTCTATTGTAAAAATGAATATCATATAATGTTTTACACTTACATACAGACATGCACACTAAGCATATCGTAAATGACTAATCACTGTTCTCATCTATTCTCTAACACTTAAGGCAAATATTCATAATAATGTTTGCAATAGTAGTTCTCATCATTGTTGGGATAACATACACCTTATGTATACTGTATGAAATGTATACTAATGATATACTAATACCGTATCATTCTACACATTCTTCATTGTGCTATTGAATGCTTCTCCAGCTGAGCGATATCGTAGCATAATGTGTTAATTCTCTTTTCCAGGGAGGTATAAATGAGAACACAAAAATATACTCTTGGATATCTGAAACAAAATCAGTTAATTAGAATGGAGGGAGGTCGTGGGGTATTGGTTCACAGGAGATTAACGGAGAAAGAGTTTAGGATTATGTGTCTTATGTACTAAACATTAGGGAGGTTAATATCATGCTTCGCTGCACTAACATTCTTCCATTTAGCTTAGATTTGAGTCATGAACTTCAATTTGGGTTAAGGTCAAATATTAAGCAAGCTTAAGTCTCTGTTCAAAGGAACTTTCGTACTTAAATGTGGTCCCAAATTTAAGATCGTGACTACTAACACAGAGTAACATCACTCATTTTATTTAAAAAAAAACCGCCAAATTTATAAACGTTTTTAGTCTGTTTACAATGGCTTTACAAAAGTGATTTGTACAGCCAGTGTAATTGCATATATAAATTTGGGGTAAAGTGTTTACTAACTAACATTTTACATTTAGGTAAATAAGTACTATTATGTAAAGTATCAGTGAAACAAAGACGTCAGTTTACGGAGAATACTCAAATAACATGACGACACGTAACATTCATACGTTATAAAGCTCATCCGCTTCGCCCTAACTTCTAACATCCATGGATTAGAAAAAAATATACCTACAAAAAAAGATAAGCTCTTTATCTATGCCTGAAAATTTACAGGCAAATTATAGTAGGCTTGAGGGAAATCTAGAATTATTTTTTTGTAAAAAATGGCTATTATTAGGGGTGGGTTATAAATGTCTAAAAAAATAAACAGGCAAAGAGAATGCCATTTTTTTTATTTTTTTATTTGACATCACACGGTATACCGGTGCATATGAAATAGTGAGTGTTAGGGGGTAGGATGGGGAGTTAGGGCGTGGCGGTGAGCTGAGCGTTGGTCGGCGGGCAGGTCCGAACGGCGCGTCGGTGCCGGCGGCCGTGTCGGCGGCGGGCGCGGCGCTGTTCCGCGCCGAGTTCGTGCCGCGCGCTGTCGGCGAGCACCGCCTCAACGTGCTCGTCGACTCCGTGCCCATACCGGCCAGCCCGTTCCACTTGAAAGTGAGTCAATACTACACATTACTTACTACACGATTAAAATAAGAATAGGACCGGTCTAGCGCCATATTGTGACGTCACAACTGGAATTGGTACGGTTCTCGGCTAACTTCACTCATAAGTACAGTACTTTATATGAGCGAAGTTAGCCGAGAGCCCGTCCTATTCTTATATTTATCGCATTGTACTGCGATAACACAATCTATACATACAAACAAATCTAATTAGATACCTAGATACTACTAGCGTATTTATGTTATTCTAGCATTCACCCAAAACACAACAGTTTTCCAGGACGAAAAGTAGTCATTGAACCTATCCAAATGTTCTGTGAAACTTACAAAGTAACAAACACAATTGGGAATTCACCACAGAAAAGATAAGAAACCAGAATGTACAATGAATGTGTCACATTAGGCGGGCTAATGACTAATGTAATTTATAATGTATTAGTTGCATTAATGTTGATTTAATTCGTAGGTTTACGACGTGACCGCCATAAGAGTAAAGGATGTTACGCACGGAACAGTCGGAAAGCCTGTTACTTTTCTGGGTAAGTAGAAAAGAAAATATACATTTCCTAATCACTTAGTGTAGTTTTTGTAACCAAGAACTGAATTACTTTAGGCAAATGTTCAATGTCGGTCTAGTTACTTGACTCTAGTGATTGACCAAGCCGAAGTCCGCTTCTCCTTTGAGGTACTCTTGAGCTATCCTGTCTATTAACACGTGTAAGGCATAGAACCGAATCAGTCCCTAGTCAATTCCTTTAGGTATAACTGTAAAATCCGTTTAGAGCCAATAACGTAACGTATAAAAAACCGGCCAAGTACGTGTCGGACTCGCACATAAAGGGTACCACCGTAGATTAAAAACGTCAAAAATAACAAGTTTCTTGTATAATTCCCTTTATTTTTAAATTTTATTTTATTTTTAGTACTTATTTGTTGTTGTAGCGGCAACAGAAATACACATTCTGTGAAAAATTCGTGAGATATACAGCCCGCTGACAGACGGACGGACGGACAGACAGACAGCCGAACAGTCTTAGTAATAGGGTTCCGCTGGCACCCTTTGGTTACGGAACCATAATACCACACCAAGTCAGAATCATATTGTTGATTTTGTATAGGGACAAAGTGGAACCTAAACTGAGAATTCTGACAGCGGACAATATTTTTTTTACTATTTAATCTGGTGGCAACATTGTCAGTGGAGACGATGGCGGCGGGTCCCGGCAACCTGGAGGTGACGGTGAACGGCGGGCGCGTGCCGACCGCCGCGGCGGCGCAGGGCGCGCACACCTACGCCATCAGCTTCACGCCGCGCGACCCGCGACCGCACACCGTCGAGCTGCGGTTCAACGGCGACCACGTACCGGGTCAGTGGATACGTGCCTTTATTTATTGCACACATTATACAGGATGTTTCAAAAGTCTGGAATTAGACTTGAGTATAGCCAGAGGCAGATTTCGGAAATGGCCTTTGGGGCCATCCATAAATTATGTTACACGTAAATAGGAGACGGAGTCGATGAATTGTGATATTGTGAGACAAGGGGTGGGAGGGGTTAAAAATTTCGTGATATCATGTAAGTATTAAAAAGCGAAATTTGTGCTAACGAAAAACTTAAAAATATTTCCAACTCTATCCGTAATAATCTCTAATAATGTAAAATTGCAAAAAATATGTGACGTCACACTAGGGACGGGGAGTCTAACATACGTGACCAACTGTGACAAGGACGGTGGGGTCAAAAAAATTATATCCGTATGACGTAATTTATGGATGGCCCTTTTTCGTAATTCACCCTAGTCTGGGTCTACCCCAGTCCATTACATAAATGGTATAGTTTAGTTTGCGACCATACAGTTGGTGTGTATGTCAAGTCTGGTGATATTTATTTATTTATTCAACTATTTCTTGGATATTGCGCAGGCAGTCCGTTCGTGTGCCACGTGTCTGCGCCGGCGCGCGTGATCGGCGCCGGGTCGAGCGAGTCGCCGGACAAGGTGTCGGTGGGCGAGCCCTACACCTTCAGCGTGGACTCGCCCACCTCGCCGCACGTCGAGGTGCTGGGTCCAGCGCGACGACCGGTCACCGTGCAGGTTCGTATCGACGACATAAACAAATGAACAATTAAAAACTAGTGCGACAAATAAAATCAGTGACAGATAAAACTTATTTAGGGCCTCCGCAGACTAGCTACTTTTAGCATCGGCGACCGGCGATTTTGTGACGTATCGATGCTGCGTCGCGTTTCTTCGAGCGCGAACGACCGAGACGCAGCATCAAAATCACCGATCGCCGATGCTAAAAGTAGCTAGTCTGCGGAGGACCTTAGGGCCGCCACATACGTACGCAATTCTGAAACGGAATTCCGTTGCAAAATATCGAATCGGGATTCCGTAAGCTTATCACACACATACGTTTATTTCCGTACGGAATAATTCCGGACGCACAGGCTACCATTCGGAATTCTGAAACGGAAAAATTCCGTACGTGTGTGATACGTCCATACATTTGGATAGAATTACTGCGTTTGGTATTCCGATGCGGGCCTTACTGGTGGTAGAGCCAAGCTGTCGTACCACCTTCTCACAGAAGATTGGCGTAAATTAGCTATTACAGCTGCGTTTCGTACGATGAGTGAGAGAGCTCGAAGCCCAAACATTACATTGCGGTTGTTTCAGGTATCAGCTGAAGAAACCATCGGCGAGAACGAAGCCAGCAAAAGATACACGATTTCGTTTGTACCGGTCGACGTCGGCGATCATAGCATTGAGGTCAGTTCAATAATTATCATGCAATATTTTTTTATGGATGGAAGACGATGGGGGAGACCTTTGCCCGCCAATGTGACACAGTAGGTTAAATATAAATTACTGCATGTTGTTGGCTGAAATGATACTAATAACTTCACCGGGCAGAGGGTACACATAGTGCGCTCCAGCCAGAGGGCTTATGCAATCTAATATGTATTCAAATTTAAAGTATTTGAAGTCCATTTTTCCTTCACCTTAAGTAAGTGATGATCACATTAAAGTGCACATAGATTTTGAAAAACCAGAGGTGCATTTTTTTTTTTTTTTTAAGTCCATTTTACTATATCACCTTGGTGTATAGGTTCGCGCCGGCGCTATGGGCGGGCACGTGGAAGGAAGTCCATTCCTAGTGAAGGCGTACAGCGCGGCGCGTGTCAACGTCACTGACATCTCGCCAGGAGTCGTCGGCAGACCTGTCTCGTTCACCATTAACGCTTCACACGCAGGTAATACACTATTATTTTAAACTTTAGTGTCATTGACCATGACCAGCTTGGCGCAGTGTTTTGAGCGCTGGCCGCTCGGCTCACTGCATCGGGGGGTTACGGGTTAAATTCCCGCCAGTGGCAATTTTCGGAAACGGCCTTGGCCTTTTTGCCTGTATGGTAGCTATAGTACAAGCGTTGCTTACTTAGGGATTATACAGTTGGTGTGGAAGTCTGGCGATATTTAATAATTAAGTTAAGATTCATTTTCTAATGACATCTTTGTTTTCCAGGTGCCGGCAATCTAGAAATAATAGTAGCTGTGAACGGAAGAAACGTGCCTAATTATGTTCAGAGCGAGGGGAACGCTAGATTCAAGGTATACACAACATCAAAAGTGACGAGGGATTTCTTTAGAAATTCATCTTCTTATCGTATGGTGTCAGGGTTGTTCAAGACGCCCGAAAGCCTCTGACAAGGCTTATGCCGTGTGTCCACTGCAATTTCTTGCAGAAGTCACTTGCCGACGTGTTTCCACTGACTGCAATTTTACACAACCGTGTACAAGTGGGATTTGCAGCAAGTTCGGCAAGTCGCAGAAGTCCACTTGCGTGAGAGTTTACACATTGGAAGTCGCTTGCGCAAGTAAACTTGTGCAAGTTTTCTTGCCAGTGGTCACACGGCATTACGTCTAAGTTCGGTTTCAGGCATGAGAAGTTAAGCAAGGTATCCGACCTCTCTGTAGGGTGAGTGCGCTTATCACGTGTATATTGCAGGTGAACTTCAAGCCGGTGGAGGCGGCGACGCACACGCTGTCGGTGCGGTTCAATGGTGCGGCGGTGCCCGGCTCGCCCTTCTCCTGTGCCGTCACCGCGCCGCCCGCCGCGCCCGACGCACGAGCCACTGGACCCGGCCTCGTGTCCGCGCCGCGCGGCGAACCCGCCGATATACAACTTACCGGATTCCACAGTATGTGTCTATCATCTAATAACACCACGGACCAATCCTACTAATATTAAAAATGAGAAAGTAAGAGTGTGAATGTTTGTTACCACGTAACTCCGTAACTTATAAACCGATTTTAATGAAATTTGAAATGTAGATAGTGTAGATTCTGGAATAAGACATAGGCTAATCGAATTACCACGCGGGCGAAGCCGCGGGGCACAACTAGTAAAACATAACAGCATAACCGGCCACCCTCGCTCGCCTAACATGTGCATTACCACTGCATATGTGGGACCGCAGCCGACATTTTGAACTTCAATGAAACAACTTCAACTTAACGAGAGCCGCTTGGATGGCCCATTTAAATCTCTAGAGACAGTCAAAAGTCAAATTGTTTATTTCATTTAGGCCTACGGGGGCACTTGCAAGCTGTAATTTTTACATATTTTACTAGATTCTACCACCGGATCAGAAACGCGACCTCGACTAGTAGCTAGGTACCTACTTTTTTTTTCTCTCTACCCTTCTCTCCGGCTACTACCAATTATTGTCCTAGCTGATAGGCCTTAAGCTGTATTAATGTTATAAAACAAATTCAACTACTTATTCTAGAAACATTTGAAAGTTACAAAGAATACAATACAATACAGTGTATAATGTTCATCTCATTATAATTGATACATGTAATCAGATGTTTAGATTCGAATCTAAATTCAATGGTGCGCTGTCAGCTGTTGTTTACAAATCTCATCATTGTCTATGTAAATGTTTATTATTGTGGAGCATATTGTGCGGAGGTGCGTGTGCTCAGTCCGTCCAATGCCGCGTCTCAGGCAGTGTCTACGCAGCGTGTGGCGGTGTTGTGCGAAATGTCGCTGTACGTTACGTTATACAAGTTAGCATATAGACTGAAAACAACAACCAGATTAAAAATTTTACTTCCGAAAAGTATGTGAAAGTGACGTTGATAACATTCTTATTCATTTGTTTTTATCTGAAAATTATTACACGTTCCTGCAAAAAAAACTTGGGCCGTTTGGAGGACTTTTATTTTTCCCGGGTAGAAAGAATCCTTGGGATATAAGATTGACAATAATACTGATTTTGACGTCTGTACTCTTAACTTTGGGAAGGAATAAAATACAATTGAATTGAGAATAAACACAATAAACTTTGTTAATTATCTTAGATGTAAACGAAAAATATATTGATTCCATTAGGGAAGTACCTATAAAGCGAGCGATGCGCTCGAGTTGTTATAGTTTTGACGTCTGAACGCGTAGAGATAATGGCATAACTGATGGCTCGGGCTCGCCTCGAGGCTTGTGTACGCACCCAATGAACGTATTGGTTTTTCCAAGTTGACACAAAGTTTCCAAATACACTATTTTTGTGTGCTTGTTGATGCCATTTGTTACTTGACCCTAGCAAAATACCAATTAAGCTGATCGGACTATGTTTTTAAAGAAAGAAGTAAGAAGAATGACGTGTCCAATTCATTTACTTCTTGATTCATTCATTCATCTTAATTCTGTGGATTATTTCACGCATAGCCGACAACCACGGACAGCCACGCACACAAGGCTTTTCAAACGGTGCGTGTCAGTCTGTGTGTGTGCTCTTTCCATGGTGCGTCGGTGCGGGCTGGTCCGTGTCCGTCCGCGGTATCACGTACCGTCGAAAGCCAGCTTAAGATGGGGTGTTATTTCCAGCGGGCGAGCCGACAGTGTACGTGTCTGGTCCGGGCGGCAGCAGCGTGCGCGCGCGCGTGGCGGGCGCGGGCGAGGGCCGGTACACGGCCGCGTACACGCCCGACGCCGTGGGCCGCCACACCGTGGCCGTCACCTGCGCGGGCCGCCACGTGCCCGGCTCGCCATTCACATGCAACGTCTATGACGTCAAGAGGGTGCGCGTCACCGGACTCGGGCCTGGAGGTAACATACATTTTAGTAAAGGTTGTATGGAAAAAATACCGCTGCGGACGGAATGTACAGATAAATGGCTTTGGTTGAAGTAGGTCGCATTGTTGTGGGTTGCTGGAATGTTTTTGTTCTGATCACTCAGGACTGGAATGCGCGCGCACCGTGACGCGCCATAGTACATCACAGTGGGACTCTACTAGGGAAACGCTTTCTTTGTTCAAAAAAACTTCCCCTAAGTTATTCTGGATACAATAACTAAATAAAATGGGAAACTAATCGTCGGATATTTTTTTATTCACCAAATAAATATGGCATTTTGACAGTTTTTCTATATTATAATTATAGAATATCTGGCAATACGCCATATTTATTTGGTGGATAAAAGTTATCTGACGATTTTGGAACAGGCACTTAAAATAATTAAGATCTGGGTTGGATTACGCCTAATAACTTTTGACCAACTTGTTCTGATACAATAAAATGATCCTTACAAAAAACTGAAGAGTAAGTATTTGTATAATATTGTAGAAGTATTTGTCTATGTCTAATACCTTGTGTCCACGGGCAAGTAACTTCTGCAATTTCTTGCAGAAGTCACTTGCCGACGTGTTTCCACTGAGTGCAATTTTTCTTGAGCAAGTCGCTTTTGCAAGTTTGTAGAAGTTAACTTGCTGCAAGAACTTGAAAAACCGTTTCCACGTAAATTGCATACAAGTTACTTGCGCAAGAGCGGTCAAACAAGATGCCTAGCTGCAGAAAAATACGAGCTGCGTCTATTGTGCTGTTGTTAAAAAATAAAAAGAAAAAACGTAAAATGTGGGTACGAGATTGGATATTGAGACGTGATGATTTAGGTTTTCAAAACCAATTATTAAGAGAACTCCAAAGCGAAGATCCCGTGCAATTAAAAAACTTCCTACGAATGACTGAAGCCACCTTCAATATTTTGCTCAATTTGATTCGCTGTGATATTCAAAGACAAGATACTGAAATGCGTTATTCTATTTCTGCTGAACTTCGTCTTTTGGTGACTTTACGATATTTAGCTACAGGTTAGTAAAACACACGTTTATTTTAAAACATGTTAATGTTTTTATTAAATGAATGAAAAGGGTATGGATAATCAATTATTTATATTATTTATTCCAGGCGATTCGTTTCATTCTCTGGCATATCTCTTCCGAATTCCTGTATGTACGATCTCACGCATAGTTCTCGCCTGTTGTAATGCTGTCTATCGTCGGCTGAAGACAGAATATTTAAAGGTAAATCATCAATAAGATCATTTACATCCATAATAACGACCGAGTTATTGTCATTCGACAATTGTGCATGACTGGGACCTGCTGTTGTATGCATGTTCTGCAGATATTCATTGTCATCCATTTCCGTCCAAGTTATTATGTGGCGCTGAATTATGCGTTTAAGTTCTCCTCTGTTTTTCACATAGCGCATGTTTCTTAATTCACTAGCCACAAAGTCTCCAAAGATTTGAAATTCATCATCAGGAGTATTAAGGATTTTTTCAGCTTTACTTATGTTACTGTTATTTACTATGGTAGAACTTTTTTTAGGTTTCTTCGGCACAGTAGTAGAGCTTTCAATATCCGTAAAATCTTTCGGGTTTGTAGATTCTGTAGATTCAGTCTGCAATAATAATACAAAATACTTTAACTTTTGACTGTTTCAGATACCAATATCACAAGAAGAATGGCTGAAAGTGGCTAAGGGATTTGAAGTTAACTGGAATTATCCACACTGTATAGGTGCTTTGGATGGAAAGCATATCCGGATACTAGCACCTACAGATGCTGGTAGTGATTATTTTAATTATAAAGGCTTCCATAGCATTGTCCTCTTAATATTGGTGGATGCAGATTATAAAATTAATTATTTAAATGTTGGCTGTAACGGTAGAATTTCTGATGGTGGAGTGTTCAACCAATGTGATTTATCGAGAGCCTTGTCAAATAATACGTTGAATTTACCTACTGCTAGAACTTTACCAGGAAGTAATATTATGGCGCCGTTTGTCATTGTAGCAGACGATGCCTTTGCTTTGAAGCCATATTTGATGAAACCCTATGGATTTAGAGGACAACCAGCTTAGAACCGAGTATTCAACTATCGGTTATCAAGAGCTAGAAATACAGTTGAAAATGTATTTGGTCATCTTGCTACACGGTTTCGTCTTTTGCAAGGGACTATAAACTTAAGCCCATCCAAAGCAAAGGTTATCATTTCCGCAATATGCGTATTACACAATTTTCTTTTGGTACATAATCCAAACTATTTACAATCTTTGCCAAATATGACCAGTGATAATAGACAAGAGTTCACTGTTCTACAATCAACACCAGCCTACAATACTGGTGCTGATGCTAAACAAGTAAGAGAAAACTTCAAAGATTATTTTGTATCTCCAGAAGGAGAAATAAGTTGGCAATACACTAAAATTTAAATTATTATTTTAGTTCGACACACGCTGATTCTAAATAAATCTAAATATTAATATATTGTTTTATTTTTGCACTCACCATAGAGTCCTCCGTCTCTGTAGTTGTATAAGTTCCTGACGTAAACTTTAGGAGATCAAAATATTCCCACTTTGACTTATATACTTCATCCGTACTTTGGCCACTTTTTTGTTGCTTTTCTTTTTTGACCTCTTGGCTAAATTGTGTTTTCAGGTTATGTAGCTTCCGATTGATTTCAACGACCGTAGTATTTAATTCTGTTGCAAAACGCTCCAACGCTACGTTTTTCTTAATTTTATTTTTGTATTCCTTAGTTGTAGTGTCCCACAATTGGGGATTTACCTCATATAGGGATATTAGTTTAATCGTATCGTCGCGGGACCATATTTTTTTCCCTGCCATGTTGAAGGTATCTTCTAAATTTAAAATGTAAGTAATTTCCCGCTAAAAATAATAAAGTCTAGAGATGTCGAAAGTAAAAAAAAAACGATATATCGATGTCTCGATATTAATTAAAATATCAATATCGACATCGATATATCGGGAAAAAAAATATTATTATTCGATTTATCGATATTTTTTTAACAAGTCTACATTGAACTTGCCGTAAAAACTTGAAACTTTATTGTGTAAGCAAACTCAAGTCGCAAGTGCTTGCTGCAAGTTCAAAATAAGCGTGTCCACGTGGGACTTGCGGCAAGTTCGGCAAGTCACTTGAAACTTGCAGAAGTCCACTTGCGTGAGTGTTTACACGTTGGAAGTCGCTTGCGCAAGTCAACTTGCGCAAGTTTTGTTGCCAGTGGACACAGGGCATAACAGTGGACGTCTTTTAGCTGAAATGGTGATGAGGATGATTTGTACTATATTGTAGAACTGGAAGGCACTTTGGAAGGCCTCAGCCTGGATGAGAGCGCGGACGAGGAGCGCGGCGTGGAGGTGGGCAAGCCGGTCACGTTCAGTGTGGACGCGGCCGGCGCCGGGGAGGGCACGCTCGAGCTCGTCGTCTCCACACCCTCTACGACTGTCAAGGCCGAGGTAATGTCTATAAAATTATTCAAGCAAATTTTTACGTCTACTTTTCGTATTTAAATTAATATTTATAACTTCGTACGCGTAGAATTTAACAATATTTTTTTGTTAATGTATTCTTAAATGAAAGCTTAAGTTACCCCTTATGCTTACAGCTTGACTTTCACTGGCAGATATCTGATAAGGAGGAATCCTTATCAGATATCTGCCAGTGGAAGTCCCGTAAAAATCGGTCCAGCCGTTTCGGAGATTAGCCGAAACAGACAAAATATTAAAGAATGTATTTTTTTATACTTTCCGTATAAACTTTCATATGCATTTAGTAGAAAACTGTTATTTTGACATTATTTATTTGTTAAGATGTTTTTAGCACGTGCAATCAACCTCCTTAACCTCTAGGCACTTAATCCTGACATACTCCTGACGCTAGGAATAATACTGACATATTAATAAATATTAATAAATCGAGCTCAGATTGAGATCGAACTTGAGATGCTGTTTTTGACAGATGTTCCATACATTAAACGTCAAAACTGAATCTTAAGATCGATTCCAACTTTGAGGTGCATTTATTAATACGGGCCTAAAATATGTTGTTGGTGTGCAGGTGGTGGCGGTGGCCCGCGGGCTGTACGACGTGACGTTCGTGCCGGTGTCCCGCGAGCCGCACCGCGTGTCCGTCACCTTCAACGAGCAGCCCGTGCCCGGCAGCCCCTTCCTCTGCCGCGTCAGCGAGCCCCACACATACGTGCAAATAGGTTAGTCAATACAACTGGCCCCGCAAGTCCTCTAACGACTGCCATTTTAATGCCATCCGTAAACAAAGGGCAAAATCCAGTATTTATATTACGTTTCTATTACTTTGCTATTGTGTGGTAGAATAGCCGTGATCTCGTCTCCAATTTTTTTGTCAGAATGTCAAAACGCTATCGTTGGGTGTTCAATAGCGATGAGACTACAGTATAATATACATAAGTAATTCGCCGTTGCTATTGATAGACAGTAGACTTAGGAATCCGTCAAAGTTCAACCACTTTCATCATATTCTGCGCAATTATGGCAAAGCGACTTGGCGCCCTGTACTTCAGAGACAATCGGACAACAAACAATAGGGGATCCAGGATTTTATTCCTCCTCAAGTTTGCCGTATGCCATTACTTCCCAGAATTCGTTTCTTATTAGCGGCACTATCGAATGTAGTAATAATACAGTGTACTGTTTTTTTTTTTCTCATATCAATGATGCAGGTTTAGTTTTCATCAAAATCGGCCCGAGACTCTTTTAAGTACTTTTCGCTATTCCTCATAGTTTCGGATTTGGCCATCCACGCACACTTGAAAAATTCACCCTGTATAATTCCCCAGGTGGCATAGCAACAGTGGAACTAGACGAGAGTCTAACAGACGTGGAAGTGATATCGCCGACCGGCACGCGGGTGGCCGAAGCCCATCTAGAAGACACCGGGCTCTTAACATTCCCTGCCAGCCGAGTGGGAAGGTATACAGTGCGGAGTGGCCGAGGGCCCGTGGCAGAGGTGGAGGCGGTGGACGCGGCGGCCGTGAAGGTGCTGTCAATAGGAGATGCAGTGGCCCATCGACCTGCTATACTCACTGGTGAGGACTTTTTATTCTACTAGTTCAGTAGATCTTTGACATAATTTATATACAGGCTGGAAAATATTCTTCCTTTATAGCCCTAGTAGCATTACGACGTACGTCATCGTCATAAAGACGTACGTTTACGTCACTGACCCTAAATTGACCTCAGATTGACGTCTTTTTTTCGTCGCCGACCTTATTTGCTACTGGGGAGATAACATTTGTTCTGAAGAAATAGTTCCCTTTTCGATTGATCCCATAAAACATTATTTTGTTATTTTTTTTCATATTCGACCCGTTCGATTCTCTACTCAATCTGGTGATTTATCAAGTCTTTGTATGCAGTTTGCTTATTTTCGAAAATAAAGGAATGTTTCTGGTATGAATATGAATGGTACTTTACCTCCGAACTCGAATTTAGTAGTTCACCTTAAATTTGTTAAAATGTTTTGTCTGTTTGTTACGGTTAATCTCCGAAATCGGTTCACCGATTTTGCCAGAACTTCCACTGGCAGATATTTGATGTAATTTTGTATTCCACCCGTACCAAGTCTTAGGCAGAGACAGCTAGTTGGCACCGACAGCTAGTAGTTAATATGTGTTGTATGTTAGTGAGCACGAGCGGCGCGGGCGCGGGGCGGCTGTCTGGTCGCGTGTCGTGCGGCGGCGCGGCCGTGGCGCACTCGGTGCGGCGGCGCGGCGGCGCGCGCCAGGAGCTGGTGTGGCACCCCGCGCGCGCCGCGCCGCACCGCCTCGCGCTGCTCTGGAGCGGCACGCCGCTGCCGCTGCCGCATGACGCGCTGCTCGTCGATGTACAACCCGCGCACCACGGACAGGAGGTAACACTACCAAAGTTTTTTAATGTATTTGTGTTAGCGCCAAGCAGTAGCCAATGGGAATCATTACTAGGTCGACAAAACCAACACTATAGTTAACACTAAGCTTTCTCGTCAATATAATTTTAAAATCGTAGAAATCGGTCCATCCGTTGCGATTTAATAACATATTTTATATAATTTGCGGCCTGCACGTGAGACGTCACATGGCCGATCGGCTTGAAGGCGCGCTATACCCGCGCCGCTAGTAGAACAAAAATGCTTGCACTGTATGTTATGGACTTCTTAGCTCTATAACTCTGCATTCTCAACTAAATTCGTTACGGAAACCCATTGGCTTCAGCTTGGCTCTACCACAAAGAAAACTAACCTTTTTTACAAATTCATCGAAGATCACACAAGTATAACGATATTATTCGTGTGTCCGTAGGTAGCGGCTTGCGGGCTAGGGTTGTACCAAGCGCAAGTGAACCGCGTGGCGTCGTTCAGCATCGACACGCTGGGGCGCGCGGCGCGCGAGTTCGACGTGGTGGTGTCGGGGCCGGGCGCGCGCGCGCTGCCCGTGCGCTGCTACCAGACCAAGTCCGGCCTGCTGCAGGCCGAGTACACCATTACTGATGTCGGACAGAGCACCATCGGTATGACATATTGACTACTAGCGTTTGCCCGCGACTTCGTCCGCGCATAGTTAAAAAAAAAAGTATCCTATGTGCTATTCCAGACTATAATCTATCTCTGTGCCAAATTTCATCCAGATCCCTTCAGCCGTTCTGGCGTAATTAAGTAACAAACATCCATCCATCTAAACTTTCACATTTATAATATTAGTGGCATAGAATATTCTTCTTGGGGGGTCCATAAATTACGTGAGGCGTTTAGGGGGAGAGGGCTTAGAGCCGAATCTCACCCAAACTCACACAGGGGTATTGTCAAATATCTTGTGGAGTGCAGTTTTACTTTTTTTTTAAATAAAGTAATGTGTGTCCTTGCTGGAAACTCGCTCTTTTACCCCATGTATATCTTTATGTGGGGCTTTGTGTTTTTATGCATTGGACGTATCAACAATAGAACATAGCGTTCGCGCGTAGTATAGCACCCGCAGTTGGCCGTGGTAGGGCATACAATAAAAGGCTCTACTTATTTACGTTTATGGTTTTTTTTTGTTGACAGAGGTACTGCACCTATCAAAACCGGTATCCGGCAGTCCGTTCACATGCGAGTCGTTCGACCCTAACAGAGTCATCATATCCGGACTGCCCACCGGAAATATTATTGCACAAACACCCATCAACTTTACAGGTAAGGAAGCGCGATTATTTATATGAAAATACTGTTCCCTTATGATGTTGTTACGGCGGTGTTTGTCAAGCAAGATCTCAGTCGTAGTACAGACGTGACGTCACGTCATGCCCGAATCTACGGGGAAGTTCACAAATTTGTTTGATCATCGGCTTGATCATATACGCTCTTGCTTGATGTTTGTCAAGCAAGTTTGATCATTTACGGGGCCCTTAAGTCAAGTCATCTCCACAGTGGACACTACGGACGCTGGCGTAGCGGAGCTAGAGGTGTCGTGCGAAGCTGTGGGCGAGCGGCGCGCGCGACTTCCTGTCGATATCCGCGAGGACGGGCACGTGCGCCGCGTGCGCCTGCGCGTCGCCACGCCCGCGCACTACCGCATCTACATCACATACGGAGGTAAACTCATTGTTCTACAAGCAATCAGCGCTGGAGGAGACTCCGTTCCTCTCCAGCACATGCTGAGCCATATGCCTTTCGGCACAGCTCACACTGAAAGAAATTTTGCTCGTTGTATACCTACTATATATATATGTCTATCTCTTCTAATTTGTATGTGCTGTTCCTGAATATTTTTCATTTCATTTCATGGTGATTTTTCTATAAGTATCTTCTATGGCCGGCGCGCCGCTCAGCTCATGTATATGCCTTGGTATAAATGAGACAAACATTTAATCAAAATCATATTCAGGCGTCGTTGAAATACCTTTACTGTACGACTCGACCTTACTGAACACATCCAGCAGAAAAGCGAAAGGAATGGATATCCGTAATCCTCGCTTTGCTGCTGTTTTAGAGTGAAATGGCCGTTGTACCGTACTTGAAATAAATAATCGCCAAACTAACTTATCAATTCGTATAGTCTCAAACTAAAAAGCGCTTGTACTATGGGCACCGTACAATGGACTGGGGACAATCCCAGTGGCACTCAGACCATTTCAATTTGACCCGACCAACCAACCAACGACCTGGCGCAGTGAGTCGAGTGTCGTCATCACATGGTTAAAAAGTGTGTGTCGTATGCTAGGTGTGAACGTGTCGGGCAGCCCGGTGTCTCTGGGCGTTCTGAGCGCGCGCAGCGGCGGCGCGCGCTGCGCCGGCACGGGGCTGGCGCACGCACACGTCGGCAAGGAGGCCGCCTTCACCATACACTGCGCAGACGACGCGCCGCCCGCTGTGCAGGTATACTACTATACACTATCCTTACTACACCACCAAGCCAACTAGGCCCTCGGATTGAATGCGGCTTCCCCGCCCGCACACCGCCACCGCCTTTTTGTGCGAGTGACGTCACATTTGACAGACGCCTACTTGGCTTGGTGGAGTAGTACCGATTACTGGTAGGGCACAGTAAGATTAAATACAGTGGTACGGTCAGCGACATCAGTTGCTGAACATTCTTAGTTTTTCATATCGCTTCCATTCCTTTTTTTATTAAATCCATTATTTTTCTTGACCTAAACAATATTTAATGATGTTGCTCATATTTGGTTATGGTAATTTTCATCAACGTTTGTAAAATAAAGAGCATTAACAATTTAATAGATTGAGAATGTTCAGTGACTTATATTGCTAACTGTACAACGAAGCCGTCTTGACGAAGTAATCACAAACAAGTAAAAGTACCTCTCGCCACGCGGCAAGAAGATACTAACTCGACTGACTGGAGTGCCCTCCAGGGGGATGCGTTATCGCAGATGTGATGACCAAGTCAGCCCGGTCTGTCGCTACCCGGCTGCAAAATTTCACCTTAGATGCTATTATATAAACTGCAATTCGTGTACTGCAATACCAATAACTCAACTACAGTGTATTACATATAAAGCTTGTTTTCTATATAGGTTGAAAGGTTAACAGAGGACAAGGAGGACAGCACAGACTCTGGTTTATTAGAGTGCCGGGTGGTGGCAGGCGCGCCGCGCGAGTGGCTCTGCGCGTACATACCGCTCGTGGTCGGATTGTACGAAGTCAGGATATTCACATCTTCGGGGCCTCTGCCCGGCAGCCCGTTCTCTGTTAAAGTGAGTACATCAATCACATTATCGCTTTCATTATTATACGTCATATTGTTGCGACATTCTGATTGCTTTCAAGATACGCAAATCTGTATAAATGAAGTTCGAACTCCGTGAGTTTTGAAATGGTTATACAAGATATTGACCCGAATTTTAATCTTGGCGATTCAAAGTCGACTTAAAAATATATTTTAGCTAGAGAACCAGTAAATAAATGTAAAAAAAAATCTTGCATGGTCAACGCGCAAGGCTACATCGATGCGTTACCAGTACATATGTGTGACCGGACATTCTGATTGGTCTGTTCAAGGCTACACCTTCAACAGGCCAATCGAGACCGGAACGCCTTAGGCGGCCTGACCCTGTCCTAATTTTGAAAGTGGAAATGCCCAAAAAGGTTTGAAGAAGTATAAACGACTAATTGTTGTTAGGTGATCGACACGTCGGCCATAGTGCCGGTGGGCGGGTGGGGCGCGGACGGCGCGGGCCGCGTGCGCGCGCCGTCCAAGCTGGTGCTGGACACCAGCGCCGCGGGACCCGGCACGCTCGAGTGCCTGCTCGCCGGACGACACCAGCGTGAGTACACACATAAAACCTTAAAAACTTTATTTTTGTCTTCTTCTTATCGTATGGTTAGTGGCCAATCTGGTGTCTGAGTATTTCACCGCCCGAAGGCCTTTGACAAGGCTTAACGGCTGCTGCCTAGATGGCAACAACCGGGACCGGCTTTTAACGTGCCTTCCGAACCACGGAGACGCTCAGTTCAAATGCCACTAAAATCACTAAATGGTCACCCATCTCTGCCTGACCTTGCCGATTGTTTACGGATCAGTGATTGCGGCTGACTTTCTTTAGGGGCAGGTAGTCCTTAACTTTCAGAGGCAGTTTGAGCTGCATTCATAGATATTGTAAAATAATAGCCCCCATACTGTACGGCAGTCAACGTATTCACTGCTCAATTGCTCATAGCCGAATGGTCATCAAGCGCGAATACCCGCGGTGAAGACGCATCTTATAGTGTATGAATTTGTGAACAGGCGTGGAAACAGTGTCGGGTCGTGCCGTGGTGACCCTTTCGGGCGGTGAGGGCGGGTCTCTGAGCGGCGAGCAGGAGCTGGAGCTGACGTACAACGGCGCGCTGGTGGGCGGCGCCCCGCGGCGCGCGCTGCTGGCGGCGCCCGGCCAAGCCGACCGCGTCACGCTGGCCGGCCGCGGGCTCGCGCACGCCGCGCCGCACACTCCCGCCGTATTCACCGTCGGTACGTACACACCAACACACACATTTACAGAACGATAGATGTGCCCCGCGTCTTTGCCCGCGTGGACATTGATGTGTAAGATAAGCCTATGTGTTATTCAAGAGCCTATACTATCTACGTTTCAAATTTCATTAAAATCAGTTAAGTAGTTATGGACATAAGTGGTAACAAACATTCACACACACAAACACACACTTACTTTCACATTAATTATATGAGATAATATTATTATTTGATCATCTAAAATTTAAATTGATCTATTGTAAATGAGCACTCTGGCTGGATTAGGTACGAAGGGAGCGGGCGAGCTAAACCCCCGTCATTCCCTTCGTGTTAGGTTACTGGTGACCCTGAACGCAGAAATAGTAGCCCCGTGTTTGTCATAAAGAGGATCAATCATTAAAGCCCGCCACATACATACGGAATTTTTCGTACGGAATTGCGTTTCGAAACATCGAATCGGGGATTCCGAACGCAGTAAATCCATCCAAATGTATGGACGTATCGCGTTCGGAAACCCCGATTCGATATTTCGAAACGGGATTCCGATTTGGAATAACGTATGTATGTGGCGGGCTTAAAAAACATAACCGGTTAGATTTTTCTGCTTGTTCATTTAGCTAAATTAAAACGATCATTTAAATACATGGCTTATTATATTAGTAGGAAGTATAGAAGTGACTGGTGCGTATGTTACAGACGGCAGCGCGGCGGGGCCGGGCGCGCCGGAGGCGGCGCTGACGGCGCCGGACGGGGAGAGCGTGCCCGTGGCGCTGGCGGCCGCCGGGCCGGGCCTGTGGCGCGCCACGTACACGCCGCGCCGCGCCGGCGACCACCAGCTGCGCGTGCTGTGGGCCGGACGACTCGTCAAAGGTATCCTTACATTATTCTGTTAATATCCTGGGACATTCTTTTACACACGGCTACCTGATCGTAAACTAAGCAGAGCTTGTACTATGGAAACCAGATACCTGATATTACTACATATACTACTTTTTGTTTGTAAATACATACTTAATATACATAATTACACCGAGTCTCGGGACATACAGACATGTTCATGCACACAAATGTTACTAAGGTGGCAAACCCGCCTGATGTTAAGTAGTTGTGACGTTGGCGACCTGTAGGGCAGTGGGACAGAGACAGGGGAAGGAGAGGATGGGTGAGATTCCAGATCTCTCGCTCATTGTACAAGTCGCAGCTGTAATAACAACTTTACGCCGATGTTCTGTGAGAGGGTGGTACTAGCCAGCCCATATATGAGCTGCAATCAATTGGCTACAGCTTGGCTCTGCCACTAATAACTAAAGGGCAAAACATTCTCAGCTCACCAGATGTCGCTTAATTGGACTGGAGTGACGTTATCTGTAATCTGAGCTTCTTTGTGGTATAACATCAAGCTTGACTATAACTAGAGTATCGTCCACGCAGGTTGTCCGCTGCGCGTGTCGGTGGCGGGCGGCGGAGAGGGCGGCGGCGGCGGCGGGGGCGGGGACGCGTCGCGCGTGGCGTGCTCGGGCGCGGGGCTGTCGGGCGGCGTGCTGGGCCGCGACATCAAGGCGTGGCTCGACACGCGCCGCGCCGGCCCTGGCGAGCTCACCGCGCACTGCACGGGACCCAACAAAGTATGTACACACCCACAGAAATAGATCCAAATAAGTAGGGTAAAACCCCCAATTATTGGCACCGGTGGACCCAATTATTGTCCATACATATTTCTATGGGATTTCTTAGTTCAGCGGATAGAATAGTAGGTAGGTGTGAAAAACTGTGAAATTTATGACTTTTAACAACACTATTTCCATGTTTCGTTTTCTTATTTTTTAAAGATAACTTCAGAAGTGCCAATAATTGGGGGGGTGCCAATATTGGGTGCCGTTACCCTAGATGACGCATGTCCCTCGTTTTGTATGAAAACCAAGCGTGCCACATTTTTTTTACCTATTGTAACGTCACAAGAGCCTTTTATCTCTGTCAACTTTTCTTGTGGAGTTTTTACAGCTCAATACGGCACAACTAGGCATTTTTAAATTTCGTATAACGTCCGGCACCGACAGCGGTGGAGCGCGAACTGAATAAAACTGCATCAAAGGCAGCACTGCATTGCACTGCCCTTTTGCACGCTCAGTACATACACTTGCGGCAGAGTTGGGCAAAATTTAATTGCGATTAATTAATTGCTAATTGCATGTGGTGTCACAATTAACAATTAATTTTGAAATGTTCGTCAATCGCGAACAAATCACAATTAATTGTTAATTGTGACATCACATGCAATTAGCAATTAATTAATTGCAATTAAATTTTGCCCAACTCTAACTTTCGGCATCTATTTAGATCTACGTCTGTGTACACACCACTACCGCAAGGCTCCGTTTAAGGGCGATATCACACTGGCGAGTTGTGGCTGGTTTGCGAGCGGTCTGTGATCGGATTAGTATTAGTGCGAGTGAGACAAGACGATCTTGCCGCGCACTCACACCCACGCGTTCATCGACGAAAACCGTTCGCAGAACGCTCGCAAAACGCCAGTGTGTCGCCCTTAGGCCGGTCACATCACCAGAAACTTTCTGATAGAAATTGTACGGACAACCTTATGCAGTCCACATAAAGCCGATACACCAAAGGATAATGTTCAAAAATGTATGGAATCCTGTATCATGTTGCATCAAAACCATTCTTTGTTTTTTATAGTCTATATTTATCATATTAACCCCTATAAAAGTTTTATTTTGGGAACAAAATCGGGTTCCAGAGTAATTTAATAAAATCGAAGTTAACCTAGAACACTGTCTTTACTACTTTGAGTTTGCTTTGACCAGTTTTAAGTAGGTAAATTGTATGCACGAAGTGTAGGTACCTACTTTATTTTCATAGCAATAATAAATTCGATCAATACACTAAATTAAATAACATGGAAGATGCAAAATATCTTCATGGCTTTCGAAATCGATTTATTTTGGCGGGAATACACGTTCCTTTGACGTTTCTGCGCCTGTGACAGCAGTGACAGCAGTGACCGGCCCGTCGAAATAACCATAGACAAAAAGCGTTTCATTACCTACAGCGTATAAAACGAGCACATTTAATTCAATACTATTGTAAAGTAATGTAGTTATTATTAAGTACGTAATGTACTACAAAATGGCAAAGTACGATTATTTTAATACGATTTTTCTATTTTCATGGGCACTATTGTAGAAATAATATGAACGGAACATCATTTGAAGAAAGTCTAATTATGTAATTCTGCATGTAATGGAACGCAATGCTTGTTTACGACAATGTGGAAGTGGAAACAACAACTTTTTTATGCTAAATTAAATCCCCTATTCGAAAATCGAATCCCGTAAGCAAAAGGTTGTAAAAAAATAAGAAAGAAATTACTGTAATACTTATATTTTGAGGCGTGAGAAAACTTGATACCAACAATGGGCATGATCCTTTCTGAGCTCTCTGTCTGTACGCATGGCAATATCCAGTTACAATAAGTATGTGCTATGTCAGGTGGCGTACTGCGAGCTGTACGAGCACGGCGACGGCACGTTCACGCTGAACGTGAAGCCGGCGGAGGCGGGCCGCCACGTGCTGAGCATACAGTTCGCCGGCGACCACGTGCCCGGCTCGCCCTACGTGCTCAAGGTGGCCGGCGCGCCCGACCCCTCCAAGGTATGTTCATACTATGACGTCTGGAAATTGGAGTATTTTGGTCACATTATGCGCGGTACCCAGTATGAGC
The DNA here is from genome assembly GCA_947859195.1 of Drymonia ruficornis. Classification (NCBI taxonomy): domain Eukaryota; kingdom Metazoa; phylum Arthropoda; class Insecta; order Lepidoptera; family Notodontidae; genus Drymonia; species Drymonia ruficornis. Next base: position 16,493,355 of record OX401904.1, read on the forward strand.
TCCTCCAACTCATAATCCAGGGTAAGATCGACGGCAGAAGAAGGCCTGGTCGTCGAAGGATATCGTGGTTGAAGAACATACGACAGTGGTTCGACAAGACAACACCACAACTATTCCGAACTGCGGTCTCGAAAGTGGAAATAGCCTTAATGATTGCCAACCTCCGGTAGGAGACGGCACTAGAAGAAGATGACGTCATAGATTTCTTTTGTTTGTAGTCGTGTTGGTGGTAGAGCCAAGCTGTAATCAATCGACTGCAGCTCATATACGGGCTGGCTCGACCACCCTCTCACAGAAGGTCAACCAACTCCCCCCTCCCCTTCTTCCCCTTCCTTCGGTCCACTCCCCTTCAGGTCGGCAACGTGCGAGCAATGTCTTTAGTATTGCAAGCATCTATAGGCTACAATAACTGCTTAACATTAGGCGGGCCGTACGCTTGTTTGCCACCTAAGTCCTATTAAAAAAAGCATGGTATGTGTAACCTAGTAAAAGTCGCGGGAAGCCGCTTGATGCAAGCAGCACAGGACCGGTCGTTGTGGAAAACATGGAGGCCTATGTCCAACAATGGACGTCTTTTGGCTGAGATGATGATGATGATGATGATGATGATGCTGGTGTGTGTGTCAGGTCCGCGTGTACGGTCCGGGCGTGGAGCCGGGCGTGCTGGCGACGTTCCAGTCGCGGTTCTACTGCGACACGCGCGGCGCGGGCGCCGGCCAGCTCACGGTGCGCGTGCGCGGGCCCAAGGGCGCCTTCCGCGTAGAGATGCAGCGCGACAGCCAGAAGGACCGCACCATCACGTGCAAGGTAACTACCCACACCCACACACCCGAAGCAGTGCGTCCAACGTAACATAAATAAATAAATATCGCCAGACTAGCACACCAACTGGGCGTCTGAATCAACCGACCAATCAGAGGGTCGGTCAGAATAGCAAAACGCTACAGTGGTAGTTCAATAGCTAAGCGACTCGGCGCCCTGTATGGGTACGATACAATGTACTGGAGGCGATTCCAGTCAAACCCAGACCAGGGCCCCGAGTCTGGTACCCACCAGTTTAACCACTGGAAACCCTGGTCTCTAATATTATCATCGGAAATTCGTCATTGTAAATCGTAAACTATTGGTGGTCGGCAGGTTGTCAGCCAGAGGACTGCTAACATATAGCCGACAACTAGCGACCAATATTAGAGACCTGTGGTTTCGTAACAGACTCGGGGTCAAATGAAAAAAGGCCATTCTCGAAATTAGCCCCGATGGAAATAGAAAAATAACAATCAGGATTCATGGTTTTATCTGATGTGGCACCACACTTCGGTAGGTTTATCTGATTGAACATTAATTCTAAGATTTAATTATTATTAGCGATTTAACAATTTTGTATAGCCTTCATCCCACGTAATTATCTATATTCTAAGGTAACCGCTTAACATCAGGCGGGCCGTACGATTTATTGCCACCGCAGTCCTATAAAAAAAAGTCTTAAAAGCCCGGTATAGAGGTGAGTGGAGACGAAAAGGGGAGACCTTTGCCCAGCAGTGGGATACTTAACAGCCCTTAAAATCATGTGTCATTTATCTTTTGCGCTACTGGTAGATATTTTTATTATGAACACATTATGACGTCGGTAATTTAGGTAAGAGATTCTTATCAACAACGTATTATCAGTCTTCATGGATAAAAAATATCTGATGTTAATTATCTAACAAAAACAGTGGCGACAAAACATAATGACTAGTAAAAACAATGAATAAATGACTACATCAGTAAATCTGAAAGATATTAAAATTTACCATAATTACCACGTTTTTGGTCTTAAACACGGCTTAGAGCATTCGGAATGGCCAGTGCAGAAGTGAATTAATTTTGTTTTTACTTTGGCAAGGAGAGCAATGCGAATAATTCGCGCGGATATTCCGCGGCAGTCGGTTGGAGCCTTGACATTGTTAACATTGTCCGCAGTTCTCCCCCACCGAGCCCGGCGACTACCGCGTGGAGGTGCGATGGGCGGGGCGGCACGTGCCCGGCTCACCCTTCCCCGTCATGATCTTCGACACGCAGGAGGAACTGCGCCGCTACGTGCAGGCCAGCGCCGCCTGACGACCGCAGCACACCGCCACATACCGCCACATACCGCCACATACCGCCACATACCGCCACATACCGCTACACACCGCCACACACACAACACACTGTGACCGAACTCACGGCAACTAGTGATCAATTTATTAGTGCCACCCATAGTAGACTAATTATTCGAGTAAAGAAGGATTCTACTATGAACACTTGTTCGGCACAGATACAAAGAGGCGACAGAACAGAGAATCGAGGAAAATCTAGAGCCCATACACTGGTTGCCGCGAGTTTTAACAAGTTAGTCGTGTTCAAATTGTAATACTTAAATATTATAAGCATTTTTTTAAATTTCAAAATAATTGCTATATATTTTATGTAGCAGTTTGAAACAGCATCAGAATATGTAACAGAACCGTTCAACATAATATCTCATTAAATTTGTGCAAGCCAATCGAACAAAAATCATTTTTATACTGACCATTCCGTGAAAATCTCGTATTAAGTCCGTCCACAGTTCGGTACCATGTACCTTCTCAAACAGTATATTATAAGATTGTGGATCTGTATTTTATCTGCCTATACATAAACAGTGTCATCGTTGTAACTGTATGTTTTAATACGAATTATATATTAGTAATACCTAATTGTATCTGTCAATTAGTAGGTACATATTAAAATCTAATGCAAAATCTAAATATAATCTAAGAAAAAAATGCATAATAATTTGTTTGTTAATATTTATTAATTACGAAATTTAGTTTTACATACATTTAACTTAACTATTGTAACTAACTAGAGGTCTTGTTTATTGTTATTACGCGGTCAATTTCGCTCGCCGTGCAGGGAAGTTGACCGCGTAACCTGCTGAAATATTCAGTTACTAATTGTTAATAAATTGAACCTTATTACCTAATTTATTTGGTTTTATTTTAAACTTAAACACATCGAATGACTCGACATAACCCGCATATTAGACAAAGTTAAAAAAAATACTATTCGTATTAGATATCTATTATCACATAGATACAGATTAAATTCGATACGTTAAGATTTTAATCGTACATCATTAGCCGATTAATGCTCGTGAGTTTTTTAATCCTACGTGGTTGCGAGCGTTTACCTCAGGCGAGGCAGTATTGAAGAGCGAACATCCGCCTTGCGAGGCGACTCACTCAGTCGGTACACGACACACACAACCAAAAAAAAAACACTCATGACTATTTCAGATAGGCAACGTTTACGACCGCGTGGCGTGATTATGAACATGAGTAGGTAGGTATATATTAATCGCTGTAATTTTATTAGAGATTCACTAATTACTAACAACCTTGCTAAAATTCTTGCCCCATAATATGCGTCTTTGAAGTTTTATTAGGTACCTAAACAGTTTTCTTTACGGCCGTATTTATACCGCTGCGGAACAACTAAATAGATGTGTCCATATGGCGCGCATGCCTCACCCGAGCACTCATATTATGACATTACATCTATGCGTTCCGACGTCAAAAGTGAGTGCTCGCGCGAGGCATGCGCCTGATGAAGACGCCGCCAATAGAAAGTTCAACATTCCATGGGCTCTGAGATCTCATAGTAATGTTTGTGAATACAGGTGCCTATTCTAAAATATTTATAGATTATGGTCATGTACGGACGGCTAAGTTTAGTTTAGTTACCTATCCACATAATTAGCCCCAATGTCAATAGGTAAATTAATTGTATCTTGCAGTCAAATTACTTTTAATAATTATTGCTTGATATTATTTTTCTACTCGTAGTATATTCTGTTCTTTAGTTTTTCACTTTCCATGCGGTTTGTATCTAAAGCTGACGGTTCGCCTGTCGGGCAGTACAGCGCGCGCGTCACCCGCCAGTTGCGCCCGCAACGCGTCCAAGCTCTGCCACAGCTGCTGCATCTGCCCGTAGATTATCACTTCAAGACGCTGAATTGAGCTGTGGAGCTCTCCTGGAAAACAATACAAAATAAATATATTTTTTAAACAGACTTCAAAAAAGGAGGAGGTTTCTCAATTCGACCGTATATAGTATATATTTTTTTTATGTGTGTTCGCGGATAACTTCGTCGTTTATGAACCGATTTTGATGATTATTTTTTTGTTGGAAAGGAGATATCCCAAGGGTGGTACCATAATAAGGAAACCAGGATCTGATGATGGCATCCCAGAGAAATCGAGGGGAACCTTCGAAAATCGTAGGGGCGACTAGTGCGTTTGTAATTTTTTTCATTAAGTATTTTAAAGCACTACTATTTTATGAAGGTCTGGAGTCGATCTGACGATGGAGCCGAAAGACAGTCGAGGGAACTCCTCAACTATTTACAGCAATTACCTGGTGTTTGGGCTTCATTAATTTGTATTGATGAGAACTTTACACCTAGATGGGTTGTGACTGTCATTAGGGGTCTGATGATGAAGACAAAGGACAGTCAAGGGAACTCCTCAACGTTTTACAGTAGCTACCTTGTGTTTGGACTTAATTCATTTCTATTGATGAGAGCTTTGCACCCATATGGTTTATAAGTGCCATTACAGGTCTGATGATGGAGACCATAGACAGTCGAGGGAATTCTTCCACGATTTACAGCAGTTACCTTTTGTTGGGCTTACTTCATACGGTTCGATATGCCAAAATGTTCATTGGTATGGCGCCACTAAAAATCGTGAAATAAATATATTTTTATAAAAAAAACAAACCGACTTCAAAAAAACCTGGTGCACTAAAAAGCCTGAAATAATATTTCTATTACCACCTCTGCCTACCCCTTCGGGAAAACCAAACGTGATGGTATGTTATCGAGTATTTGGAGCCTACACTATCTACGTTTCAAATTTCATTAAAATCGGTTTAGTAGTTATGGAGATACGTGGTAACAAACATTCACACACACACACACTTTCGCATTTATAATATTAGTAGGAAGTTCTACCGGAAAAACTGGAAGTAAGTAGGTACCTAGTTTTTTTTAACTTACTGGAAGTGACAACACCATGCAGCCTCCTGGTGATCGTCGCATTCGCGGTGGCGTTCACCTCCTGCGTCCTGACCGAGCACATGGCGCGCGCCTCCTCGCGCGGCCCGCTGCCGTGGTACGTGGCATTGCGCACCTCGATGAACGGCTTGCGGTGAACCTCCGGAGAATTCACGGTGTACGTGGGACCTCGAGCTGAAAAGCCGAAAAAATGAAGTAAAACGGGCAAGCTGTCGATAGGTGTTCTTCTTCTCCAGTGTGGTTAAAATCTACTAGGGCTGCGTCCCAGACGACGTATTTTTTGTTATTTTCGTTATTTTCGTTCATAACTGTCGTTCCACTTGAACCAACTTGTACTGAAAGTGATCATTATTATCGTTTTTAACAATTTTTGTGAACGAAAATAACAAAAATTACGTCGAATGGAACGCAGCATAGGTAAGTGTATAATTAAGTAACTTTTTAATAGCAGCCTTCACTAAAAATCATCGTAGAGCTGAAATTTTCTTGACGACCCTTCCCTCACAGACAGTTTGTTCAAATTTGTTCTTCATCTATTAAACCAGTGTTGGTAAAAACAGCAAGAAATATACCCTACGCAAGTACCGCAATATGTCTGGCTGGAGCTATAGTAGCGGCACGCTATGATGGCCGGTTTGACATGTGGGAGGGGGAAAGGATGAACCTTATTATAACGGAATAAGATTCATTCATTTTTTGACATTCTTATTTTTTAAAACAGCCAGTCTTATTCCGTTATATTAAGGTTCATTTTCTTCACCCCCCCACATGTCAAACCGGTCATCGTAGAATGCCGCTACTATAAGTGTAATAAATCCCAACGTTAAGTTTAGTACCTACTGCAATCTGTCGGGTTCTGGTCTGGCTGGATCTAGCTAAAGAGGTCTTAGTGAACACTTCTTGGTCTATCCAGACCGAGATAGGATCGCGGTAGCGTTTGCTAGTTATGGATATTTGCAGATTACCTGCGTAGACTATATTTTAGGACCGATGAAAAAGTAAGTAGGTACTAATTCAAAAATGGTAGGTACAAAAGAGCACTTCCTTGTACAGATTCGTTCCGCGTTGACCGCTGGAGTCAAGTACACGATGATTTGTCAACAGCGCGTTAAATAATCATTAATCATTATTTTCAACATTTTGCACTCGTCTCTTCAATTATCCACGCTTTGTTTTTATTTTTGACAATGTCCCTAATGAGCACTCGAAGACTATAACAGCCTACACTTATAATAGAAGATTTTTTAACGGCAGTCCCTACTTGAGCACGTTATCAACGCATCCAAAGGAAAATGTCCAAATGCTGGCTTTTAAGATACTTAGGTAATCTAAATACAATTAAAATATGAGTTTTTTTTTGTAAGCCTATAGGGCTGTCCCACTCCTGGGCAAAGGCCTCCCCTTTTTCCTTCCACACCACTCTGTCCATGGCAATTTCCGGCCACGTCTTTCCCATAAAAGTGTCCAGGTCATCTCGCCACCTTCTCCTGGGTCGACTTCGACGGCGATGGCCCCGAAATAATTTTCTGAAAACTGTCAAGGCCCTCGAATCCCTTAACAATTGTCGATTGCGAAACCACTGGGCTCTAATATTACCTTCGCGAATTCTTCAATGTAAATCCTAAATTCTTGGTCATATGTTGTTGGCCATTTGTTAGCAGTCCTCTGGCCGACAACCGACCGCCAAGAATTTGCGATTTATTATGTGATTTCAGGATGACACTATTTAGAGTCCAGTGGTTTCGCAATCGACATTGTTACGGGACTCGATGCCCAAGTATGGTACCTACTTTCAAAGTGTCTGATATACTGGTACCATTTTCCCGAGCCCCCATTTTACGGATTTTAACCGCACGCATGCCTTACCTAAGGGTTAATACCTACTCAATATCAATTAATACCCATATTGGCTCTACTTACAGTGATAATAATACGCCGGCGCCGTGATAACATCGGTCACTGTCACGTATAAAACTATGGAAAATCCCAGCGCACTCCACATTTCGATAAACAAACACTAAACAATATTTAATCCACTATACAAACATCGGACATCTCCATAAATGTACCATCTCTATCTTATGATACCCTAGTACATTATGGAGTATGAAAGATGCGAGGATCCGCGTCCGACCTATCGCGTATCGCGACGGTGTAGACAGGTCGTATACTGAGCGAGATGTAGCCAGAGACTACACCATAAATAGTAGCCAATGCATTGACGAAGCTACCGAAAACCATTCTCAGTAAAACGACTTAATTACCTGGTTCTACATCGAGTATTATGTAGGAATATTCTTGTCTAGGGGTAACGGCCCCATGAACGCTGTGCTAGTTGAATGAAATTTAATCTAACTATTGATCAATTCACTGATGCAGCGTGACCAATCTGCAATTGATTCGCTAAATAGGTCAGATTTTTGTAACAGAAATACTCTATGTTAAGTGGATTAACAACATCGACATACCTATATATACGTACTTACCGGACATTACTCCCTCAACCCACTTAACAAATTGTTCAACATTCGTACCTACTTTATAGGTAAGTATGTATCGCCTTAGCATTCTTCAACTAATCTCGTGTAAATTTTGTAGACTTACAAAGGGCATCACCTCTAAAGGCCAAGTTCATTAACGGACCGATAAATCAGTAACCAATTGTTTTAACATACTGGTAACTGGTTATTGGTACTAACTGACAACCATACGTTTCTCATACATTTTACGGATACGGGTGCGGAATACGGCAATTAGCTGTTCAAACATGTATAGGAAAAAACCCCTATCTTCATAAAGTGAATGCAGCGTAACAATAGTTTTTAGAACTCAACAGTCCGTAATTCCGTTAATGTATTGGTGAACAGGCCCTTAGATCAAGGTACCGGAGGCGATATCAACGCAAAACAGATGCGCATCAGAAGAATTTATTGTTTAGTGCTACATGCGTATATAATAAAAATGCAGTTAGTTTCTATAAAAAGAATAACGATTGTTGAAATATTCACAGAACCAGGTAAAGACGGAACGTATAGAACAGCGTGTAAATATAAACACAACCATATTTTTTAAAATATCCACAACCAGGTGGTTGACCTACAAGAAGAATTATGCTGATGGATACACTGACCCCTACAGTTAATAAGACTTCGCTGCTGTTATAATATAATACTATCCGCCAAATTTATAGAGGGTTTTAGCCAGTTTACAATGGTTTTTCAAAGCACTTCTAGGAACAAAAGTGATTTGTAATGCCAGTGCAAGTCAAAACTTTCTATAAATTTAGCGGTAGGTATAACTTTAACTAAGTATTCCATAATCATCACTAACACGAAACGCCTGTCCTTATCCGCTTTCTAAAACGATGTTTTACTTTATTAATTTAGCAGTAAGTAAGTAGTAATGTTTAGTTGAACTAAACATTAATTTATGGACAAAGCTTAGCACGAATTCCATGCCTAACTTTTATCATAAGATATTATTCACTATTTAAATGACGAATATCTAGTCCTACTAATTTCAGTTTTACAACAGGAATACGTAATTATGTAACCTATGTAATTACCTATAACCTTGCGTGCGATGACGATGACTAATGAGCATTTTAAAACAGTTCAACCGACACACGGAACCGCCAATCCTATTAGGTAATCAATGATAATAAGTCATGTTTAATTACAGTTATATTTCCTTCCGTTACGCTCCATTTAGAAGACTATAATAAATGGTGACCTATTTTTGCACGTAGTTCAGTCCTCAAACCTCTCCCGTGGCCTGAATTGGTCGTTCAAAAGTTATGTTCTTGTCGAAGTGTTGGTTTCTAATTGATTTACGAGCGCCATGGCGCTTTCAACTCGCCATTTAGAACTTGGACAGACGTAAGATTTTTTAAATACACATAAGTATTTTATTATCACAGACACTGCTGGCTGGACTGAATTTAAGGTGCTATTAGGTATTTAGTTAAGTACCTACTTATGCTTACCAAAATTTTAGTCTAACTAAACCGCTCAATCGTCTGCGGGACTGACTATACTTAGACAAAACCTTTAGGTAGGTACCTTTTGTGATTGTGGAGCTTTTCTGTTATTGTAGGAGTGCTTTTTCAATAGTGCATCGGTTTTAGCAATGTCAGGAAAGCTGAAAAGCTTACAGTCCGCGTTCGAGCGGCGGCAGGTTGCGCGGAATTCCTCGGCCGACCTTTTGTATCTACGTTTACTGCGACAAATCGCTCGTCTGTCCATTTTATAGTGATGTCAACGACTGTTTGTTCGTCTTGATGTGTTTTTGACATCTGGCGTCGCGTGCGCTCGGTCGGAACACAATAATACGGAGCAATAAATCCCAGACGTAGCTATCGATGAAGCAATCCAGACGTTTCAACTGTTACACATTAAATAGTACCTAATACATGCCTCAGTACCCATAGAAGCGTTTTCCATACATTTTACGGTATACGAGTGCCGAATACGGCCATTATCCGTCAAAAATATAAGCGACATTCAGGAAATAAGGGCCGCTAGCCACCACTCAGAATTTATCACGAAACTAGGTCGTTTCGGGTTCCAGGTCATCTACATCTATGTCTGTGGTAGTTTCCATCCATTGTAATAGTGGTCTAACATTAGAATGCCTTTTCAGACGACACAACTGCTGTCTCGTCTTACTGTTATGGTCGGACCTTGTGCAATACCATGTTCCACAATACTCTCATAAATAGTGATGTGATGTACTCACCAGAGTTGGGCAAAATTTAATTGCAATTAATTAATTGCAAATTGCATGTGGTGTCACAATTAACAATTAATTTTGATTTGTTTGTGAATCGCGAACAAATCACAATTACCTAATTGTTAATTGTGACACCACCTGCAATTTGCAATTAATTAATTGCAATTAAATTTTGCCCAACTCTGATACTCAGTGGGGAGATAAGTGGACTGATATTGACTAAAACCCCTTCTTCACCAGGATCTCCAAACAAAACGCACCGATGCCCCAGCCGCGCTCCCAGAAGATGCCTCGGAGGAAGCAGAGTTTTGCTCTCCCGTTGGCATAAGCAACATTAAGTACTTACTTACCTAATACAATGGACTAGATGTTTAGTTAAAAATAACATTATGGACTGACATGATAATAATATTTGACACACTTGAATTAAAATGACCTAACATGAAATAAAAAAAATATATATTATCGAGGCCAGACGATTTCCTCTTCACATAATAATACCTATATCATGCTAAACAATATTCATGAATAAGCCATAACAGTTCCACTTTCATAACCTTTCCAGTATCGAAAGCGAATTGATGCAATCTAAACATCGATAGGTATATCGTACGTCCCTATTCCCACCAAGACGGGTGCGCCTGTTCAGTCATAGATATGCATTTAATACGATTTATCTTTCTGTGTCAAGGACCTCAATACCATAATGGATCATGCATGGCAATTGTGGTCCACATGGGAAAATTAATTCAATTAGAATACACGCGTTCTAGCGTATTGCAGCGAAGGTTAATGGGGAACTAGCCTTCGGTGACCGACGGCCGCTTGAACCTCGACAACAAAACAAAATCTAAGCTAAACTCATTCCTGGATTTACTCATATACCTACCACTACTTCCCTATCCTCATTTAAAGCAAAGAACACACCTAAGTACTTAGTTATAGTAGTTTCATTCAGCACACTTCAAGTAGGTAAAGTTGAATAAAGATTGGTACCATTTTCATTCAGTAGTTATAGTTATCAATACTAGACTCACTGGCGGCGTAAAGGGGGGGCGGTGGGGGCGGTCCGCCCCGGGTGCCAAGCACCAAGGGGTGACACACATGGCCTCGGCTTGGGCTGCTGTTTTTTTGAGAGAACAAGTGGCTACTCGTTCTCTCAAAAAAAAAACTGGCGCATCCCATCTGGCCGACGAGTACGCGCGGCGTGGGTGAAAGGGGCTAGTAATTTCAGCCCCTCCCGCCACCCGCGCCACCAAATTTTCAAAAACAATCACAGTCGGTCAGTCAGTCCCTTATATCCTCTTTGAGTCAGTGTTATTGTTTATATTCGTCGCGGCGCGTCTCGTAGTCGAAAGTCAATAGGTACCTATTATTAAATATTCGTTTAATAAAAGTGTGAGTGAGTGTATTGGCAGTTAGTAGATACAGGTCAAAGGTGAGTTTGATTTTGACTACATGCCCATTTTTTACCACAAAATTCAGTCAAGTTAAATTATCGGTTTGGGACGATCTGAATTTAACTTGCGGTCGATATTATACTATACATTATACAATTTATATACATATATCAATATATTACCGCGATGATTAATAATCATCGCGGTACACGTAAAACAAGCAGTACCTACCTACCTATAACGTCTTCATACATACAAATGGCCGAAACGCAAGGTGCGTTTACTAAGTTTACTAGGTATTACGTGTTACTTAGGTATACCTACGCGCTTCGAATTCTTGGTTTGACTCTACCTTCCAATGAATCTCTAACCACACCTCGTCTACAATTCTTTCTCGTGCCGTTTGAAAGCATATCAAATGTATAAATACCATTCGCTGTAATACAAGCACTGATTTCCGGTAAATTAATGTTTTACGAAATAAATCGTAACTAAGTTTGCCTTTTTTGCTCAACAAATATCAAGGAACTATACAATCATTCAACAAAAGTTTTTTTGGTCGTAAAACATCTGGTTAAGTTTGCGATCGTGAATAATAATTTTAAAAGTCTGTTTTAAATGTTTTGAATCCATATATTTTTTTAGAGGGAATGCAATAAAGCAATACGCTTTTTAGTAGATCCTCGGACACGGCATCAAGTGTGGTAACGCTTTCTTTTTTATTTGAACCCTTTGCTTTTCTCTTGCACATGTTGGGACCGTGGGACCATGGCATGGTACCAAACAATTAACAAAATGGGATTCGCAGAATTGGCGTTTTTGATCAATATTACTATAATTGAACTAAGAATCAAAATTCATCCAACTTAAAGCCTTACGTAATTTGCAGTAATACCTATTTCATTTAATGAAAACCAAAATACACTGCCGCGACGTTATACTGCTCGTCTTACTTTTAAAGTCATATAATACAAAATTGAGCGAGAAAAAAAACTGTCAAAGTTAATAGGTATTTATTTATCGATCTTTACAGAATAACCCTTCAATATGAAGCGAAATAGACCTAGTGGATTCCAGCAAAGAAAAATCAAGAAATCAAGAGAAGTTGAGCGCGAATCCTTATCTGGATCAATTTTGAAGTATGTTGCACTTTCGGCTTCAACACAGCAAAGTGTTGAAAATGATCTACTTGATGAAACATATGATTTAAAAAGACAGTGCCAAAATGCATTGGTTGGAGTAACGTTGGGAAGAGAGCCTCACATACAATATGAAAGACAAGTTGAAGAAGATCAACATCAAGAAGAATATGACCAAGGAAAAATAAAGAATAGCGACAATGATGAAGAATTGGAGCAAATTGATTATGCAGCGGAGATACATGAGACAATTCGTTTCGATGTTGCTACTTGGCCAACACCAATGTCTGATGATTTGAGAGTTGAAATTGTTAAAACGGGAAGTGAACCCTATCAAAATAGAGATGGCCCATTTTTAGATACTGTCCAAAGATCTGGAGCTAAAATAAAAGGAAAGAGCCGACATTTCAATTCAGAATGGTTTTATAAAGCGTTACCAAATGGAGAAAAAGTACTTAGAAAATGGATGGTATACTCTCCAATAAAAACCAGTTTATATTGTTTTTGCTGTAAACTGTTTACGCATCATGATGAAACAAAACATCATCAGAGTTTTGCCAACGGGTTTAACTCATGGTGGAAATTGAATCCTAAAGTGTCTGAACACGAGAATTCTGAGAACCATGTCTCCTGTTTTGAAAAATGGAAACTTTTGGAAAATGGATTGAGGCTGCAAAAAACTATCGACCATGAACATCGAATGGTCGTGGACCAAGAAAAAAAGAAGTGGCGTGAAATTTTGAGTCGCCTTTTAGATGTTATTATTTTCCTGGCACGCCAAAATCTTCCTCTTAGAGGGCATAGAGAGGGGGTTTCATCAGACAATAGAGGGAATTTCTTAGAATTGGTTAATCTATTGTCCAAATATGACCCAGTGCTAAAAGAGCATATGCTAAGAATTGAACATGCTATCGCCTGTACAAAAAGGAAACGGGTAGATTCATATTTGTCCAAAGACATTCAAAATGAGTTCATCAGCCTATTGGGGAAACAGGTGAAAAATAACATTGTAGACGACATAAAAAAAGCTAAATATTTCGGAATTATGTTCGATAGCACTCCAGACATATCACATGTTGATCAGATGAGTTATGTAATAAGATATGTTCATATTCATGGCGATCAAGTTGAAGTTAAGGAATCATTTCTCGGTTTCTTCCCTATAGCCGGAAAGACTGCAGTCGAACTTACTGAAAATATCCTTACGCAGCTCGAGAGTGATAACTTGGATATACATCTATGTCGGGCTCAAGGTTATGATAACGCTGCAACCATGGCAGGAGTTCATGGTGGTGTACAAGCAAAAATCAAAGAACACAATCCTAAAGCGTTGTTCATGCCTTGTGCTAATCAAATAAGGTAAAAAGACCAGTAGAGACAAGATGGAGTGCTCATTACGACGCTGTTAAACCACTGAAAAATAATTTTGAGAAATTTGTAGCAACACTCGAAGACATGTGTGATCCCAGCAGCAGTAGAGAAAACGTCGACACAAGAGAAGCAGCATCCACACTCTTACCAGCTTTGTGTGACTTCAGTTTTTTATGCTATCTTTCTTTTTGGTGTGAAGTCCTAGAAGAAGTTAACCAGACACAAAAGTATTTACAAACATCTGGGCTATCGCTGGAAAAGTGTGTCATAAAAATTAAAGCCCTAAAAATTTTTCTTCAAAGCCAACGTATCCAAATAGTCAAAAGAGCTATTTCCTTCGCAACTGAAACATGTGAGGCCTTGGATATTTCGATTGAAAAAAGAGGAAGGAGGAGATTCTGAAAACGTATGCCAGGAGAAACGGCCCAAGATGCTGGGCTAACATTGCCAGAAGAGCTACAGAGAGCTATGTTAGAGTGTCTTGATCGATTTTACGGAGAACTAGACCATCGTTACAGGGCAATGGATGACATTCTCATAACATTTGGTGTTGTTCAGCTTAAAACTCTGCTTACGTCAACAGAAGAAGAACTTCGTTGTATAGTTCAAAACCTGACAAAAATCTATGATGAATTTTCTGAAGACGATATGATTTTGGAAGTTTTACGACTGAGGCGCCACTTGGAAGCCGCCAGCATTTCCTTCCAAGAAGCGGTCCAATGGACTACCTTGGAGCTTCTAAAATTCATAATTAAATGGGACTATTCTGAGTCGGTTCCCAGTCTAGCGCTATGCCTAAGATTTTTTTTAACAATTTGTGTTTCAGTGGCGTCTTGTGAAAGGAGTTTTTCAAAATTGAAATTAATTAAGTCATATCAACAATGAGCCAAGCGCGACTTACTAACCTATCTATATTGTCCATCGAAAAGGACAGAAAAGTAAATTTTGACCATGTGATTGACTATTTTAGTAAAATAAAATCACGTAAGCACGTTTAGTAGGTATTTGTTGTTTTATTTTGGGGTGCTCAATAGAAAGTCGCCCCGGGTGCCAACCCATGCTACGCCGCCGCTGACTAGACTAGTACCTAAATCAGTTTAAAATTACACAATTATAAGATTATCCAGATAACTGAATCCTCATTACGAAACTACATTTGATAAAAGTAACTTTTCAATTAATTGTTATGAATTTCAGTCACTCGATAGTTTAGCAGAATTACAGTTAAGTCGGACCAACTGATGGACCAAGTGTAAAATGAAGATTTTGATTCTTATTTTCGTAGTAACGGTTATTGGAAATGAAAACACTGGCGGCGGCGCCTGCGCAGGTAAGTTGTAAATCTGTGATGTTTACGATACTGTCCGTAATATTAGATCGTGAGTTCTTCATTTATGGCGCCTTGGCAGTGCGTAAAGGGCACGCCCAGAGTGTTAGCGCCAGTATTTTAAACAAACTGGAGTTTCTTGAAGGTTAAAGAAGATATTAATAAAATTAGTTTTTAACGATAAAAGGAACCCACGATAGTCACCTCACTAATAATATAATTGCATGTAAATCGCAAATTCTTGGTATTTGGCAAGTGTCGGCCAGAGGACTGCTAACAGATGGTCGACAGCATATCGACCGCCTGGAATTTACGATTTATAATGAAGAATTCACGTAGATAATATTAGAGAGCAGTGGTTTCGTAATGGACAGTTGTTAAAAGACTCGAGGCCCTGGGCACTTAGGGCCATAACACACCGGGACGCTATGGCGACGTCGCCGGCCACGCATCCATACTATGGCTACCATACAATGGACTGGGGGCGATCTCAGTGATACCCAGACCAGGGCAAATTACGAAAAGACCATTTCCGAAATTTGCCTCTAGCGGGAATCGAACCCGCAACCACCCGATGCAGTGAGCCGAGCGGCCAACGCTTGAACCACTGCGTCAAGCGCTCTTCATTTCGTTCATTTGTTTCAGATACGTCATTCCATCCCCGCTTCACACCTGATGCGGTTATTCAGCAACTCTTTGAACTGCTTCGCAACCTGATCCGGACCGGCAGCACTGAACATGAGATACCCATCTTAGATCCTTATGACATACGACAAGCGAATTTCAATTTAAACGATGAAATATTAAGGTGAATACCTTAACTTTAGTTTCTATGGACGCATACCTCAATATCGACACGGCCCTGGGCCCCAGCCTGACTGGTAACACATAGCCGAGAACATGTCGACCAGAATTTATGATTTGTAAATGTGGAATTCACGAAGATTATATTAGAGACCAGTGATTTTGCAATGGTTAATTGTTAGCACCTTCGGGATCATGGATAGTAGATCATTAGAAATAAAAGGTTCATCTGGTTTTATTTTGCTTTGTTTTTATTTAACAAATCGTCTCCCGTTGGATGGTCTCCGTTGACGAGGGTTACCAGTCTTGCCGAATTCCAAATTGCCTAGGGGTCCATTCGAACCGATATTTAGGGGTTTCTGAACATTCAACAACTGCATAATCTTCTGACTTCTCCTGAATGTCACTATAGATTTTTATACATTCTTTTGTATTTCCCAGGATCGATATGAATGTCACCAATGGAATCTTGTACGGATTGGGAGGTTTCCATTTGCAACAGTTTAACTTCTCGAAACCTGAAGTCGCAATTGTATTGAATATTAACTGGCTGTTAATAATATTCCATTCAGGTATCTACACTATCTATCTACATTATAAAAAATACGGAGGGATGAGACAAATGTATGAAGACATGTAGACATGTAGACAAATTAAAAAAAATTCAAGGCTTCGGTTTTTTGGGTATCCAAAAAATTACGTTGTAGAACTTGTAATAGGTTTTTTCACCAAAACACTTTATTTTCAGAATATTACGAACTTGAAGGAAATATAAATAATGCAGTACCATTATTGGGTCGTGGAGCAATGAAGTGAGTACCTACATTTTACCAAGGATAGTAAATAGTTCAAGATTTTACTGACCTTTCCACCCACTAGATACTATGCATTTACATAACTAATGCTTCTGAAATATTGGAAGAGCATTAAACCAACAATCGATGTTAGTTAAAACTTATCTCAGTAAGTAATACTTAAGAAGGTACCTATTTATTCATAACGTAACTATGTGGTACACTTTTGTTCCAGCTTTGAAGTTCATTCCCTAGAACTTCGGGGCAAAGTGTATTTGAAACCATCGACCGATGGCAAGTCCATACTAATAGATAAAGTGGAAAAACCTCACTTCAGCATAAACAAAGTTAAAGTAAGTACGAGTGCGTAGATATAAATATTACTTACTAAAATATTCAAACCTTTTATTTGTACAAAAAACGACCTTGCAATTATAAACTTTTCGAATCAATTGATCGGTCATTTCTCCATCGATAAATAAAGCACTTATTAGTAATAGTTTATTTTGTTCAGGCCTTAATGGTCATTTTTTACTTAATTCTACCAGTTTGGAAACGCTACGCTGACACTGACCTGCAGGGCCATCACGTATCTCAGTTGACAACTGGCGTCGGTTATACACCAAACTTTGATTGTAAATTAGAATGACATAATATTGGTATTACGTATTTCGGTACAGTGAGTTTAGGTTAGGTTAGCCCTGCAAGAAATAAGTAATACCCATGTTATGTCATTCTAATTTACCCACAATGTTCGGTGAACAACCGAAGCCAGTTGTCAACTGACATACGTAATAGTCCTGCTGACGCTGAGCACAAGTTTAGTGATAGCATTGTTAGAAGGTCCCAAATCTCCTAAAATAATTTCATTTGTAATTTATCAGACTGTTGATATATTCTCAATGGTTATTGGTTAATCAAGAGCCGCAAATTTTCTAATAACTAACCATCCCTTCAACAGTCTCGCACGGATATCGACGGCAACATAGACGCTATCTTCAACGCGATGGTGGAAGACCTACTCGCTGGCTACCTCACTCGCTTCAGCAAGTTCCTGGCCGCTAGATACAGCGGCGGTATCATACAACACCTGAACACGATTTTAGAGAAATTCAACTCTTGGGGCATTATTACTCCTATACTTTGAACCCTCCTATAATATTAAGGACACCAAATAAATGATGCAATAATTTTGGCGTTTAATTTGTCCTTTGCTCACCCTTGGTTTGCAGACGAAATCTTCATAACATTGTCTCTATTTTTTGTTCTCATTAAATAGAGACAACAGCATGTTTCAGTGTAATATTTTCTTCACAAACCTAGGAGCACACTGGATTATTGTCGGGCAACGTTTGCATACCTACTTCATGCTTGTATTAAGACGATACAAGAAAAAAATGAATTTTAGTTTCGGGGTGTGGCTAGCGTCGCGTGAGCTGCCGAAGGATATATCCCTCTCGCTTAGCTAGGACAGAACAGCTATGGAGTAGACTATAGTATAGTTATTTTTTGAAGGAACAATATTGTTTAATTCGTACAATTAAAATAATATGTCCCAGTGCACCTTTTAAAATAGATGAAATGGATGAAAATATTAAAATATATTTTTTTCGTTTTATATGGGATTTTTATGTCGAGTGTATTTGTTTTTATTGCTGAAGACAAAGTAAGTCAAAAGAAGACAAACGATACCTACAATATGCTGATAGATACGTATAACAATATTTCGATCGTATAATAGCCTATAACCAGCGGACGATCCAGACGCGTCCAACGATATCTCATTAGTCAAATTATTATGATATAAAAATAGTTTGGACGTTATACGGGAGCAGATGAACATACATACATATCGGTCAAAATCATAACCCTCCGCCCACCGTAGTCGGGTAAAAATGTACATACTCTGTGTCAGTGACTGACTGCCGGATATGAGTATCTTTTTCATGTTTCGTAGGCAAAGGAATACTTTGGTACTTAACTTCGATGCCGATCATGAAGTCATCAGCGGTGTCATAATATTTTTTTTTACCATATTTAATTTATTTTTTAATTTAAATTTCAGTTTTTATTAATTTTATTGATTTAACCATGCATTTATTTTTTGTTTATCTTTTTATCTTTATTTTTTTATCTATCAAAATCACCCTTAGACTGGTTACCGCCACAGGTGACAAGAGGGCTGGCTCTTTCCTTGCTCAAAAAATTCGCTTGACAACAGGAACAGCTTGAATACAGGGAGGACATGCAGCCAGTATCCCACGCGGACGGTATTTGTTTAATTAGGGGTAGGTTTTTATTTTATTGTATTTTATTTTAATTTATGTTATATTATATTGTATTTTAATGATAAAACATGAAAAATATTTTTTTTTTTTTTTTAATTTAATTTTACTTTTATTTATTGTTTTATATTTATTGTGAAATTATAATAATTTTAATAATCAATATTGGACTATGTCTGAAACAAATACATTGAATTGAATAATTTAAATACAAAAATTATCACATTAACTCGTTAAATCACGGTTTACACCCGCTAGAACGAAAAAGATCCTAACATGGTAGGTAGGACCTGAGGGTTGGCCAGTTAATTACTTAAAATACACTAAATTTGTTTCAAGAAAACATTCTAAAGATCTGAAGGCGTCGGACTCGCACATAAAGGGTTCCGTACCACCGTAGAATAAACACATCAAAAATATCAAGTTTGAGACTTGATATTTATTTTTAAATGTTATTATATTTTTAGTATTTGTTCTGCACCGGCAACAGAAATACACATTCAGTGAAAATTTCAACTCTCTACCTGTTACGGTTCGTGAGATACAGCCCGCGCTGACAGACGGACAGACAGACAGACGGACAGCGTAGGCCTAGTAATAGGGTCCCGTTAGCACCCTTTGGAACCCTAAAAAGTAGCCTATGGTCTCCGCCAAGACCCAGTCTATCTCCATACCAAAATTCATCAACATTGGTTCAGCGGTTTAGCCGTGAAAAGTAACAGACAGAGTTACTTTCGTTTATAATATAATAGATTGAATAGGACGGACAAACATTTTCCTATCCATATCTGTAATGTTATTTTTTACGATAATTTATTGATGTATGATATATTTATTACTTGCCCATCCATACCTACAACAAACGCAATAAAGCGACTCCATTGTTTTGACAAGCAATGTATTCCCACTGTCGGCCCAAGACCATGCTGCAAGTATATAACAGTAAGCGAAATAGGGAGTTTTTACAGAAATGACACGAATAACTATGAAATGACAAGAGATGACACAAAATGAGAAGAGATGACACAAAATGACAAGAGATGAAAATAAATTACACAAGACAAGGAAAAGCAAACGAAAATCACGCTGCAGTGCAGGTCGTAGGTTCGATTCCTGCCCAGGACATGCATTTGTGTGCATGAACATGTCCGCATGTCCCGAGTCTAGGTGTAATTAAGTGTATATTTAGTTTGTATTTACAAACAAAAAGTAGTATATGTAGTAATATCAGTTATCTGGTTTCCATAGTACAAGCTCTGCTTAGTTTGGGATCAGGTAGTCATGTGTAAAAGAATTTCCAAGGATATTTATTTATTTATCATAGGCGTCGGCGGACTGTAAATACTGTACTGTACCTGTAATGTGGCACGACCGTAATATTTTTTCGTAATATTTTTTAAAAAATCCTTCACAGGTCCGACGTCGAACAAGTCCGAGAGGACACTGACAATACAAAGTTAGAGAGAGACATGGTTAGTTCAAGTACTTAAAATGTGAGATGGCGATATTGTGCGCGCGCTCGGAAATAAACAACGTAAGCGCCAAACCACATTTTCTTGAATTAAAAAAAAACTACTTCATGAATTAAAAATATGGTTGAAGGGTAGTTTAGATATCATTATTTGCTATGTTTTAGAAATAATTTCGTGATCTAAATCGTAAAAACATCGTGGTAGCAAGGAAAATTGTAAATAATTAGAGCTCATTTCATAAATTTTTTTTATCGAGAAAATTTCATCAAATCGTGATTTGGATTTAAAGATACTCAAGATAATATAGTCAAAAATCATACATCTAAATATAAGATTCCTAGTCCACATACTTACTTAAAGAAAAAGTAGAATAGAAAATCAACCAAATTTCGAACCCTCGTCTTAATGCAACTTCAAGGTACCTATTCATCTTTTTGCCGCTTGGGCGACTCTCCCTCAGTAACGTCACGTATGTTTTTACGTGTACGTACGGTCTTACAAAAAATAAAAGCCTCGTAGTCATAAGAACTTAGGTAGGTGTTTCCTTTTATGTCGATCCGACTAAACCATTAACCATAGTAGGATTAGAATTCTCACGTATGGCGTATAGCATGTAAGATTTATTTTTATTCACTAAAGCGGAGGTACGTAGGTACCTATGTGGTCGTACTTGAACCTTTATTTTGTCGTTACCTCGACAGTTATCTCCGATGATATAAATCTAACAATTACCTCCACCACTCGATAAGCACACGTATTAAGATAATTTTGTTTATACATAGGTAATGGTTTTTAAGGCAACAACGTATGAACATCAACGGTAGGGACCTACGTATAAGAATTTACGATTATTGAAGATAATGGTAATAATACGACGTTAATTAACATTTTATCGCGTTATTTATTGATTTCTATATGATTGATGAAGGAAATCAGTGCTGATCGGGGCGATTATGATTTTTATGGGAGCTGTTTTGTAGGAACTTGGACAGTAAGTGCCGTACCGGTTGACTGCCAGGTTAGTTGCAAAGAGTGTAATCATTTTCGTATTATACGCATAATGATAGTTAGATAGGTATTCATAGTTGCTATAGCTCGACTGTACCTATCCTTCGGTTTTTCATAGAAATAAACTTTCCATCAAGCAGATCCAAAAATGTTTACAGTTCAATTTCAACTTAGTTTAGACAACTTAGCTTTTCCCAGGACTCGTTGAGGGTCAAACTTCTGCGTTATCGTCCGACACCGTTGTTGATCTTAGGTTACATGAGTAACAGTGGTGGGCGTGTGAGCAGGCCTAGTTACATTCTCAGCAAAACTTACCTAATAAATTGATCTTCTTTCTCATCAAAAGCCTACTCCATGTTGTATTAGACTTGCGGCAAGCCCATTTCATTTAAAACTAATGCAAACTTCGTGACCTGCCTACATAAAGTTATGCTAGTTTTAAAACATGCCATAAAAATAAATATTAAGGTCACTGCTCCATTTCATGTTGTCCATTTCTAAATAAAGAGTTACGACTAATGTCCTTTATTAAGGCATTGATACAATCAGGCTCAGTTTCCAATGTACCGCTTGTTAATAACCCATTATGTATGTTTATAACATGTATAATGATGGTGGAAATTACGTGAAACATGTATTTCAGAATGAAACTAATACTTGCGTTGATGCTGTGTGCCGCGGTCGCGGCCGCGCCCGGCTCCGTCAAATTCGACACAATAACACATCGTAAGTGTACCAATTTCTTATAGAGGGGACACAGGAGGATGCAGTACCTCATGTGGATTCAGATTTTTTCGACCGACATTCAAAGTCGATCGTTAATCGCTATTGCACACTTGACATTGATTTTAATTTAATTAATCGTTTGCTCTATACGGTAGTAAGTGGCAAGTGATTTTATCGGGAAAAAGACATAGATAAAAGCAAAGACCAGGTAGGTGTACTATTGTAGAAGTAAGTACCTACCTACCTGTAAACATATATATTTTAAAAGACAGTGTGAAAAAATTTACTGCTTATATTTGATACAGTCTATGAAACCTTGCAAATATAAGGGTTACCCTAATTGGCATCACTCGTACACACAGTTCGTACGAATTATGTCAATTAGTACCAGGCCAGCTACGTGATAGCGCCTTCTGCAGTCAAAATGCAAACCTCATTCTATCTTAAGGTACGAGTTCGTAGCAAGCGGCAGACAGCAGACGTCAGTCAGTCTCATAGAAATTGAATGCCGTCTGCCGTCGCGGCACATGTCATCGCCACAATTTGTATGAGACCGACTGACGTCTGCTGTCTGCCGCTTGCTACGAACTCGTACCTTTAAAGTTTTGTTTACCTAAAGATGACAGTGCTGTCGTCGCCGAGACCCCTGATACTTACAACCTGCTGGTGAACACGCTGATCCGCCAGCTGTTCGCGTACCTCCGCCGCGTCATCAACAACGGCTCGGACCTCTTCGGCATCCCGCCGCTAGACCCCCTCGTCTTGGACCAATTCCACTTGGTTCTACCCTTTGGACTTATCAAGTAAGTATGCCAAGTTTACACGGGGTGAGTACTTGTCATTATTACCAATCGCTCAGTAGCCTACCTACTAAACTGCTTAGTGACAAGTGAAAAGTAGGTAACTTTTACACGTTGGTATCAGAGGAAAGGTAGCAGGCAGATACATTAGGTACACGGCCGTCTTATTTTACGCCACTAAACGCTTGCTGCAGCTGTTCACACGGTTAGCAAGCGACAAGTATTATTTTAGTACTTAAATTGTGGTTGGGGTAGACGGCTTGTTTACTAAATAGGCATTTCCTTGCACGTCAGACACTTTCACGAATACTTAAGCACATACATTTTAACGATTTCTTTCTCATAGGTATAATTTTATAGTTTGGAGTTTAGTGGCGTGTTGGCTTTTTGGTCTTTTACCAAAATACCACCAATAATTGAGGTACCTTATCAAAATGAATTAAGTTGTAATAGGTACATTGAAATAAAACCTACTTTTACTTCCAGCCTCGATTTAGAGTTGAAGGATATCTACGCGACTGGCTTCGGTGGGTTTGTGGTGCACAGGAGCAACCTGGACGTGCACAGCCTCATCTTGGACTTGGACATCTCTGTTCCTCGCGTGGATATTTCTACTCGTGAGTTGATTCTTTCAAAAAATGATATCCTATCTACAGGCTGAATTTGAAATCATGGGCATCCTTTTAAATGGTGATTCTACACATGATTCAGAATATTTAGGGAATATTAATCAACAAATCAATTGATAAAAATTTATTGCCCCGGTTAAGGTATAACAGTTCACTGGTTTGCTTATTTGCTTAGTCGAGCAATATTTTTTTATCAATCGTTTTTTTTATTTATTGGCCCAAAATGTTCTAAATCATGTGTAGAGTCATAGTTTAAAAGGATGCCCCATGATTTCAAATTCACCCTGTATTAAGTTTGCACGGAACCCTCAGGGCGCGATTCCTACTCGCAGTTGTCCGGGTTTTTATAACCTGGCGAGCGACCGTCTAAACTTTGACCTCTCAATTCAATTAATGTGATTTTTTCAATTGGATTTCAGTAGAAACTTAGTGGTCTCGCCCGTATCGCCTGGATTTTAAGCATATACTTTGTTTCAGAGTATTACGACCTGATCGGGGACTTGCTTTCTGCCTTACCCTTATATGGAAAAGGAAAGGCTAAGTGAGTATTACCTATAGCTAGGACGAGACCAGTTAAGGCGAGTGACTAGCTACTATTCCACCTAGCCAACTAGGTACTCGGATGGAATGCGGCTTCCCCGCCCGCACACCGCCCGCACACCCGCCACCGTCTGCGGATTCCCGCCCGCACGCCGCCCGCACACCACCTCCGCCTTTTTGTGCGGGTGATGTCACATTTGATAGGCGCCTAGTTGGCTTGGTAGAGTAGTAAATGACGTGACGTATTACCTAGGTACTGTAGATAGAGATGAGCGGTAAACTATGTTGATGCGAATGTTTGAAATTCCATATTACTTTACGCGACGTACCGAATACACAAACGTTACTCAACCATACTTTATTGGTTGTAGAGTAAACTTGTAGTCAACTGCAGCTCATAGGCCGGCTCGAACGGGGTAGGAAGTACCACCCTCTCACAGAATATCGGCGCAAAGTAGCTATTGCAGCTGCGTTTCGTACGACGAGTGAGAGAGCCGGAATCCCCTCCCTTACCCTCCCTCTGTCCCACTCCACTTCAGGCCGGCAAAATGCGAGCGATGCCTGCTGTGCTGATGTATTGCAAGCATCTGCCGCCTACGCTAACTGCTTAACATCAAGCGGGCCGTACGCTTGTTTACCACCTTGCATATGTTATAACTCTTGAGACGTCGTTATCCGGCCTTTCCTGTATTGTATAGCGCGTGAATATCGCGTGCAATAATAAACAATTTTTTTTGTTCATTTTCAGATTTGAGATCGTAAATTTCCGATTCCAAGCTAAACTGATCCTGAAACAATCCGAAGATGGCCAGTCCGTCGTTATCGAGAAGATTGTGGAACCCGCCTTCCAGATTCCCACTTTCAAGGTATGACTTAACGCCTTAGTTTTATTTATAGCAATGGTCAAACGCCGCTAGAATTTTCTGTTCCAGCCGGAAAACCACAGAATTTGTTATTTACCTAGTAGGGTATACTTACTTACCTATCTTTACTATTTTTAATTGACATTTTATCAAAGCATGAAGATACATGAGCTTTTAAAATCATTCCGAAGAACGTTAAAACATATTGGTACACCCCATACCTAAGTACCAAACATATTTTTTGGTAGGTCGCATACCTACTTATAATACGTTTTTCAATACTTGTCCTATTTCGTAAGCAAAGAGTGCGTCCAGTGGGGCGATTGCGTAACTTTTTTGTCAATGTTTCAATGGTTTCGTATATAATTGACACAGGATGAACGAAACCAATTGAAACATTGACAAAAAAGTTACACAATCGCCCCGCTGGACGCCATCTTTGCTTACCAAATAGGACAAGTATAAAAAAACGTACTATAAATATTCCGCGATAGGTTGACCAAAGATTTTATAGTTACTGTATCTTGAAATGTAACTATCTCTGTCTACCCTTTCTGCATAGCCTTCTTAGATCATACATGGGCCTTTGGGAACACAGTTTTTTTTGTTTTGAGACCTTGTATAAAATAAAATTACACAAAAAATGCGCTTTGATGTTGGCATTTTGAGGGGCCTCTTCGGCCTCAGACGTCATTGGCCTCAGGCCTCATCCTATGGGCGCCCTTATAAACGGCACTACCTGTCTGAGAATAAAGGTGTGATACTCTCTTCATAATTTTTAGTCTGACATCTCCGGCGCGATCGGCGGCGGTGACATCGACAAGATCGTGAACGCGATGGCTGAGGATGTTATCATAGACTACGTGAACCGTTTCCAAGGTGCCTTCGCCCTGATCGCCGCTCAGTTGGCCCATGCCGGACTGAACCCTATTCTGGAGCAGCTCGACACTTGGCGGTACCTCGCTCCGCTGCTACCCCGTGCCTCATAAAAGGTTTAGATCATAATAAATTTTATTGATACTTGGTAATTTTACGCTCAATAAAATAATTTGCAGAAACGTATCGTTTTCTTTTTCACTAGGTAGGTAGGTAGGTAGGTAGGTAGGTACTGTACTAAAGCAGTTTAAAAATCTGCTGGACATGCTATTTCATATCGTAACTGGAGCAATAAAAAATCATAGATAGGTAGTAGGTTCTTAAGGTTAATAGGTAGGTACATAGTTAAATATTGTACCCGTTATGAATTTGCTCTTTGCTCATGCCACTAGATGGAGGGATATAAAGCGCCCCCGTAGGCCTATACGAAAAAGGGTAGGTCTACAATTCATTAATTAATTGGCAAAAATTGCATAGTATCTACCTAATAAACCTTAATTAAACTTACACTGGTACCTTACTAAGTGGTTGTAAGCGATGTGGTAGAAAAGGGGCAGGTTAGAATAAGACAGCCCTGTAGGCTAAGGAGAAAAAAACTTACCAACCTACATTAGATATACATTTTTTTATAAGATCGCGGCGTTGTCGATAATACAATAATTATTATGTGTTCCGTTTGACGTCTGAAGTCCATTATGAGAGGGCATCGTCTTGTTCCACGCCTTGTCGCTAGATGTCGCTACATTTCCGTCACGTGACCCCGCCTCGAGCGCCACCTGTAGCTAACTTACTTGTCCTACTCGAACTTTGTCACGAAGCAAGCCGCCATCTTGATGTCTTTGTTGCGTCGTTTTTACAACCGTACGCATGGTCGTTAGATTTTTATTTAAAATCAATCTTCTTTCATATTAGTTTCGATTTTATATTATTTTAACTTTCGAGATTAAAGTAGAAAGTTACTTGAATTAAGTTATTTATTTAAATCCGTTACGTGAACACGTGTTAAAATGGACACTGAGAAAATTACCGCACTACCCGCGGATGTGTTTAGTGATCGTGAAACAACGCGTGTACGAAAGGATGCGCCGACGTCTTCAGGCGAGCCAGGATCAGCGAGTTCAAGTTCAAGTTCGAACGAGGATGAGGAGCCGCCGCCAAAGAAACGGCGCCATCGTGATAGCCGCAGTCGATCACGCGACTCCGTGCGCGAAATGGACCGAAGGTTTGAATTACTGTCCCATCAGTTGGTGAGTCACGTTAATAATATTCTGAGTGCAAATTACGCTGCCATGCAACCCAGTGCATCCTATTCTGCTACTATGCCTGCGACTGGAGCGAGCAATAATTTATTAGACGATCCATTTTTACGACCGCCTGTTTTGTCGAAAGATATTGCTGAACTGGATGTGTCTGTTAAAGAACCCGCCGTGCCGAAAGCGAACCCGGATCGGGTTGCTAGGTTGGCTTCTATGCAAAGATTTGACTCTCCAGATTGGAACTCTGTGCGGTATACTGAGGTTCAAAAGAAATATGCCGCTTTTCCAGCGTTCACAGAGCTAAAGGTAAATGAGGAGTTGAGACATCTAGAAGATCCGTATGCTCCGCTTAGGTGGTTTCAGATGGAACGTAGTTTTGCCGCTTTATCAAACGCCTTTTTAGCGCAAAATGAGTTTGTTAATTTAGTTGCGTAGTTTAATCGATTGGTCTGCAACACCGGATGCGCAATTAACTTCGTCTTCAATATACGACAAATTAAAAGAGCTGTTTGGTAATGATTCTGATTATAAGACCGTTTCTCATGACATCTTACAAATAATTTGCGGGAAACGTGCAGAGGTTCTAGAACTACGGCGTAAGGCACTCCTTAAGGGATTAAAAGGAAAGTATATTCGTGAAGATATTGAAAAAATTCCACCATCTGCGGAATACATATTTAACCCCCAGGGTTTGGCTGCTTATTTACAAAAAATTGGGGGTATTAATAAGTTAGACAAGGATACCGTTACACAACCCAAGACCTCGGCGCGTTCGAAATCGCCGGTGCGTTCTAAATCACCAGTAGCTACTACTTCCCGTGAAAAGTCCTTTCGTTTCCAACAAAATAAAGCGAAACAAGGAAAAAATAAGAAGCGAAATTTCGATGAACACGACAAAAAGAAAAGAGGGGGGCGAAAAGATCAGCTTAATAGAAATAGACACAAATGACTCGAGGGGGTTTTCGGGCGGCTGTCTAATGCTTTATCAAAAAGTGTGGGCCAAATTAAGTCCTCCCAAAACAATCCTGAAATTAATTTCTGCTGCCCGCATACCGTTCAGTCAGACACCGCCTTTAATCTTTCCAACATCGGACATTTTAAAAAGATTTCAGACTCCAAGTTCTGTTACAATGACTTTAGAAATTCATGCCATGATTCAAAATCAAATTCTCGAGCCCGCGCCGTCAACTCCATCTTTCATATCCCCACTTTTCATTATAACGAAGAACAACGGAAAAAATCGTGTGATTTTCAATTTGAAAGCATTAAATCAATTCATAAAACCAAAGCATTTTCGCCTATTCCATCATCATCGAATGCCAATTTTTTTACAAATGGGGGATTGGATGGTGAAGCTCGACCTAAGCCAAGCATATTATCATCTGCCAATAATGCAAGGTCACCGTTGCTTTTTACGGGTCAGTTACGAGGGCCAGTTGCTGCAAATGACATGCCTACCATTTGGGCTCGCAGCGGCACCGAGAATGTTTGCTTCGGTCACAAATTGGACCGCCGAAATGTTACGCAGAAAGGGTCTTCGCCTGGTAGTATATTTAGACGATTATATAATAGTCCATCAACACAGAGAGACGTTGAAAACGCATGTCCACATTGCCATAGAGTTCCTGACCAGACTAGGTTGGAATATCAACATGGACAAATCTATAGTCGTCCCAACGAGGTCAATAGAGTTCCTGGGAATCGTCTGGGACACGCAGAACAACATAAAAAGTCTACCTACGGACAAAGTGGAAAGAGTCCGCCAGTACCTAATGACTCTCTTAACAGCAGGCAGTTGGACCCTCAAGCAGGCGCAACGCCTCTTAGGGTATCTCAACTTTGCGACCTTCGTCACCCTCCGGGGAAGGTTGCATTGCCGTACGCTACAGCGCCACAGCAATCGTCTACAGAAGAGCTCACGCCGGCCCAGTGTGTTCGGGGACGAGGTACGAAAAGAACTAGAATGGTGGCTAAACAAGGTCGATCAGAAAACAAAGATTCACCCGGAAAAGCTACCAGTCAATTACTTAGTTACAGACGCCTCCGATATTCAATGGGGAGCCTTGGTAAACAACAACACACTGAAAGGCAGTTGGAGTCAAAATCAATTGGGATGGCACTGCAATTTAAAAGAAATGTATGCAGTGATAGCTGCCATCACGTCACATGCGAGGGTTCTAAAAAATTCAACCGTTATCTTACAGAGCGACAACAAGACTGTAGTGTCGTATATAAAGAACCAGGGCGGAACAAAATCTCAAAGTCTTTTGGACTTGACCAAGCAACTTCTGACGTTGATAGACAGTCTGAACGTTGTACTTCTCCCTCACCATCTACCGGGACTGTACAACACGGAAGCCGATCATCTCTCGCGCAATCGCGCCGGCTCCGAATGGCATCTTCTGAGCGAGGGGACATCGAAAGTATTCAAGCTGTGGGGAACACCAGACCTAGACCTGTTCGCCTCAAAAGACGCTCACGTCGTGTCGAAGTATGTGTCGCTAGACTTATCAGACTCGAACGCTTACTTTCACGACGCTTTCAGCAGATGTTGGACATACGATCTTGCCTGGATCTTTCCTCCGCCAAGTCTGCTTCCTCGTGTGCTACACCACCTCAACTCGGCGAAAGGCAGATTCATAATAATAACACCCAAGTGGAAGAAACCCTTTTGGCGTCCAGATCTGAAGAGCCGCGCCCTAGCACGTCCCATGAAAATAAGGAACCTGAATATAGTACTAATGGACACAGTGACGGGTCGCCCTCCAGCTCAAGTGCACAACCTACAGCTGGAAGCTTGGCTGATTTCGGCTGGGACACCTTAACAGAACGTTGGTCTACTGAAGAAAAACAGCTTTTGTCGACATGTTGGAGGGCTTCTACACTTAAAACTTATACCCCCATATGGAACAAATGGTCACAGTGGTGTAGTCAACATAACTTAAACTGTCGTCGCCCGGCACCTG
The DNA here is from genome assembly GCA_947859195.1 of Drymonia ruficornis. Lineage (NCBI taxonomy): Eukaryota > Metazoa > Arthropoda > Insecta > Lepidoptera > Notodontidae > Drymonia > Drymonia ruficornis. The sequence continues at coordinate 16,523,425 of OX401904.1, forward strand.
CCGAGGTAGCTAGGTATTTAGCTAAACTATTTCTTACAGATAAACTAGCATATCGTACTATTCTTGTCCATAAATCGGTTATAGCATCAGTTTGTGAGACATTATCCGATATTAAAATATCTTCAAATAATTTAGTTAAGCATAATTATACTAAAAGCAGTGTCATTAGCTAGACCAATTCCACCAAAGTTGCCAATATGGGATGCGAGAATTGTAATTCAGTTCTTGAAAAATACAAGTCCCAATCCTTTCAGTTTATATGAAGTTTCTAGACGTACCGCTACGATCCTTTTGTTAGTCTCGGGCCGTAGAGTCCATGATTTGACTCTTTTACATTGTGACTCCAGACATCTGGTCGATAATGGGGATTCAATGACCTTGCATCCTGTATTTGGTTCCAAAACTGATTCAGCGTCATACCAACAGTCAAGTTGGACTTTATTAGCGTCACCGGATAGAAATACAAATCCTTTGTTTTGGCTCAGATCGTTAATTAATATATCCAGAAATATTAGAGGTTCTCTGACAAATTTGTTTATCACTACTAGGGAGCCTCGTAGACCGGCCACTACTGTTATCATAGGTGGCTGGGTTAAGCGAACTCTTTCTGATGCCGGAATAGAGGCTACGCCGGGTAGTTTTCGGTCAGCAGTCTCATCTCTAAACTGTTTAGAAAAGTACCCATTAAACGATATTTTAGCCAAGGCTAACTGGCGCCATGAAAACACTTTTAGAAAATATTACTACAGAGATGTAGATCATAGAGGTCTTAACAATAAATCGGAGAAGTCACTCTCTAAATATTTTGCAGCTACACATTAAGGGTTGTCATTTACAACATTGAAATAAGGTTTAAAGATTTGATTATTTAAATCAATACCTATATTTTTTATTAAACCAATCATAATTTTTGTGAAAATCAACCAAAACTAGGAGGTTCTTTACGTTTCTTACTTAGGTTTTCTATGTCTGAGTTATACTGATTATAATTTAGAGTTTTGTTTTCTTTATATAAACAATATAATCACATTGTTGCGTTTTATTATGCAAGCCACCAGGAGATAACAAACACGTCTCTCATAATGGACTTCAGACGTCAAACGGAACACATAATATAAAAATTTTACCTTAAAATAAAATTTGTATTATGTTTCCTGAGACGTCTGAAGTCCAAATAATGTCTTCCTGGTGCTCATACCATCATCATTATCATTATGAGCCGAACAATGACATCAAGATGGCGGCTTGCTTCGTGACAAAGTTCGAGTAGGACAAGTAAGTTAGCTACAGGTGGCGCTCGAGGCGGGGTCACGTGACGGAAATGTAGCGACATCTAGCGACAAGGCGTGGAACAAGACGATGCCCTCTCATAATGGACTTCAGACGTCTCAGGAAACATAATACAAATTTTATTTTAAGGTAAAATTTTTATATTATTTTGGGGGCTACCAACTACTCAATAGATGTGTCCATATGGCGCGCATGCCTCACTCGAGCACTCATATTATGACATTACGTCTATGCGTTCCGACGTCAAAAGTGAGTGCTCGCGCGAGGCATGCGCCTGATGAAGACGCAGCCAATAGATGTGTCCATATGGCGCGCATGCCTCACCCGGGCACTCATATTATGACATTACGTCTATGCGTTCCGACGTCAAAAGTGAGTGCTCGCGCGAGGCATGCGCCTGATGAAGACGCCGCCATTAATTACAATCTGACAATTAATTTTATGATTAGCAGGGAACTGTAGGTGTATGATAAATAATATTGTCCTTGAAGTGCTTACCTATTAGGTATAGGTACCTATTTTTATAGAGTCCCAATAGTTAACCATCTATCATTCTATCATATAAGTTAAAAAAATAATTAGTACACAACTAAATAAAATTACAATAGATAACATTTATTAATGGATAAGCTTAGTTCGGTACTTGTGTAGCCTAACTGAAATCATTTTACACTTCAAACTCGGTATGCAGGTGACGACTTCGGCACGGTAGGCACTATAGCATTTTCTTCATGAGATAACTACCACACTTCACGGCATGTTCCCGTGATATCCATTTGTAAACCGTCGGGGCATTGGTACCAACTTGGAGAGTCCTCTACATTCGAGCGCATCGCCACAGTCTCCTCCACAACTATCGGCAGATCTAGGTCTTGATTCAATGAGTACGGGCGAGAGAGCACTCCGCACGCCAATACAAGCAACACACAGAAACTTCGATACATTTTGTAAGAACAGTTGTTTTGTAGGTACAGTGTGCAGTGCACGAGTGCGAACCAACTGAGGATTTGTGAATAAATTTGAATCGCAGTAGGTACCTACTGAGATTATGGACTTCCTTCGCCCACACAATTGAGCTCGGTGCTGGTACCTACAAAACGAATTTTATCACGTCATGGATGTCCTTTATCCGGGATCTGTTCTGGATGTCATGCTGATAAGCGTTGTTGCATTGGGCATTAACTTTCATCCAGGGGCGTGGCCACCGCCGTATCAATGATACGGGGCCCCCGGGCCACAGGGGCCCCGAACGTGTGTGAAAATTCTTTACCCTCATTTGGGCCCCCGAACAAATTTGATTACGGGCCCGTCTAAGGCAAGCTATATACGCCACTGCTTTCATCCGAATCAATGGTGCTTTTGACGATTTGTTGAAGTTGAAGGTGCAAAGCTGCAGCCAATTCTCTGCAGGTACTGTATGTACTTACCTACTGGCTGGCTCGAACGGGATAGCATCACCCAGCTGGGTTAGGTTCTATAGGCAAGTAAATTACTCGTAAGTACATACCTACCTAGTTAATAATTTGATTTAATGCAATTAAAATAAAATTGTAGTAAACCAAGATATATATCATTATAGGTACTTACTAGTAGGTATGTAGATAGGTATAACTATGAAAAAATAACTTAATTATATTTTCTTATGTTTATTTCAAAAGTCATATAAAATATTTAAACCACCTCCCGTAGTTAGTTAATTTAGCACTGGTTAATTGGTTAGGTTCTTTCTTATAGATATTTAACTTAAAATAGACTATACAATTCTTGAACAACATTTAGTAACATTAACACTATGATCACAACTTTAATCTTGTAAGTTTCACTTATTATTAGAGATCATGTTCACATAAAGCAACGTCCATTATAATTTTTAAGGTGAAATAATAATATGGTAACTAATAATGGCTAAATAACTTTCACGTAGGCAACACTAATGCATAATGCTGTTGATTGTCAGTAAATTAACCCTTTGTATGCCAGACCACAAATCTACATAAAACACAATTGATTACCGATTTTTCACAGCATACCAGCAGTTAAACAGCCATGTTCCAAACATTAATTAAAAGTGCTCCAGTTTACAGCCAACTAAGACTGACCGGGACTGGGTCTGAGATGTAACTCTTTCATATTACACAGCTTTATCCCTATCAATAAAATTGGATAATTGTTTTCAACTACAGCATAGCACCTATGAAATTAGATAATTTATCATAAAATCATCCTACACCAATCAAATAAAAACTGTCACTTTTCAAAGTCAAAGTCAAAGTCAAAGCGTTTATTTTGTTTAGGCCTACGGGGGCACTTACAAATTGTCATTTTACATTTTTTCCTTAAATTCTACTGCCGGATCGGAAACGCGACCTCGACTGAGAAGATCCGGCAAGAAACTCAGCGGGCTTGTCTTTTTTACATTGTTTTTTTTTTTATCGCCATTTAAGTATTTTAATACAATGTAATTTGGTAAATAGCTCCAGTGTGCTGCCTTCCGAAATAAGCAAGGCAAGACACGCTACACTTTAATATGACACTGTTATTAACAAAGTGAATTTGAGCGATCAGTCCCAAACTGATTTATCTTCCAAGTAATCCGAGATTTTGTAATAGGCCTTTTGACAGAGTTTAGTTTTAACTATAGTTTTAAACTTATTAACAGGCAAATCTCGGATTTCTTTAGGAAGTTTGTTGTAGAAGCGTATGCATTGTCCTACAAAGGAATTACTTATTCTGTGGAGACGAGTTACATGTACGGATAGCTTGTGTTTATTCCGTGTGTTTATCGAATGAGCATCGCTCCTTTTTTCAAAGTTGTTGTCATTTTTCTTAACATAAATTAGGTTTTCATAGATAAATTGTGACACCACGGTTAGAATATTTATTTCTTTAAATTTTTCTCTGAGGGAGACTCTAGGAGCTAGGTTGTAAATAGCTCTTATAGCTCTTTTCTGCAGTACAAATATAGAATTTAAATCTGCAGAGCACCCCCAAAGCAGTATGCCATACGACATTATGCTATGGAAGTAACTAAAATAAACAATTCTAGCCGTGTCTACATCAGTTAAGTGCCTAATTTTTTTAACAGCATATGCCGAGAACTCAATTTTAGTACTAGTACAACTTTTAGTACTAGGTTCATGCCTACTTACCTACCAAACTATTAAATTTATAATAAGTCAATGCATTGTATTAGTTGTTACATGATAAAACAACATTGATAAGAAGTTCTTAGAACTAACAGACGGCAGGCTATTCATTACACATAAGTAAAAGGCTTCAAATACATATAATTTGTATAATGACTGACAGTTTCTAGTTGAAAATGAGGAATAAACTGGGTTTGAGGGATAAGTGGGTGTATTATTCTCTTGGCGGTGGTGGCGCATGGCGTTCCCGTGGCGGTGGCGGCGGATGGCGCTCGCGCGGGGGCGGCGGGGGCTGTGCGGTGGCACGCCGCGGCGGCGGAGGAGCCTGCCTCTGCCGGGGCTCCGGTGGCGGATGCCGTTCGCGTGGCTGAGGGGGCACTCGAGTCTCTGGGTTCATGCTAATTCAACACAAACAATTATAGGTACTATATACTACACAAGAGGGACATATAAGATGAAATTTTATATTATCTAGGCACTTTAGGTAAGTATAGGGTATAATTTTATCCTGTCAATATTAGAACTGCGTAAACGACATGTGATACATACCTTTATAGTACTTTGGATTATGTCACAAACTAAATAGTGATACGATGTGTGTTTCGATGAATAAAATACAATATAGAAAGAGGATTGATAATAGAAGAAAAGAAAAGAATAGTGAATACTGAATCCTGAATCAAATAAACAAAGATCAGGGTTGCGAACTCCTAAAACAAAACACCCCTAAAATCAAGATGAAATACCCCTAAATAACCCTAATAAATGCAATAATCAAAAGCGCCAAATAAAACCCTAAATTGTGTACCTAATCATGGGTATTGTTTGAAAGAGTTTCCTCTTTTATTAAGGTAAATAAAATAGAATTAAAGATCTACATTATAGATAATAATTGTTAGTAAATCGTTTAAGTAGGTACCGACTTGGCGTTTCATTTGAGCTTTCGGAATTCTCGAAGGCATACATGTTTACATTATAAGTCTGCAACATTTTAATAAAATACTTTACAAGGAGGACAACTCGCATAGTACAAAAGACGTTTTGCCTTTTTTTACTTGTTTTGATCAGTCAAATTAGTGGTGCATGAAATATTATTCATGGCTCTAAAATAGCCCTAAATTTTTCTGGGCCCTAAACAAAGCCCATGCATGTTTCCGCCCTAAATTTGGGGCTAGAAGCCCTAAGTTGGTAACCCTGATAAAGATGTAAGTCTGTTTGTCACCTGTCATGACACACCAATCCTGCCAGCCAAGTACTATCGATCAGCTGTGTACCAATGACGAAAGGCGAAACCCCAAAACATCCCTGAGTAGGCTCTTCAACCCTTTTTAATTTTATGGTCCTGTATTTATTTAGGTTCATGGGCCAGGGTAATCAAGCGACATCTAGCGAGCTGATTTTTTGCCCACATACTGATGTGTCACTACCCTAGTTTAAGAGCTTATTACACCTTCCTAAATTTAGTCACTAAATTTAGAACCTAATTTATAAAGCTTCTGATTCATGGATGTATAAGCTTGGTCGAAGTTCTGATTATTTAGGATTCTAACTTGCTAAATGCGATTACACTTGCCTAAATTCAGTCACGACTAAATTAAGTAGCCTAAATTTAGGAAGTGTAATAAGCTCTTAAGTCGGTTCACTGTCCCTGCACAGATTTTGAGTTCAGTGACATCTGTTGACATAATACGAAAGGTAAAACGGAAGTCATCTATTGATAAAGCAGTGTTCTACCATAGACAAAAAAATTGCCACGGTAAAAAAACTGCCATTACTGTGGGTATTTCCTTATTTTATACAAGAGAAAAATTAAACAATAAGCAGCCTTCCAGAATTTTATTTAAGTTTTATCTGTAGTTTCAATACTAATTCCTTGACTCTCATAAATCTCTTGGCTAAATTAATTTGAAAACACAACTTTAACATAATGTCAGGGATATTTTCAGCTGTAGAATGAACACACTTTTAGAATGAAGGAAATGAATGGAAATGAAGAGCGAGATGCTAAATAATCAGTGAAGAACAAAAACTACGAATGAAAAGTGATTTCGGAGAGAAAAATTGAAGCCTTTTCATGTGATTTTGTGAATTTGTGTTTGTGCAAAATTCATTGTAGACTGTGTTTTGTATAATATTTTTGGAGCAAAGTTCCCAAAAAAACGTACCGCTTGGTAGTAATATGAGTAATGTTACCAACCAAAATGGAACAGGTCTAGAGCAGCAGGTCTGTACCTCATGTAACTACATGCACTTGGTATTGATTTTCTCAAAATTAGATGGGCCTTTATGTCTAGGTGTCATTGTCTTATTATGCACACCATCGAACTAGTAGTCTTCTAATTCATGAAACATCTCATTTTACCGTAAAACCATGCATCACCTCAATATTCTAAGTGCTTTACGTGTCTCGGAATAACCAACATGGCGACTCAGTTCTTCTACTTCTATGGTATCTATTTCATTGATTTTGTAGAATTTGCTATTTGAGCAGGTAATGGCAATGTGCTCACTTGTATCGCTCACAGTAGTTTTCCAAAGTGCGAACGAGTGAGGTCATTGTCACGCTATATTTGCGTGTCATGGCGGGAGGAAATAAAATATTTCGCAACTAGATATGTAAGTAGGTACCCACGCTAGAAGAGTAGAGACTTATCTAGGGTCATATAACGGTATGTTGATTTCCATGTAGGCAAAAACATACCAACCTATTTTTGTGTGAAATTGATTTTTTTATGAATCATGTAATAATAGGTACCTAAGTACTCAGTATTTTGTCATGCTTCTGTAGCCAAGGCAGCATGCCTAATTTGCAATGGGTAGTTGTATAGAGGTGACATCATTGTAATGTTTGATATTTCACCAATCTGTTATTTTCTGTAATTGCATGCAAACAGCTTTCTTTGTTCTGGTTCAAAGCACACCTTCATTGCCATTTCTGTATATAGTTCCCTGTGTTCATACCTAATTCATTACTTATAAATATATTCATTCCCTGTGTGTGCTGTCCGTGGCTCAGGTTTACCCCAAGTACAGTCACACATCCATGGGTTAAAAACAGCCTTTCTAGTTTACTCATTTCGTTCTTGGGATTTCTAGTTGATGAGTGGGTGGGGCGAATTAGTTTCATTAGCTATATGTTGAAGTTTCTTTAGGATTTTCTTTTTTAAATAAAATGTTATATTACCTATGTATCTTTAAAATCATAGTTGTTGTTCTGAGTATACAAAATCACTGTTCATACATATCACATCATTTATATGCAATTAATATCTTTTGCTTTTGTTCTAACACAGCTGTTTGTAAACACTGATATTTATGACACATATTTTATAATGTTATCAAACTATTTTGGGGTATGAAACCTCAGGACACATTAATACAGAACACATTGTTGTCTCTATTTTTTGTTGTCATCAAATAGAGTACAGGTTATATTACAATACAGTTAAACACATGTTATGTGTAAAGTTTTGGTCAGTGAAAACCTAGGTTTACATACACATGTTTTATTATGCACTATTGGGTGCATCCAATAGTGGTGAGTGGCACACCCAAGCAATGATTGCTATTATGACATTATGTCCAGTGTTGGGCAAAATAAAATTTCAGAACAGTTGGTCAGGAACGCAAGATGTGGTCACACGTCAAATCTTATTGTTCGGACCAGCTGCTCCCAACATTTAGATGCAGGCGTTGAGTGTTTATCATTTATTCATGAACAGTAACCTTGACTTTAGTTTTCTTCAATCCTTACATACACTAAACTGTATAACTGAAATTGACCAATTTGTCTGTGTCTTACATTATACCTGTATATGTCATCATTTTCCACTGACCTATTTTTTATATACAGGGTGAAATCTAAATCGTGGGCATTATTTTAAACTCTATATGACTATACACATGGTTCAGAATATTTTGGGAAGCTAAATAAAAAAATCAATTCAATAAAAAATATTGCTCGGGTAAGCAAATAAGCAAACCATTTAACTGTTATACCTTACCTGGGTAATAAATTTTTATCAATTGATTGTTGATTAATATTCCCTAAATATTCTGAATCATGTGTAGAATCACTGTTTAAAATATTGCCCATGATTTCGATTTAAGAGGTATTCGCCCAGTATATTAAGAGGGCCTACCTTATAGTACCACTAATACCGAAATTAACCATCAGCTATTACTCAATATTCTAGCCTAGAATATTGATCATATTGAATATTGGTGTTATTGCAGCTTGCTGGTCTGGACTTGCAGCCTCAGGCTAATAATAAGACTACTGGCCGCTACATCCCTCCGCATCTGCGCAGGCAGTTGCAGGGAAGCCCTTCACAAGGTAATTACAAACTCATTGTTATAAAACTATTATGCTACTTCCTAATGGCTCTTATACACTATGCTGGCGGCTCGATCCCCGTGCTTGCCGGCGTGCGGCCATCAAAATCGGCGAGCGAGCCGTACAAAGAAAATTAAACGAAAGTGGAAAACGCTAGCAGCATGTGTGTAGGGGCTTTAAGCTGCACCTTTTAACTTTACTTGGTGGGTAGCACGTGATTTGCTTGGTTTATTTGTCTTATAAACTGTACTCACGCCAATGTTGCAGTTGCTACAACAGCTAATTAAGAAGGCTGAAGTGATCTCTGACCTTAAATAAACACTTTTACGATTAAGTAGTTAATAGAATAATTTAGTGAGTTTCATTATAGCAGTATTTGTTATACTATGTATACCTGGGTTGCCGCAAAATAGTTAAATCAGCCATTCCATAGGGCGACTAGCTTGTTCTTTAAATAGCGGCGTTCAGTTAAATGGGTTAAGTTAGCTCTATGTCCAGCGAGTTGGCTGGTTGAAAGGTGATTCGTAAAAAGCTGAATCAAAAGCCACCGGGTAATTTAAATTTAGTAACTTTTTTGCCACTGTAGCTCTCCTGCAGAATTCCTCTATGGAATATAGCAACAACAGCTGACAAAGTGTGTATTGTTTTTTTAGGAAAATGCCTTGTTTATTTGTAAGATTTCTTTGTTTGAGTGATTTAACTATTTCGCAGTGACATATGTATGTAGTTGAGTAATTCAGTTAAGTTTATTAGCGTATAGCACTTTAGATAGGTTTTCACCAGGGTTGGATTTTTTTTTTTTTTTTTTTTTTTAAACTAACAGTTCAAATTGTTTTAAACAAGTGTTTCTTTTGTTTTATGTTTTTTTTTTCTTTTAAGTAAAGGCCAATAATTTCAAATCAATTAAACCTATAATATTTAATTTCTAGACTATTTTTAAATTCGCTATAGTAAATACATATTCACAAAAATCTATCAATGGATAAACATTTTATATTGAGTATCTCGTAGGTATCTCTAATCATCACTGAACGCTTTACATTCAACCCCTTATGTTCTAATGTTCATTTTAATAGGGGGAACCCCTATATTTATAATAAGGGGAATACCCACTAGTCCATTGAATTACTTTCTTTCGACGGCTGACATAGGGACTTTCCTAGCGGGACTTTACCGGTGGCCGGCGGGGAATTACCATGAACTATGAATTCTTCTACTATAAATAGTATATGATTGCCTACCTTCCTAATATTTTATTTTCATTAATAATTCTGTGACTGATAAATTGTCAACTCCAGGACACAAAAAGCAGGCAATTTGCGAACAATTCACATCGATTTCTCAAGAAAATACCACACTGAGGAATCCTAAATCCTAAAAAAACATTTATGTTCATTTATTTCCATTCATTCGTAATGAAAAGTAGATTTAAACCTTGTTTTAATTTTTAAATGTTGTATACATTGTTTAAAACTTGTTTTTCTGTGTTTTTAAACATGTGTAAATGTAACGTCACGACTTTTATCCCCATTCGGGGGTAGTCAGAGGCTTGAATGGTCATACACCACCACATTGTGGAGGTATTAACCAACTCAAAGCCCACGTTTCACCAGATAGCCAGAAACCAACGTGACAGGTGGTGAACCTTGTCGCCGTGTATACAGGAACTGACTATTACCTAATCCCGAGGGATAGGTAGGTTTCCTCACGATGTTTCCCTCACCGTCAGCGAACTGTAATTTATGCACATAGATGAAAATTCATCCATTGGTGCATGCCCCACCAGGGATCGAACCTGGGACATTCTGATTGCTAGCCCAACCTGTTCACCCCTAGGCTACAGTCGCTCTCGCTCTCGCTCTCGTAATAAAAAACATGGTTTTAATTCAGATTGTTTTAAACAAGTGCTTTAAAACAACTTGTTTTAATCATGCCAACCCTGGTTTTCACTGCTTTTCACTTATTCCATGATCAAGAGATGATTCATAGTTTCTGGATTGTCAGTGGAAATTGAATTGTAGCATCAGTATCAGTAGATGGGGATCGAACTTTGAGTGAGACCTCTCCCAGGTGAGCCATTGGTAAAAGAGGTAAAGTAAAGAGGCCATAAAAAAAAACAGTGGCGCGCCCAAGAACCTTGAGTGAGACCTCTCCCAGGTGAGCCATTGGTAAAAGAGGTAAAGTTAAGAGGCCATAAAAAAAAACAGTGGTGCGCCCAAGAACCTTGAGTGAGACCTCTCCCAGGTGAGCCATTGGTAAAAGAGGTAAAGTAAAGAGGCCATAAAAAAAACAGTGGCGCGCCCAATCAATCATTTCTGACGTCTGACCATGGAGACAATGTCATAAAATGATTGCTCGGGCGCGCCGCTCGCCTCTTCTAGACGCTCCCATTGGACGGTTATAATTAAGGGCCTGTTTCATAATCTCCAAGCTTATTCTTCAAAGAAAGACAATTTGTTAGTTTTTTTTTTTTCATTGAATATTTGTTAAAACCACACACGTATATCTAAATAGATGCGGCAAGTGTATGTACTGAGCGTGCCAAAATGCGTGTAAAAGGCAGTGCATTGCACTGCTTTGATGCAGTTTATACAGTCCGCGCTCCACCGCTGTCGGTGCCGGACGTCATACGACATTTAAAATAGTGCCTAGTTGAGCCGTATTGAGCTGTAAAAAATCCACAAGAAAAGATGGCCGAGATAAAATAATAAAAGGCTCAAGTAGGTAGAAAAAAAGTGGCATGCTTAGTTTTTCATACAAAACGAGGAACATGCGTTATCTATTTAGATCTATCTGTCTGTGGTCAAAACATCAAATTTATTTGCAGAGTAAACTTTGACGATTGTGGAACAGGCCTTAAGTAACTTCTACATATATTAATTAATCTCATACTTAATGTAACATGTGATGATGTGACCAAAGTATGTGTGAGGGGAGGGTGTTGGGGGAGGTGGGTGTCATTATCAGCATCATTGTATGTGTTAAGTCTTCATATTTTTTAACAGGTTGAAGATAACATTTAAATTGTTGCCTAACACAAATCTCTCCAGACTACCTTTTTATTTATGAGCATAGATTCAATAGATAATATCTGTAAGGTCAAACAGTTATACACTTTTGATTGAGCCTTTCCTCACTGTCCTCTAAGCCGTGTGGACGTTATTGATCAATGTAAAACTAGGTCACTGTTTGATTAAAAATTCGGAACATTCTTATCATTCCCTTATCAATAAAGATTCATAAAATAGTAATAATATAATACATAATGTACTATATGGTTAACTTTAATAATATATAATAATAATGATACCGTGTACAAAGCTGCTAGGTACATAAAAAATACATAAGACTTATAATATTTAACGTAAAGACCATCGTGAGATCCATCGAAAATGTTCTCTATACAGGTAATTTTCGATGGTCCCGTGATCCCGTACTTATTTGCTAAGTTGGGTCTGTTTGGCGCCGAGCGCTCAAGTTACACGGCCACCACTGTATTTTTGGAAGAATGAGAATAAAAAGAAAAACAAATCACCAGGGCCCTAAATCTGCTAATTTTTTACCAATGAAAATCCACTGCGATCATTAATAGCAGCCTCTGGCCGACCGCCAAGAATTTACAATTTACGATGAAGAATTAATGATCAGTGGATTTGATAAAAAAAATGCCGACTTGTGGCCCCAGATGTCGCTTGATTGGACTGGGAAAACATTATGTAGGTATCACTTCACTTCTGTCGGTGACTACAAATCGTCCAACATGACGCTATCCTTGCGACTTTTTTACATTTATATAGAAACGGATTGTCATTTTCGAACTTATATGAGACATTTCACTAAAGAAAATCGTTGCCACATGAAGGCGCACGTCTCCAAACATTCAATTAGCGTCAGTGACCTGTGGCTCTGTGTCAAAATTATTGAATAAATTCCCCAACAGGCACTATTTCTTCTAACCCAGGTCATCCATCATCGAGAGTATTAATATTTAAATAAGCATTAGATTTTTAAAAGCTGAAAACCAATTTCCTGGCTGAGATTGAGCATTTTAGAGATAAGAATAATATTGTTTAATAAACAATCCACTGTAATTTATTTCAAACAGTGGTTATGTTATTTTATTTATATTATGGTGCTGTATTTCCCGGCCTGCAATGTTGCGTAACAATTATTTGTAGAAAGTAGGTCATTACGTTGATCCTCTTAGAAACTATGTTAGGTCTTAGCATCTCCATTCTAGATTTAGAGCATATATTATCTGTTGCATTACAAATCGTTTTGTAATGAGCCTACCGCGGTCAGCTGTGAACAAGTGAGATATTTTTTTCTCATTTACTCATGACTATCTAAAAAATACAGGACCATTTGATATGTCAAAATTCGAGAGTTAAGCCACAGCGGACGTGCTAGGCCTACTAGCCCTAGAATCTAGTAATCATGTAAGTTATATAAACATTTTCATTTTATTAACATATTGAGTCTAATATTAATTTATTAGACTCGGACGCTTCTTTATGTGCAGCGGAAGAGTCTAAGCGACCAAGCTTAGACAGCCGTCCAGCCGAACAGAAGGACGGTCGGTCATCATACGGAGGCAGCTCTAGAGGCTACGACCGTGGTGGTCGGCGCGACGACCGCGAGCGTGACCGCGAACGTGACAACGATCGCGCGAACGAGTCGCGATTCCCGCGCAGGGACCGCGGTACGTACTTTTCTAGGGTTCCGTAGTCAACCTAAGGAACTCTTATAGTTTCGTCGTGTTTATCTATATGTCATAGGTTTCTTATTCGAAGAATATTAGGTTTATATGACTGAAAGGCACACTTATAGATATTTGTTACTGCTACAGAGATATGTACTCAAATCTTAAAAACAACATTGTTCTAGGGTGTGCCTCCCTTACATAGTAAGTGGGGATGAAAAATGTATTTTTACCTACCACCCCAAGGGAGTTGCTTAATAGGTATTTTAAAATCATTATAAGGTTTCTTAAACAGTTTTTTTTTCTAATTAAGCATTGTTTAAGAAATTTTGAGTTATAAAGTCGATTTAGGTTGATGTAAAAAACTGATTAATCTAACAACCTGAAATACTATGCAGACAAATCATGAAAAAATCTGTTTACTAGCCGTTTCTGAACAAACTTAATAGTTAGAGTTAAAAATGAACCGCAAATACAACTTTATTTCTTGTATTTCACGACTTTCGTTATCTTACATTATCGATATTAAAATGGCTACGGAACCCTACATTGTGCGCGTCGCGACACGCACTAGCCCGGTTTTTAAGATAGCTTGGCATGCAACCGAACTAACTTGAAGCTGCATTAGGCGTGGGCCCATGTTGCGGTACTATTAACGTGTTGACATGGCGATATAGTATTTCACATGAGTTGAAGCAAAACGGTGTCCACGTGGAGCATCTCGTATCAAATCAACATTTCTATAAGCAAAGGTCGCGGCCACGTGTTTCTATTTGGCATCGCGCCAAATCCCTCGCGACGTGTCTTTATCCTTAAATATCCGTTTCACGTAATAAAAATAATGACATCATTTAATTCTGTAATTGGAGCATGATGATTAAATATTGACCAAAATCCTAAACATGTCAATAGTGTATCGGTCAGGTGTGATGCAGGCAGGGATCAAGGCTTTCGTTTTGGGGGAGGAGCTTCCAGAAAATTCTTGCTAAACAGAAAAAAAGTGCTTTGGTCGTGGTTATGTCGTGAGTCAAGGGGGAGGGGGTCTCCCCCTGCACCCGCGACTGTTAGTGGGATTTAGACCCGCGACCTTGTTTGTTGTGTTACAACTCGTTTACCGCTAGGCTATTGGTGGGGTATGCTAAATTCCTAATATTAAATTAAGTATATTTTTTATAGTAACTCGTAAGTATAGTTCTTGCAATTCACGAAGGCGACCGGCCCTTGGTTGTGTTCGACGTGTACAATTGTGACAGTATGCTTGGGTGGAGGAGCCGTAAACGCACACATTAACACGTATACAGATACTTCTTTACACAACCAAGGGCCGGTAGCCTTCGTGAATTGCAAGAACTATACCAAATGTTTTTTTTATATTTTATGAAATATTTAATTTAATAATAAATAACAGTAAATAATTATAAAAATATTCTCTAATAAATTCAAATTAACGGATAATGACGTCACTAGTTTAAGAATTTTTAAAGTTATTTTTAAAATTATTTCACTGTTAGTTACATACTCATAAATTATTCAATAACAAAAAATAGTCAACATCCGAATTGGTTGAACAGGTCGCGATTCAGGATATCAAAATGGCGACTCAGACCGTTGGGCGGAGTCGTCGGACAGCAGATATTCTGAGCGCGGCGGCAGCGCGAGCGGCGGCGGCGGCAGCAGCGCAAGCGGCGGCGGCAGCGGACGCAGCGGCGGGCGCGAGCCGACCCGCGACATCCGCCGCGACGAGGACTTCGTGGCCAACACCAGCGAGCCGCCTCCACCGCGCAACGACCGCTGGAAGGAGCCCGAGCCGCGCGCCGACGAGCGCAACAACTCGCGCTGGCCTTCCGACGATGTACGCCGCACGGCCACCCGAGGAGGAGGAGGAGGCAGGGATGAGGTGCGTGGCGTGGCCTAGCTCACGACAAACAAAAATATACCCATAGATACTACAACTCACAGAGAACATAGATAGTAGATATGTTCTTATTAGATTTCCCTATGAAACGACGCTTGACAATTTGCGCGGGTGAAGGCACGGTTGAAGGGGTGTAGATAACGTCTACTTTACCATTTCAATCTACCAGTCAATAGCAAAACTACTCGCTTAGTTCTATGTCGATGTTAGTACGTAGTTTAACTGTTTCACACTAGATGTCACTAAGTGTAGCGTGATAAAAGATACGTTCAGAGGGTCGCCATCTAATGTCAAATATAATTATATTTGGGATGCGAACGGTGGCAAGACGTCTGCACAGGACGAACGCCAACAGCACACTGACTTAAGCCACGCCTACTGTGATGACATCAGTGTCCTAGTTGAGCCATGTGGCCGAGTTGCTTAGACCGTGTCCTTTCTGTGTGTGGTCCATACTCCAACTCATCCTGGCGCGCGGCGTTGTGTGCGTACTACCCCGCCAAGCCAACTAGGTACCTTTCAAATGTGACGTCACCCGCACCACAAGGCGGTGGCGGGTGCGGGCGGTCTGCGGGCGGGAAGCCGCATTCCATCCGAGTGCCTAGTAGTAAGCTTGCGTTGCTCGGACGACGACTGCCGTGTCACTGCCACACAATGTAAAGCTGTATACTTACAACCACACTCCCACATAGCGCCGCCCGCCAAGATGAGTTGAAGTATCTGCACCTGTTGAAGAAAATACCACGGTACAAGGACACAAACAAGTGTAGTAACTCATTTTATATGCAGTCTTATTCTAAACCCAGTACATCGTGCATCTAATAGTAGATAGTTTTGTTCGAAATACAAAGTGTACTACCATAACAGAAGTTTGAATTTGAATTGTGTTGATGATTACTTTTTCATCTCTCTGTTGAACGTTATGATTTGTTCCAGAATGATTGGACAGTCCCGCTACCTCGCGACGAGCGGGTGGAGTTGGATCTGTTTGGCACCGGCAACACGGGCATCAACTTCTCCAAATACGAGGATATACCGGTTGAGGCCAGCGGCGACCGCGTACCGGACTTCATTACCACCGTATGTATATTTCACGCAAATAAAAGGACCAATTTTTGCCACCAGGGTGGCGTTACTGTGCAGTGGAGTGTCACTTGACATTTTAGTCTCTCCCTCCCTCTCTCTCTCTCTCTCTCTCACTCACTCACTCCCTCCATCTCTCTCCCTCTCTCTCCCTCCCTCCCTCCCTCCCTCCCTCTCTCTCTCCCAAATCTTCCTGTCACAATTAACAAGTAATTTTGTTCTTCAACCGCATACAAATCACAATTAACTGTTAATTTAGACACCACATGCAATTTGCAATTAATTAATTGCAATTAAATTTTACCCAACTCTGAATGTAACCATCCACTTTGAAAAACCAAAATAGAGGCCGTATTAGTAGAGATGCTGACAGAAGTGACAGATAATGTCACCTCATCCAATCAAGTGATCCTGATGAGCTGAAAGCCTGAAACCTCTTTGCCTTGATTGATGACACAATACCCATATTTGGCTACTCTCCGTAATCCCTTCGAATCCACGTTAGCTGTTTCCATTCCATTCCATGAGAAATTAAGAGGCTTCGTTAGCTGTTTCCATAACATATTATTAACAATCTTTCAATACAGTAAACGTATTTGTTACAGTTCGATGATGTTAACCTGACGGAAATAATGCGCACGAACATATCGGCCGCTCGTTACGACAAACCGACGCCGGTACAGAAGTACGCGATCCCGATAGTGCTCGGGCACAGAGACGTGATGGCTTGCGCGCAGACGGGCTCCGGCAAGACGGCCGCCTTCCTCGTGCCCATACTCAACCAGATGTACGAGGCGGGGCCAGTCAAACACATGGGGTGAGTGCTCGACAAGGTCTGACCGATATCTCGGTCTCGGTCTTGGCCGTTCTAGGCTAAAATTTACATTTCGGTCTCGGTCTCGGCCAAAATGTTGGGAGAATCTCGGCCGTAGCCGAGACTGCGCATGACTAGAGAATTTGTGTTCGATTGTGATCGGCTCACTACGGCCTCGCTGTTAGCCGTAAAGGTACGATTCCGACGAACGCGGCACGCAGCAGACGTCAGTCGGCCTCATACAAATAATGCCGTCTGCCGTTTGCAACGAACTGCTACAGCCTCCTCTTCCAGCAAAAACAAATTTTTTGGATGCTGCGTGACTGGGGCACCTTATTTTTTACATTTTGTACGAAATTAATTAGTTTAGTAGTGATTTTGTAGTTCATATTATGTCTCGCACGGTCTCACTATGGTTATGTCTCACTATGCAGGTCTCGGGCACGGCTGAGATAAAAAAAAACAGGTCTCAGACGGACCTGAATGCTTGATGCCATGGGCTCCTTCCGTGGCCTCTCTATTCATTTATGGATACATGTTTTGTGTTGCAGGACGTTCAACCGGCGCAAGCAGTACCCGCTCGGGCTGGTGCTGGCGCCGACGCGTGAGCTCGCTACACAGATTTTCGATGAGGCTAGAAAGTTCGCCTATCGCTCCCGCGTACGCCCTTGCGTCGTGTGAGTACAGTAAAATGTAAAATTGCTTTGGATTGCGCAATAACTGACTATACTATAGACTTCCGGTGCGATGTCCTCTCGTTGACCTCTATATGAATGGCGCGATAACGGTCCAAAATTAGGTATTATAGAACATTTGACGATCGTTTGTTCGACCGAGTTCGAGCGTTGACCGCTTCCCACACTGCGTCGGGTGGTTGCGGGTTTCATTTTTATCAGGGTCAATGTTGGACATTTTTTTGCGCAATTTTCTCATTTTTGGGATCACTCCCAGGCCATTGTACGGTAGCTAGGTAGTTATAGTGCAAGCGCTTTTTTTTCAATACCAATAAGGTTCATTAACCGCACCATAACCTATGAATGTAGTCTCGGGCCGATCACGTGGTCTAGCTGCCATGGGAAGAAACAACCAGCAGGGCTAGCTCGTGTGCCAAGACAAGATTTGTCGTGGAATCGCTCTCTTACTCGATGCATAAGAGAGAATGAGACAAATAGATTTTCTCACGTTTTGTCTCCTCATAGCCGGCTGCGCTAGGCTAGGCTAGGTTCTCGAGGAGGACGTCGGCGTGGTGTAGCCCACGCCGCTGGAAATATGCGCTAGCGTTCCCGTGGACTCATCTTACACTCGGAGAAGGTCCACCGTGGGGTTTTAGCCGATAGGAGTCCGGCATAACTCGTACGCGCCCCCGGGGCGTACGGGTATCCATGAGGATTTCCCCAAGTTAAGAACAACCGGCAAAGTGCGTGTTGGATTCGCACATAAAGGGTTCTGTACCACTGTAGAATAAAAATGTCAAAAATATCAAGTTTCTGGTATGGGGACACCCTTAATTTTTAGGTTTTATTTTATTGTTCTTGTAGCGGCAACAGAAATACACATTCTGTGAAAATTTCAACTCTACCTATTACCGGTTCGTGAGATACAGCCCGCTGACAGACGGACAGACAGACACTCAGACGGACAGCGGAGTCTCAGTAATAGGGTTCCGTTGGCACCCTTTGGGTACGGAACCCTAAAAAAAGGCTAGGCTAGTTTGTATAAAGTAGAGGTGTGTGCGTGTAGATACGGCGGGTCGCCGATCCACGAGCAGTTCCGCGAGCTGGAGCGCGGCTGCCACCTGCTGGTGGCCACGCCGGGCCGGCTGGTGGACATGCTGGCGCGCGGCCGCGTGGCGCTGGACCACTGCCGCCACCTGGTGCTGGACGAGGCCGACCGCATGCTGGACATGGGCTTCGAGCCGCAGATCCGCAAGATCGTCGAGAGCCACACCATGCCCAAGACCGGCGAGCGCCAGACGCTCATGTTCTCCGCCACCTTCCCCAAGCAGATCCAAGTGCTCGCGCAGGACTTCCTCTACAACTACGTCTTCCTCGCGGTCGGACGCGTCGGATCCACCTCAGAGAATATCACGCAAAAGGTACACCTAACAAACTTTAGTTTTTCGTTTGCATTGTCTTTTTTGTCCCTTACCTTTTGAGGAGTGCTGTGAACGCTCCACACAGACGAATAAGCCCTAGACGCCGCACAGGCCCATTCACCGCGCATATGCATTGACCGCACCTGGCTTTTGATTGGGCCGTTGAAAGTGCGAACTCCATTAAACCAATCATAATTCGCAGTCTTCTTGATACCCCGCCAATTTTTCATGATTGCATACTCATACAATACTGGACGTAAGTAGCGGCTTGTCTTTTGGTTTGTGACCTTTGACCCGACTAGTGGGGTAAAAAAAAACGGCAGAATAACAGAAGTAACTGTCAGCTTACCTTACCATTCAAAGCACTAGCTTAGCGTGTTTTCCACAGCACAGATTGTATTGAATGAGATATTAAATTAATTCAACATTACTTTGTTGTAGGTGGTCTGGGTGGAGGAAATGGACAAGCGTTCATTCCTATTGGATTTGTTGAACGCGTCCAACTTGCTACAGCGTGTGCGCACCGAAGAGGACCAACTCATCCTTGTGTTCGTCGAAACCAAAAAAGGTGAATATTAGCGACATAGTCTAAAAAAGTAATAACTTAATAAGCTCGCCCCCTCTGTCACACTCCTCTTCAGGTCGGCAACGTGCGAGCAAAGCTTTTGGTATTGTAAGCATCTATAGGCTACGGTAACTGCTTAACATCAGGTGGGCCGTACGCTTGTTTGCCACCTTATTAACATAAACAAGTGCGTGTCGGACTCGCACATAAAGGGTTCCTTATCACCGTAGAATAAAAACGTCAAAAATATCAAGTTTCTTGTATGGGGACTCCCTATATTTTTGAATTTTATTTAATTTTTAGTAGTTGTTGTTGTAGCAATAACAGAAATACATATTCTGTGAAAACAAGTCTACCTATTACGGTTCGTAAGATACAGCCCGCTGTCAGACGGATAGCGTAGGCTTAGTAATAGGGTCCTGTTGGCACCCTTTGGGTACGGAACCCTAAAAACAGAGTGTGTGATACGTGCGCCGCTTTAGAACAAGCTGTGTGTTATTAGGTGCGGACCAGCTGGAAGAGTACCTGGACTCGCAGGGCTACCCCGTGACGTCGATCCACGGCGACCGCACACAGCGCGAGCGCGAGGACGCGCTGCGCCGCTTCCGCACCGGGACCACGCCCATACTCGTCGCCACCGCCGTCGCCGCTAGAGGTACCTTGCTCTTGTATAAATATCCTGCGACATTCTTTTTACACACGGCTACCTGATCCCAAACTAAGCAGAGCTTGACTATGGAAACCAGATAACTGATATTACTACATTATACTACTTTTTTGTTTGTAAATACATACTTAGTATACATAATTACATGCAGACTCGGGACATACATACATGTTCATGCACACAAATGCATGTCCCGGGTAGGAATCGAACCTACGACCTGCAGCATGATAGGAGGAATCTTACCAACCACGCCAACGGGCCCGTCATGGTGAAATGATGAGCTTAGATCATAAAGCTACTGTGGATATTCAGTAGCCGAGTCTGCACTAAGTGGGCACACGCAATTGCCAGAGCAAACAGTCAGTGGAATCGGTCAATTTTGATTATCTAGTGATAGTGTTAGTAGTGTTGGCAGTTCAAATGACTACACGGTTTTGTATTTGCCACCAGAGCGGCGCACTTTGGAGTGACCCGACATTTACACTTGTCGGTTCCGAACTAATTTTTATTTGTAGTGAAACGGATATGACTCAGCCCAGTCTAATCATGCGTCACTAAGCAATTTTTTTTCCCTCAGAAGCCTGCAAACGTCTCCGAAATATAAATATTTAAACCTTCAAAATACGTACTTTAAAATTAATAGTATCCCTTCGTGCTTTCTCTATACCGGGACTTAAAAGTACGAGCGTGCCCGGCGGGCAGTCCCGGTGACAGCGTATATGGCAAGATAATGTAGTGATGTTTGTTCTTCCTGTCAGGCTTGGACATACCGCACGTGCGTCACGTGATCAACTTTGACCTGCCGTCCGACGTGGAGGAGTACGTGCATCGTATCGGACGTACAGGTCGTATGGGCAACCTCGGCGTGGCCACCTCCTTCTTCAACGACAGCAACCGCGGGCTTGCGCGCGAACTCGTCGAGCTGCTCGTCGAGGCCAAGCAGGATGTACCCAAGTCAGTACACACCATTTATGGCATTACTAATCCACCGAGCCAACTAGGCACCTGACAAATGTGACGTCACCCGCACAAAAAGGCAGTGTGCAGGCGTGAAGCCGCGGGCGGTGTGCGGGCGGGGAAGACGCATTCCATCCGAGCGCCTAGTTGGCTTGGTGGAGAAGTATTATAAACAGTTCCCAATAGCCTAGTACAGGATAAATTTATTGGACGAGGTAGTATGAGCAAATACCTTATCCGTTGTAGCTGTTCTTAGGAGACTGCCCTTAACTTATTGAGGCATATTGAACTGCATCCACAGATTTAAAAAAAAAATACTTTTAGAGAAGATAATGGTAAATTTACACACAAAAAAAAAACATACCAACCAATCCAAAACACTATGGGACCAACTGAGGTTAGGGTATTAGAAATGTTAGTAATCCTACTTATGAGGTTCTCATAGATGCGTAATGGAAACGTACAAATGTCCAGTTGGCTGACGTCGACGGCGGCGGACGGGCGGCTGGGCGGCGGCGGGCGGCGCGCCGGCAGCCGGTCGGGCGGCGGCCGCTTCGGCGGCACCAGCGGCGGCGGCAGCGCCTTCGGCTCGCGCGACTTCCGCACGCAGTCGCGCCAGGCGCCGCGCTCCGCCGGGCCCTCCACCATCGGCGGCGGTCAGTGCACCTCATCGACCGAACACTAAGAGGACTGCCTCTATACTTCGTCCAACCATTTATTTTACTTCTGACATTCAAGAATGTCAAAGAAAAATAAATCTTGTTGCGTCATAATAAGGCTTATCTGTCAAATCTATCGTTAATTGTATAATAATATAGATGAACCATAATGTAAAGTAATAAGATTAATTTTTCTTTGTCAATCTTTAATGTCAAAAGTAACATAAATGGTTGGACGAAGTATAAGCACCCGGGCCCCATTACTCAACTAGGCCACTGACGTCATCACAGTAGGCGTGGCTTAAGTCAGTGTGCTGTTGTCGTTCGTCCTGTGCAGACGTCTTGCCGACGTTCGCATCCCAAATATAATTCTACTCGACACTAGATGACGACCCTTTGTACGTCTCTTTATCATCCTACACTTAGTGACATCTAGTGTGAGTTAAACTACGTAGTAATATCGACATAGAACGAAGCGACTAGTTTTGCTATTGAACGGTAGATATAAAATTGAAAAGTAGGCGTTATCTAACACCCCATCGCCCGCGCACATCCCGCGCAAATTGTCAAGCGTTGTTTCATAGAGAAATCTAATAAGAACACCTCCACTTACTAATAGCTTCATGGTGCATCTTCACCCGACTCGCTCTACACGCTCTATCGACCCTTGTATATTGTTAAAAACGCGGTGTTCGTTCCCCAGGATTCGGCTACGGCGGCGGCTCGTACGGCGGCAACTACGGCGCGTCGTACAGCGGCGGCGGCGGCGGCGGCGGCAGCGGCGGCCCCGACTGGTGGGACTCTTAGAGCGCCCGCCCCCGCCACCCGCCGCCCGCACCGTTCGCCGACACTCCCGCGCCCCTAACTTAAGCGATGTCAACCGTTTGGATCGATATATTTTATTTTTATTCGTTAACCGAGAGTCGGACTGAAATTCCCCTGTGACTATAGTATAATGCTCGGCGTCGTGTAGACGGCGGTGCGACCCGCGCGGCGAATCTCAGGCGCCGGCCGCGCGGCGCGCTCGGCGCCCGGAGCGAGCGCCGCGACCTTGTGGAGTATCGATTAGATGAAATTTTGATCACACGTTTCGTTCGTTGCGCCCGGCGCGCGACTTTCGCGCGTTTCGTCTTTTTAGTAACGATTATGTGAAAGTAGTCTATTGATATATAAATATTTTTGATGTTCGATCTGTATCGTGAATTCGTAAGTGAGCGATGTAATGTGTATTTTCGATTTTCTATTTTCTGACCGTCTCGTTACTGACTCACTCCTGACACTGGAATTTTGAAGCATTTACGCACCCTAAAATCGATGTAGCTCTTGAAGCAGTAGATTTAGAAATTGAAGTACCGATACAGTATCATAGCAAATAACGATAAAATAACTAAATTTTGTCTGTAGAAATCCCATAATGTAATAACTGTCTTCGACGTGATCTATAATTTGAATGTGAATTTACCAATAAAAACTAAGAAACTGGATTTATTTAGTTTGTTTTCTACCTCTACCTCACCTTCGCCTGCCTTTTGCATAACACGCGATTTGGTTTAAGCGCCCTATCGCACGAGGTCACCAGTGGTAGCGCAACCAGTCGCTCCACCAACAAAATGTATAGAGCTGTATGGAGGGTATCTCACCTGATGTCCGCTTGGTAGCGCAACCAACTCGGTTTCAGCTATCGAATCACCCGCTGGTGGCGCAACCATAGTTGCATCGTGCGATAGGGCGCTAAGTTTATTTCACTACATACCATAGCGGTGTTACCACCAGTCGGGTATTGTGATCACATTATCTTACATAGAGGGTAGTTATACAATAGTTTAACTGTATTAAACGCCGTCTACCATGTAGTAGCCGAACTTAGTAGCGTAAGTAAGGCCTAGGCCGCACCGCGGTTATATCCGCGCTGTTAAAACCGCGTTAAGACGGGGACAGCAGCTAACGAGGCATTTTTGGAGGCTATCTCCTCTTAGACGAGTGGAGTAAAAATTTTGAAAAAAATATCATCGTTTTAACTGAACCCTCATCTTTAAAAAATAAGCAGGAAAAAAGTGCTTTATGCTCTTTTTCTATGTGAAAAAAAATATCAAAATGAAGCTGTTTTCGTCTTAAAATTTCTATCTAAACTAAACGGCTTGGAATTTTTTATAATTTTTTTCGCGAAAAGATGGAGAAAGATAATATCTAAAAAAATTAAGATCGATTTTGGTGACAATTCACGTCACAATTAATGATTTTCGATATTTTCGCAAAAAAAGTGGGCGGGGCTAGTGCGCTCTCGACCAATCCAGACGGCGGAAACGCGCGGTGAGGAAGCGGGGCCTTAAATCTGTGTCCTATGGAATCATATGAAGCTATCCGCACTTGCGGTTCATATGATTCCATAGGACGCGGTTTTAACAGCGCATAACCACGGTGCGGCCTAGGCCAAAGTCCTACCTAGGGCACAGAGTTGGGCAAAATTTAATTGCAATTAATTAATTGCAAATTGCATGTGGTGTCACAATTAACAATTAATTTTGATTTGTTTGCCAATCGCGAACAAATCACAATTAATTGTTAATTGTGACATCACCTGCAATTTGCAATTAATTAATCGCAATTAAATTTTGCCCCACTGCTAGGGCAGCATGGTACTGTATTTGACGATATCTATCAGCATTTAAAAATATTTCGTCTACCGCACGATAGATGGTGTTAGTTCTCTTCTCAATTGTAACTATATAAGTATGTTTTTTTATACCTGTCCTATTTGGTAAGCAAAGATGGCGTCCAGCGGGGCGATTGCGTAACTTTTTTGTCAATGTTTCAATTGGTTTCGATCATCCTTTGTCAATTATATACGAAACCAATTGAAAGATTGACAAAAAGTTACGCAATCGCCCCGCTGGACGCCATCTTTGCTTACCAAATAGGACACGTATAAAAAAACGTACATACCTACATCTCGTCTGAAGACTACCAACAAATCTGAACAAACCCAAACCTGATGTGAACAAAATTAAGCAAAACAAAACTAAACCCTCCAATCCTCAAATAAATTGCAAGCAGGGATTTAGCTACCGCGCTCAGTCAACCAGAATTTAAGCATAGTTACCTATAATATGCACGAATGCTATGAATATCATCATGCATGCAACAAAAATGTCATGGAATATTGCGTACACAGTACACAGCAACGATGTTTCTTGTTACCAAAAGGCGCATCAATAATAGTGTGGCTGATGGGTGGATGGAAGCGGACTCACACACACAATTTGCAAACTTGTTGGGTACAATCAGCAACATAAGTCGCTGAACATTACACCTTATTTTGCGTCAAATTATTTTTTTCTTGATCTAAACAATATTTAGATATGTTGCTAATATTTGGTTTTGATAAATGTTATCAACGTTTGTAGGTAAGTTTAATAAAGACTATTATCGATTTGAATAACTGAGAATGTTAAGCGACTTATGTTGCTGACTGTATGTACTAATTGTCACCCAGCGAACTTCCCAAGGTGGTTTGTTGGTTTCCAGCGAGTCAAGTTGACCCGCTACGCCTCTGAGAACATCACATAGCCAATCTCATCGCGTCACTAAACATTTTATTTTACTAATTTATCTCATCGATTACGTCCGGTAATGGGCAACGGCTTATTGAATACTTCTTTTTGTGGCGCCTTTTTATTCGAAGATCGCGTCTAGAGCGGGCGGGACCCCGCCGCGATGGCATCCACGGAATGCCTAAAAGGTGACTCGTGGATAAATTACGGACATTTCTTTCATTTTAACGATTCCCTTTATTATTTAATTTATTTTTATCGTATGTTACATTTGGCTTATAACAATGTTTGTTTTTGGGATTCATTAGCATAACGCTCACACTGGGGACCAAAAAAATATAATCGAGGCCATTTTGGTTTTTGAATAGATTCTATTAGTTACGATGGCCATTATGTGGAAGAGTTTCGAGTGTGTAATAGGGGAGATAGCGGGATGTCTCAATTCTGGGATAATTTGTTGATTTTTTATCTCGTGTCGGATGTGACATAATAAAACAATTAATTTATTATCGCCCTGGGAGATGATTCCGATCAGCGGTCGCGGCTGTCCGCTGGACGCTAATACTTTTATGAAACAAGTAATTTTTATTAATTGCTCGTTGATGGGCCTGATAGACTGTACGCTCCAATAATTATGTTTCCATGCGGGATCTGTTAATTTACTCTCATGGCTATTTTTTTCCCGGATCAACTGGTTAACATAACATTAAACCATTAGCTCAGTAGTGTAGTAGCAGATACCTATATTAAATTAGGTAGGTACCTACTCAATAATCAAAATAACGGAGCTTCTGGTTAGAACTTGATAGGTACCTACAACACCACCACCCCTTACAAACAATAGACCTCTAAAAACATTGGGTAGTTGTTACAATGCTTGTTAACAAAAACAGTTTCTTTAGTTTAGGGCTGAAACACGAAGTTGTAAATCATTAATTGTGTAGTTTGCGTAAAAGTTAAACAATTTATGGCTGGTTATTAAACGCATCGGACCTACTAACTTATTTGTTTAACGTTATTTAAGGCCCTAAAACAAACTCACTGTTTGTCACAATAAGACAAAATGGAAACCAATCTAAGCCCTGCTTTTAAATGTAGAATTAAAACAACAAATATGGAAATATTATTTTTATTACATAAAAATAGTACAAATTATTTACTTACATCCTACTTAATACTTATTTAAAATACAATAGGTAGTGGTATGTGAGCCGTTGTGGAGAGAACTTGAGAGAGAATTATTAAAGTTGAAACATCATAACATTTTTAAGTGGTGTTTTACATTTAAACTCCATTTAAAAATAAATTTACAAATACTTATAAGTGAAGATTCGGAGTTTAATTTTATATATTTTTATATGCAAAATGTGCCATCGGATTCAACAGCAATCATGTGTAAGGCGATTGCGCCATGCGTTTTGAGTCTTGTTAAGCCCTTAGTCTAAGCGTATCCCCGCCGATTCAAATTGTAGTACAACCCATTGAGGTCGATGAGCTCGGCGTGCGTGCCCATCTCGGCCACGCGGCCGTCGCTCACCACGCAGATGAGGTCGGCATCGCGCACCGTGCTCAGCCGGTGCGCGATCATCACGCACGTGCGACCAGCTTTAGCTGCGTCCAACGCTTCTTGAACCACCTGCGACAGAAATCATAGCAGAAGACACAAAAGGTAGGTACCTCCTACTTAGAGTCCAAGTAGTAAATGGTGATCCAAAACTACCTAGTTCTGGTAAGGTATTTACCTACAATTGTTATTCCTCGGTGGTAATTACGGTTTGCCGATCGTGATATTCTGACTACAAAATTCGATAGGCAAAGAATAGGAACTGGTTTATTTTGCTGAAAATTTATGTCTGGAACAAAATAGGTATCTACTAGGCACTTTTTTAATTAAAATACATAATATGGTTGAGATTTATTGCCTCGGTGCTACCCACTCCATGACAGAAAACAGGCGATTTTTTTTTTCATATGAAGTTTCATCGATAGGTAGATGCTTGTTATTAAAATGCAAAGGTCCCCGGGTTTGGTTTAGTATAGAATAACAAAGTAATGAATAAGGTACCTTTTCGCTCTCAGTGTCGAGAGCGCTGGTGGCCTCGTCGAGGAGCAGCATCCTGGGCCTGCGGATGAGCGCCCTCGCTATCGCCACGCGCTGTTTCTGCCCGCCCGACAGCTGCGTGCCTTTGGATCCTATGTTTGTTTCGTAACCCTGCGTATATTCAAACACCATGAAATAAAGCGTGATCCCGACTTACTACGAGACTAAGCTCCAATTCTACTAAAGGTTAATAATGTGGATGTCCGAATAAATAAACAAATAAATAAATTTCAGCGCAACATAGCCCTCAGCTAAGTTGGACCAAGTTGGATGGCAGTAGCTATATTCTGCCAGAAGTCCAGCACTCACCAATGGCAGAGACGATATGAAGTTGTGGATGTTGGCCTGCTTGGCGGCCTCGACTATATCGTCCATGGACGGCTTGATCGAGTTGTTGCCGTACGCGATATTCTCCCCGATGGTCCGGTCGAATAGTATCGGCTCCTGCTGGACGAAGCCTATCGCCCTTCTCGAATCTACCAGCCGGAGTTTCGGAAGAGGTATACCGTCTTGAGCCTGGATGAAAATTATACTAGTTGATCACTTTTCTCTAAGAATCGTGGGAGAAAGTTTTTATTTTTATTGGGTTTTATTCTATAGACTCTCCTGTGAAAGACTTCATCACTATCACTACATATTATAAAACAAAGTCCTCCGCCGCGTCTGTCTGTCTGTCTGTTCGCGATAAACTCAAAAACGACTGCACCGATTTTTATGGTGTTTATGGATATACCAATGGATAGAGTGGTTCTCGAGGAAGGTTTTAGTATATAATTTGTCAAGTTTTTGTATGCATTGGCCAAAATATAATGATATTAGTCGGAGGTGTCGGTATAAAATAAGCCATCTGGGAGCTTTCAACGAAAACGCTGCCTAAACCCTTTGAGATATAACAAAATGATGTATGGTGGAATTGTGTATTTTATATAGGTCTACAGAAAAGTCTGCGATGGCATAGGTCTATCTCTTAAGGATAACATACTATATCCATTTTAATACTTAAAAAAAATGGGCAATTATAAAGCGGTAATTGGAAAGCTATTTACACAAATATAGTATTAATCCTTATCATTTTAAATAAGTTAGAGGCTTTAAGCATTTCATGGACATTATTTTACTCTTTTACACCATATAATTTAAAGGAATATCTTAGGAGTAATCGCAAAAAAATTGGGTTGCGGGAACGGGATCAAAATTTCATGATTACTTTTGGTCGCGATAACCGATATCCACGCGGGCGAAGCCGCGGGCAACAGCTAGTCAATGATAAAATAAAAGAAAAAATAACATACGATTTGGTGTGAATTAAGAGCCTCTTCAATGTTTTAAGTCGGTTAAAAAGAAAGGCAAACACGTTCACAGAAAGTTCCTAGAGGAAGGTAGTTACACCGATTTATGACGTCATTATAGCAGCGCGAGATGAAACGTATTCACACATTGATGATTTGAATACAGAATATCCGAAGGTAAATCTTAAAGACCGCTAATTTTAGATCCACGTTGAAGCAGCCCTTCGAAAAAATATGAAAATAGAACCTTTGCGAACAAACGTCACTGTCACTGAAGAGAAATCAAGGAACCGTGAAGAGAATGTGGTCGCCAAACAGTAGGAACTAAGAGCTATTAAAAATATGTTTGTACTCACCACAATACCATCTTCAGGGTCGTAGTACCTCTCCAGCAGCTGTATAACAGTGCTCTTGCCGCAGCCGCTGGCGCCGACCAGCGCGATGGTCTTGCCTTGCTCCACCTCCAGGTCCATGCTCTTCAGTACTTGGATCAGCGGCCGCGTCGGGTATCTGAAGTTCACCTTCTGAAGGCTGGCTTGTCCGGATCCTTTCTGAAGTGACGAGAAGCCATATTTGGAAGATTAAATCTGCTGGCAATCTGGATCTGAATCATAAGCTGACCATGTTGTTGTATTTAAATTCATATTATCTTGTTGTAAGTTAATAATATTATTGTGAAATACAGACTGATGAAGATGATGAAACTATAAGAATTCCTGTAGTTTTACTAGGTGCCTACGTAAGCCATAATAAAGCTAGCTAAAACTGTATAAAAATAATGCAGTAAAGGAGTGTAGTGTGTGCAGTAATGCATACATACCAAATGCGACTTTATGAAATTAGATTGGTTATGGTAATAAATACATTCTGAAAACTTACGAAGTCAGTAACTGCAGGTTGGGCAGGATCAGCGATTTTGGACTGTCTGTTTAACAGGACGATGACTCTGCCAGCAGCTTTTATGCCCTTCTGGAAATTCGGCGCAAACGCAAATGCTTGTGCTGCCGATGAGGCTCCCATCAATAGAGCTTGAGCTGACCTGACAATAAAGAATTGAAGACTGTAGATAAGCTAGAGATTCTCATAAGCTACTTCATAATACACAGAAAATACTGAGGTTATGAATAAATGAGACGAAATATGAAACCTTGGCTTCAGATGAACGCAAAACAAACACATGTACAATGACAATTAAATCTTACTTGAACACGACGAAGTAATCAATTCCATCGTAAACGATAAGGTTTCCACCGTAGTACATTGAAGACGCGATGACAAAGTTGAACAGGCCTCTAGACAGGCCAAACACCAGACCACGCCAGTGCGACGATTTCTTGGCTATGTTTAACGCTGGCAGAAGCTGTATCGCGTAGTCGGTGCGGAATCTCTCCTCCCTGCCGAGTGAGGCTACTGTACGCACGTTGGCTACTGCTTCTACGGCTATCTACAATAGATACAATAAAAATAAATAACGAAAAAGTTAGGTAAAAGCATTTTACTAAACATAATTTACAACATTACTTATAAGGAATAAAGTGGGTCCTAAGATAGATCCTTGCGGAACTCCATCTAAAATTGATTTTAAAAGTCGTGACGTTATATATATGATAATAATATCGGAGAAAACTATACTAGTTGCTTATAATATTTGGAACAAATACAAAATATCTGTAAGATTTATTTTGTTTCTCTAAATAAGTTATGGCCTATGCATTAAAAGCTTCACATAATAGCTACATGAATAATTTAAGAGTTTACCTTTGAACTGGCTTCCATAGTTTTCGCGGTTCCAAACGACTCAGCATACGCCATTCTGCCTTGTTTGTACAGCACAAACACGATGACTGGTACGAAGGTAAGAGCGACCAGACCCACTCGCCACTCGTATATCAAAGATAGTACGAGAGCAAATCCGAAGGTGCCTATTGCTTGCAAGACGGTACCAATTCTTTGACCTGTTGCCTGTGAACAAAAAAGGTGATGCTTATTGTATTTAAGGACTTCAAAGAACGTTATCCACTAATTTATACGTAAGCCTATGGTAACTTAAGAACCCCAAGATACAGACTCACTGTCTAGTTTGGAGTTCTCAGGAAATTCTCATGTCAAAGTTTATTTTGAAATAAATTATTCTTATTCTTATATAACTTATATGGTAAGTATAAAAGATTGGCATAACGTCAAAAAAATCTCTTAAAATGTAAAGCTTACAGATTTCAGAGTAACTTACGCCTTGTACAGCCGCTGCTTCACCAGACAAACGTGCGCAAAGAGCTCCTGTAGAGTTGTCCTTATCATCGTAAAACGCTACTTCTTGTTCCAACAGTTTACTGAACATCATGCTCCGCAACCGTTGCGTCAAATGCTCCCCAGCAATTGCATAGAAGAATACCTGCAATATTCTTTATTTAAAGAATAACAGCTAATTTATCATCAACTCACTCACTCAGTTCGACTCAGTTGCAGACCTAAAATTAGTCGCTATATATCCTAATGGGAGCGATTCAGTTCAGGTCTGCAATTCATTTCAATTTGCATGTTAAAAAAAGTAAAAGTACATAGGTACTTACCACAATGAAGTTAGCCAATCCAGAAAAGATACCAATACCAACGAATATTAATGAAAACTTCCGAACTTCTGCTAACACTTCATCTGGATCAGGATTAGAGAGGACCTGTGAAATGAAATCAGTTGTAACACAGACCGTAAAATTTTGTAACTTAAACGTACATGGTTGGACTTACTCCAATAAAGTCTCCAAATATAACAGCGAGGAGCGGCATAGCGAAACCGCTGAGTAGTGAACAGAAGCTGGCTACAGTGACAGACCTCCATTCTGGTGCGTTCAGTTTCAGCACTTGCCAGAACGAAATATCTGGGGCATCTCCATCAGTATTTTCAGTTTCCTGCACAACATCGCATAAGTCGCATTATAATCGTGAAACAATGGAAATAAGTCACAATGGTTCTTTAAAATGGAACTTACTGTTGTTTTGACTTCAACAAATTCGTCCTCATCGATTTCACTCCTTATTGATACTTCTCGTTTCAGTTTGGGATTGTCTGCAAACAAGTGTCTATTAAGTTTTAAGTTACAAATATTAACTAAGTTATATCCTGATCACATCGTTAATTTGATAGTTGAACCATTATCTGAAAATGATTATTCCATAGCCAATAAAAAACTAATATAACAGTCGGGCGCATAAATTGTAGAACATTAGAATACATAAATACACACATAAAATAAACAACATGCATAGCAAACCAATTAGCTATGTATAGCTATTGGTTTTCTATAAGAAGTTCAAATCGTATCTTCGCGGCTAGTTTACATCTAAATACCTCCATACCATCGTTTTCTTCAGCCTCTGGCATCGTCTGTAGCATCACCATGTCGTAGTAATGTCCCTTCTTCTTCATCAGCTCGTCGTGGCTGCCGCTCTCAACGACTGAGCCACTCTTGAACACGTATATAACGTCCACGTTCCGTATCGTTGACAGCCTGTGAGCCACCACTATTGTTGTCCTACCCTCTTGTGCCTAAAAATGTGTGTAGGAATTAATCACCAGTCCTAATAAACCTTTTCAAAGTAACGAGGCTCAGATTACATCGTGTAGGACTAGTTAAGTTAATGCGAGCAGTATCGGCGCGATTGAAAATCATTTGACATTTGACATCGATGTTTTAAACTGCTGACTGCATCGAGACTTGTATCTATTAGTCTGATTTCTCCAGCATAGCATTTTTTGGGAGGAGGTATGTGATCTATCCTGTTATTTACCTACCTTGTCAAGTGCCTTTTGTACTTTAGCCTCTGATGATGTGTCTAGCGCGCTGGTGGCCTCGTCTAACAGCAGTATGTGTGGGTTGCGGACCAGCGCACGCGCAATGGCGATACGCTGCTTCTGACCACCTGACAATGATGCACCGCGTTCACCCACCAATGTGTCATAACCCTAAAAGATAAGAAACATACTAAACTTGACATACAGACTTGATAGCGCCATAGTAAAAAGAGGCACAAGTGGAGATGTGGTATCGTAGTTCAAAGTACTGACATAACATTAGCAATGTAAGGCCCATCGACATAGCCCCATCGACTAAGCTAAATTCACTTGCTTATGCTCGTGGGTTCGTGTCAAATGTAACGAGGATGGGAATCCATAAACCTCTAGCTCTTAGTGAGCCCTGTGACTGTTAAGCCAAGGGGCATCCAGACCATACCAAGTAAGTAGTTGCGCCCGAGCAATTAATTAGTTTGGACACTGATCACATAAACATAACGTCATACGCTGTGACAAAAAGTATTTGCCTCGCGCGGCTACTTGGTAAGTGCGGACGTATCAATTGGCTGCATCTAGAAGGTCCGAGCAGTCAGTTGTATCGTCTGAATGCGTAGACATAATGTCATAACAGATAGCTCCGGCGCGGCGGCTCTGGGCTTATATGTGCACCCGACGCCACGAACCTATTTAGCCTACTGATTGTAGGGTCTCATGAGAAACATTCCTCTTTAAAGAAGATTAATTATAATCATCTTAGGAAGTTAGTTACGTACCTTCGGCAGCTTCATAATGAACTGATGTGCGTTGGCCTGCCTGGCGCACGCCTCGATGTCGGCGTCGGCGGCGTCCTCGCGGCCATAGCGGATGTTCTCGCGCACCGTGGTGTTGAACAGCACCGGCTCCTGGCCCACCAGCCCGATCTGGTCGCGGAGCCACCGCACAGACAGGTCGCGGACGTCGTGCCCGTCGATTGACACCTGTTGGGGGTGCATAACTTTATCATCATCATCATCATCATTTCAGCCGAAAGACGTCCACTGCTGGACATACGCCTCCCCCAAGGTTCGCCACAATGACCGGTCTTGCGCTGCCCGCATCCAGCGGATTCCCTTACTAAATACTATAACTTTATCAACAGCTACCCAATAAGCTCAGTTACCTGCGACACATTTGACGTCTAATTTAATAATCATATGTATAACCAGCTACGTATCACGTGCCAAGCAAATGCAATACTTTCTACAGCTTTGAGAGCCCTTGTGAGTGATAGGAACCGACAAGGGCTCACAGCCAGTTGTAAAGCTAAAATATTGTTGTCTTGATGATGCATCATGACATGGAAGGGTGACAATAGAATTACGAGGTAAGTAGGACCTAGTTGGTTTGGTGTAGTAGTATGTATGTACTTACGACACCATCAATGACATCGTAGAACCGCGAGATGAGTTG
Source organism: Drymonia ruficornis (assembly GCA_947859195.1). Lineage (NCBI taxonomy): Eukaryota > Metazoa > Arthropoda > Insecta > Lepidoptera > Notodontidae > Drymonia > Drymonia ruficornis. Next base: position 16,557,834 of record OX401904.1, read on the forward strand.
AATGATGGTCGACTTGCCGCAGCCGGAGTGCCCCACCAGCGCCACCGACTGACCGCGCTTCACGGTTAAGTTCACACCTTTCAGGATCTACGAGTAGGTATACCATATTTTTATCAACCTGGCTATCTATTATGAACCCGATCGTTTGAGCTTCGTTTCGTGATTTTGCAGCGTAATTAACTGCAGAAACGCCTCAAAATCACGAATTAACGAAACAGAATGTCCAGATTCGTAATTGGGTTTCTGCACTCCTAGAAACTATAGGATGTACATCCAACGAATTAAACCAACTGTGATTGCAAATAGGTACTTTGTTCTTGCCGGGGCAATGGATTTTGTTGTAAATTATGTTCATATTTTTTTAAAATATTATCTCAGAAAATTACCTAAGGAATGTGGGATAGCAACTTGTCAAGATTATCATAATCCATGAATTTTATCAATAGGCTATAAGACTTATCGTTTTTTGGCATCACTGCATACTATTAGAAAACGCTTGTAGAGTAGTTTTTCGCGTAATATGAGTAGATGGGAAGGTAAAACCCGCATCTACTTACGCCGCTAACCACCCATGCAGTGAGCCGAGCGACCATCGCTCGAACCACTGTGCAAAGCGGTCGTCGTGTCACTAATACATACCTAATTGGTTTTATCAATGTTCACCAACGTTGACAAAATAAAGAGTAGTAGGTACAGATTTGAACAATTGAGAACGTTCAGCGACTCATGTTGCGGACTGTACCATAGTATTTGATTAGGCGTGTCTACAACATGCACATGCCGCGCGAGGCTGCTCACCTACATGCCTCGCGAAGCACGACGTTTGCCTCAGTCGCATGCCGCGCGAGGCAAATGGCGAGGCAACTGACACTCTAGCTAGACAGAGAAGGGTATATCCGAGCAATCAGTTTGACACGTTTGACATCGTTCTGTCTCATGACTATGCCAAATTAGGCGAGGTAAATGACAGCGCTCAGGTGAGGCAGGACGCGCATTTGCCTCACGCGAGGCAAGTCAAACTTCGTGAGGCAGTTTGCCTCGCGCGGCATTTTAGACATCTGGACGTGGCTATTTGCTATGTCCAGATAGCTCACATGCCGCGCGAGGCAGCGTTGCCTCGCTAAGTTTGACATGGCGCGCAAGAACCAAATGCTCGCTCTGCCTCACCCAAGCGCTGTCATTTGCCTCACCATTGGTCTATTCATGAGACCGATTGATACTGTTATACACTCGGGTATACCCTTCTCTGTCTCACTAGAGTGTTGGTTGGTTCGCCCTTTGGCTCACCCGAGCTTGTGACCGAGCAGCCTCGCGCGGCATGCAAGCCTTCTGGATCCCGCTATTTGAAATAACTTACAGGTACGTCAGGCCTGGATGCGTAATGGAACACGACGTTCCTCAGCTCGATGTTGCCCTCGACGGTCTTGGGCGTGACGCCGCGGTTCAGCAGCGGGTTGATGGTGGGCACGTTGTCGATCATGTAGAAGATCTGTGCGCCCGCGCCGCGCGCGCCGCCAAACACCTCCATGAGAGTTGAGGATATGCCGAAATTGGCAGCACCTGTCATTACTCCGAAGAATACCTGCGGAGACAAGTTTAGTAGTGGTTGGTGTGTATTCCTAGGATAAAAAATAGGTAGATAGGTAATGCGCTTGCTCGCTCGCGCTCGCTTTATGTGCGAGCTTGGTTCGTACGAAACGTATAGAGTGTTTAGGTGACCGCATTTTGATCATCCGCGCCATTTATTATAAATAACCCTTTGGCATTGCAAATTGCATTCCAATATCTCATTAGAGTTTAAGGCTGCGTGTGACATTTATTTCTATAAAATATTGATAAGACTACGTACAGCGATCATAGTAGACACATCGTAGTTTTCAGGTTCGTCAACCATGAGCCTATATCCGAACCAGAAGGATAATGCATAGGCGCAGAATATGCAGAAGAATAGAGTGCCCATCGCGACACCGTTGAAAAGACCTGGAATAAAGAAATGCATTAATTTAGCGGGTATGTGCTTACTTAGCGGGTAAGTAGTTACTTTTTAAAAGTGCCGAAAAGTGCCGTAAAACGCTCGACGCGTTCGCGACTCACACTACGCATCCCCACATCTACGGTCACAAAATTCCACGTGCCGCCGCCCTGGTGGCAATTTAAAGCCTAGATGAGCCTATTGGCTGCAGCAGCCAAGTTACCTATACCGTGGAAGACCTAAGTATACGTAGGTACAAAATATCGTTTGGGCCTTTACCTTTCTTTATATTAATTTTTCTAGAATCTTTGAGGTGTTCTTCGTATCTGTCGAGCTCTTTGTGCTGGCCGCTAAAGGCGTACACGGTTCGGATGGCGGACAGCACCTCCTCGGCGATGGCGCCCGCCTTGCCTGAGGCCACCGCTTCCTTCTTTGACAGTCTTGACGCTACCTGGAAAAAAGTTGGATCAATGAAGTGCCCAAGCACATTTCGGTAATCATAATACTTAGACATCAATAAATAACGCCAGACAAACACACCAACTGTATGGTATGGTCCCCAACTAAGCAACGCTTGTACTATGGCTACCATACAATAGACTGGGGGCGATCCCAGTGACACCCAGACCAGGGCAAATTACGAAAAGGCCGTTTTTGAAATTTGCCTCTGGCGAGAATCGAACCCGCAACCACGCGATGCAGTGAACCGAGCGGCTAACGCCCAAATCATTGCGCCCAGCGGTCGTTAGGCATGGTATTATGTAAAACTATCAATTCTTTGAAGACGGGAGTTTAAATTCTCTCCCGTGGATTAAGTTACTATTAATTTTATGGCCCCAAGTAAAACTCGGTAAATCTTACTAATCCAGCGACCCCCACGAGGGTCATGGTGACGGGGAACGAGATGAGGCAGAGAAGAGCCAGCTTCCAGCCCTTGATGAGCGCCATCACCACGGAGCTCACGAACGACGCCTGGTAGAACACGAAGGTCGCCAGCTTTTCACCAATACCGTCCTCTAGTTTGACGACGTCACTGCGAAATTATCAGGTTAATTTAAGATGGCTATACTATATACGCTATAGGGTTATTTCGCAACACTACAGGCAAACAGTAGCGTATCCTACTTCCTACTTCCTATCCTACTAATTTTATAAATGCGAAATTTTGTGTGGGTGAATGTTTGTTACCACGTATCTCCATAACTACAAAAAAAAATTAAATGAAATTTGAACCGTAGATAGTGTAGGCTCTGGAATAAGACATAGACTAATCTTACATATCACTTTCCACGCGGGCGAAGCCGCGGGGCACAGCTAGTATGTGATAAAACTGCAGAATTATTGTCTTTTTTTGGGACTAGGCCCGCCACACACTCCCACCACTGTTGCTCCTGTAAGCCAGGATCGACAATTCATGCGGGTTCCAGGACAACTTAGCTTTTCTCCAAGCAAGCAGTGGTAGCCGATTGGTTAAGCACGCGTCTTGCGGGCTTAAGGTCTTGGGTTCAAACCCTGGCTCACACCTCTGGATTTTTCGAAATCTATGTGTGAATCATAACTTTAATAATGATTATCACTTGCTTACGGTGAAGGAAAACATCGTGAGGAAACCTGCATGTCTTTAGACATGTGAAATCCACCAACCCGCACTGGGCCAGCGTGGTGGATTATGGCCTAAATCCCCCTCGCATTGAGGGGAGGCCCGTGCCCATCAGTGGGACGTTAAAAGGGCTAAATTATTTATTATTTATTTATGCCTCCTAGTGGGTATCACCCACTTGTATTTATCTTTACGCAGAATATTAATCTGAGTGTCTATCACAATCCCCAATTGATTAGGTAAATATGGAAAAAATTTATGGAATTAAAAAAAAACACAGTCGAATTGAGAACCTCCTCCTTTTTGTAGTCGGTTAAAACTAGTTTATTTCGTTAAGGCGTACAAGGGCGCTTAGGTACTCAGCCTACACTACTATGGCAGCTCCGTACTATAATTTGTACAAATTATATACAGGAACTGTAGCAGTGCAATAAATTGAATCAATATTTCATAGTATGTCAATTATTGGGATAATGTAACATAACGGATAATCCATGGTCTTTATCTATCACTCATGCTAATCTCACGCCGCAATAACAATATGAATTGTGATATTTGATCGAGTGCAATCATTGTACCTACCTGCAGATAAGAATGTGCGCGAAATGTGCGTAATTACACACTTACCTACCTGTTAATTTTAGATGCAATGTCACCGTTCTGATGGACATCGAAATATTCGAAATCTTGATTCAGTGCTGCTTTTAAATACTCCTGCCGTATTACGTACACCTAAAAGAAACCTTGTTATAGACAAATTAAAAACAATTACTTAAGTAGTGGTTTTAACAATAGCAGAAACAAATTGAAAATAATAGGAGGAAGGATGAGTGTTTTTTTTATTACCTACACTCGTTTACACTGACGCAAAATGTGTCTCGATTTATGTTATTATATGGTTGCTATCTCTATGTTCAGCCGTCAAGAAATATAGAGACAACTTTACATAAGCCAATACAAGTTGTAAGTCAGTGTAAACGAGGGTTTAGACTAGCTTATTAGCATCATATTAGGCGCGTAACTCTTCCTTTACCTGATTATAAGCCGCAATGTTCATTAGCGTCGTCGCGATATACGACAGCAGTATAAGCAGCGCGCCCACAATACTATTGTAAATGGCGAAGGATTTTACGGCTTCTAGGAAGGTGTCTCCGTCCGGCGCCCCAATCACCAACGATATGCCGTACTGCACCATGGCCTCCAGTAGATCGGCCAGAAGCAGTGTGTTGAGGGGTGTAGATATAGCGGCCACCATTGAACAAATTAGCGCTACGACTATATAAAGCGTGTCCAATTTGGTTGCGAATCTGAACTGAAAAAAAAAAAACAATACTCTATACATATTACAAAAGAGCATCTATAGTAAACAATAACAACCTATCGACATTAAGAACAAGAACTGCCTGTTTAGGATACACTTTATGATGTGTGTCAGTAGCCCCACGCGATAAAGGGTTAGATATGAAAGGTACGCGTACTGTCCCCATATCAAAGATATAATAGTTATTTTCATCCACAGTGGGCATAGTTCAAGGGGAAAGGAGATTTTCACGCTTCGTTCTGAGTACCTACTTTTATAGCGTGAATTGCCTACACGAATACCCTTTTAACGAGATAAGGGGCCAATCGTTTATTATCGATCCAATGTTATAGAATTTTGTTAGTATGTTTGAAGTTTTGCGAGAAAGATGCATGACTGGTTATTATTTTTACCCAACTGTCGCGAAGGAAGGGTTCTCTTAAGTTCTAGTAGATAGTCCGTGTGATTGGCCTGTGTTCGTGTATGTAATATAACTTAGTTTATGAACTTTACGAGTTACGTCACAAAACTCAAGTAGGTAGGACAAGTATTATTAATGAGACTATCAAAAGTTCAAATGGGAGAGACTTACCAATGTGCTGAATGAGATACTCGGCACTTCATCGACATTACTCTCAGCCTCGGAGGTTCTGCAAGAAGAAATATTTTCAGGAACCTTCAAATATATACCCATTTAATTTTATTTAGGTTGCATATTCATTGCACCAGTTTTCATACAGCTGGGTGATTGTAATAGGCACATAGTTAATTGGATCAATAAAGACGGCTATTATCTTTATGAAACCAATAACAATATAGTTGCTTATAGGTATACGCTATTGTTACGAAGCATTTTACATTAGGAGAAATAGGTACACAGCTATACCTACTAGCTTTTGCCCGCCGGGCACTCATGTTATGACATTTTGTCTTTGCGTTCCAACGTCAAAATTGAGTGCTCGGGCTTAGTATGCGCCTCATGTATCAATTTATCAATATACTATACTATGTGACCGTATTCGAATCCCGAAAATGTATGTATGAGGCACGCACGTAATGTAAGAGGAAGATTTAGAAATATTATTAGTTTTGTCAAATACAGTTTGTCGAAGTTGTGATATGTGTACAGAATTAGCACTATTGTATCACAGGGAACATGTTTGTAAAACTGCGATAAAGGAGCAAACCGGGCACTGTATTCGGGAATAGGCTGTTTATTTTTATCCTGTGGCTATGGCAACGCGAACGTATACAAAGTGCGCTCTACAATTCCTTAATTAATTAGAACTTTGATACGCTTCATAATGTTTTAATTGTGTGTTATACAGCGCGTTGTGTTTATTAGGAGTGTATGTTATGTGTCTCTGGACAATTGAAGACAATTCGGGTTCAGTGTTATTCATTAGGGTTCCGTTTTAATGATCAAAGGATCTCAAAGATGTCTGTACGAAGATGGTTATGATTTTGATGATATTTTTCACCATATTTATGAAATTGACTTACTTTCCAGCGGTCTTATTCTTCGGGTATTCAATTCCATCAGTCAGGTCGTTAACCTTGTATTTCCTCTTCATCCCGCCGGGATTCCAGCCATTCTCCGACTCCTTCATTATAAAACGTTCAACTGTTACTAATTATGAGAACTAGAACTACTGGTGCTAAGAACTTCACTATGACGTCAGGATTCCCGAATCAAATGATCATTGTGTGAAGTAGGTAGAGTCGGGAATGGTGATTTAGCGAACGTATGTTCAGCGGCTGTACCGATCGCGACTAAACTATCCATGATATCTTATCAATTTATCAGTACGATAAAACATGTAAAGACACTGAAAACCAAAACTCGATTGTAGCAAAATCGATCCGCTTACATTTGTTCTATTTGCGTCGGCGTGTGTTTTCAGCATTCGTAGTGTGAGGAAAGGTAACGGAAGACTGGGGTATACTGCTCGTTTTAGTGACGTCATTGCCGATTACCGGCGTTTTTCAGCTATCGCGTGCAAAGTGATAACATAATCATCATTGATACGGATAGATTACTACGTGATTATTTGATTTATTCTGGAATTATTTAAATTTTACAAAAATGTATTTTAATTATGATAGTATTTTTTAAATATAATTATTTTGGCGCATGCAGTTTTATGGCAGACTAGGTCGTCTTTTCATAAAAGCTTCAACGCAGTCGTGGAATGTCTTTTTAACAAAATCCAGATCTATTTTAGAACTTATTAACTCTGTATCTAAGGCTCATTTTTGTTCACTGAGCCATCGGAGTATCTAAGTAATATCAAATCTGTATCAGATTATTTTGTTAGGTACGGAACCATAAATTATCAAACATTTCGTTCTATTTTTAGCCACCTTTTTTAAATGACTCCCAATAAAAACGAATAACTGACCAACTAAATTCATTTGGGTGTGATTTATGATGTGCTCCATTATATTATTTATTATTCCGGGACACTGTCCGTCCCTGCCCAGCCCGGCCCGGTCCGGCCTGTTCCGTCACGGTGGGCTCGTGATTTCACTCCACAATTATTTCGCACAATATCTGTTTCCTAAACAAGACGTTGGGTGCGCACATTGTCCTGCGCCCGCGCATTGTCAACTTTTGTCACTTCCACGAGATTTCGACAATGGCCTGTTACATTTTAGTTGGGCGTAACTAATGTATGAGTGACAGATTTTGTTGAATTCCTGTAATTTCGTGTATTGGTTCCGTTTTTCATTACCATCACCAATACTATTTGTTTGTTTTCAGTTGACGATTTATTGTATGAAGATGACTTTCTTTGGGCATCGATTTTATGGCAGTAGCGAGGTGTTTTATGATCCATAAATTACTTGACTGATATTGTATTTCAAATAAACGCATAAAACGTACCCCTCTGTAATTTCAAACGTTTATTTTAACAATGGTTAATACATTGGTAGTTGGTTATTAAAACTAGATTCTGTTTATAAATTGCGTCTGTTTATTTATGCTGCTGCTATCTTATTAACGTGGTAATATCAAGTTTGGAAATGACTAAGAACCAACATACTCCTTACTTGGAAATACCACCATAAACATATTCAGGATAGGATGGTGTGACGGAGACATCTGGATCAGGATAAGTATAGATTTGGTTGGTAAATTGGCGTTGTCTAAAATTTTTTTGGTACTCTCAGATTTTATATTATTTTTAGAAAACATACCTAGTGTTTTTTAGGACATCATTTGAACTTGTACCTATTTGTATTTTACTGTTTATTTTTTACATGGACCAATTACTAAGGGGACTGGCCCTAAGCAACTCGGCCGAGTGGTCGGCCTAGTACTAACATCGACATAAACTGAAGCGAGTAGTTCAACTATTTACCGGTAGATAGAACAATGAACATGAAAAAACATTGACCACGTTTTTTTTTCATACATATATCTAATAAGGGCACCTCTTTCTTTAGTCTTTACTCTGTGATTTTTTATATTTAAATTACAAAAATAATAACGTCATCATCAGCATCGAAGTTAGGTAAGTATTCGTCTGCCTACTAAATATGAAAGAACACTCATATCTGATAGCAATAAGAAACATATGGACACCCTGTAACTGAAAATAAACGGTAACCTACCTAGTCAAATACATACAAAAAAGGCATAAATTTGAAATCTCAGAGTATTTTTCAATATTGATTAGATAAATATCAATAGCAACTCTTTATCTCAAAAATGGTTTTTCAATCAGCACGGTTTTTGAAAAATAGACAACCCCCATTGGTTCAGCTAATGAGTGTGCAAATATTGAAGCAATAAGTGGACTCCACTCCACAAATCTGTACGCATTTTGCACGCAAATAATGATATAATGGTGATACCTTCTCCGGTGTAGATATAACACTACGGCCCATCAATCTGAGTTGGCCGAACCTCCTCTCTTGTTCCTGCCTATTTTTTCTATCCTGGTTCTTCTTTATAATCTTCGGCACTTCCATGAAAGTCATCATCACGCGTGGTTGAAACATTTTTACACTTTATAATGTTTGTCACTGTACTGCTCGTGACAAGTTATTGGATCAACTGACGACAGTGAACAAGGAACGTGATAATGGGAATAATAATATGAGTATGGCGTAGTAGTAATATGGGAGTTAATGGGAAGACGCCGCTCTCAATGGCCCCACTCGTTGATCGTTCTCCTTGACACGTTGCGTAATGAATGTGGTCACAGTTTCAGAACAGATATTAATTAGCAACCTACCTATTATTATTAAGACCGGCTGCAGATATTCTCCGTGGGACCAACATCGAGTAGGTACAATTTTTGAGGCGCATGCCTCACCCGAGCACTCAGTTTTGACGTCAGAACGCATGGAAATAATGTCATAAAGTGAGTGCTCAGGCGAGGCATGGGAGGCATCCGGACGCACCAAACTAAGTAAAACTAAGTAGGTACTAGCGATGACACTGGGGCTAATGTAGCTAAAATATGCACTAGGGATTCCACTAGTTGATAATGTTTCTTGTTCTGTTGAAGATATATTTCTCGATAGTTACTTTGGACGGACGGAAGTTTCAGTTGTAAAACATTGCCACATTGTCGCAAGATTTTCCCTAACCCTCGGCTATGTTACCTATGCTCAGCACTCAAATCAATTTTTTTTAAAATTGAACTGCAATCACAATTGACATCATGTGAACTTTATTTAGGTATTTTCTATTTCTATTAAAAACTCTAATAAAAAATAGACTTTATGTAGGACACGGCTAGATCACAAATTCAAATGTTTGGCGGCTCAGAATGCAACAGCAGCGCTATAGGTATACGACCATCAGGGCTAGCCAAGTGGCATGAACGCTAATCGAATAGAATGGAATAAACTTCACAATGTATGGAAATGTCAAACGTTGCTATGTAAATCAACAACAAGTCGCTATGAAGATTACGCTTGAGATCACGTCACTTATGTTATTTCCATAGACGAAGCGTAGCGATTTTGTAGACGTCAGCCACTTGTCTAGCCCTTCATGTTACAGAACGGTTGACTTTGTAATTGAAAGAAGTAGGTACCTACCTATAGTCTTTATACTGACCTTATGACTAGTGCCACTGATAAATTAGTCGTACGACTAATATACGAGTAATTTATCAGCAGCACTAGTCACTAATTAAGACGCTTTCGACAGCTGCGCGACCACGAGGCCGTGAAGGATCGTTGATAGGAGATCAGCGCCGCGGTGGGCTCCGACCACATATCGCGACCGCCCGCCGCCCGCCGCCGCACGCGCCGCCGCTCCACACCATCTCACCGCACCGCACCAGCGGGGGCCAATGTGCTTGCACTATTACAATAGGCGAATTTTACGCCAAATGATCTACATAAAAACTGCTAAATGGTGGTCACAGAAGGGGTTTTACGGTTTTCATAGTATGAGGCAGGAAATAGAACGTCTATTCCTATATTGTGTGAAGTTTAAATAGAACAAGGAGGAATAATTGCGACGCAAACCAAGCAAACGCTTTTTCTGGTGAAATCATGCTAGTTTATAAATAGCTACATGCTTATAATCCTAAAACAGTTGCGGATAGACATTTGGAGCGTTCTATATCAGAAGGATATTCATCCACTTTGCACCAAGATTAGACAGGTGTAGCTGAAATACACACCTACGTGACAGGTGTTATCGTAATCACCACAATACGTAGATCTTTCTAGATGCTCCATTGTTTATTCCTTTAGACGCTTACGACATCCACAGAACGATTGAACGTGCTTCTAAAACTAGCATCGCACGGATACTGTTCCAATTCATTATATAGGAGGAAGTGGCAATTAAGATAAATACCAAGGTAAGTACATTAAGTAAGTAAGGTATATAGGTACATTCTACTTAAAGTGACACACCAAAATAACTTCCTAAACTGATTTATTTAATTCTTACATTTCAACGCTAGCCCGGAAGAAATTCTTTATGATTACATCACGAAGGTAGTTAATAAAGTTCTCAGATACAGCTGTAAAATATACCCTTTTATTGACGCGTGTGTACAATATTTTAATATGTATAATGAGTATAATACTAACCATATGTAATTGCAAACCAGTTTTGGATGTGGGAGTGTTGTATGGGTGGGGCTCGGAGCAGCCACGCCTTGCCGACCGCCCTCTTTACCGAGTACATACCTACTCACATATGTACTGAATATACTTGATAGTATATAAGTGGTTATAATGAAAGCAACAAAATTATAGGGCAGCTTCTTGGCTCGGATAAGCGTCTGGAGTTTACGATGCTGGATATCTTTTTATGATATTGTCTGCGATGCAATACTGGCGCGGTTTCAAGAAGTATAACGACCTAGCATGTTAGGGCCACCGCAGACTTGCTACTTTTAGCATCGGCGACCGGCGATTTTGCGACTGTATCGATTCTGCGTCGCGTTTCTTCGAGCGCGAACGAGCGAGACGCAGCATCAAAATCGCCGATCGCCGATGCTAAAAGTAGCAAGTCTGCGGTGGCCCTATAAACGTATTTTTTCAGATCATCTTTGTGGAATAGACTACGTCTTCATTGCAATTTATACCTGCAAGTCTTTGCTTATGGCCAAAGCAATCTCAGGAAATACAGTCGCGGTAGCGTACTGTTTGGCTCTTTACAACGAAGTACTATGAATTTGAAAAGAAGATTCAAAAGCATTAATTTGACCTCACCGTTAACCTACCTATCCCTCGGGATTAGGTAATAGTTAGTTCCTGTATACACGGCGACACGGTTCACCACCTGTCACGTTGGGTTCTGACTATCTAGTGAAACGTGGGCTTTGAGTTGGTTAATACCTCCACAATGTTGTGGTGTATGGCCACTCAAGCCTCTGACTACCCCCGAACGGGGATAAAAGTCGTGACGTTACATCATTAATTTGACCAAGGCATCATAAATATAATAAAAGTAACAAAGGACTTTCTTGGACCAAGAAACTCTTTGGAGAAGAACAGCCTAGAATCTTCGTGTATTTTCCTCCATAGGAACTGCATTCCAAATGTCTTGTGGTAGAGTCGTATAACATCATCTTTGAAAATTCAGTGATGTAAGTAAATTAATTGATTAATTGATGTTTGTGTAGTTAAGTAGATACTGTATAATAACAATAAGAAGCAGGTAAGTAAGTATTCTGATTACAATTCAGTTCCAAACATAATTCCATCTATGCACCAACTACAGCGACGCAGTTTTGCATATGAATATTGAAACCAACCCATAAGACAAAAAAATACAAATCTACTTACATCTTAGGCCTCGAGTCTCTTAACAATTGTCACTCAATGGACAATTCTCTCATAGTCACCACAGGTCTCACATAGTATCTTCGTGAATTCTTCATTGTGAATCGCAAATTCTTTGCGGTCAGCATGAAGACGGCGGCCAGAAGACGGCTAACAGATGGCCGACTGCGATGGCTGACTTGTCGATCACCAAGAATGTACGGTTTATAATGAAGAATTCACGGAGATAATATTACAGACAAATGGTTTCACAGTGGACAATTGTTAAGTGACTCGAGGCCCTGTTATAAAATTTATATTTTAGTTACCGAATAAGGCATATTTGTTACTGATATCTACGGCTAAACCCTTCACGTTCGTTTCATTAGCCCCTAGAGCCCCTTAAAGACTTCATGGTACCCGAAAACAATCCTTATCAACCTGAAAATTCATAGCATTCAATTTAATCATGTATCAGATGGTTGTTCCCACAGAACAGGATGCAGACAATCGTTCACTCCCACAGGTAAGGCCCGCAAATAAATAACACCTCGTGGAAATAGGGTACCGACAGCATCTGTAATAGATGAACCGCCACGCGTTATAAATTGCTCAAGTGCGATATTTATGATTGCAATTACTGCCCTTTATGCCTTCGGGTACTTTGGAGGTAAATAAGTGGTATATGGTAGATAGGATACCTATTATTATAAGAATTTGATTAGACTATTTGTCATGCTTTTAAATTTAACCAGTATTTTTTTTCAATTCAGCATTTTTCCAAATACCAGATTTACAATCGCGAAGAATGTCTCAAATTTAATCGTGCTTCTACTATTTGAAATCGGTACCAATTTATGTTTGCCGAATTCTAACCACAATACATAGATAATAATAATACATAGATCGCAGGCTGGCATTTTTTTTGTATTGAAATTTCGAAGATGAAAAACTCTCTATTATCTAATGCCTCGTTTTTATATACTTAGCATGTTATCTTATAGGTAGAAACGTGGTAAAACCTCATGAAAAGATTATCGAACGACATTCGTTTGGCACCAACATAACTTATCTAACTATGTTCTCTTGCATGGTTACAAGCATTTCTCCCGAACAAGCACTTAATGGTATTACGAATTATGTGGTAGGTGTTAATTAAATAACTAAAAACCTCAGACACCCCAAATAATTTTCCTTGTAATAAATTGATATGGCAAGTTATTATTTCTATCCATAAATTATTGCAAAATATATTAGTAATTTTCGGTATTAACTATGAACATTTTAAACTCGGCATGATGGTAATGCTGCGGAAACTGCATGTTTAAAGAAAGTAAGCATGTTATAGCTTTAAGTATAATAACTTTTAACGTCCCATTCCTGAGCACGGGCCTCCCCTCGATGCGAGGGGTATTCAGGCCATAATCAACCACGATGCATGGCCCAGTGCGGGTTGGTGGTGGATTTAACAATAATAATAATAGTTTAGCCCTTTTAACGTCCCACTGCTGGGCACGGGCCTCCTCAATGCGAGGGGGATTCAGGCCATAATTAACAACTAATTTATTAATTTAACAAGTCTAATTTTTTTTTTTTAGAATTTCTAAGATATGCAGGGTTCCTCACGATGTTTTCCTTCATCGTAAGCAAGTGACAATCATTTATAAAACTCTTGTTTCGCACATAGATTACGAAAAATCCAGAGATGCGAGCTGGGGTTTGAAACATGGACCTTAAGCCCGCAAGAGGAGTGCCACCCGCGCGTTAACCAATCGGTTTTCACTGATTTAGTCTAAAATAAAGTAACAATATAGGTACCATCACGCAAGAGTACTTAGACTGTGATGCAACCATCGCGCCCTTGATCGCGCCTGTATCGGTTTCGGGCTAGGCTTACTGGGATTTCGACCGACAGAGGGTCGGTCACAATAGCAAAATCTATGGTGGTAGTTCAATGGCTAAGCGACTCGGCGCCCAGGATTGTGACGGCCGAGATCAAATGTAGAGTCATTTTTGTGAACCCAAAACCCGAAATAAGAATTATGAGATTTCGGTCATTGGATTAAGTAAATAACACATACGTATTCAAATGTATTCGTGGATAGTTGTTGTATTTTATGCGTGGCCTGAGCGGAGCGGCGGCGGCGCGGGCGCCCCGCTGGCAGCCGCTGCGCGCGCATTTGTCGGGATCACTTTTATACCAATGTAAAAACTAAAATAATTTATAACAACAACGTGATATAGTTAGAGACAATCGTATTTTAACAAATTAATATTCAAATTTGAATCTACATAATGGAAGACAAATATAATGTCTATCCAGTATATTTAATGACAAATAAATAATGGATAAAGTTACTTTTTTATAGCAACTAATAACAATATACTTTGCCATACCTTTTATCTATAGAAGATTCGTAGATAGTAAATTAAATACAATGTCAGTCTTTTATTTTGTTTCTGTCAATAATAATTTTTGGTATAATCCATCGATATATCAATCTTTAATCTGTGGTATAATCGTTATAATCACGAAGAATCATTTTCTCCGCTTTAACTGCTATTTTCTACTTAAAATCGAATTTAACTGGCGGGCCGTACCATTGTTTACCACCTCAGTCCCAAAAAAAACTATAGCCCAAACATTATTTACAGATTATAAGGAAAATCTCGTGATTTTCGTCATCGGCTTCGCGATCCGCGTTTGGCAGGAGGTGTCGTGCTGTGATCACTGAGCACGGTCGCGGCGGACGCGGCGCTGCTCGGCGCTGCGCCGGCGCACGTCCGCCGCCATTCGTTCCGTCGCACAACCATAACATGATCATTTCTTTTTAATTGTCAAAGATAACAGATCACAATATTTTTGAGGTAATCGTGAAAAACTATGTTTCCGTTGCTTTCTAAAAAATAAAAGAGAGCAATATTGATTGGAGCGTGAAACTGGCATGCCATGCCGTAAGTATGTCCTGCCACAGATAAGTAAATAAGTACCTAGTTACTGTCCTGCTCAAGTTCACGCGTTTTCTTAGCTAAGTAAATGCTCTCTCTTTCTCTCTGCGTTTGAAAAACAGAATATTCAGCGACCGTACTTGGAATGACTTACATTTTCATCGCCATTATATTCTATACCTACCTACTTGCATTTCACGGTGCATTACAAATGTGTGCCTTTGAATGACAGCGTTCAAAGGGCAAGAGGGCATACTCTGACAAAGTATTTACGGCATTTGGTGACTTTAGAATGAACATGGCAGGGTCTTTAGCAGAACCCTGCCGGGAAAATGGCGGGGTACCGCGGACACCCGCGAGCGCGCACAATGAGCGTCGGGCCCGAACCAACAGACGTAATACAGACGTACATTCACTCTATACAAATCAAACAAATTATATTTGTTGAAAAAAATCGACTTGTAAACTCGTTTGTTAGTAGAGCACCCGTGGTTACCATGCCCATGTATGATGCAAAATAAATTATAGAGTCGATGTGTGCGAGCAGATGCAATCAATGTGATGAAGTTCTTCTTATTTATTTAGTTATCGTTATGAACGGATTTTTTATGGATCGATTGCTTAGAAAATAAACTGTGTAGATGTTATGCTAAACTCTACATTTACATGATTAACCTACTTGTAACAAAGAGTAATCGGTTAACATAATAGAAGCTTGTTTTCTCGTTAATAACATTTTTCGAATTATACAAAACAAGCCGTTAGGGCCACCGCAGACTTGCTGCTTTTAGCATCGGCGATCGGCGATTTTGATGCTGCGTCTCGCTCGTTCTCGCTCGAAAAAACGCGACGCAACATTGATACGTTACAAAATCGCCGGTCGCCGATGCTAAAAGTAGCAAGTCTACGGAGGCCCTTATAGATGACCTCTATTTGGGAATTTGAAATAGATTTTAAATTATAAATCAAGATACATTTTGATTTAGAAAAATAGACGCTAAATATTATTGTAGGGGCCTGTCTTACTTACCTATACATATCTACTTATTAAAATTCCCATGTTCACATACACCATTATTAGACCATACCTTACATACCCGTTACATAACGACGAGGCAACTGAATTTCAAAAGTGCGCACGCGGCGACTGAATTGATCCACGAGAGTTATCCAAATACAGTTCAAATGAGCGATTAGGGCCTTCATCGGAAGGGGATATTACAGGCGACTCTCGCCGCGCACGTGACAATTGTAGGCCGGAGCCACTTGCCGAGCACTTCACCGACATATGGCCGTCGCCCACTTGACTATAAACGGCACTGTAGTATCACTTGACGAGTGCCGAACGAGGTATTGTTAGCACCTTTATTTTATTGTCGTCGTAAAAATGTTCGTAGATGTTAGTGTATTACTACGGAGGATGGACACCGATTAAATTGTCTTATCTTGCTATAAGCTAGTGGGCATTTTATAATGAACGTTAGCGACGAGAAACCAAGAGACATTACTCCACTTACGGTGATAGTAAACTACGTATAGTAGATTATGTTGGGCTGATCAGTGTTATATGTCTTATGAAGTGACTAGGTAATTAAAATGAATTCTAAATAACTCTTAAATGCTCACGTCAAATCAATATTGCACATGTAATTCCGTATGAACAACACTCAAAGACGCAGTAAATCGTGAGAAGATTTAACCGTCCTCCATTGAGCTCGCTCAATACGTTCCAAGTCAGGAGTCAGGGGAAAATGAATATAACATATTCTTTGATTTTATGCGCAACAATAAAAGAACGCGCGGATAATTATACGCTTGAACAATGCGCGTCGCGACTTGACTTCAATGCGATAACACAAATGCCATTGCCCGTTGGCATTAGCCCTCTGCTCCGATTGAAAGTTTTAAGTGCGCGAGCGCAAGAAAATCGCCGCATCCCGGGGGTCCGCGCACTTCCGTTTGGTTTCGGGTTGCGCCATTGTTTCGCGCGTCAAGGGTGGCGCGCGCGCAGCATTGCTTTACGCGGTCGACGCTGACATAGTGTCACGATTCTGTTGTTAATTTTGTTCTTAATGTATTTTTTATAACGAGATTCGAACGATTACGATAATTTCTGACAACAAAGTAGATGCTTGAATGAAAAGGTTCAGAGGAAATGCCTGAACGCTTTATTTTATGTACATAAGTAGCAAGAAATAGGATATAATTTGTTGCAGCTACGGAATTGAAATACTTTGCCGTCTCTAAATACCTACATACCTACATACATCTTACCTGAAACACGTAGGTATAGGTAGCTACAGTTTCGTCTTCTTCCAGTCTATTTGGACTCTCGCTATTGTAGAGTCCCCTTCATCAGAGGTATTGTGTCGTAATAACAGTGATTTGGTGAATAATCGCCATTCTCTTAGTGGGGTCGCCTCTACGCTTTGTTCACGCGATACCTGTGAGAAAACACGTTGACACTACTATAAGCACTTTATTTTTGTAAATCGTAATCATTGTAAAAATAACATTCAAAATGGAGTCAGGTATAGTTGAGTGTTATTCAGGTGTCCTGAAAGCAAGATAATGAATAGTACTAGAATATGTTTTCTGTTATAGTATCTTTACATTTTTCTTTACACTGTAAAAAAGTAATTTCCCTTATTAATACAAAGATTCGATATTTGAATAGGGTAGGTAGTTTTATTTGGCATAAGCTCTATTTTCCTGTTTGGTAATAAAACTGAAAGTCCAAAGTCAAGACTTTGAAAAAACTTTATTTATCATAGCTGCAATATGCAGCAAAATGCAGTAGGTATGCAGCAATACCATACCAACAAATTCTGGATCCGAGTTTGCAACCTCTGAAGACCAGAGGAGAGAAAGAGGATATAACACCATCTTCTCAGCCATCTAATATCCTAGTATGGGTGGATGAGTTTTATTAAATTACGGCTTTCACAAATAACATATAAATAATAATTCGGTGGAGCGCGCACCGGGCGCGCAGGCGCCGCCGCGGGGGTCTGCACTTTTAATTAAACCCTAAATTATTGTTCACCTTCATTAATTCTTGTGCTCCCGGTCCCGGCCGGGCTTACTAATGAGTTTGTGCTTTTTGTACTGGCTCCGGCGTACTGGGACCCTGACAAACGATTGTCTGTCCCGTTCATGTAAATATAAGAGCCATCCAACAATAGGAAACTTTGCTAACATAGGTTGGTCTATATCCCATTTGATATAAGGGCAACGATCTATAGTGAGCGGCAATACAGTTAAATAATGGGAAACAGACTGGATAACAAATTAGGTCATACGAAGAGTGTGGCGATTAGACTACAAACTGACTATGATGTCATTAGGCGTGTCTACAACATGCACATGCCGCGCGAGGCTGCTCACCCACATGCCTCGCGAAGCACGACGTTTGCCTCAGTCGCATGCCGCGCGAGGCAAATGGCGAGGCCACTGACACTCTAGCTAGACAGAGAAGGGTATACCCGAGCAGTCAGTTTGACACGTTTGTCGTTCTGTCTCTCATGACTATGCCAAATTAGGCGAGGCAAATGACAGCGCTCAGGTGAGGCAGGACGCGCATTTGCCTCGCGCTAGGCAAGTCAAACTTCGTGAGGCAATTTGCCTAGCGCGGCATTTTAGGTATCTGGACGTGGCTATTAACAATGACTAAAACGAAAATAAATAATAATTGAAATATGTAAATATTTAAATAATAATTATACAAAGTGTAAAGCGTGCCTACAGTAAATTGTTTGAATCCCTTCCACCTACGTAACCTGTGCCACGTGTCAGTAAGTTTAGCAGCAAACGATTTCAACGGGTGCGCAACTTTCCACGTATCTGTCATGACTTAAAAGTATTAATAAATACACACAGTCACTTTTTTATGTTGATACCTTACAGAAATAACTCACTCACATATATTATTTATATTATATCATTTTCAGCTGGCCTACTCCGAAATACGAACCTAACGTTTCGGCTGACGGATTGTCGTGATTTGACATTTCTTCTTTCGTTTTTCTCTACGATTTGACATTGTTTTGATCGTAAATCGAATCCGTACTTCGGACGATCCGTCAGCGACGTATTTCGGAGTAAGCCCCCAGGTTCTTACTACCGTTCAAGATTTCTCGTAAAAATACTGTGACTTTGCCAGAACTACTAACTATGTAGGTACCATCTACTTCACACGATACACATATTATGTAAGGGGCTTGTATGCACGTAACTCATGCTGTCATAATAAATTAATATGAAAAACCCAATCGAAAAACTACACAAGCCATAATAGAAAATTCCATTATTATGGCGAAAATTATGGCAATTTTTCACGAGCTATATGGAGCTAGAACAACTATCGCAGCACGGTCGGCTGTATATCATTGAATTTTCCTTGGTTATTTATTTATTTATTAAGGGGTCGCACAATAAATTGCGTTAAGTGGGGGCGGGGTGTCCCGCGGCGCGCCCTGGGGCACCCATAACGGCGGAAAACGCGCCGGGCCCGTAAGTGCCTTTCTACAACACTGCTAAGGCTATATTACCTCGGTTATGGCTCCGAGAGGATGTGTTCACGGTAAAATTGATTGTTGATGAAGAACTATTAATTGAAGAAGCACGCGACCGTGTTTACTGCGTCTACTTACATGTTTTGCATTGAGTAGAGTCGATGTCTAATGATGGCGCATTTCTTGGGGAATAGGCGATACTTATTTTTGTATAAACAGCAGTGAAAGAATGTAAGTTAAAAAAAATGAAAACTAACTATTTAACCATGTTCATATTTATTTCGCAACCCACAATGACCATCACCACTAATGGTCATTACCACCTTTGATAAATTCACCCTGTATTTTTATTAACATTAGTCTTATTATTACAAATTCCTTGGTTCAAAGAGACCATTTGGTAATATTTTCAGCCGGTAATTTGAATGTATGTAATGCAACCAATGCTCTACTATTATGATTTTTAACTTTGTGTAACTATTGTGTACATACCCTTAGTTTGTATGGCGTGCTCAATTGTTTCATGTTGAAAATTAAGTGTAACGTTTATTACGAATTCATTTTTATTATTTTTCAATAGAATACATTATTAGGTATCTAAGATTATAATGGAACATTTAAATGCAATGAATAAATTTAATTTACAGTAAAAACTAAAGATAAAATGTAGGTAAAGTATTATTATTATTTTTTTCAGACGGAAGTTAAATTCCTAATTCCATTATTTAAAGTGTTGTGTTATGCCAACAACGGTGCAGATCGCAATAGGCGTGTGTGGGCGTGCGCGGGCGCGCCCATCGCCGCTTCCACGCTTATCAAAAACACATTATTCTTCATTAAACCATCAAACGTTTAATTAGAAATGAATTGGAGTTTGATCAGTTGATCAAGATATTTTCGGAACCTTTATTGGTAAGAAATATCATCTCATCTGCCTTACCTTTACCCATTATCTGGGGTCGACGCAGTATGTCTTAAGGTAAGAAATATCTACAATAATAAAACAATAGCCGGAATTGTACTTAGTGCTTTTACGTCTCATACCTAAGTAATCTATTCATTTTCAAGTTCAAAGCTAATTTTCACCATGGCAAACTCAAATGCTTATGAAAGAACTAAGGATTTTGTTGGATGAGTGATGGGATAGAGATAAAGGATCTTTGTCCAGCAGTGGCAGACACCGCATAGGTTAGGTAAATTACCTGGTTATTATATAAGTCTTAAATTAACTACTTATCCAGCATATCGTGAGTCATCTATAGGAATACAAACTATACCTATGTGCCACAGTAGAACTATCTGAGAAGCCATCTTAGGTTTTATAATACCTATAGGCACACATTTCGTGATTCTTTCATTAAATAAATTGTATTTATAGTAAAATCTCACCGAATTATATCAGCTCACATTATCTAAGAATGATAAGGGATCAAGTTCATTATCGGGCATTACTTAAATCGATGTTCTCAATGGCACTGATTGGGCAGATCTTGATAACGACGGCCCCTGCCTGCAGGCCGTTCGCAATCACTCGCATTATCCCAACGACTTACCTTTGTGTCTGATCACCCTACTTGTTTTCAATACAAATAACAATAATTTCATTCAATTATCCGATTTTTTCCATAGAATATTGGTAACTGTAATTACTTGTTAGGTTTTTTTCGAATAATGTTTTATGGATGAGAAAATTTATCTATCGATTCTGATCACACGTGGCGACTGTCTTGGATGTTATAATGAATACCGGGCGTTATTTCAGAACCGCGGAGAAGGTCAGATGTTACCAAATCCACCCAAGCCGGGTCCGGCCTCATCAACCATGCATTTAGGGTAACCTTTCCGAACTCTGGTTTACGAACTTCTCGCGTCATGCTACAACACACACACATTCCCCGAAGTGGTAGGCAGAGGTGCACTGCAGTTACGCCAATAGTATTTGGAGCTCGGGACCATCTGACCACCATATCTATAACTAATACCAGTAGTCAGGTTTTGAAGGTGGTAGAGCCAAGTTGTAGCCAATTGACTGCAGCTCATATACGGGCTGACTCGACGGGGTAGTACCACCCTCTCACAGAAGATCGGCGTAAAGTAGCTATTACAGCTGCATTTCGTACGATGAGTGAGAGAGCCGCAAGCCCAACCCCCCTCCCCCTCCCTCCATCCCACTCCCCTTCAAGTCGGCAATATGCGAGCAATGCCTTTGGTATTGCAAGCATCCATAGGCTACGGTAACTGCTTAACATCAGGCGGGCCGTACGCTTTTTTGCCACCGAAGTCCTATAAAAAAAAGTCAAATGGGACTAACAATTTCCAATTTTACTACTGATGTAGAACGGGAATATGTCCTTTATCCTAATTCACCACCAGTGGTCAATTGGTACGACACATGTCCCACTTCACCACTGGTGCTCAAATAGCACCCAGTACAAATGTAATAGGGGGCGAGCGTTGCTGTTATATTGGCAATATTCTTCATCAATGCCAGGAGAAATGCTAGAAGCCAGTTAAAATAATACCCACAAGGCGATATTGAATAGGTCTACAGTTTACCAAACAAAGCAAGTAGTTCCCGTAGACTCCATGTCGTGCTGCGGCAACTGAAACGGCTAATTCGTTTTGGTAGAGTTTCTCGTGAGGCCGCAACTCTACCGGCACGTTTTTTCAAGCGATTGGTCTATTTTGAAAATGGAAGCAATTTGTCGCGTTTGATTCGTAGTGGAGCGGCCACTTTGATGGGTTTTTGTGGGCGGCCGACGATGCCGCGATTGGCCGCGCTCCGGAGACTCTAGCGGCTAGTTGAATTACGCCATTACGGTGTTTATAGTTTATACCTTTAATAATGTTACAAAATTAGTCCTAATAAAAAGGTAAAGTATACATAGATGTTTTGGTAGCCTGATTTTTGCTTAAATATTTTTTTATTTTGGTTATGTTCACTGCAGTTGTAGTTTTATTAATAGCTCTACTCGCATGCTTGCACTATAAATCCATGATTAAGCCGCGAGACAAAATTGATTGTTTTATATCTTTCACGTAACTGATAATCGTGATTAATTGTAGGGTATGTAGGTATCTGTGCCAATACTCTACATGCGCGATACGTGATAAAAACGCAATGGACGCGTGATCCTCCTTTGATCTGATCAGCTTACCTCGAATAATAAATGGCGGTAACTAACCAGCCATATTTAGAGCTATCAGCGATTGCACATGAAACTCTACCTATTTTCCATAGAATAACGTGACTCTACTAAGATGTAAAGACGCTATACAGAGAGAAAATTTTTCGATAACAATTTTTTGTAATTCCTATTAGTCCTATTTATATGTATATATTACTCAACGTTTTGTTGTTACAGCAGAGATTGAAAAGTCTCGTATTTATAAAACATTTGCTGTAAATACAAAATACTAAAAGGACTGCTAGGAAATACAAATCCATTTTTCTGTCGTAAAATTTTATCTTTACATTTTCTACATAAATACCCAAAGATATTTGTATTATTGGAACAGGCAGGATTACAACCCAATAAAATTCAGTAATGAGGACTTTTCAAGGAATAAAAATCAACTTAGCCTACATAGAAACATCTGGAATAAGTAATTGCATATTTAATAAGTCTAAATTTTTTATGAATGTCATCATTTTAAAGTTATCAATAAGGCCATCAGTTAGGTACCTACAGTAGATAAAAAACACGAGTCATAACATCACTTTTTATCGATACATGCTTAGTAATGAATTAGGTACAATGCGTCTTCCGCCGGCCGACATTTATGAAGGAATGCCGCGACAAAAACATTTAATTCGATGAATCTTATTTATCAGACTTGTTTCGATTCTTTCTCGTTTGATGTCGTTTTCGGCATTTGATCCCGCAAATCATCAGAAATACTTTGAACACAAAGCAAAAAGGGCTGAGCCGTATTATATCGATTCCGTTTCTAATCGATCCATTTCCATTTGGTTTTTGCTACGGCATGTGGCAGCGCGGAGCGGCCGCAGCCGAGGGCGCGCTCTTTCCATCTCTTATTATTAATTACCTTCCTTTATATCAACGCGTAACAATCGATCGTCTTGATTAAAATATCTTAATAATAGACAGACATAATGACTGATACCGTTTTAAAAAACGGTACTGAGTCAGCATCAATTTTATACGAGTTATATGTATTAGTACAAAAGTATTAATTATTATTATTAATTGTGGAAAGTTTCAACATTTATTGGTGATACGTAGGTGTACCTGGATAGACATTTGCATGCTTGGTGAGATAACCAGATTGTGTGTGAGATCTTGGAGCATAGACAAAGATTTACAGACAACTCTACATTACTATTACGACCGTACCTACTTGCGGAAAAATAAAGAGATCCTTGTCCATCCAGATTTATCAATTTCCTTCGCATGTAACTATTCCAACGTTTACAGTTTCTTGATACATTGGTCCTTTTCAATATTGTCTTTACACGAAAATCAGAGCTTTCATGGATGTTTACCACTCAAGGTAAAAAATGCCATATTTATATTACGCAAGAGGCACTATATCTAATAAACACATCACCAGCAGTATGGAAATCAATTAACCGGCCGAGTAGGGGTTAATTACTTGAGCACTGCATGTAATACCGGGTGGTACTGGAATAATAAGAATTCATTGCGTTGCGCGCACGCAACGGCCAACATCATGCGCTGGCGCCGAGACGGGTATAAATTGCTCAATTTAATTTAAGCAAACGGTATCAATTTCCAATAATAGCTCAACAATTAAAGTATTCTTTTATGAATTTAACTGTATTGTTTCGGCCTTAAGTTTATATTCGAATGTGTTATTTAATCTGGCTAACAGATTATTGCATAAATACGTACCTAAAAAGTATCGGTTATCGTGTATGGAGGTTGTTGGACTACCTTCATACGCCTTTCGGCGCCTCTGTGGGGCTGATTAGCTGTCGCGGTGGAGTCGGTAGAGGAAGTTAATGTTATGAAATAGTTTTTTAACTTTTTGTATGAAATGCTCACATGATTGTTTGAACATTTATAATAATAGTATCCTGGGACATTTTTACACCCGGCCACCTGAACCCAAACTAAGCAGAGCTTGTACTATGGAAACCAGATAACTGATATTACTACATTTAGTACTTTTTTGTTTGTAAATACATATTTTATATACATATACACACAGACTCGGGACATACAGACATGTTCATGCACACAAATGCATGTCCCGGGTAGGAATCGAACCTACGACCTGCAGCGTGAAAGGCGCCTCCACGCCAACCACGCCAACGAGCCCATCGAATGGAACTTGTTCATACACTGTAAAAAGAGATTATGTTCAAAGTTTGTAGTCAATCTTCGATACCGAAGATCTCATTGATTCTCTATCCAAATTAAATTGATAGTCTTGGGCAAAATTTCGTTTCTCATCATTCATCGTTAACACAGAAATAAGAAAACTACTCTGCTAACTGCATCACTTAAAAAGACACGTACTTGTGCTCCTGAAATATAACAATTAGGCCGAGGCCGGACTGGTGAGGCGTCCGCGATGCGACAGCGACGCGGCAGCGAGTACCTAAAACCCTATAAACAAATGCTAAGCGAAAATTAGTATAGAAATCGCCGTCGCATCGCAATTGACTTACCGGTGCAAGCACGACCTTAACCTTCCTTATTTTAAATGGGGAATAGGTGTCGCTGTAGTTTACTCTGTATGACACAGCATCTGTCTTAATTGAGGACGCAGCATGGAATTTTCGTTGAATTTTGTAAGTGAGATCTTCAGCGTGAGGTAATGATTTCATTTTGCTATCCCACTGAAGAGCAGAAGGCATATCCAAAGACAGTTTGTAACTAAAACACAGCGGCACACATTAAAGGGTTCTTCGTAGTACCTACTTCTCAAAATATCAAGGTACACATACAAATGGAAAACGTTACGAATCCGAATCTAATTTCATTTGAATGGTTGCGACAAAAAAGTCGATCGGTTCTGTTGTGTCGGCGAGTCGGATATCAACAGTCATCGAGTCGCTCGGCGAATGACTCGGAATCGAATTAATTACTCTTACAGTTAGGGCCAAGAGGTGAACAGGTGGGTTTTTTGTTGAAATTTTATGAACTATTGTTGATGATGTTAGCCGCGGTACTATGTACGTATCGATATAATGAGTACTACTAGGTACCTAAAAGGAGTGAGAAGTGTACGTACGCATGGTTCATCTACTTATGAAATGACGAATGCTACAGCGGCTGACTGACACATTATAACGTTTAGGTCTACTGAAAATGACATTCAACGAATTCCTTTTCGATTCTATTCTTTTCAGTTAGGTAACTAAAATTGTGCAGTTTTACCGCCTAATTTATAGAGATTTTTAGCTAGTTTAAAATGGTTTCACAAATCATTTCTAGGAACGAAAGTGATTTGTAATGCCAGTGTAAGTCCATCATAAGTTTCTATAAATTTAGGGGTTAGAGTTTTTCTGGTTTATAAAATATGTTAATTTTGCTATCATGTTTATAAAAAAATTTAAAATAAGGGCAAACGAGCCTGATGTTAGACAGTTACCGTAGCCTATAGACGCTTGCAATACCAATAGCATTGCTCGCATATTGCTGGCCTCAAGGGGAGTGGGACGGAGGAGGGGGTAGCTTCCCATTCATCGTACCTACGAAAGGAACCATCCATTAATTACAACACACGAATTTCATGATTTTTTTACCCCTCCCCCCCCCTTGTCACAGCTGGTCACATTTGCGAGACCTCCCCCCCTCCCTGTGTGACGAGACTTTTTTTTTTATAATTTTCAGGAATTTTCAAAGTTTTTCGTTAAAAATTCAAATTTCGGTTTTAATACTTAGATGTATTAGATTTTTAAATGTGACGTTACAAAACTTAGGACCCCCCCCACCCCCTTGTCACACAATGTCACATTTCATCGACCCCCTCCCCCCCTTTACGTGTGACGTAATTAATGGATGGCCCCAAACGAAACTCAGAAAAAATAACTACTTTACGCTAATCTTCTGTGAGAGGTTATACATAGGTACTAGTCCCGATCGATCGAGCCCGTATTTGAGGTACAGTTAATTGGTTACAGCTTGGCTCTACCACTATTAGTAATTAATGGAATCTCATGGTCTCATTTGTAAATTTTATTAATTTAAAGGATTATTAGAATGAGTTTTTTAATATTGCTTCAAAGCAGGGTTGCCAGATCTCCCGATTTTCCAGGAGATTTCCTGATTTGTCTGATATTCTCCTGATCTACTGATTTTATTATTAAATCTCCTGATATTTGTGTTTTGAAATAAATACATACCTACACACCACAAGTATGCGTAAAAAGGAACGTATCTGAGTCTTCTGACTGAACTACCAATTTTTAATAGTAATAAGTTTATGGAATAAACACTCTATATCATGCTCTAACTCAGTTTATTAGGGGTGTTTTTGCAATAAGCCTTTAACGATCGCCGATTTTGTTTATTGCGCATGCGTAAGGGAGAAGGGACGTCGACGCAAGTCGCAACGCTTCGCGACTAATCTTTTGCGGTACTATAATATTTGATATGTTCTAAAATACACTTAAATTTTGCATGTAATAGCAGCTGTCGTTTGTTTTTTGCCGGAGTCTTGAGAACTAAAAACATACTAAAAATAAAAATTGTTTTGATTTTCCAACAAAAATGAATAGCCATTTGTATTAAAAAAAGTACATATAAGGCTGCGTTCCAGACGACGTAATTTTTGTTATTTTCGTTCACAAATGTCGTTCCACTAGAACCAACTTGTACTGAAAGTGATCATTATTATCGTTTTTAACCGTTTTTGTGAACGAAAATAACAAAAATTACGTCGAATGGAACACAGCATGAGAATTTTATTGAACTCCTGATTTATCAGATCAGTCTCCTGGTTTTTTTAAATCTCATTTCCTGGATTTTGAAATTTTGGTCTGGCAACCCTGCTTCAAAGGTACCACGGAGGGGCGTCAAGCACGCCATCTGGTGAGCTCCATTTAATAATAGCGGTGTCCCGCGGAGGCATTGTCCGCGGTAATTTGTAGCTAACATCGGCGAAAACAGCCAAATAAATAATAACGTTATTTTAATGAAATACCTACCCACCCCGCGACGTAAACACCGTGAACATGAGGGAGAGTGCCATTGTTCAATTGTACCTGGGATTCACAAATGTTTTGTTATCAATTTTGATCACAATGGACTCTACATTTTACCGATACGTAAAAATTGTATACTTAAGTTCTTATTTAAATAGTCCACAATATTTTGCATGGTGTAAGGCACCACCCACTTTTGACTAAGGGTAAAACCCCTGAGATATTGTATGGTCACCTGCATGTCCATGGTAAGATTACCAAAATAAGGGGCTCTGTTTATTATTGAAATCCGTAATTAAGAGAGCTCAGCTAATGTTTGAAATGTAGAACATATAGGCACCTAAGAAAATACCTGTAAATCTAGTTTTAAGCTTGTTATTGAGGCTTCGTTATCAAGCGGATATTACCTCCAACGAATTCCAATAAGAACCTATGCGATACCAATAGGAAGAATGTCGTTCCCTCACAAAACACTGATTCATTCCAACCAAGTGAATAAATCACGCGAGATCACGCGTAACAAAAACTATTGTGTCGGATCGATACAGGTAAATATCGCAAAAACTGTGTTGCGTGAGAAAAGTACGTCGGTAAAAATATATTAAATTAATCACGAGTGTTCGTGCTGCGGATGAAAATAAATGTTTGTAAAAATAAAAGCGGTGTGCGCGGGCGCACGGCGCGGCGCACGCCCGCCCTGCTGCGCGTGAGAGCCTCTGCGCCGGCCAATGGCAGCGCGCGACCGGCCACGTCACGCCCCCGCCCCGTACCGCGCGCGTGCGGAATGTGTCTTTTTACCAAAATAATTACCAACCACATCTATGGAATGTCAAATTAATTACGTTAATTATTATTGGCGCGCCTCTTTTCGTTTCGGTACATTCACAATTTAAATTGGTGAAGGCTGGCTTGTATAATCCTAAATTTGTCGATTTTAGATGGTTGTTATCATCTTTTCACGAATGCAAGTCTTCTTTTTACGATAATATGTTGCATTCGTGTATAATAATGGCTGAATTTACATTCCTATTACCTAACATAATAATGTGCCTATACCTATTAACAAGTTATTTTGTCTAGTTAGAAAGGTACAGTACCCAGCTATCTATCACTAGGTGCAGCATTCATCTTGATGATAAAGTAATCAGGTATGTTTCTTTATAGGCATGGACTATAAATGTAATACATATAGGTACTAAACTCTTTTTATTATTGTCATCCGTAATAAAGAGAGCTTAGCTTAGTTTGAAAATGTTTCCATAAGGTATGGTATGGTTCTGCAGCTGTTTATTATGTATATAAAAATATATATTTACCTATATAAAATTTTACTATACTACCTATTATTATGTTTTATGGAATAAACTTTAAAAAATTAACAAAATAAACTGATAATAAAATAATAAAGCAATGAACTCTACATGCCAGAACAGTATTACTTAATTCAACGAAATATTTTTTGCATCAAATTATTTCAGTTTATTTGACAACGACATTTATAACGAAAAATAAAATGAAATGCTTGGAAAAACAAAACGAGGTACCACTCGGGCCGCACGACACGACGACGCAGCGTGACGCGTATTAAATTAAAAGCGACGACATGTGTTTTCCTTCCCACAGGAAAATACATTAGCCGAAACATTTCCCGGGCGTCCGCTGTCCCTGTCGCACCGCTGTACCGCGCGCTTCGTGCGAGGGGAAACCCCGATATGGCGCCCTCGAAAGCTAACAGTGAGCTTTCAACGTAAATCTGATAAAGCGAACACATTACGACACAAACACAAAGAAATTTTCTTCGTTATACCCTCGTTATAAGCTTGCCGAGTATCGGAACTCTCTTTCGGGCGTACGATTCAGCCCGCGTTCGAAAGAGACGGCACTATATCGATAATTTTTACTTAGAGGCCAGCACCATTGGGTGAAAAAGTTTACGGCGTCCCGCCCTTCTCTCCTCGTGCAGGGCTGCGTTAGCGCCTTGGGGCCCGGTTCGCACAAAATATTTTCTAAGAAGCAGTATGTCGGCTGTTCCGAGGGGCGTCGACGCGGGAGCCCGCAGTCATGCTGAGAGCCTCAGCGGAGTCAGTGGCCACACGTCGCGAAGCCTTTCATCGTTACGAGAAAAAATCGTTTCGTGACAATTCGCCCAAAAAACTTATGTTACCGTGGAGACGGCTCGTTGTCGCCGAGCGCGCCCGCCAAACCGAAACGAAATTATAACGACGCGCCAACGCCTGTGATAATAATTGCTCCAGTTATATGAGGATACTGAAATTTATTTTAGATTCATAAATATTATGTTCAGTGAAGTGTTTTGATATTTTTCTTGTGCAAATAGATAAAACTACCAAGTGCTTGATGATTTATATGACTACATCGACTTATTAAAGACTGGATTTTTAATTAAGCTCAAGTAAGTTATTATTATCACATACTGTATATAATAATTAACCTAAAGTATTTATATTTTCTTGCACACGTTACCTAAACTACACTAGGTATACACGTTAGGTATACACTAACACTAAGTAACTTTCATAGTACATAATAATTTACATAATCTCAAGTCAATAGTTACTGTGCCTAATGATGACCGTGTTAAATGACAAACCATGGATACCATAGATACCTACATAAAAGAGAGAATGACTGATGCCAGTAATAGATACGAAAAGAAAACTAATATTCCTAACTGAAGTACCTATCACTCAGGTATCAATCACAATATATATTTTTTAATGAAGTAGCTACCTATTCACAACCTGTTAAGTAATTAGGGACCTACTGATGGCAATTTTATAAGGTCGTAATAGGTACAAGTCCATGATCCACTTATAATAAAATTGACTTCTTAGACAATCATCTATTTTGTTGCAACCTACTTATGGTGCGTTCCATTCACTGTTAATTTTTTGTAATTATCGTTATTTTCGTTCACAAATGTCGTTCCACTCGCACCAACTTGTACTGAATGTAATCATTATTATCGTTTTTAACAGTTTTTGTGGACGAAAATAACAAAAATTACGGTGAATGGAACGCAGCATTATTGCAATACTAGTAGGTAAAGCTATATCCTAATATTATTATTATTTGTATGACGCTATCAGTTTAATTATATTAATATTTGAAGAAAAATCAAACTGGCACATTTATTACTTAGGTAAGCACATGACCTGTTTTTATAGTACTTCTTTACTTATACCCGAAAATAATTCTGGGATCGCCTATTAATACTTAATAACCCTAATAAAACAAAAATGTGCTCATGAAAATTATACAAGGGTTTTAATAAATATCAAAATTGCGCATAATTTGTAGAGCTAATGTTGCAAAGGTATTAAATGCCTCCTATTTAGACAGATTCGTTTAGAATAATTTCATTATGAAGCATGAGATTTTTTATTAAACCTAAATTATGAAACCCAGTAATAGGTAGTTACTTACCTATTATACCTTCCTACTTGGTAATATAGGTACGTATGTAAGGCAAGACGAGCTTTCTAACAAAGCTCAAGTAGAACTTTACTTGAAATATGATTTAATTAAGCAGTAAGATAAGTTTTGCAATTATGTCAACCCGGAGTAAGGATGACAAGGCAAAAAAAAATTAAACGCTTAAATGAAACGAAAATTCAAATTTATTTCTCTCTAGTTCAAACAGATAAATCTATTGTGCGAGATTATAAATAGGTAAATAAATTGAGAGAAAACTCCATGTTCTATATAACCATTGAGTTTTAATGTACCGAGTTACTTTACAATGAATACCACATAATACTTTACTGCATACGAACACATATAGTAGCAGAAAACAATTTGAATATTACTTCTCTACACCAAGAGAAAATTTTACTACAGTTATAACAAAGGATTTTAGTAGTTTTTGTACTTTACTTTTAGTATTTACTAAAAGTTTTGTAATTATAGCAAATATTGTTTCAATGCGTCAGATTTATAAATAATTTCTGTGAATACAATACGTTAAGGTAGTTAATAAAAACAGGTACCTACTTTACCTACCTACCTACCTACTAAAGGAATTACAAAAATCATTTTTCGTCATTATATTTGTTAAATAATTTTATTACACAAATTGTAATGTTAGGTATGTTTTTGTTGCTAGTACATCTATAAAATAGCTATAAAATATAATTGTATATACTTAACCATTTTTTTTGTTCAAGAATAGCCAATCAAATCTTTAGCAAAAACACATTAAAAGCGCCTTATAACTTAATGTGTGTATAACAAGAATAAAATCAACAACAGTTATAAAAATAGAAATGACGATATTATTTTGCCCATACTTAGCGCTGTTTGTGTGATAGATAAATTAATTAGATAATTTATCTATTCCGAAATAACACCATTAGAACAATTAATTAAAACTGATATAAGGAAGTATAAAAATCAGTTGTGGGAATGGGCATGTAAATAAATAAATTGTGATGTTAATAACTATGTACTAATTACTATATTACACCCGTACCTAGTAACTGCTAAGTGTATTATTACGAGACATTTCCCGTAGTTATGTCCGCACACTATCGATTGTATTTCTTTACACTTTTCTCACTATCGATTGCTCTACCTTCACTGCTCATAATAATTTGTAGATATCTCTATTTTATAAGTAACATACCTACAAACAGTTAGGTAGTCGTTTCAAATAAATTTTGCAATTTAATCATTAAATAGACAAGTAGGTTTAATGTGAGTAAGAGGATTTGAAAATTACATGACTCTACCGCCCGTTTGGAAAGCCATTACTATGGTTTAATTCAACTAAGTACTAACTCTATTTTCCTTTATATATTATATTGTTATATAGATAGGAACTTATATAATAATAGTATAATTATTAAGTACTTAACTAGGTACATTCTAAATTATTACTTTTGCATTTATACAGTATTTCATAGTTACCGCTATTCCCAGCTTGATTTTATATTTTGTAATTTCAATGATCAAATACATAGTTTTATGTCAGCGAGAGTTATGAATGTTGTGAATGTTTTTCTGAATTTACTGCATAAAAACACGTTTTCGTTTAAATTGTAGACAAAAACCGCTAAGAGAGAGTAGGTGCTATTTATTTACGTGGAGAAATCAATTTTCCGGGTTCTAGCAATTGAAATGGCAGTCGATTCTATTCGTTTATACCTATTATCAATCGTAGACAAAAAAAGTAGGTATCTTACATGTAAAATAATTTACGTTAATGTAAAATAATAAAGACAAGATTAGGTACATTATAGTCAATGCTAATTAAATTGTAGCCAATAAATAATTTTATCATAGCACTTTCTTGCCTACACCTATTTGAGTTCAGATTACTATCCTATAATTAAGTAGTACATAATACCTACCCTGCACAAATTTTTGAGTTCATCTTATCTGCGTACTTTTATAATATAGGTACGTGATTCTATACCTAAAGAGAAAGTTGTAATAGGTACTGTGATCCCTATAATTGGATTTAAAACACATGTAAAAATAGTTTGTCAACTGCTTTTTTTCTCCTTTTATCTCTTTAAGAAGATTGCATCTCAATACCGCAGTAATGTGATTATAACTAATTCCTTAAAACTGTGGAAAATCTTCCCGAGGCAGCTGCAAAAATTATCCCCAAATTATGTTTCAGATTTTAAAACTAATCTCGAGCTTTTATCGTTAAGAAATTAAGATACAAAATCGTCTGACATTCAATGTTAATATAGAGTGAGTTATTTTTGTAATCCTATTACTCCATGACCGTCCGTGGAGATCTGTCAACCCGTTGCTTTGTGGTGATGCGACCACGCGGCGGGGAGCCGCGCAGATAATGTACAGATTAGATGGAGATCCGAGAGGAACGACATTGTTTAACAGAGCCAGGTAGAGCTCCGGAGCCACGCTGAAGTGTGTTAAACAATACATAAACAACATTATTCTCAAATAATACGATTATGCAGACGCCCACAAAAAAATATACAGTTGACTTGATTGACAGTCAGACTTGTCTGCGATGGGTGCGATGCGGGGATTATTTTGAATGTAAAAACAAATATCTAATACTTCAAAATAGATAACCGTTTTATAAAAAAAACTAACAATACCTATGCGATTAGTAGGGAATATCGTATTATTATTTACATATCAGACAAAGAGATACAATGTTTTGTATAAATACTAAATACTTTCCTAACTAAGAACTTTTATCTTCTTCAAATAATTAAAAAAAATATAGATCTTGGCGACGCCGCCTGCCGCCGGTAACGTTTCGACATTGCCTACCTACTTGTATTCGTATATTTTGCCCAGATCACCTTCTTAATAATAATATAAGGACCCGAGCCAGACTATAAAATAGTCCCCGTAGCACGTTATCTACGTCAAAACAGGTTTTATCATTCATAAAACTATTTTAATAAATTATCGATGCTAAACCTCGGACATAAAAGAGATTGGAGCGAGTCTAACAAATAAACTAAAATTAAATATACACGAATACAATCGAAATTTTTGTCTCAGGCGTATAAAAGTGTCCTATAAATTTACCCACAGTTTAATTTAATGTCCAAAAGTACCTGCTTCACTTTTTTTATTATAAATAAAGTTCGTCGCCGGTTATGGCCGCACGAATGTATGTTATTATTTTGAGAAATGGTTTTGAATTTGTCTCGGAGGGTCATGATCGCTACACTCAATTTTTTGTGCTTAGATTGGATCCCTTAAATATTGTATACCTAAGTAGCCGTTTTAATTAACTTTATAACTGACAAATATTATAATTTTTAACAGGGCATCAAATCGAATCAGAAAAAAGTGATGCTATCAGATCGAACGAGGTCGTGACGAGATTCGTTCGAAACCTGCGTTTGAAGCCAGCGTCGGTGACGACGCGGTCAGCATCATCATCATCGTGGTCATCAGCGGGGCGGACCCGCCGCGTGGATGGTGGCGGGCGAATGGGGCTATGCGCCGGCGTCGGCCACCCCCGCCATGAATGCCTTCCTCGAGACCAACCACGCGCACCTCGCATCGTATGGGCTGAAGATGTCGCCGCAGCCGGCGTGCGGCGTGGGCCCGCAGCACCGCGCGGCCGCGCCGCACCCGCCGCCGCACCACCCGCCGCACTACCAGCCGTACCCGCTGCATTCCTACCAGCCGGGTTACCTGCGAGACTACAGCGGCTGCGGGGAGCTGTTTCCGCAGCAGCCGTTCGAGCAGGGCTGGGAGTGGCGCGGCGACGTGCACTACCAGGGCGGCGCACCCCCGCTGGTGCCTCACGCGCACCCGCACGCCCCACACGCGTTCCTGCGGTACGTGCGCACGCCGCCGCGCCGCGACCTGCGGTGCCAGTGGCTGGACCCCGAGCAGCCGCCGCCGAGGAAGATTTGCAACAAGCTGTTCTCGAGCATGCACGAGATCGTGACGCACCTGACGGTGGAGCACGTCGGTGGACCGGAGTGTACGACGCACGCGTGCTTCTGGCAGAGCTGCTCGCGCAACGGCAGGCCGTTTAAGGCGAAATACAAATTGGTGAACCACATTCGCGTGCACACCGGCGAGAAGCCGTTCCCCTGCCCCTTCCCTGGCTGCGGCAAGGTGTTCGCCAGGTCGGAAAATCTGAAGATACACAAACGAACGCATACCGGTAAGTGCCTTGTAAAAATTTTTGCTGTGCACATTTCTTACTAAACCCCATAATATTGTACAGAACCAAATAACTGCAGGATAATTATAGGGAGAAAGGTACATAAATCTACCTAGATAAATTTGTATTTCTTTTGATTAGGTATTCTATGACGCCAGTGACTTCAGTCCTAGTATTTTGTGTTATTGTAGGTACCTATACCTACGGAATCCAAAAATCTGTACCTATCTAAGAGACCTGTAAATGCAGAAAAGTGATTGTTATTCAGTCTTCAGTCAGTTAGCTAGAATTGATTCGTCACGATCTAAAATCAAGGATGAAGGCTCCACGTCCGGGCTCCGGCAGTAAAGATGTCGAAGTCATTCAAGCGAACGACCGTTGATACGGCAAAACATTTCGATTCTCATTAATTCATAATGAACCGCCCCCCGCCGCTGACGGGTGGCCACTGTTGCGTTGGTTGCGATACATCTGATCACGCCTCGACAATAACCAACACACAATGACAACCGACAGACAACAAACTATCAAAGAATATCCTTGTAACACGAGCCCGGGCACAAACAACGGAACTAACGGCCTTCCTATAATCGTCCACGTCGACTTGTGAAGTCCGTTTCTCAGTAGGCAAGGACAAAAAGCCGTTTAAGGCAGAACTCCATTTTTCAATTCATTACAAAAGTCGAAAGATTCATCTGAACTGCGCATGTTAGATAAAAAAACTAGATCGTAAATTAAAATGTCCAGTTCGTTGGATCGCGGTGTCTTGTCTCTCTCGCACGACGGAGCATTGTTGTTCGTAAAGTATTGGTACTTAACTTTAAATATCGATTTTGAGGGAACGGTCCAGGAATTTGTATGGCCGGCGTCGAGGAGCGTAGCCAGATGGTTTTATATTTTTTCTTGAACGTCACTGTTTAGTGTTGCGTCCAGACTTTTGTCCTGTGCCCCTGTCCGCTATTATCTCATACGGGCTTTTGAATAGAGCAGACCTTTTTGTGGGGAACTTTGAAGAATTGTTTTATGGGTGGCTATAAATTACTCCGAAGGCTTTGTAAAGCGTTGGTGAACTGGGTCCTACTGTCGATCATTATAGTTTTAATTAGCCCACTGCAAATATCGGGGCTGGGACGGGCTGGCGGCCGACAACTAGTTTTTAATTAATTTATAACACCAGACCACCCAATTTTAAGTATCATTCAACTCACGAGATTGTTTAGCTTTCAGGCAAAATCAAATAGGTAACAAAATATCAATAGATCGTCTTTTGTTATGCACCGACGTATTTGCTTGACATGCGGTGACTATAAAATATGGTTTGAGCTTCTAGATAGTAGGAACCAATATAAAGAAGTTAAATGTATAAAATAAAGTAACTAATTAATAATCTGTGACAATACTGTGTGTGTGTCATTATTCCAGCACATCTCATTTTTACAGCTGTAAATAATAGTAATAGTATATGTAAACTGAAGTCAAATATACTCCTGTAATCTCACGTATATTCACTAGCCGTTTAATTTTATTGGTCAAGGAAATTGATACCTCGGGACCAGTAGCGTAATGCTAGATGCAATAAAGAATATAGTTCTTATTATTATTACATTTAATACAACCCTAGAGACAATTATTACTTTAATAAATAATCATATTACCCACGTATTCCAGTAGCATCCAATAATGATATTTTCTACGTTTATTAGGTAAATACTATATAAATAAATGCACTCATACACACACTATGAAATTTATATTGGTTTTACCTAATTGTTTTACAAAAAATAGAGGCTCGCACATCACTTGTTAAAGGTTCATTTCATAATTTCAAAACGTCTCCATGATTTTAATTTTGTTCAATAAACGTAAAACAAAAATTGACCCCTGAAAAACGAATCTAATTTGGAAGAATTTAATTCCTACAAATGACATCAACGCGTTGCACAACATATTTTATAACTAAATTTGTTGTTTTTAAAGGCCCAAATACATGGGACCAAATATCCCAAATGCCCTCAGGGATGTGTTTGTTGTCGCCCCGCGTGGCCGCTCGCACCGCGCCGCCGGCCATACCGCCCACCAACATTTCCAATCACTTTATAACACATTGAGACCCATTACACACTTCTAACGCCTTCGCAAAATCAAATAACGTTTTTTTTACAGCTGCAATTAACTCTAATATATTTCTATAGCCCAATATATCTTACTAATATGGAGTTTTATTTTTTGATGTTTATATTACTAACAACCGAATAAGTAGTAGCTCAAACTTGAATTTAATCATTAGTGTAGTGTCATACTTATAGCTATAATAAAATAGTAGACCGCATTTGGTACTTAACGACTTTAAAGCTAATGAATGTCACACACATGCTCGTGTTATGTACCAATTAGGCAACGAAACGGACACTGTCGTAATGAAAGACCGATGACATGATAGAAAATAGTTAAATAACGCATTAAAATTCAGTTTTATTTACAAGCACTTCAACACTCGAGACCGGTGAATACAAGGGGTAGTTTACAATGCAACGATGATACGATTCGAAGCAAGACGTCCCCTGAATATCAAATGCAGTCGCTAATACGTCGTATGAAATGACGCTTTCAAAATATTTAGCAAACAATGCGGAACCCTTCGCGGCGCGCCCCTGCGGCCGCCGCATTGTGCCGACCCGTCGAGTGCAGCACTACACCGGTTTATTGGTTACTAAACACATGCGATGTGCACTCGTCATTACAACCCGTGCACTACAGTGTATGCAGTCCTCATTAAAAGGTCCATCGCTTGCTAGCCTGATACCTTGATCGAACCAACAAAGACTGAGATTTTGGTAGAAGCTAGAAGTAGGCACGAAAAGTAGAGTAGCTTACAGTTGAAGATTGGTATAGTACGTTTTTTTATACTTGTCCTATTTGGTAAGCATAGATGGCGTCCAGCGGGGCGATTGCGTAACTTTTTAGTCAATGTTTCAATTGGTTTCGTTCATCCTGTGTCAATTATATACGAAACCAATTGAAACATTGACAAAAAGTTACGCAATCGCCCCGCTGGACGCCATATTTGCTTACCAAATAGGACAAGTATAAAAAAACGTACTATAAAACTAGAAGTAGGCGCGAAAGAAAGTAGATTACCTACAATTAAAGATCTGCGCAACCTAGAAGTATTCGTAAAAGATAGAGTACCTAGAGTTCATTGTATCGATGTAATGACCATTTTAGCATAATGATTTTTCGATCTCATGACCTGCTAGTAATGTTCATTTGTTATTCGGTCAAACGGCATTTGTTTTTACAAAATGCTCCCAAGTCTTCACTAATTCAAGTATTTAACCGAAGTGTGTTGTGCAATACAGTAGCTCTACAATGAGCTAGAGTCACTATAGCCTAAAACTTCCACGTATAATATATTTTTATTGTACAGTGCCTCTATCAGAACTCTACCAACAAACCTGCTCTAACCAAGATATTAACAATTTTTTGTCATACACATATTATATGCAACGCCTAGCAACTTGTGACTCTACCGAATATAGAAAGCTACAGTATACTATTTATACATTGCTACAGTTATGTGCTAATAACTGGTAGATAAACGCCATTAATTGCACCCTTAAACGTTTAAATGCTCTATCAAATTGGCTTTACGTGCCAATCAATTACTTCAACGGCCACCGCGCAATATAGCAATATAAATTGTATATTGTTTTATTAACATATAGTACCTTAATTATCACCTGCAGCTTGAAATATAAGGACCTAAAAATGAGCCTAGTATTTTGCAGTTGTTTTTAAGTCATTCATAGATTTATAGTCATATTTTGGCTTGCTAAACCTACAAAGATGTAGGGAATAGTTACGAGTAGATAAATATCATTTGGTCCACTACTGCTTTCCTCTAATTTCTATCTCTTCATGACGCCTTTGAGCACAACAATATAGCTGAAACTGAAAGCTAAAAAGCTGAATGTACCATCAGAAGATTGTAGGAGGCCACATCTTAAATAACTATTTACTGTACAAAATTGCTTAAGAAAGTGACTTTGCTCTTTTATATCACAAGTAGTAAGTACTACAAAAATGGTGAAGAAACTATAGATTTAAAAAGAAACGGCCTAGTGGAAACGAAAATAAATCTATGGTGTAAAATAAACTAAAGAAAGAATAAAATAGATAATAATTCGATCGGCCATTTTACCATCGCATATGATGATGTTGTAACCCTATAATAGTCGGGTGAATTTTAAAGGTGTTTATATGCGCCGGCGACCATCTGCCCGGATTGATAAATTGTAAAAAATATATAAAATACGACACAATGGCCGTGCGTGTGTGCGTGAGGGGATTTATTCCCAGTATTCCCGAAACTGTTCCGCTGTCATCAGTTACGGAGGATATTTATAAAGAAAATGTTGAAAGTGATGGTAATGAGGTGTGTTATTCTGAAATAGACAGTTAACTAAGTATTACATTATGTTAACTTGTCGTTAAAGGTAACAGCGCATTTATTATTATGAATAAGAAGACTTAGGGCCTGTTTCAGAATCGTCGGATAACTTTTATCCACCAAATAAATATGATGTGTTTTTTTTTAAACTGTCAATTCTTCAAATTTCTTTGGTCTATAAAGTTATCTGATGATTCCGAAACAGGCTCTAAAGGTTTATAAGACAAATGATGCCAGTGTCTTACAATTCAAATACTTATTAGAAGAGGTACTTGAATTGCAATAAGGTCTGTACGTACTCTTGTAATCTAAAGCATCCGTGTTAAAACAAACGATAATTTCATGGGCGTGGTCGACCCTCGCCCGACGGTAGCAACCTCCGCACCCTCCACGCACACATGCAAAGCACGCATAATTCACACACCATCACATGCCCATCCATACTCACACATCATACACCACCCTAAGCACACTCACCTACTCATGTCGCAAACAGAGACAATGAGATAAGCGCTTTATATTTTTTTGAACGTTTTTGTCAACATACACCCCAACAGATTGACATGCATTGAAACGGTCCACGATCGGTGCTTATGTTCATTCATCCCGGTACATTACATACACGGCTCGTTGATGGCTATTTAAATAAAAAATAACACATTTTCAAAATAAACTTCCTTCCATTGATACTAAAACGAAAGTAATGTTTTGCCGGATTGAATATTTGTGTAAAAAAATACAGTTTTGCACAACACGTTCGGATCGCGCATTCCAGCGAACGTGAAAATAGTTTTTACGTGTTCGAGAATTTCGCTAAACGTCAGAGTGCGAACAGGGCATCGGAGTGCGTGCAAAAACTATTCGAACCTCACCAAGATACGTGTATCGGAACGCATCGGCAGTATCCAGCATACCGCGTCACTCAGGATTTCAGGAACGAATGCCTTTACAGACGATGATACCTCGCATCGCTTTGGAGTGGTGTAATTAGTAACTAATTTGAATCAATAAAAACACACAACATACCTTGTGTTCTTATAAATATCACTAAAGGTATTTTTTACGAACTTGGAAACCTGCCTCTAATGTCACCACCATAATTATAAGGAAAAATGGAAATTGATCAATTTTTTCATAAGATTCTTACTAGTTGTCAAATAAATAATGGATGTAGACCGTACGGGTTAAGCTGATTATAAGACTTTCATTTAATAAAATTATTTGGATGTAACTAAATCTTATTTTAAATCTTAGACAATTTGGTAATGAAATTATATCTTAAATTTAATCAAGAGTCTGTTTTGTTCGGGCGAGATAAGCATCGCGACCAGACAATCAATCAAGCGGGCACGTCTCACCTGGCCGTCTCCGGGCTGCTGCGGCCCAGGCCCCAGCTAATCGGGAACACATCCCAACTATTACCAATATCCGCTCGACACGCCCAACTCGAATCATTTAGTCATGCCACATCGACCGCCTCACTGACGATATCATTATTTGATGAACTTTTATTTACTTTCCATAATCGTTAAAAAATAATAATATTTCTTCTTAATGAGTGGTCGTTAGTTCTTGGATTCCTGAATTTATTTTTAAAAATTGCTTACTTATATTTATAAAAGTTTTAATGGTGCTAATTTCGTTGGCTACAATGTACAACAAACATTTTGAAACAATTAAAAATACTGCCGTCTTGCTTATACACTATAACGATGACAATTACCGCCATTCAGAATTAGAGCCTGTTTCAGAATTAGAGCCTGTTTCAGAATCGTAAGATACTATTTATTCTCTAAATGAATTTGACGTTTTGACAGTTTTTCCATATATTATATTATGTCAAAAGGTCAAATTTATTTGGTGAATAAAAGTTATCCAATGATTTTGAAACAGGGCCTTAGAATATCGGAATTCGCACCAGTGTCTTCATAAATATTTCAAGAAAAGCAGCCTCTTCTCCTACTGAACACGGAACCTTTCGCAAACAAAGTACCAACTTCCAACTATTCAATAAAACATAAACAAGTCTTGCGAAATACAGCAGCGTACAGGCAGTCATCCCTCTATTTTATATTAGAGAGTTATTCCGCCATGTGCTCGTGCATGCGGTGGTACCAAGGTGACATAAATTGCGAGTGGTCGCTGCGCCACAATAGGCGCGCCCGCGGGACGCACTTGTGTTGGCTGCCTACGCCCGCCAGCCAGCCACCAGCCTGCCCGCGTCGAGCGACTCGCTCGGCCTCACTATCTTATTGCCATCGTTTCTTCTGACACTTTACTATCTCGGGGAGCAGTTTATAGTGACTTATTCCTTTTTTGTTCAGCGAAAATTAATATTTGTATACTTTGAATATGAAAAATAAATACATACTTTGACTTTTTGTGACGGATGTACTAGGATAGGATCTTTGATAAAAAATTATCCATAATTTTATTTTTCACTAAGGCTATTAAATTTGAACAAAAGGTTTTATTTTCAAAATTCTATGTTTGTATTTTTGCTTTGTAGAGCCTCTTTCAGAATGTATTTGTTGGATAAAAGTTATCTGCCGACCCTTAAACTAATTAAAAATACCTTGACACGTTGTAGTTATTAATATTTGATCTAACAGATCAACGATAAATACATTCTTGGACCCAAATTAATATGTAAATGTCCACCCACTCATACAATTTGCGTCATCAATTTATTGTATTAGGAAACGCGCACTTAAAACAGTGATTTTATTAGCGGGAGTCTGGGAGGCGTAGCTATTCATGGTGACTCATTAACTTAGGTCCATAGCTGTGATATTTTTTATTCGGATCAAATAGGTGGCTCATTAAATTAAATGAGCTATCAGCCGCTTTCAATGCATCGAGAAAAACATTTTGCGCTTTGAGGTTCCTAAGTGTGCGAGATTCTTTCGTCTTGTAGGGCGACCGCGGTGGGTGTCACTGAATCATTTATAGATTTTTTCGTCGACACCTCGCCGGTATCAATATGTATGGTGGTGTTTGACACCGCCGACAACATGGACTCTAGAAGCTTTTATCTCTGATATTCATCTCCATCCTATTGCACTCAAATCAAATAAATAAATAAAATATCTTACTGGGTACTGTACTACTTATTTATCAGCCAAATTAGGTATAGGTACAACATAACATTTGGAATAACCTCTCAGTGAGTGATGACATTAAAAAAATCTATTTAATTAGTTACACTTGCATTATTTTCGAAGTACGAAATGGTTTATCGGAATAATACAAATATGTATTAGAGTATTGTGTGCATCGATATTCAGTCGCGTTCAAAATTCCGCACATTTAACACCACCCGCGAAAAAACCTCCGCAGAACACATCGTCGGAATCAGACAACAATCGAAATGTTAACACGACTGCAAAAAGATGTACCCACTACGTCAACACTTTTTCAAACTCATGTATCATGTATAATTATGGTTATTTGGTATTATTTAAAAGCTCCAAATGCATAAAAATAACTTCAAAAGTCGTATAATTAGGTGTAGTACAGCCAATGATAAAAATATGCTACCTATGCTTTTAATGATTTCAAATTCAACGTAATATATAATGATTATATATCATTATTTTATGTCAAGGATTATATTATGTCAAGGAATTAAAGGTCAGAATTATGTGATCATCAAATCATTTATTACAACATTTATTTCACATATGTAATAGTAACTGTTCTACGTGTAGGTATTTTAAAATGGTACAGTGATATTTTCGCCTTTGACTGTACTTATGGGTACCTCGAAAAGTAGGTCCGTCACGTGTGCATTCATGATACCTTTCAAAATATCTTAGGAAGTACAAGGTTTCACTGGTTACAATTTAATATAGTTCTGATAATGTCACGCAAAACATTCGGAATTGGTAGAGCTTCTTGAACAAATTGAGATTTCCGATCATTTATGTTTTACAATTAGAACTATAGGGCACCGGTAGGTAGGTAAGCATTATTATGACTCTACTATCACACGTTTATTACTTTAATCTGAGATCTCACCGTATCTCACACACATAACTCGAGGTTCATGATAGAGTCTTATAACTTAATATTTATCAAACAAATAGTTCCACTATTCAGTGGTCAATTATCTCCCAACTATCTGCAAATTATTGTTTAATTTGAATACAAAGTACTCTATAATTGCTTATGTTTGCGAGACCTACATACGAGTTACTTACAACGCAAATCCTGATCACAGGCCCCAAGAATGTTCGGCTCGCATAGAATGTGGGCGAGTCTCGACAACAAAAATTAAACACGTTACAAATAAAAACAAAACGGGCTATTAATATTCGTTAGAAATATTGGTTTGTCCCAAAAATGTGCCCGGGGGCTGAAACACGATCCTGCGTGGGCGACGAGTGGATACGCCGCCCGAACAAATACATTA
Organism: Drymonia ruficornis; assembly: GCA_947859195.1. Taxonomy (NCBI): domain Eukaryota; kingdom Metazoa; phylum Arthropoda; class Insecta; order Lepidoptera; family Notodontidae; genus Drymonia; species Drymonia ruficornis. The sequence goes on from OX401904.1 coordinate 16,602,063, forward strand.
CCCGACCAATTTATTGGCCGACTTGCGTACGACACGATGCAAATAATATTTATGATTTGCGAACTTATTAATATTCATTCGAGTGCGCGTTTTAGGTAACGCAGGCTATCATGGAGTTTGCTAAACTATGAGTAAAGTTATTGTGGAAGTTTGCAATATTTACAAATTTACATTGCAAGTACGTTACGTAGTTACGTAGCGTAGATTCAAAACAATCGAGGTATAAGAAACGTTATGTTTGCTCTATAATTTATCAATATCACACAAATATTCCACAGAATATCGGCGTAAAGTAGCCAATTTAGCTGCGTTTGGTACGATGAGTAAGAGAGCCGGAAGCCCAAACCCCTCACAATAGCCCTCCCACTCTCCTTCACGTTGGCAATATGCGATGCCTTTGAAATTGCAAGCATCTAAAGGCTACGGTGGCTGCTTAACAACAGGTGGACCGTATGTGTAGTTGTATATATGTATATAAAAAAATATTGTCATGTCGTCTGCTTATAACTTATCGCAATTGGATTAATTGCTCCATAACCATGTCCGTATTATGCTAGTGTGTATCGGTGTCGCACGGTAAGGTCCGCAGGTGAACTCCGAATACCGAGAAATGTGATACAACATGCTCAATTAATAAAACGATTCGCTTTACTTGTGTCTACGTTCGTAGTATCTTCATTTTATGTACCGAACATTTTACAAGAAATCTTATGTGGATAAGGTCAATAAGATTGCAGAGCAATACATTTTTTTCTACAATTATCTATCTAAAAGACATTTTTGTAACAAAAAAGGAAAATCAAGCTGGTTATTCCAACTGTATAGCTGGTAAAGTCTTCAAACAACAACTTTTTAAATTGCCTATGCAGTCCACAGAAGTAACAACTAACACATTGTGTTTTGTAGGAATATCCTATCCTATCCTACTAGGTAATATTATAAATACGAAAGTGTGTATGTGTGAATGTTTGTTACCACGTATCTCCATAATTACTAAACCGATTTGATACGAAAGTAAATTTGAAACGTAGTGTAGGCTCTGGAATAAGACATAGGCTAATCTCACACCTCAATTTCCACGCGGGGCACAGCTAGTTAATAAATAAAATAAGAAATCGCAAGTACCTGCCGCATATTTTCTGTATTTCACTGTTTAGTTTCTGCATTTTCTTCAAATCAAAAGTGTTCGGCGTCACAACACACCGCCGATTCTCTCAAGCAGCGGACTACTTGTCTCATGAGGCGTTTGATGTGAATATTAAATTCGTTTTACGAGGCTCGCGTGCCCGTCCATCTCGCGCTGATCTCAATGATACGGTATCAGCCATCTCGCGACACGGACCACGCTGATGGCGCCTGAACTAAAATCCTGTTATTGCTATTAAAATTACTCAAAAGCTTCTCCCTGGGATAATGAATTTATTTATATTCAAAATTGTTAAAATGGTCCGAATAGAATAGGTATTTGTAAGGTACACTTTTGTATCTAGGTAACATTCAGAAGATCTCAGATCACGTAAATTTTCATGGAAAAGTAAGGACCTAATTAATAATTAGTTAGTTCGAAAATTTGCCTCAGCAGTTTAGATGAAGTAGGTAGGTATACCTAAATCGTGAATATTTTTTACTTAAACCACTTTTTGTATTTTTTTATATGAAATCAAAATTTCGATATTATTCTTGTTATTTTTTTCCTGGTCGAGGAGCGATGATGCCGGTTAGGGCTGTCAAAACGCTTGACGTCAGGATTGACGAGCGTGCCCTGCCTGGTTAGCTGTTTTATACTTTTTTCATGTTCGGGGTCTTGTACAATATTGTTTATCTACAAGATTGTCTGGGAACAACACGACGGAGCTTCGATGAAATAATTCCATTATGTTATTTCATTACATGACAGACGCCGATATTTTTTAATAGAATTCATTCTGATACTAATTAACCCTTGAATTAAAGGACCTATTAGAATAAGTACCTATATGATCTGAAAACTTATTTAAGTACCTAAAATTTTAATGGATACCTCACAGTTGCTTTCCTTTTCCTCTTTACAATTTTAGCAACCAGAAATATAAAACCTTACAGCAACATAAAGAAACATGTTTATTTGACAAGTTTCATATCTTCCTGAAACGCTTCGCAATAGTTCAGTACCGTGCGCTTGCGATACCTATCAGAACAAGACGGATGGAGCCTTCGCGCCAGAAACAATGGACGAACAGTCTAATTCAATTGTAGGCAGACACACAAACGTGGGATTCTAAAATAGTAAGGTGGTAGATTGGTAGATTCCAGAACTAAAAACTATTACCTTCTCAAATCTGCATTCGTAAACTAATTATGGCGAACCAACTTATTTTACATTGTACTAAATATAAAGACATTTATATGCATATCTAATTGAACGAAAAATTAAAAAAACAAAGTGCGCCGCCTCGTACGGTTGTGAGAACTTGCGGCACACACAATGACTCCCCTGTCACTCAAAGCTCGAGATAATTAAAATGGTTATATTATACGGCCCGCATTTTTAATTATTGCAAAATAACAAACACCAAATGAGCGGCAATGAGTGAATTATTGTAATAGGTAATGAAAGCCGGTCCCACGCCACGGCCGCGCGCATGAATCACGGCGGCCAGTGCGACAAAAAAGGCTTCACTCGCCGAGACGGAGGTCCTCGCTACATGTTCGATTTTCCACGAGCCATCGGCTAACCTGCGCGTGCGCATTTGAATGTTATATCACTTTTAATTTGTTTTCGTCCACCGTCGCCGTCCCTCTCCCACCCGAGCCGTACGTTTTCATTTTAATTTATATTTATCAGCGAGATATGACTGTGCAGTTCGTGGCCCGTGTTGTTGCTACATTTACTATTATATTTTTATTGGGATGCTTTTGTATGAGTTGGCAGATATTTATCGGGTATCGGAACATTATTCGGTGTGCTCATAATCGTCCGCATAAAGCACCTTGTCACACGGTCGTTGGGCGCCGAATGCGCTCGCCCGACCCCGGCTATTCTTTTTGTGCTCCCCGGACGAGGGCCCGTATTCTCTGAGAAGTGGAAAAAATGAAGATATTAATATATCTTTCTAATTCGAAATACGTTTCGGATAAAAGGGAGATCATAAATCACTATACACACACTGCACGTAACTGCTTTTAAATATGCGAAAGAAAATCTTTTTCGGGGAAGTGTCGCCGATGCGCTCGATCAGTTTGTATTGTGACGGTAACGGAAGGACTGTCTAAAAGTTCATCGTTTTCATTTTTGTTTTTTTATTGTTTAATTGAATGTGGTCGGCGTATTCTAGATAAGGTCTATTGAATGTAGCGATTAGTATTGTGGGTCAGACAGAACATGGCGCGTGGTCATGTCGAGCGGGACGCTGCGGCTGTCTTGAACGGCCAGTCATCCGCCGCTTATTAGCCGCCATCTCTATCCGAGATTGAATTAACTCGGAAATGCACCATTTAATAAAGATTAAAACAATGCTTTATAACTACACTATTATTGAGTAGTTACGCCCAACAAGATCAATCAATAAGTAACTTTAATGATGTCTTAAAAACTTTTTATAACTTGTTCTCTTATAATACAGGATAATTTTCTTTAGAAAAAATATCTAGCCCTATTATATTTAAACATAAGGCACTATATGTAATTTCACCAACTTATGTAATAGGTGCCTATGTAGGCACTAGGCACCCACTCATCGTAGAATCGTACACTCTTAGGTAACGTATGTACGTTACCTACGGTTACGGTATCTAGTGTTTGATCTAAAGCAAAAGTGAAAAGTAGATATACGGTCAGCGAATAAAGTCGCCCTGAGATTATTAATCGCTTGCACATTTTGCTTAGCGTCATATCCCTTGATTTTCTTTCAGTCAATGATCAACTCCATTACTTTCATGCTGTAAATTTATTGCTCTAAACAATATTTAATAATATACCTAATATTTTAATTTTATTTGTTTGTAATATTAATAGTAATATGATACCTATTAGGTTTTGACAGTGTTCACCAACGTTTGTAATGTGTACAAGGAAAAAAATAAGAATGTCGATTCTTTGCTGCCATCACCTAAGACGTCTATAGATGCCGAATTTCGAATGAATAAAAATAGTGTCATAATATTAAGACAACATTTAATAGCAAATTTTCGTAATGGCTCTATGAAATACTGGCACCTTATTAATTTGGTAAAATTTGGCATTAATGTCTTATGAAAATGTTCCGCAGCGGACAGGTGGACGGGTATCATGTGTCGCCCAATTATTATTCAAGGTGATGACAAGCCCGCGGGCAGTAGTCGGCCAACCACTCAAATAATAAAGATTCATTTGATTTAAACATGTAATAAATAGCGTTTTGTAGGGAACTTTTTGTCCGCAACCCGATACATGAACCATGGAATGTTTTTAAAGCAAACTCACCTAAAGCCATTTACCACAATTTGGGTGCAAAGGCCGAATGGGTCGGGTTACATCACTCGTGCTATTTCTAAAAAGCTTGTTTTGACAGCGGAGCGCTCTTAAGTAGCGATTTGAAACTCAACACCGCAGAGTAAATCGGGCTAGGCGACGTGCCAACTGGTGATTTATTTATCATTTACTTACTTACATTAGATTGATTTACTTTTACTTACCTTCTTTATAGAAGTGTGATGGTTAGAAGGACCGCTAGAGTTTCCGAGTTCAATCCCTATCCTGGCCAAGAAATTAGCTTAGTTAAGGAGACTAATATGATAAATAGTAATATCACAGTCAGTGCTAGGAAGGATTTTTTACAATAAAGAATAGTCTGGTAAAACTAGATGTAAATTGCCACTATTACCCAGTAGGTACGTATTTTACCGTATAAAATAACTCTCAAATTCATAGAGATTTTAGCCAGTTTAAAATGGTTTTGAAAAGCATTATTAGGAATAAATGTGATTTGTAATTCCACTGCAAGTCGATCATAACTTTCTATGAATTTGGGGGTTGGAGTTTTGTTTCAAAACGCTATTTATAGTTAATAATCGGTTATCTTTATCTAAAGATGGCGTTTTGTGAATAAAAATCTAATTTTAAGAAGTTTAATTACGTAGTGGAAGGTTACACCTAGTTTTACCCTACTTCTTCCCAGTCTTTCTGTGGACACGGAAAATTTTACTTCGGTGGACCAAAACACGATGAGACTTACCTATGGAACAGACTATAGACGTACCTACCACCTATGACGTATGTCGTATCTTTCTATCTAATTATGGTAGACGTTTTAACTATTTGAAAAACCTCGGACCAAACCTTAATTGTTGTATCTACGATGCGTTCAGAAACTAACAATTTGTTTGTTTGAATGTCTTAAACCCAAAACCTTTTGGGAACAAACAAGAGATAAAGTTTCAGATCGATAATAACATTACAAAAAAGTGTCTCTGGTGGGTGATACAGCCGTTTAAGATAAGCATCTGACCCTAGCCCGCGTCCCGCGTCCCGCGTCCCGGCTGGCGCGCGACGAATTCACGAACTGCATTCCCATCGCATGTTCGCTTTGTTTTTATTTTGACGCTAAATACTCACACCAACATATATTATACTCACAAGCATTGATGTATTATTTTAGCAGATAAGGCACCTCCTTACATTGCAATCATTAGACTTGTGCTAAGTACTGCAGTGTAATTTACACAACTTGTTATCACACTCACATTCCCCAATCAACTTAGGCATTTTGATGCCTATTATTCTCTAGAAGATGAGCCGTATTGGCAATACCGACTTGTTTTCAACATTATTTTCCACGAATAACTGAGTCGTACTGTGTCCAATAACTCCAATTAGTAGGAAATAGGTACTATTTGGACATCACATGTCTCCCTCCTTCTTGGCAATGTCTTTAACCTCTCAGCCTTAGATAACATATACGTTAGAGTCTAAGGTATATGTTTTTAATAATTGTAAATCTAAATAAACAACTGTTAAATCAAATCGCAAAATTATGTTACCTATCTACCGGCATTTTTGCATTAATTTTATACCTCCGAAATGTTTTTTCGATAGGTATGAAGCTACTTAAAATAATGTTTAATACATTGTTGTTATAAAAATAGTATTAAGTAATATATTACATTTGGATCATTAGACCACTAAACTATCGATTCTAATCGGTATCCTGTCTGGGCGGCGCGTGCGCTGGTCGCATCACATTCTAATAGAATTTGTCGTCGATCCTTTTTTGTGTGATCCACCGAGATGAGACGCCCGATTAGTAATTAGACGGGCGACACATGTTTTGGACTCTTTTATCTTGTTTAAGCTCATTAGTGTTTGGGATCGAGGCGTTTTTATTGTATCGCCTCAACGAATGAAACTTTGATTTTTATTTCTGTCTAATATCTAAGATTAGCCGCTGATATTTAACTATTTTTCATACCCAAAAGCTATTAAACATTGGCCTGTTTCTGTAATAATTGCAGGCTGATTTGGCTCTACGTCTGTTTGGGCGAAAGTAGAGACGAAATAAATCTGTAAAACTATGCATATTATTACCAAACATAGTTCAATAAGTAAATGTCCTTATAGTAGCTCTCATTCGGGATGTTAGTATTGTACGGAGACTCAAAGAAAGAATATGGAACACCGAATAATAAAGGAAGTATCACTGCATTGAAAGCTGTCGAATACATTATCCGTTCATACAAAAATTGCGGTTCGGGAACGCCTAAAGAGGCCTATTATTGGAGCGTTAACAGACACTTGAGATTAGCATCTGTGCTCAAGATCTTCATGTTTCAAACACAATATAGGGGATTATAGGCGAAGAGGTTTATTTGTAAACACGACAATGAATGGTGCATTGTGTGTGCGGTCACAGTGGCCGCTCTGCCTACTTGTAATGTATTTTATTGAATATCATCTCGTACGATTCGGTGAACTTGTGCAGATCAATACACGGTTGTCGATATAGCAAAAAACACTGCAAAAAATTGTGGGTCACCCGTGCAATCACACGCTGTATAATGCGGTGTTACAATTTACTATGGTTTTGTGTTTATTCGGAACACAGAAATTTTCTGTGAATATTCCAAAGCAAAAATGTATACTACCACTACTAGTGGTAGTCCTTCGGAGGCTGTAGACTTGTTTGCTGATCTGGGGGTTAGTACAGGAGCGCTGTTTATAAACGATAGTTATACACTTACTATCAACGTGCGCCTGCAGAAAATATTTTAAATATCTAGGTACATATGTTAATAAATATATGCATTATTCGCTTTCACCAATAAAGTTTGTATTAAAACGTAGGAATCCAGTAAATAATGCCATCAGAATGATAAAACCATTCACTAGAGATTATCATCTCTGTTCACTTTGATCATCAAGTTATCAGGAGTAAAACGGATGTCGAGCGCCCTTTGTCACAGGGATTCAGGGCTTATTAAAACGTCAACTTCAAAATATAACATTTGTGGTGACATTAAAGTTGAATATTGCCTAACAAGTTCCAAGTCGGGTTTTGTTACGGGAATGTGACAAAGTCGTCTTATAAAGATGATTTATGGCCGTGTTAAGTATCCCGTGCAATTGTTGTGAATATTTATTTATGCTGGTTAACTATAAACAACGAGCAAATCTGGTTATTTATGGGGTGATTGGATATTCGCGCACTGCGGTGCGTGTAGACGGACTTTTTATTCTTGGAGTTATGTTGGGGTAAACAGGTAGTTTAAAGGTAGATCACCGATGTAGAGTTGCACGCTGATTTGGAACAGAAAGGAAGAACTAGCGATCAAATGTATTATAGAACTCCTTCGTTGATCTTACAAAGTCTTTTCCGCAGATTTAGTTACCTACTTAGTTCAGGTGTAACTTAATTTTCTTAACTCTCGACTCTTTTTGACTTTGACTTCTGATTCAAATATGTATCTGTGCGATTTTGTGTTCAAATATTTCAAGCACATGATTTAATTGGTAAACTATATTTCATATTTTAATCTTTCTACAGTTATTCGGTTATGAGTTTCATTAGAAAGTCTGTTTCAGAGAATGTTACGCTACAATCCTTGTTTTTACTGGCATATAACAGATAGTTAAACTATTTATTCCCAAATGCGTTCTAAAATACATGTTTTATAGTTTCCTGTAGAAACGTAGGTAGGTACTTATATAATAACATTTACGTGAACACATTTAATAACTGTTGTTTCACCGTTTTTCACAGGAGAAAAGCCGTTTAAATGCGAGTACGCGGGCTGCGATCGTCGGTTCGCGAACTCCTCGGACAGGAAGAAGCACAGCCACGTGCACACCTCCGACAAGCCGTACAACTGCCGCGTGCACGGCTGCGATAAGTCCTACACGCACCCCTCCTCGCTGCGCAAGCACATGAAGGTGCACGGCGCGGCCGGCGACGCCTCCCCGCGCTACGACAGCGACGGCGACGACTCCTCCTCCGCCGGTAGCGTCAGCGTCACCGCCGGTGCCGCCAGCCCCGCCGCGCCCCTCCCGCCGCCACCCGCGCCCGCGCCGCCCCACCACCAGCACCACCATCCCACGATAACGGACAAACTAGAGAGCCTCAACGATAAGTACCTCAATCCCCACGAACAGAAGCCGTACGAGCGGCCGCCGGCACCGCCCCATCACAACCAACCGCACTTAACGAACATTGGAGGGAATGGAGTGATGGACAATAAGCTGGGCTTTGGAGGGCACTGGACACAATTCCAGCAGCCGGCGCCGGCGATGCCGCACGGGGTGCCCGACTGGTGGTGCCCCACGCAGGACTCCTACCACCATCATCATCTGATGCATCACTCGGGAGCCGCCGCCGCATACTGACCACACCGCGCTTAGGGAACTCTTCATTCGACGACTAGCTGACATGAGAGCCAATATTAGCTAATTGCGGCGTCCATAAGTGCCGAGCGGCGTGCCTGAGCAATCGGATTCAACGATTGACCACGTATACGTAACATCGTATTCGTAACTGATAGCTTGAGTGAGAACGCTCGGGTCTTGTGGATGCGCCTATGGTATGGATCGGATTCGCTAGTGGAGGTATAGGTAAAATACTTTGTCAAATTGGTGTTCGATCGAATATAACGTGGAATGAAAAGTTCACTATGCGCTCCAGAAGTCGATAACTTTTCGAAGTTTTACGCTTATTAAATAGTTAATTTTAATACATAGTTCGTATAGAAACCGACCACTTCTAATCCTTCGCCAAACAACAGCCGTCCGAAAGTATTTAAAAATTGAGTCCTACTGTTAGTAAAGAGTTATTTGTGAGGAACTTTTAACAATTGTAAACTGATAATAATAGAATATCGTGTTAGATGGATGCGTTGTTCATTTCTAAAACAATTGAATTGTCAACAATGTCCCCTGGTTGGTCTTTACGACATGTTGTATATTTTCTGTAAACAATCTTGCGCTACGACGAAACATCTTATTATTTTTTGTAGCAAATCTTTACTGGGTGTGTATTGTCCGTTAAACTTTTGTGATATTACACCATACGACGAACATTTTTGTCAACTTACTGCAATTGTTGACAGTGATTTATGATAGCCTTTGTGAACATAACAGAAATGTACAAAGAAATGTATTCAGGAACATATTTTGTCTAACGACAGCAGATTAATTTGCTTATTCCTTATTCGAATTTTCAGCTTTACATGACTAACTCGGTTTAGGAACCATAAAAACGTATTAACAGTAAGGTATAACATTGTCAACGTCATAATAGGTATTATAGCGAATATTAAACGAGACTTGTAACATAAAATTATAATGAATGATCAGCATGGCCAAAGCACCGAAGTCTAATAAAAACTACGATTTTATAGGTTGTTAAATTGTAAATGTACACTTGTAGTTGTAAGTTAGAGGTACCTAACACTGTATATAATATTATTGAGTAAGGAAATGCCCAGTGATAATAGAGTTAAGAATTTGTTTGATGTACATTCACGCAAGTGTTGCTTTTCATTGTGCTATGGACTTCTGAACTATTACGTATATTTATATTGAACATAGTGCTATTTTTTCACGGACCGACGTAGATAGTGAGAGGGGTCGATGAGTACCCTACTATTATTACCTATCTACATATTTGACTGAGAAAGCATGATGTATTTTAAGTTATTTTAAGATGAAATGTTGTCTTTTCTACAGCCCTGTAAATAGCAAAGAATAAAATAAACAAATATTTCGACTCTAACGTTTATCTACGTTGTGTTCTTCAAATCCCCTGAAAACTAATTACATATATATTTTACTAAATTCTCTAAAAGATTTTTATAACATTATTTACCTTTGGTAGGTACTAGCTATACTTTTATAAGGGACTGTCCATCGATGACGCCAATGTTTCCCCTTAACAAGTCCCGGGTAAAAATTGGATTTTTCTGTACTTTCATTTGATATTTTTAAATAGGTATCTAAGTATGTAGTTGAAATAATAGTTAACCTGTCTTTTAATTAAAAAGTGAAATTGAAATGACAGTGTAATTTTATATGTTTTTTCAAGACAGGTTAACAACAACCTGTATCAGAAATGCGAAGTCAAAAGATTGATCGCTCCAGTCACGAAATCTAAAATGGAAATCCAATTCTCGCGATCATTTCGATCGGATCCCGATCAAAAAACCTAACTCCGTGACGGTACCCACAATAAAACACCACACAATAACAAAACGAGGAACAATCATATTCCCAAAGAGAATTGAATTTATCATTGAGAAGAAACGAGAGAAAGAAATGATAAATGATCTAAAGGGCATAAGATACTTCGGGTGGGAGCGGGACGGCGATCGTATTCGATTCGACTTTACTGTCCGAGGGGATGATTTATCGTTTCTCAACAGGGATTGGCCGATCCAGTACTTAAAAGATTTATAGATCCTTATGGTGCATGCGCGGTAGGAGCGTTTTCTTATTATAAATCTCACTCCTGCGCATACACTCGCAATTGCCTCTTTAGCTGTCCGGTGGAGAAATTAAAAAATATGTTAACATATAGCGTGGTGGAGCATTGCGCGGACGCGGGTAGGCCGAGGGCCGCGGGTAGAACACCGCGGGTAATTGGCTGGCTAAGTTAATGCGCTTGCGCACGGACAACGCGCCCGCTGCGTGCGACTCGTTCTTACAATATTACATACATACATGCATTATAATTGATTATGACTTTAATACGTATTGTAAATTGTTTCTGGTTAGGAATAGAGCATGAATAAAAAATTTAATGGTAAGATTGCTATTTAGTAGAGAAAATTTGAGTGTAGTTAAGTCCTCTACATAGTTTTCAACTCAGTACCTACTAGGTTGCGATCTCAGATGCCTGTTACTTAGTAGGTAAGTAAGATAGGAAAGGGTAAGTATATGTCACTTTAATTAAAAACACATTAAAAAAATTAAAGCATTGCAGTTGGGATTCCAACAATTAATTAACAACAACAATTTAATTCAATTTTTGTGTTTTTTTATTAGTTACCTATTACAATCCGCGACAGATTGATATGACAATCGGGACCTAAGAAAAAGGGCTAAAGAATGGAGGAGATAGATCACAGACGCCAGCGGCTACCTTAGTCTAGTTATTATTTCACTCTATTGTCTCACGTAAAATCGTTTAAATTAGATAAAATAGAAAATTACTATCAATTTGTCGTCCTATTCTATTTTTGACACAAATAACCTTAGGGCACACACAATTCAGCAAATTGCAACTGCAAAATTGCAGTTTGCGTCCAATTGATAAAAGTACTTGCAGTCCGTTTCAGCTCGGTAGGTAGAGCAGACATAGAGACAATCGAGCTAACGCCATGTGCAACCAGCTTGGTACGGCGCAATCGGCCCGGCGCGACGGCGACCATCCCTAGCACCCCATGATAAGATCTCCCTGCGCCTGACACCTGGCCCCGCCCCCAGCCCCTACACTATCCCCTTTTTTGTTTACCCAAATATACTAAGCACCATAAATTCTCAATAACGTGTCAATCATTTTCAATGCATAGGATGTTTTATTTTTTTATACCTATTTATTTTTGAATGTTTGTTTAGTAACGCATCACGCAGAAACAGCTGAATTGATTTTAATGGAACTTGGAATTACAATTTTATAACTAATTACTACAAAAACGTGAATATAGTAGCTCTATCATGTGTACGAGAATGTATCGCTCGCTAGTCTCTATCGGCTACCCGAGGGTCAATTTGGTTAGGTAGACGCTAACGGCTAGCGACCACTAGCGAACGTCTATATCCTATGTAAACCAATGGTAGAGCTACTTAGATCTAAATTATTTGCATTAAAATGTAAATTTGAAGATCTCATTTAGTCGGGATACTTATCGACTGTCGGGATATTGCATTAATTAGTGTCTAAATATAGAGCCAATTATCGTCCACTAACTACAGTGATTAAAATACATGAAATAAGTTAATTACTGGTGGGCGGATTGCAGGATATGTCAGTTCGTAATTTACACGCAATTGAATACAAAATTATCCAAGTAAAATTCAAACTTGTGCATAACTTAGAGTAATTTTATTTTTTCTACATGTGTGAAGGAATCTTGATATTGAGGCGTTTTAAAATGCAATTTAAAAGCATTTGTACATTGAATGTTTGTTCAAAAGTGAACCAAACAGCCTCGTATAAAATTAGCATACGTAGAGATACTAGAAACGATACAACCGTACAATTTTGCTTGTTTATAGAGACACATAGAGTTCTTACAAAAAAACTGCACATTTCACTGTAAAAAATACCATGTTAATATCTTGAAAATGACAATTGCAAATGTATTCTCGGCAGGTGCAAAAAAGAATGTATGGTAAAATACAATAGAGCCGAGAATCCTAATACATGCAACCCGGGCGGTCGTTTTTCGTCCGTTCCGTAAGGATTGAAATCTTTATTTATTAGAATCGGTAAATTATTAAAAGTCCCGTGTTTTATGTTGGCCCGCATTGTTATTGGCGGGCGATAAAAACCGACTTTCCGACTGATAGATTAAAATTGGGTACTTAATTAGGCTATGATTCATAATTTGTTTTGAATCAAGATTGAAATCGGTTAACAGAAAAACTAAGGAATATTTACTTAGGTATTAAATAAATAACAAAGCCTTTATTTCCACCGAAGCCTACAGCTATATAAAATTTTAAAAAAATAATAAATTTCTTGTCAATTTAATGGTCAACCTGGATGTCGGCCTCCTTCACCATTTGCCACTTATTTCTGTCTTTGTACTATGTAGTTTTTCCATCTTGGTTATTTAGGTCTAATAGAAATTCAAGTTGATGCATAACTTGCTGAACTGTCATTTCTCTAATGCTCTCCCTGTCTCACCTTGAACGATAACAGGATATGAAGACTAGTACATTGTATTATGTATGGAGTATGTACAAACATTTAAGTATACTGTTAAAAGAGAGGGACAAAAAACCCAGCTTCTCTTAACTCTACACGAACTCTAATTTAAACTTTACAAACATTAAAACTCTTTAAACTTTAAAATGCCCGCCGCTTATTACAAACAAATGAGAACACTTTCTTATCCATTTCCATTGGATTAGCATTAAAAACCAAAACATTCCAATTCGTGTTTCGAATTTAAACGCGTGAGGTGCGGAAGCGGGCGCTTACGAACACATTCGAACAGTGGGAAACTCATTGTTCGGCTATCAGTACACGTGTTCATCGCACCCGGAGCACCCGACGGAACCGCGAACCACAAAAATACATTTGGCAGGTATTTACATTATCGATATGTTATCATTGGTTTTTTAGTAAAACTTTCACGTTCGCGATAAGAGGTTTTTAAATTGTCTTGCTATTACTCATAAGTAAGTCATGTGAGATTTTTTTTATATGCTTCTTACATACCTACAAGTGGAAACATTTTTGATTGCTTCTACGTTTCTCGACCCGAGTTTTTCCCTTAAAAAAATACTTATTTATCTTGAGGAATATTTTTATATCTTTTCCCCCTTTATCTCGCTCGGAGGGTGTAATTCACACAAATCTTAACATTTCTTTGTGCGAGGGTGAGCGGCGACGCCAGCGCCCCCGCGGCGGCTGATGATGAGTTACTGCGCGGGCCGGATCCGGAACACGGAAGTCACCCCTCGCGCCGGCCGAGCCGCGTCATCCCGCCCCCGCTTCCGATACCAATCGGCGGGCTTAAGCAATGCCCACTGTATTTCATAATATATTGTCAATATCGTATAGCTGTTATTGTATAAAATAAAACACGAAAAAACAATGCAGTAAAAAACACATTTGAGAAAAAAATACATGAAACAACGCGAGTATTTAATATAATTTCAGCTTGTCAGGGGATTGGATAACGACTGGAAGAAACTTTTTAAAAAACCTAATTGGGTAAGTATACTCAAATATCAGTCAAATAGGTTCCAGCACTAGTAGCACGGCCAGCCGTAGCAAGACAAACGCGAGATAAATGGATTTTGATTCATACTCTCATATGCATTGAGCGTCTCGGTCTCGGACATAGTGTAAGACAAAAGTCTTGTCTTGTCACGTGTACTAGGCCTACAGGAGGTAAATACCAAAGCGAAACATGTAGGTAGGTAAGGAATGCTACTGAAAAGTCACAAATCTGGGCAATAAGTACATCCCTTCTATGACCACAAGGTCGATTTTATCAAGGAATACCTATAGACTTCTTTCCAAAGACCCTATATTTTCAAATCATATCCATATTTAATCACCCGGATCAGACAGATGATATCCAACTAAGCTGTGCGAGATTACCAGGCGTTCATAAACGCGAGAGACATCAATCAAGGGCCGCGGCCGCGTGTCGCCGATCCACTCGACGGCGAAACAATATTCATAAATAACAGCAATAACAATACGCGGAGGCCACGTGGCGGTAGCGGTGCGTGGTGCCGCGGCGCGTGCGCATCCCATCCACCGCCACATTTAATTATTGCGACTATGTAGGCTCATCCGCAATCTTATGATGTTTTCAATGACTTAACGTCGAATTGATTCACTGTACACTCTTGATAATTGCCAATTTAAACCACTATTCAGTGTAATGATGGCATTTATAGTGGATATGTTCTATCTAATCCATTCAAGAACATTTCATCCCAATTACCTACTCCACCTACATTCATGAGAAGATCATCAAGGAAGTTCATCGTTCATACGGATGAGATCCCTCAATGGAAAGTTGTTTGAGAACGTTGTTAGTCTGAAAACATTTTTTTCGCAGCTAGAATATCTATTTCCTGTATGTTAGGTAGATATAGGTTTTGAAAGGTTTTGAAATCGAAAGGATGTTCATAATTTTTATTTGTAACAAAGAATGTGAGAACAATGTTTTACGGAAGCAACGGAAGTGAAGTAATCTCGTTCATCTCATCTGGCTACGTGACGGAAAAGAACACGGGAATGCACTTCGAATGCAATCATTCCAAATATTTTAAAATGAATGTCTACATGCCTCAGGAAAAGCTGTGAAATTCAGAATAATTATACGTAGTCATTTCAATTAGTTTAGTTAGCCAATCAAGTGAACAGGTGTTCGCGCTACTTGTTTACTAGATACCTACAACTTGAGTGATGTAACCCGAGCATTGAACCTGTAACTTCAGGGCCTCAAGTCTGCTAGCATTTAACCACTGGAAATCTATCTAATACTATCCTCGTGAAATCTTCATTATTCTGACGGACAACATGTCGGACCTCCAAGAATTTACGATTTACAATGAAATTTTCACGAAGGTATGTAATATTGAAGACCAGTAGTTACGCAATGGTTAAATGTTAGAAGACTCGGGGCCCCGGATACTAAAGATAAGGTCAAATCACAATTGCCAAAAGGGTCATCAAACTAATATCATCTTGTAACTAAGGTTCGTGTACCTATACTAATGTCTGTACACCGGGTTTGGTTGTCAAATAAAAGGTGGTATATTTCACTATATGTTGTATTTACGTTTTAGTCACTTTACAATGTTAGGTACACCTTAGTATATATTTAATGTTCGTAATTCGTTGGTAAAGTTAAGTCTTACGTGGTGTTGGCTAGGCGTGCCGGGAACGACTGGCGAGCCCGCGCCACGTCGCCAACTAAAAAATATTAAAATAAGCTCCCATACTCTTACTAAAGTATCTGTTGTTTATATTCATGCTCTTCCAAACAATCCAGGCTAATACTCAAGGGGTGGCAATACAAGCCCCATGACCGCCGGCGTGGCAACACCATACGCAAACATTAGCCAAGCCGAGTGTGAACGCATACTTATTTGATGGAAAATGATTTAATGACCGGCTTGCCATGATATGATAGTGAGGGGAGAGGATTGTCTGTTACAAGTTTTAGGGTTCCGTATCTTTCAAATTATTCTTTCAGGTTCTGACCCAAACGTCAGTTAACCATAGTTTAAGTTTTAATGTTGGCCATAGTTTTGAAATTTTAATATTATTTGAAAATACTTAGGAATATGCTAATAAAAGTACCTATGTAATAATGTCAAATTTAAAACTTCCTAATATTAATTCTACATCCGAAGCAATATCTTTTGTAAATTTTATTATAAGAATTATTCATTACAATTATTTTACAATCAATATAATCAATGTTAACAAATACAATACACAAATTTCGTAATCAACAAAAACGATCGACGAGGATGGGATTCGAACCCACGCGTGCAGAGCACATTGGATTAGCAGTCCAACGCCTTAACCACTCGGCCACCTCGTCCTGTCTAAGCGTCGTGAAATTATCGATTAAATTCCCAACACACCTGTCGCCTACTTCACGATTATTTTGACAACTAGAAAGCGTACATCACTGTGTATGATGACGTCATTCACTATCGACCATTGACCCGCACTTGTGTACATTGATGCCATACATTATACCACAACACGGCATTGAAATGCCTGTGACTACTTAAGTAGGTATTGTAAGTTTTACTTTATCTAATGGCTAGCACCACATAAGGGGCCATCCATTAATTACGTCACACGTAAAGGGGGGGGGGAGGGAGTCGACGAAATGTGACATTGTGTGACAAGGGGGTGGGAGGGGTCCTAAGTTTTGTGACGTCACATTTAAAAATCTAATATATCTAAGTATTAAAACCGAAATTTGAATTTTTAACGAAAAATTTTGAAAATTTCTGAAAATTATAAAAAATATGTGACGTCACACAGGAAGGGGGGGGGTCTCGCAAATGTGACCAGCTGTGACAAGGGGGGGAGGGGTCTAAAATCATGAAATTCGTGTGACGTAATTAATGGATGGCCCCTATCATCACGCCTGTATTCTCCTTAGGGGTAGCCAGAGGTGCACTGCACTGCACACACTTTTTGGCGATGGTATTTTGGTCCCAATGTAACAGTCCACCACTTTGGATAGCCCCAGTGCGGGTTGGTGAACTTCACTCCTCTTTTTCGGAGATAAGTTGGTAAGTAAGTTTCCTTACGTTAAGCTAGCTTCGCATGAAACTATCGAATAACTTTAGCCAAGACTTTAGCCGAGTTAAATAGGTATGTCAACATACAAATTATGGAATTATGGTCCAAAACCACTAGCGCCATCTAGTAGATACGAATAGATGCAATCAATTTATTACTTTTAACTACAAAAATATTAAAACTTGCCTTTGATTCAGTTTAACGTGCAATTTATAACTTAGGGGGCGTCCATAAATTACGTGATGCATTTATGGGGGGGAGGGGGGTCGAGCAAAATCTCACCAAATCTCACGAGGGGAGAGGGGGTCTCGGTAAATCTCAGGTAATTTTTGTACCGCAACAAACAGTGTAAAATTGCAAGAAATCTGGGTTAAAATAAGTTTTTTTTTTTAAACTAATCTTAACATTAACTTTTTTTTTTGTTAAATTAAGTAAAACATGTTACTCCTCTAGAATATAGCTTTTGAAAAATCTCACGAAATCTCACCAAGGGAGGAGGGGGTGTCGAAAAGTCTCAAAAATCACCTCACGTAATTTAAGGACGGCCCCTTATTTCAGATTGAGATAATACTTAACTTACAGATACGGACATATTAGTTCAGTGTAGTCACAGGTGTAGTTAATAGTAGTTGGTTTAGCCTAGACTACCTGCTTGAACAACGTGCCTTACCTAAGTTTAATCTATGTACCTATAGTATAAATTCATCTTGGTACCTATATAAAATATCACCTTTATATGAAATCATTTAATTGGGTGCCAAATTAATATCGAGACAGTTTACTTTACACATTGATGTTAATAAAATAATAAAGCATTAAGTCAAAGTCCAAATATTTTTATTCACGTAGGCTGAAGAAAGACTAATGGCCGGCGCACACTGGGAACGGCAGGGGAGAGGATTTTCATTTTTATCAATCGAATTTAATACTAATATCCAATCGAAATAAGGTATATATTTCAACGCCCGGTGATCGACCCTGGAGCATCTCGGAGCAGTTTTCTCGGTGCACCGAAGAGCACGACGTAGCACCTTATTTCGATTGGATAAGTATTCAAATCGACTGATAAAAATTAAAATCCTCTCCCCTGCCGTCCCCAGTGTGCGCCGGCCATTATGAATAGTCAACATAAACATTTCCCGTAAGACTAGGTCGCCAATCAACCCCCTGACTTCAATACGACCTTACAACCGTTATAAAACACTAGAGCCAATAGAATGTGTTAATAAAATATTAAAATATTCACCACGACATGGGAACAAAATGCCACGGGACGCTCGGACTCCGGGGCGAGCTCGACCTGCGATGACTAATGACGGTGATACGTATTATAATGATCTACAAGAGTCATTTATTCTCTCCACTATAGCAAGACAAACAACGTAGGTAGTCCCACAAACCTGGCCCGCTGAGAGCGTTGCTAGTGTCAATTTCAAACTGTCTAAATATGACATTCGGGGCGTCCAGATGCCTCGCATACCTCGCCCGAGCACTCATGTTATGGCATTATGACGTTTAAACTGCGTGCTCAGGCGTGGCATGTGCCTGATATAGACGCAGCCAATGATTTGATTGAATTTCCTCTATGGAATGTTGTAGTTCCTCTTTTGTCGACTGAGCCAGATAAGATTGTGGCACTATCAGAACTTGGATTTAACACGAAAGAAACGAAGGTCTGGGTAGGTAGACAAGTGCAATGCACTAAATTCTGTTAGTTTGTTTGGGTTTTCAAAAGGGAATGGTTACGTTCACAGAGATTTCTTGTCCATGGTTACGTTTTTGTGTTGTATCGCTGTTTGATGTCATTTGTTACTTGACACTGGCGAAATACCTATAATCTGGCTAAAGAAAGAATTAGGTTTTTCTTAGGGAATATCGCCAGCATAAGCTGAGCTCTTTTATATTATTGGAGTCAATACTGAAAAAAGCTCACCTTATGTTGGTAATTTTCCCTGATATTATGTGCAACCGTACTATGAACGAATAGGTATCCAAGATTTATTTCCAGTGTTCAGCTAGATTAGTGACAATATTGGTTGCTTCGTGGGTCACACTTGCTCCACTTTCGTTCCAACATCTAAATTGGAAATTGG
The DNA here is from genome assembly GCA_947859195.1 of Drymonia ruficornis. Taxonomy (NCBI): domain Eukaryota; kingdom Metazoa; phylum Arthropoda; class Insecta; order Lepidoptera; family Notodontidae; genus Drymonia; species Drymonia ruficornis. The sequence continues at coordinate 16,621,621 of OX401904.1, forward strand.
AGACCATACCAAAAATGATGCTACTTACCTCAATGATTTTCCAAACCATTTTTCTAAGTTTACTCTCCTTCTGTTCTAAAATGTACCTACATATTTTACCTATACTCTCAGAGGAATATCTTTCTCTGGGTACTCCATTGCCCTCCCTAACATCCAGACATCATGTTTATGGTTTCTTACAACTAAAATACCAAAGCAGACGTTTCTGTCGATTATCACAGTATGGCATCTCATTCTATTTATACACTTATCTTCATTACGAATAATGTTTCGCTATCGAAAGCCAGTTATGTCCCAACAAATTGTTCCGCGTCAGTCTCGCCCATTGACGATATTTCACCCACAAATGGTGGTTGGAGGCGCCAGTCACGAGCTGCGCCGTCCCTTGAATATGACAAATAGCATTAAAAATGAAACTACAAGAATACCAACATAAAATAAAAATGTCAAAAATTTAAATTAAGGATTAAAATATTTAAATTTAGTGCGGGCGCATCCCGGTCGCGCCGCTCGCGCCCGCCGCCGGTCCGGCCAGCGCAGCGCCGCGACTCCGCGCAACGCCACTGCCACCATGGTATGGAGAGAAACTTGTTTTAAAGTATAAAAAAGTTAAACACGTGATGAACGCATGTCTAGTATCGTGTGTAGTAATTTTATTTGCGCTCGCGTTCATCACATGTTTAACTTTATTTGTTGTGACGCTGCAAAGGTCTATGCTGGGGATTTAAAAAAAAACGTTGTTTTACCAAGCATAAACAAGTTAAATATATGCCTCATCCTGAACTACCTGTTCGAGATCCGCTAAAGCAACGCAATGACAAGATTGACTTATTTTTATTTTACCTAATTTACAAAAACATATTATTTTACTTGCTGTGTTAATTTTGAAAGATGACTCGGCTTGTCTTGAGACAACCGACAAAATATTTTACGACTTAGAAAAGTAGAAAAACGTCGGCATATAAAAACCTGGGATATTTAGGTGGGTATTAATAATCATAAAAATTAAAAGTCAAGGCCAACTTCTGTTAATAAATAGGTATCAAACTATGTTTTGGCCACTAAAATCAAAAGGTCAAGGATCCACACATATCTACCTATTTTACGTTATACAGTCAATATTACAATTATTCCTAGCAAAACTATCCCTGATTCAGTTAAAAAGCCTCCTCCACACTCAGCCACGTGGTCGAATACTATAAATTAATGGAGTGTACCGTGCCAGAGAATTTTAAATATTTGAAAGCTCAGTTTAGAAAAAAATCTAAATCTCACAACATAATATATTACGTAAAATAAATAATACAATCATGAAGTAGTTATAAATGTAGTGTTTATAAAACGTAATAGTAGTTTTATGGACCATATATTTGGACCGGGCGAGCGTAGGCCGGCCCGCCGCCCCTCCCGCGGGGCGAGCACCACCGATTTGTATTAATTACAAGCCAACATCCAGGGATCACCATTCAGTTAACATATTTTAAAAGAACAACGAACATAATTTTGTTTATTTATACAATTACTCGGTTTTGAAAAATACGTACAGACTGGTGCTGATTATGTTGGTATCCAACTTAACTTGACTAAACTAACTGTATTGTCATCCTTCTCTTTTAGATGTATCAAAGGATAATGGGCAAATTAGTATGGGATTTGGTCCAAATGTCCACTAAGGTCTCGGATGTGGTGGACATTTGGACCGGTTTCGCCCAATGTCCTTTAGTTAACATAATAAGTACCATTGTTTACACTGTTTACACGATGCCAGTAGGTACCACGGAAGTCCAGTAGGTACCTAATCCAGTCCAGTGCTGACTTCTCTCACAAGTCAGTCCGCAGCGGACTAACAATCAGTGATAAAATCTCCAGCTAAGCATTAAATAGCTTGTGCAAGGCACTCATAGTGCACTCTTGCCCAATCTAAAAACAACAACAATGAACTCTACGGTTCCAGCATTCATCCGATCTCATTAATATGAACACAACAGGCAAAGGAAACATCTAAATTAGCGACAGGTACGGAGTAGTGAGGTCTGCTCCTGACAGGTCATAATTCGCCCCTCCCCGGCCCGTGTTCCCGACAGCCGACCTTTGTGCACTAATAGCGGGCATGTTGGGACCTGTCCTCCGCACTCCCCCGCATCAGAAGGAGGGAAACTCAATTTCTTTTTGACATCAACATTAAAAGACTTGACGAATTTTTGGGATTAGTAATCATCAATATTTTTTAAAAGATGCAATACGTTAAATGCTCTACAGAAGTCATGATCTTATACCATACTGTGAGGAGCATATCTATGCATAGAAATATGATAGGTTGGTCAGATCGTAAACTTTTTGTTTTATCAGGCTTATTTTCATATCTTGTATGGGGGGGGGGTTAAATTCAGGGCCTCGAGTCTCTTAACAATTGTCCATTGCGAAACCATTGGTTTCTAATATTATCTTTGTGAATTCTTCATTGTAAATCGGCCACAGGACTGCTCACAGATGGCCCAGTAGGTACTCATGAATGAACCTAGGGGATGCTCTACTCTTTCAGGTGCCTGCAACCGATACGATTTTGATACTGATCAGGCGATAACTTTGCTGACTGTACCTACGATATTGTAAGTATTATGAGTAAGTATTACCAGTATTACATCCAATTCAAAAAAGTCACTGAAGAATACCTAGTTAGAATCCACTATGTAATCAGCAATTATAAATCCTTCCAAGCCTTCATAAGAAGTACACTGTACCTACGATATTTACCCATAGATGACTAGGTAAGTATTTATATCCAAGGCCATCAAGTCACATATAATACGGGAGCCCAGCGTGCTAATTGTGAATTTACTCCGGCGTCGCCCAAACCTATTAGATTCGGTAGATGAGATGATAGGAAGAATACATTGTTCTAGATGTTTCCACTTTCAGCGGTGGGGGAAGCGTCTACATGATAATTTCAATTTTTTTATGAAAAGCAATGACATGGAAATACTCAAGCGTGTCAGATATTGATACTTTTCATGCACCAACATGATAAATTGAAAAAAAAAAAATACTCGAGCGCGCCAGATTTTGTAAGCATCTATAGGCTACGGTAACTGCTTAAAATCAGGCGGGCCGTACGCTTTTTGCCACCGCAGTTCTATAAAAAAAAATACTGAGGGGGTGAAAAAGTGAAACTTCCAGATGCTCCCATTTCTTAGACTGACGATCAAATTAGCAAAATTGACACTTTTGACACTTCTTAGCTAGTAATGAATCCCCCTTATCTTAATCTGACGAACTCGAGTATTTTAAGATGGTCTATTTTTTTTGTTTCCCCTGAGCGAACCCACCGATATTAAGTGCTCATACTGGTTGGAGGTTCTTATCAATATGTAAGCTATCTCCCTTATCTTAATCTGACGCGCTCGAGTAAATCCACAAAATCCTTCTACGGCTCCCCATCTATTAAGAATACCTAGTCAGAATTCACTAAGTAATCAGCAATTATTAATCCTTACAAGCCTCTATAACAAGTACCTATACTATTGTGATCTCTGCTAACCTCGATATAAACTGATACGTTCTCAATGCCTGTAGTGATTACTTGAGATCCACACACGCTGAAAGCCTGAAAGGAAGCTATCAGGTGTGGAGAGGCTGAAGGTGACCGGGTGAGGGTGGTATCGATTGCCCCGCCCACCCGCGGCGCGTTGCCAGGCAACGGGACGCCCGCCCTGCCGCCCGCGCCCGCCCTAGCCCGACGGCGTACGTCTGTTTGCTTCAGTTTTACAAGAAAACGGTGTTGTTTCTGTGGATTTTGTTAAAAATCTTAATCGTCAATTTTTATTTACTTGTCTTAGGTACTTTAGTTATGCATTTATCTCTAAGCGTGATCCGCAGTGTTTGAAATAGATGACTGGATAGTTATCGACGTAGTCTAGAGGCCTTACAGACTAGTTTGGTTTGGTTGTTGTCTATAATATTGGTGCCTTAACATTTTGTATCTAGGTGTCAAACCTTAATTACGGCTTATTTTTACCCGACTGCCCCGGAAACAGGGTTATTTTCCTAATGGCCTCTTTCCATCGAGTCGGACCAAATGTGATTCTGCCAAACGTAGTGGCGAAGACACGAAAATTCGCCAAATAAGTTTGACGTTTTGACAGTTTTGCCGTAGAATATCTGTCAAACCTTGTAATTTATTGGGTGACGTATCTGAGGATTGTGAAACAGGCTCTTAGTACTCCATCAAAATAACTATAATAGGTATCTTTGATAGTTATATTTTATAACACTTACTCTATTGCATTTCAAATTTATATATTTATATTACAACCAAATAAGTAAATAACTTAAACTTATCTATCGTATAGGTGTAATTTAATTTTCACCAAACTTAACGCAAGTTTTGTGGGGCTGCAACCTATACCAGTAATAAATAACGATAAATCTCATTACGCGTTTAAAATTAAATCAGTGTACAAAGTAAGCGAAAACAACTCATAAAATGAGAAGTGAAGCGTGGGGTGCGAAACTTAATTTAGGAACAGGCCTCTAATGAATTCTAAGGAAGATTTAATAAACTTTCGGGGCCCGATCCCTCATGATAGGGGTACAACTACCGCAATTTCGTTTAACACTTTTTCGCCGTCGTAAAAGTTTACTTTATATTTGTTAAGGAAGATTATCGTGGTATAGCACCTAATTCCAATCTGTTGGTGATAATTGAATTTTGTTCCAATGGGAATTCGTTCATGTGCCTTTTTAAGGGCCTGTTTCCTAACCGTCAAATACTTTTACTCGCCAAATAAATTTGACGTTTCGACGATTCTGAAACATTTTCTACTTACCTACCTATTTCTGGAACACTGAAAAATTTCGTTACGAATTTACAATTATTTGCCCGCTATCAACAGAATTTATCTCTCAGTTGCAAAAACAATCATTAAATTGTAATCCCGACATTAGTCGCTATCTGTCAGTAATTTGAAATTGTTTCAATATTGATTTAAAGACAGATTAGCGTCGACTTAAACTTCTCTACAACGGGATATTATAAGTACTTACCTACCTATAATCTATTTGCTCATTCCTTCTCATCAGCTTTGTCTAGCTTACCGTACGTTTCCACTGCACAAAAACATGTTGATACAACATATTGCTGTCTCTATTTTTTTGCTGTCATTAAATAGAGACAAACATATGTTGTGACAACATGTTATTGCGCAGTGGAAACGCACGGTTAGGTTAGGAATCCACATGAACACCTTACCATTATATTTTTTCTACCTAAAAATCAGCACATTGCCAGGTAAAATATCTCGCGTCAATTTATCATCAATATTTTGAAAAACCATTGGAATAAACTAATTACAATATTATACGTTTATTGATAAATGATAGCAAGTTATAGGAATCCACCAAGCCTTGTTCTACACAATATAAAAACTATGGTGTTATTTATGGTCCCTTTATCTGAAAAGAGGATCTTTGACGATCGTCTTTTGTCGCCCGCCGCGTTTTTTCGGCTAATATCTTTCGAGCGCCAAAAAACACAGTCGTTAAAACATATTGGCCGATTGCAATGGCCGTTTAAGCTGTAATCTGTGCCGATTCCTTTGTAGATCCCATCTTTATAGCTTGTCTATAAGCTGATATGTGAGACGATAAGCTTTTGTCTTTTGCCGTTCTTTCTGTGGATCGCAATAAATTAAATAAAACTCCTGCTATTTTGGGACGACTTCTGAGACCTCTGGCTCCTTAAGTACGCTCGTGTAGTTAAGTTTATCATACGGCTAAATTGCTGCAATAGTTTTAAAAACATTGTAGGTTTATTCTTCAATGTACGCATCCCTAATATTCAAAAGCGTGTTAAATTAAGCTTTATAGGCTTCATTTCACGAAAGGATTTCAAAGCTCTATAACATCCTGACATTTAGTACCTACCTATCGCCTATTTGTTCTAAATTAACCATTTTATACTTACTTAGTTAAAATAGCAATTCGGAATATTAACTAGGTAGGTACCTACCTAAGTATTTTATTCATTGTACGTTTAACCAGAAACATTGTGTTACATTAGGATTAATTTATACGAAATAAAAAAGGTACAATTTAATATAAAAATGATTTGAGATCAGTATAAAATAAATACTTTAACAAGATAAAATCTCTCGGAAACATTCCTTCAAGAAATATATTACACACCTATCATATTAAAATTATAACCTATAATTTAATTTTCAAAACGGTTACATAAAAACTAACGTTGGGTGTTGTCAGGTGAAAAAAGTGGTCGCACATTCGTTTGTTTTTTTTATGTTAACCCGCGGTAAAGCTCGGTGGTTTGGTGAAGAGGTGTTCTTAGAACACGTATCATAACTCAACGAAGGTTGGCTAGTTAAATGTCCCGAACTAATTGTGATGAATATGTTTATCTATAACTTCGATATCGTGGGGTAGAGCAAACAAAGGAGATGTTTTAATGCTATGTTATGGTGTGTATATTACTAGTATAAAATCGATTAGGTAGGTACACATATTGCTAAACTTATTTAGTTGTGGTTTCCTGAAATCTTACAAAACTTTTCTTGAAATGGTTTAGTAACAGTTTTTTTTTTATTAAAATCGGATTAACTTGAATTCTGTTAACCCTTTGTAGGTAACGTAGATCCACGCCAGACATAATTGAGCACTAAGATAAATTGCAATAACCTGTAGGTACCTAAATAGCAATATGTCAAATGAAATTTGAATTTTGAGACAGAATAGGTAGGTACTTTGTTATCCAGTGAAAAGCTCTGCAAAAGTACTTTATTTATATACTAGGTACCTATATACTTACCTACCTATTGGTTACAGTTTTCCCACGTGGAACAAAGGGCCGGAGCGGCGCGGCGCCGGGCTGCGTGCGCCCGCGCCGCCGCCGCCGCCCGCCCCGGCGCGGCGTGACGGATCGCTCCGTGACAGAACACGTTACCCGTCATAATCGACTTTGCTGCCATTGATTGTGTTTGCAGGTAAACTCTTAAATCACTACAATGAGATACTCATACGGGTGTTATATTTTAAGTACCTACTTAAAATATTTAAGGTTCTTAAACGTCCGAATGCTACAGGCTTAGCACGAGCAAGACTTGATCGTACAGATTTTGTCACACAGATTTTGTCACTCTTCTCGAGACAAAATCGTCATTTCTCACATTTTGTCTTGTTAAAGCCCGCTGTACTACTAAGCCTGCACGGGACACCTTTCAATGGGGAGGAAGTTGCCAAGTCTAACACACCAATCCACTTACATTCCATGTCTTTCGATAGCGGAGGTTTTATCGACCAGCAGGTTCCCCAAGTACCTATAGTCATTGTTGACTGTCTACATCACACGCTTGCCGCGCCGGAGCATTCAGTTTTGACGTCGTAACGCATAGGAATAATGTCATAACATGAGTCTCGGGCGGGCATCTAGACGCAACAATTTAATTTCATAAAACCAAATATGCGGGCTTCTGCGCCTCTTAGCTTTGTTTCAACGCAAGCATTCAACCAATTTGACTAACGCTTACAATGCTAATGATTTTATCTAATATGTAGTTGGTATTAATTATGGTCATTTAATCACATGCTCGTCGTAATTAATTGTAGGCACCGCAATGATTCTATTAATAGAATTACTATCGAGAGATGTATGGCTACATGAACCCAGACTAATAACTGATACATCATCGGTGCGAGTACCAAACTGTAGTATCGCCCTGAACGATAACTTTGATATGGACCGTAATTATTAAAATATTGAGCTCAGTCCTCTTTGTGGAACGGAGTTAATAGTTCAATACTTTTTTATGAACTAGGGAAAATACAATACTTAATCTGTTTTAAATTTAGTTCGATTCAAAAGAATTAAACCGTTATAGAATGGCACAGGTGGCGCAATGGATGTTTTTTGGAATGATCAAAAGGCAGAGGTCCACCACCAACAATGGCCCACTCCAGTCCGACAAGCCGACACGACAGATGCAACAATACGCTCCACAATGATTAATTGTGCACATCTAACGTTTTACATGCAGAAATAAAAAAATACATTAAAAAAATGGAACATAACTTTTTGCCTTTTGTTTATTTCGACGACGCCAACATGTCTGCACCGGACCGATTCGAATTTAGAAGGACGATCATTAATTATATTTTGTCTTACTCACGCATTCCATTTTCGAAGTCGATATGATCTATAGATCCGATCTAAGAGTCTATCGATCACGCGCATTGGAATCTAAATTTATTCATTTAGTGGCATCTTTTTGCAGATGATGTTTGACGTATGAGGCTCGTGATGAATCGTTTATGTTTAAGCTTAAATTATAGTTTCAATCACTGTGTCTAATTTTAATTATTTTAATACAATGATAGTGGAGTAATTGTTTACCTGTGTATTTAATCATGACCTTGCCTCGGGTTTACAAAGAGGGCGAGATTTATAATATTAGTGTTTCCCGCAATATTGCAATAAGTGGTCTAATAATTATTGGTGGGCCAAGCTGTAGCCAATTGTCTGCATCTCAAATATGTGTTTGCGCTCAAAAGCGATGCCTTTGGTATTGCAAGCATCTATACCTAAGCTACGGGGCCGTATGCTTGTTTGCCACCTAAGTAGCATCAAACAAGTACCTAATCAAATTCGATGAGAACAGTTCTTGATTAGGTAGGTACATATCTAATTTAATTTGTCCTAATACTCGGTTGGTGGTAGGACGTCAATGCAATACCATGCTGATTGTATATGTCGTAGAAAAAAACTCATATATCCATGTAAATCTAGTATTGTTAGTCTCTGGACTAGTCTTCCGGGTCCAAGAATTGTCCCAACAACTTGTCCGATGTGCCAACTAGACATTAACGTGTGGGGCACATTGGAAGAGAGCTTTAAGGGCAAAACACTATTAGGTGCCTATAATAGTAAATTACAAATTTTAAAATAGGTACACACAAACAATAGGTAATTTAACAAAAACCCAAAGCAATTGAGCGGTTCCGTAGAAAAAGACTTTATCAGTGGATAACTAATTAACTCTAAACAATATTTCATCCTCCGAGATTGCATGATGCGAGACAAAAAACAAAAGGTCGGAATGACCGCGCCAAAACCAAAACGTTCTGTCCAATACAAAACAAATAAAACTTAAACAAAAAATGACGGCGGTTAATAAGCTGGATGACATTTGGGAATTCGAAAAATTCATTCAAAGCATTATTAATAGCGCTCTTTAAGTGGGTCCCTCCGATGATTATTAAAATGAGAAGACAGCGATTACTTATCCTTAGACAAAATCCACCTCCAACCATTAATCCCAGCTATGTTCGGTCACTCGGCTCATTGTTTTATTGCCGGCCACGGGGCTCGCGGTACCTCAGCACCGTACTCTTGTTTCTGTTTAAACATTGCTTCTTCGTAACAAGCCTCGGATGGCGTGATAGCAAATAATTTTATAAGGACCCTTAACAATATGTCAAGCCGTATCGTATTATTTTTTTTCTTATTTTTCAATAAATAATACGTTCGCTCATAAGTTTACATTGTTCGGTTCGGCCGAGGGCAGCCTTGCGACGATATTTCTCAAAATTTATCTTCGAAAAAAGGCACAAAGCGGATTCTTTATGCATTTCGGGCCTACATTTGTTATTATGGAAGAATGATAATGTGATTATTGTTTTGCGAGCTTTTGGATGATTGATAGCCGATTGTCACGCTTAATGAAGTGCTTTGGAGATATTCAATTTTGTGCCTTATTCATCGGCAATTTTGAAGTCGCCGTGTGGTACCCGCTAAACGTCTGAATCATCTAATTTTGCTTAGACAACAACATTACATCGCAATTCTGACTCTACGTCTATCTCAATATTTGGCACATATTTTTTTGGTCGTCTCAAATCAGTATTTTTATTCAATTGCCTCTTAAATCAAGTATTTAAACGAACAACATCAACTCATTAATAGTAAGTATATAACATTGGTAGGTATATATGATACAATCGTTCTTTTATACAGTCGCAGTCACAATGAGCGCCGATGGCCGGACAATGGCATACAAATTAATAATTCACGCTTATAATGCTATTAGATGTAATTTTAATTTGGTGTGTGTCTGATACGCTCTCGGAGCACCGGTGTTGTCTTTTTTTATGTTTATAGGATTTCGTCAATAGCCATTATTGTTGTGCTCGTGTTGATCTCGACGATTGTACCGTTCTCGATTGGAACGATCGTCCGATACGGAATATCGATATTGTTCGATTCTAATAACATTTTCGTAGCCCTGAAGTCGCTTACACATCTGTCGGGAGTGACGATCGACTTTATCTCTTTCAAGAAATTTAATAAGGCCGTGACTGTTGACCCTACTCACTTGGAAGTTTGCGAAACTTATTGAGATAGTAATTGAAACACAACAAACAAATAATGAAGTTAATAGAATGCTGTTGGAAACAATGAGTGGGTTGGTTGTTTGATCTTTTAATTCAGGTTATAGAATGTTATCAGCATAGTAGTAACAGCGGTTGAGACAAAGAATTTTGCGATACGATATTTTCGAATTTGCACGGTAACTTCGTTACAAAGTGTACCTACCTATAAAGTAGTGATTTACATTACTAAGACGGCAACATAAAAGCAAGAACGTTGTTGACTTTGTACCTAATATGCATGCAGCGTAACCCCCAAATGTATAGAAAGTTTTGATGTACTTACAATGGCATTACAAATCACTTTTGCTCCTAGAAATGTTTTGTAAAACCATCGTAAACTGGCTAAAATCTCAATAAATTTGGCAGTAAGTACAGCCTAACAGCCTAGCATAAGAATATTTTAGAAACTAAACATTTTGTGTGGTTTTCTCTTGCTCTATAAAAAAACATTTGATTTGTGTCCATTTATTTTTATAAAATAAAAGGCACCCAACGCAATGGGCGGGGCGGCCCCGCCCGGGACCACCGAACCACTCATTAACCACTTAGGCACATCACTTCTGTACCAAATATTTCATCTTAACTTGCCCAAATGGAATTTTGGAAATATGCTCATCATTATGTTGGCATTAGGTAATTTTGTAGACAGTCAACTAAAATGACGGCTTTTGAAAAGAACAAATGTGGCGCCATGTAAAATATTCCCCAAGAATCTGTCTTGTACGCGTTTTTCTTTCGGGTGAGTCAACGTACTCCTAAACTCCTACCAAGTACTTACCTTCATTATATAAGCTAGCGTGTTATGGCGTAACTGTGATGTCATACCATTTCTTGAAGCGCTGAAATTTTAAAACGAAACCTGGTAACACAGTGTCCAGAGGAAGGTATCGTCGTGCATGTAGTGCGTGTAGTGGTAGGGTAGCCTCAGTTACAAGACAATTAGAGTTTCCATACTTCCTAATCACGTTAGAAAACACTTTTATTTTTCAATTGGCATCCCTAAATTCCTGTTTTGGCTAGTTCATACGTTTTCTATTAGAAGTATGAGTAGAGTCTCAAACCACCAATTCGATTACGGCCCTATAACGTCTCTGGGGGTTGATAACTACATTGTGGGGCACTGGTAATTGTCTCTTTGGGGTTTCGCCCGTGGGAAATTTAATTGTAGGACATAATTTTCTTTCCAGACCAGGGGGCTTACCATCACCTCTTATAGCAGTTTTGTTTTAACGTTTCAGCGGCCATTTATGCAATGACGTTTCTTATTGTTATGACAATAAGGTACGTCATTGCACAAAAAGACGCTGAATCGTTAAAACGTTCCTGTAATTGAATCGCAATAAGAGTTCGTGGTAAGCCCCCAGTTGGATATAAGAACATGCTTTGCTAAAGCAATATTTCATCCAAATATTAAACGGTTACGGTAGCGGTATTTTAACGGTTTTGGATTACCTATTCTAGGATAGGTATACCTATATTTTATTCAATAGCCAATAGAACGAATAGTTACAAAACCTTTACTTCTTCTATCATATTAAGTACCTATGTACCTAATCCTATTAGTACTACCACCTTAAACACTCAATCTAACTTTAAACTTTGATAAATTATCGTTAAATTACATCCTGGGTCCCTAAATCCAATAAAAAATAATAAAGTCTTTGTTAGGCAGTAAATCTATGCGCCTAATAAAGTCGACTTAGCCATTCACCCTTGCAGTGATCAGTGTCTGCAGTATTCGCTCACGATAATGATTAACGACAAAGTTTATTAATTCGATCAGCTAGGATTAGATCGGCGGAGGGGCGCGGAAAAAACAAACGAATTTCGCGAGGGATACCTTCGGGACATCCCTTTAAACACTTGCGCAGGGCTGCCAAGTGCTTAGTGAGCATGTACTTTCATAACTATGTATTATTTATGAGAGCAATCAAAAAACAGTAAGCTAACCGGATATAAATAAAGTAATCCTAGGTAGTAAAAATATTAAAACTTACAGGGAACTTTTATCTTTATCTATAGATATAAAAAATGTTTTACATTCAAAGATCAAATTTAAAAAATTCTACTATCTATGTACCCACACTACGCCTACAGAAAAATGTAATTATAAACCTGATAACAATTCCAGTTGTTGGTTAAACACGGAGGCGTGTTTCACGATTATTACACATCGCAAACATGCCCTCTATACAACACACACACGACAGTTACACGAGGGTCGTAGGCAGGTCTTAAAAGTGTTATATCAGCTGATAGCACTGTGTGAAAACATCGACCTTTATCTAATCTTGCTCTTGAAAAGTAATGCCGCTGATTACTAGTTTATAAAGTAACTAAATATAATAATTAATTATAAAATATTGTCGAACTGTCCTGGACTTTTCTCTATTATAAATTTAATAAGTATGTATTATGAGGTATACCTAATGGGAAGAGGTAAGGCTGATGTTGAGTCATAAAAACCTTTCGAAAGAAAGTCCCTAAAGATTTAGAAGAACTACGCAAACAAACAGACGCGGATGGTGACTTTATTTTATACTACATTAAAATTATTTTTTGAATTAATTCCTGTTAAAAAATGTCGAGTTAGACAACCCTGCGAACTAAATCTGTGTGTCAACACGCGGGGGCTGTGGTTCGGCCCCGGCCCGGGGGACGCGTTTGTTTTTATTAAAAGTTTTTATTTTGCAATAATGTGCACAATGGGAATCCATGTGCAAAGAACAACCATACCATTATTTTAATTTCCAATGGATGAATTTTCATCTATGTGCATAATTTACAGTTCGCTGACGGTGAGGGAAAACATCGTGAGGAAACCTACCTATCCCTCGGGATTAGGTAATAGTCAATTCCTGTATACACGGCGACACGGTTCACCACCTGTCACGTTGGGTTCTGACTATCTAGTGAAACGTGGGCTTTGAGTTGGTTAATACCTCCCCAATGTGGTGGTGGTTGGTTAATACCTCCCCACTCAAGCCTCTGACTACCCCCGAACGGGGATAAAAGTCGTGACGTTACATTACATTACATTACATTACCATTATTTTATTGGTCGATAAAATAATTTATAATACTTATCTTTACCTATAGTAGGTATACATTGTATGAGAGGTATGAATTAGTACATTCTAATATTATATTATGCTTAAGAGGAGGGTTCGAAATTTGGTTAATTTTCTATTCTACTTTTTCTTTAAGTAAGTATGTGGACTAGGAATCTTATATTTAGATGTATGATTTTTGACTATATTATCTTGAGTATCTTTAAATCCAAATCACGATTTGATGAAATTTTCTCGATAAAAAAAATTTATGAAATGAGCTCTAATTATTTACAATTTTCCTTGCTACCACGATGTTTTTACGATTTAGATCACGAAATTATTTCTAAAACATAGCAAATAATGATATCTAAACTACCCTTCAACCATATTTTAATTCATGAAGTAGTTTTTTTTTAATTCAAGTAAATGTGGTTTGGCGCTTACGTTGTTTATTTCCGAGCGCGCGCACAATATCGCCATCTCACATTTTAAGTACTTGAACTAACCATGTCTCTCTCTAACTTTGTATTGTCAGTGTCCGCTCGGACTTGTTCGACGTCGGACCTGTGAAGGATTTTTTTAAAAATATTACGAAAAAATATTACGGTCGTGCCACATTACAGGTACAGTACAGTATTTACAGTCCGCCGACGACTATGATAAATAAATAAATATCCTTGGAAATTCTTTTACACATGACTACCTGATCCCAAACTAAGCAGAGCTTGTACTATGGAAACCAGATAACTGATATTACTACATATACTACTTTTTGTTTGTAAATACAAACTAAATATACACTTAATTACACCTAGACTCGGGACATGCGGACATGTTCATGCACACAAATGCATGTCCTGGGCAGGAATCGAACCTACGACCTGCACTGCAGCGTGATTTTCGTTTGCTTTTCCTTGTCTTGTGTAATTTCTTTTCATCTCTTGTCATTTTGTGTCATCTCTTGTCATTTTGTGTTATCTCTTGTCATTTCATAGTTATTCGTGTCATTTCTGTAAAAACTCCCTATTTCGCTTACTGTTATATACTTGCAGCATGGTCTTGGGCCGACAGTGGGAATACATTGCTTGTCAAAACAATGGAGTCGCTTTATTGCGTTTGTTGTAGGTATGGATGGGCAAGTAATAAATATATCATACATCAATAAATTATCGTAAAAAATAACATTACAGATATGGATAGGAAAATGTTTGTCCGTCCTATTCAATCTATTATATTATAAACGAAAGTAACTCTGTCTGTTACCTTTTCACGGCTAAACCGCTGAACCAATGTTGATGAATTTTGGTATGGAGATAGACTGGGTCTTGGCGGAGAACATAGGCTAATTTTTAGGGTTCCAAAGGGTGCTAACGGGACCCTATTACTAGGCCTACGCTGTCCGTCTGTCTGTCTGTCCGTCTGTCAGCGCGGGCTGTATCTCACGAACCGTAACAGGTAGAGAGTTGAAATTTTCACTGAATGTGTATTTCTGTTGCCGGTGCAGAACAAATACTAAAAATATAATAACATCTATACATATAATAAGAATGTAAAATTGGTCGCGTCTGTACATTCGAAATATTTGGAAAAAAAATAGTGGGGGGGACTTAGATTGACCAGCAGAATTCATTTTTATCATTTTTAGAATTTTTGTCTGTGGGTATGTTTGTATGTTTGTATGTTTGTATGTTTGTATGTTTGCTCAGATTTTCGAAAGAGCACAACTTCGAATCCACCGGATGGATTTCAATGAAATTTAGCATGGATATGACTAATAGTCTAACTTAACATCTAGGATACTTTTTTTTTCGAAAATGTTTAGGGTTGCCACAGAAAATTCAAAAAACTACTTAAAAATTCTAAATGTTTGAAAGAGCACAACTTTGAATCCACCGGATTAATTTCAATGAAATTTGGCATGGATATGACTAATAGTCTAACTTAACATCTAGCATATTTTTTTTTTTCGGTAAAGTTTAGGGTTGCCACAAAACATCCAAAAACTACCTAAATATTCGAACACGCACAACTTCGAATCCAGTGGATTGATTTCAATGAAATTTGGCATGGATATGACTAATAGTCCAACTTAACATCTAGGATATTTTTTTATAAAATATTAGATTCTAATTTTTTATGACCACACGGAAATTCTAGCCAACAATAAGTTTTAGTTATTGAAATACGTCTATTTAGAGCGGAGCCCTACGGAGCCCTACGTTGTGTGTGATCCGACACTATTTGGAATACATAATCTTAATTTTAATAATAATAATAAATATTTTATTGCTGCGTTCTACCATCTTAAGTTTCGATTTTTCTTAACTAGATGTCGCTATACTTAAAATCAGACAATACCTGCCTTGCACCACATGTCAAAATTTAATATCTTCCTTGCTTCAAGAAATTTAGTTTTTTTATTCCTAATTACGTATAAAAAATATTAAGCGGGTCTTTGTATCACGCGGAATCTTAGACGTTAACTCTGGAATTCATCTCCACAGTACTAATGCCATAGGGAAGCTACCTACCTAAGAAGTAAGTCTAGAGGACCTGCTGATTTTGAATTAAGTAGTAATAGAAACACAGACATTGAACTCTGAACTCCAACCCCTCAGGAATGATGCTGCTGGGTAACTGCCTGCTTAAACCATAAATCTGGAGGACCTGCTAACTTTGAATTAGCAATGTGGGTATCAAGTAGAAACTTCTCGGGCGAGGTCGCGTTTCCGATCCGGCGCTAGAATTTAAGGAAAACATGTAAAATGACTACTTGTAAGTGCCCTCCTAGGCCTAAACATAATAAACGCTTTGACTATTGACTTAGACGATAAACTCCGGACTCTAACTTTTTAAGCACGATGTTGCGCAGTGACTCTTACCTAAGCCGTGAGTCTGGAGCACTCACTCACTGGCTGGGTTGCGCTTCCGGCTCTCTCCCTCATCATACGAAACGAAGGTAAATTAGCTACTTTAATGCCGATCTCCACCTTACTGGTCAGACTCTACCACCTTACTGGTATAGACTGGTACAGATAGACAGCCACGGACAGACGAACTCAGACTGATGCAGACTGACGTAATACAGATTAGACGATAGACAAAATTATATTTAAGGGCTTCACCGACTGGACGCGGACGGAGTCGCGGGCACAGCTAGTTTAAAAATAAATATCAAGTCTCAAACTTGATATTTTTGATGTGTTTATTCTACGGTGGTACGGAACCCTTTATGTGCGAGTCCGACGCCTTCAGATCTTATGAATGTTTTCTTGAAATAAATATAGTGTATTTTAAGTAATTAACTGGCCAACCCTCAGGTCCTACCTACCATGTTAGGATCTTTTTCGTTCTAGCGGGTGTAAACCGTGATTTAACGAGTTAATGTGATAATTTTTGTATTTAAATTATTCAATTCAATATTTGTTTCAGACATAGTCCAATATTGATTATTAAAATTATTATAATTTCACAATAAATATAAAACAATAAATAAAAGTAAAATTAAATTTAAAAAAATAAAAAAATATTTTTTATTTTTCATGTTTTATCATTAAAATACAATATAATATAACATAAATTAAAATAAAATACAATAAAATAAAAACCTACCCCTAATTAAACAAATACCGTCCGCGTGGGATACTGGCTGCATGTCCTCCCTGTATTCAAGCTGTTCCTGTTGTCAAGCGAATTTTTTGAGCAAGGAAAGAGCCAGCCCTCTTGTCACCTGTGGCGGTAACCAGTCTAAGGGTGATTTTGATAGATAAAAAAATAAAGATAAAAAGATAAACAATAAATAAATGCATGGTTAAATCAATAAAATTAATAAAAACTGAAAATTAAATTAAAAAATAAATTAAATATGGTAAAAATAAATATTATGACACCGCTGATGACTTCATGATCGGCATCGAAGTTAAGTACCAAAGTATTCCTTTGCCTACGAAACATGAAAAAGATACTCATATCCGGCAGTCAGTCACTGACACAGAGTATGTACATTTTTACCCGACTACGGTGGGCGGAGGGTTATGATTTTGACCGATATGTATGTATGTTCATCTGCTCCCGTATAACGTCCAAACTATTTTTATATCATAATAATTTGACTAATGAGATATCGTTGGACGCGTCTGGATCTTCCGCTGGTTATAGGCTATTATACGATCGAAATATTGTTATACGTATCTATCAGCATATTGTAGGTATCGTTTGTCTTCTTTTGACTTACTTTGTCTTCAGCAATAAAAACAACATAGAAATTAAATTATTTTTTTCAAATACACTCGACATAAAAATCCCATATAAAACGAAAAAAATATATTTGAATATTTTCATCCATTTCATCTATTTTAAAAGGTGCACTGGGACATATTATTTTAATTGTACGAATTAAACAATATTGTTCCTTCAAAAAATAACTATACTATAGTCTACTCCATAGCTGTTCTGTCCTAGCTAAGCGAGAGGGATATATCCTTCGGCAGCTCACGCGACGCTAGCCACACCCCGAAACTAAAATTCATTTTTTTCTTGTATCGTCTTAAATGGTGCTCCTGCCATTCAATTTTGGAATACCGAATTCACAAAAAGGTAGATAGGTATATAATGTATTTCAGTTTTCAGCATGTTTCAGACTAAAACACCAATCAAATAAGAAGACCTTCGTAGATCTATTGTAGCTCTATACAATTGTTTCAACATACAATAGTGCATAATTAAGATATAATGACAGTGTACGATACGGTAAACCATGTCCAATAATATCTATGTATTTACTATGTTCAGTAAACATGAAATAAGTAACTAAACATGATAATGTACCTAGGTGTTTTCTTTCTTTCATGTTACAGACACCACCATGAATCACGAAAGGAAACGTCTTTTCCCGCTATCATTCCCAGTAACAAGTATTTTACAGCCTGTTATAAAATATAATTCTTATCACGCTACGACAATAATCTTTTTATATTTTATTTTACAATTCTGCAATCGCGAGTCGAAACACGTTCAGGATATTACTGTTTGTTTCTTGCTGTCGGTGGACAGTCGTCATTTGTTTAATTAACATAACGTACAAGGACACATTTATTTTCATTTTTTGTAAGTACCTATTGAGTATTAGCTTATTATTCTGAAGTTAAAACATTGATATAAGAAGAGGTACCTAAACCTCATTGAGCCGACCATTGCCCTCAGCTTTGGGTGCTTTTCATAATCCTTAGGTACCTATCATTAAATCTATGCTGTATTTTTTGTCAAATCGAGTTGTTTCAGAATAGAACAAGCTTCTTAAGGGTGTGATAGAAGCACCGATATTGAACGCTTTAAGAACAAACTAGACAAACATAACATCGCCAAGTGTCTTAATAATGCTCACGCATCAGCTTCTCAAAGCTGCTAGTGTGTTATAAAAATAATATGTCGCCAAGTTACAATTTCTTATTTTCAATTCCAGATCGAGGAAATGAACGGCTCCGTCGGGCTGTGGGTGCTTCTGGCACTGGTCGGCGTTGGAGGCCTAAGTGCAGTCATCGCCTTCGTCGTAATCAACAACAAGTCAGATAGTATAGAGTACGACGCTGACTTCTGCCACCCGCTCGCCATAGCACACCGCGGCGCCAGCGGTTATATCCCGGAGCACACCCTCGGGGCGTACGCACTTGCAGCCACCATGGGCTCCGACTACATAGAACCGGACGTCGTAATGACCAGAGATGGACACATTATCGCGAGACACGACAACGAACTGGGCCTCTCAACTGACGTCGCTCAACACCCAGAATTCGCCTCCCGATACCGCACTCAATCAGTCGATGGCAGACAAATAAGCGGCTGGTTCAGCGAAGATTTCACTTTAGCAGAGCTGAAAACGTTAAGAGCGATAGAACGCATTCCCAGTATACGACCTGGCAATGCCCGGATGGACCAAGCCTTCGATGTTCCCACGATGCAAGAAATCATCGATTTGGCGAAAGGTCTAGAGGTCAGTTTGCATCGTCCCATTGGAATTTATCCAGAAATCAAACACGCCACTCATTTCCAACTTTTGGGATTGCCCATGGAGCAACCATTGGTTGATATCTTGCATAACAATGGATATCGCGGCGCTCAGGCGCACGTGTACATCCAGTCTTTTGAAGTGACTAATTTGAAGCAACTGAGTAATATTACGGAACTTCGACTGATACAGTTGTTTGGGGCGCGGACCGCCCAGCCGTTCGACCAAACTGTGCTAGGGACAACGCTTACATACGGTGATATGGCGACTGCGGAAGGTCTGAGTGAGATAGCGACGTATGCTTATGCTGTCGGTCCAGAGAAGGGCCACATCATGCCACGCGACGCTGACAACCGACTAGGTAACGTTACTACTTTCGTAGAAGACGCTCATGCGGCAGGACTTAAAGTGCACCCTTACACGTTTAGATCTGAAAACGTCTACTTGCCAGCAGAGTTTCAGAGTGACAGTGCATCTCCGGGGGCTATGGGAGACGCTGAAGGTGAACTAAGAGCGTTTCTGGCCACGGGTATCGATGGCCTTTTCACTGATAATCCTGACGACTTTATACGTGTCCGGGGCGCTTGTTAAATAAGTTATTTAAATTGTTGTATAGAACATTAATTATTCATCGATAACTTTGAGTGGAGAGAAAATGAAACAATTATAGAATTAAAGTAGGTTTAAGAAGAACATTAAAATATGTACATAAGAAAAGTTTTATTTTTATTAGTTTCTCCTAGCATACTGTCCTGAACTACCTACCCACTAACACAACAACAACCGGGGTTAAGTACGATAGCCGGAGGTCATCATGACGGGCTCAAAATTACTTACTAATCGCCAAAGTAGGTATGTACATCTCCTACTTACTACACATATGAAGATAATGAAAAAGTAGTTGAAGCTAAGTGTGAACTATATACATAATGTTACGGTGATAACCATCGGTGATAACCACGTGTTACGCATAAGGCCGGAAACCCACCGCGGCGCACGGAGAGGCCACGCACACGGCCACGGCTACGTTTTGCAAGAAAATGTATGGATGACGTCATTTTGTGCATAGCCTCTCCGTGCGCCGCGGTGGACACGGTGACATACATTTTCGTGCAAAGCGAAGCTTGACCCACGTGCGTGGCCTCTCCGTGCGCCGCGGTGGGGTCTCCCCCTAACGCGAGTGGTGGTGCGAGTCACGCGACCGCCTGCGCGGACGAGTCAAGTGTTTCTGACTGACAGGTTTCAGATATGAAAATCGCTAGGTACGTTCACCATCGGTTTAAAATTTCATGGACTAAGGCCAGAATAAGTGAAAGTAAAAGTTGCACCGAGATGTTGTTTAATAGGTAAAATGCTAATATGTATGTATTTGTTTATTGTACCTAACAACAATTATATAAAGTATGTCTGACGATTACTAACAGTGAAACAATTTTCAAAGTACCTACTTAACTACAAATTGACAAAAATACCTACACACGTTTTAAGTTTGGAAAAATATAGGTACTATACCTAATTAGGAAATTTTCCAGATAAATATTTCAAAATGTGAGTACCTAATTACCTACTTTAATAATGGAAATCTAAAATTCATGTCAAAATATGGGGAACCTACATTTAACCCTCTTGAAATAATACGATATGCAAGTTTTATCTGTAACAAAAGTACAGTGACATAGAAAAGTTAAGTAGGGGAATTTAATGTACAAGAAATCTGACTAGGTTTCAAATCAAATCAATTCAAAGCGTTTATTTTGTTTAGGCCTACGGGGGCACTTACAAATTATAATTATAATATTTTTTTATAAATTCTACCGCTGGATCGGAAGGGCAACCTCGACTGAGAAGATCCGGCAAGAAACTCAGCGGGCTTGTCTTTTTTACATTGTTTTTTTAAAATCGCCATTTACTTATTTTAACACAATGTATTTTGGTAAACAATAGCTCCAGTGTGCTAACCTCCGAAATAAGCAAGGCAAGACACGCTACACTTTGACATGACACTGTTATTAACGAAGTGTATTTGAGCGATCAGTCCCAAGCTGATTTATATTCCAAGTAATCCGAGATTTTGTAGTAGGCCTTTTGACAGAGTTTAGTTTTAACAATAGTATACGACTGTTTTTTTTTTAAATCTAAAAAAATGATATATTTACCAACTTAAAAAGTAGGTATTATTGACCTCCAATAATATCACACGTTAAGACTGTACAGGCACCTAACGAGGCATGTTTGGAGGCTATCTCGTCTTAGACGAGTGGAGTAAAAATTTTGAAAAAAATATCACCTTATTTATAGAACCCTATAGAACCCCAAGAAATCTTTGGAATTAGAATAAAGAAAAAAAGAAATAGAATCATTTAAAGCAGGATAAAAGTGCTACATGCTCATTTAATATGTGAAAAAATAAACAAATTTAGCCGTTTTCAAATTTAAATTTGTATCTTCTTCCAAACGGCTCGGAATTTCTATTTTTTTTTTTCACTTTAAGATGGAGAAAGATAATACCTAATAAAATTAAGTTCGATTTTAGTTGCAATAGTTTTTCACGTCACAATTAATGATTTTCGATATTTTCGCAAAAAAAGTGGGCGGGGTTAGTGCGCTTTCGACCAATCCAGACGGCGAAAACGCTCGGCCGGGAAGCGAGGCCTTAAACACAAATCTCACGGAAAGTTGTCCAGTATGTTAGCACCTATACTTGATAATACTGTCCTATCTTCAATGAAGCCAGTAAATTTCTCGAGAATTTTTCCGTTATGTCTGAACTGACTTTTAAGGTACCTTTACATTTCATATAGGAATCTGAAATGTAAAGGTAATATAAAAGTATGCGAGTGATTACAAATAATATTAGTTACCGGCACACACACTAAGAAATTTCATTAAATGAGTACCTGCCGCAAGGTCATTTAACGGTTTTTTCCTCACATAAAAGTAACAATAGGACAGTAACTAATTGTATGATAATGTTGCATAAATTATTTTTGTAATATTGTAATAATACCTAGGTTTTAATGTTTAGTTTGTTGCAACATCTATCTGAGCGAGAACCTGTACCTCAATGCCTGGTCCAAATAACTTAAAAAAATACCGAAACGTATTAAAAGTGGTTTGCGTAATAAAATCAAAGGTCAACGAGCTACCTTCTCTGATGTACCTACGTAACATTTTGCGTAAAATTTTCCTCCTTATAACAAAATACTGGCCAACATATTGTTCGAGGCTAGTTTCTTGAGGTGACGTGCAGTGAACGCTTTACTTATCGTCTGTACATCGTAATCGCGTCTTGTCACACAAAGTGTATCTTCTATGTGAATATTAGTTTTTTTAACAGTTTCGGTATTAACGCCGGCTCAGATGTAAGTATTGTTCATGATATTTCATAATCATAAAATTCTATCATAATTTATTTTGACCTGTGTGTAAAAACCATAGTTAACTTGAAAATTAAACATATCTACTGGCCTTTGGGGCCATCCATAAATTACGTCACACGAATTTCATGATTTTTAGACCCCTCCCCCCCTTGTCACAGCTGGTCACATTTGCGAGACCCCCCTCCCTGTGTGACGTCACATGTTTTTTAAAATTTTCAGAAATTTTCAAAATGATTCGTTAACAATTCAAATTTCGGTTTTAATACTTAGATATATTACATTCTTAAATGTGACGTCACAAAACTTAGGACTCCTCCCACCCCCTTGTCACACTGTCACATTTCGTCGACCCCCTTTACGGGTAATTTATGGATGGCCATAGTTAATTCCATAGTTAATTCTTATAGCATAATAATAAACACGCATCGATTCTTTATATCCTAGGTACCTACCTATTTACTTTACCAAGTCAATAAGCAATGACTAGTTTGAGAAGGCAAGGACTAACTCAAATAAATATTTTTCATTTATATTCCTATACATCGTCAAGCCATCAAACATCTTGATCAAACCCATAGCATAGGTACCTACCTAGCTAGCTTCTAATAGAACTAATACATAGTTAGTATACGTCGGTAACACCACGAATAACCTAAAACTATATTCACAGGAAGATGGAGACCGATCAGCGAGTGGCAATAGTGCTTTGTGGTATACTGGCCACCGCGTTCAGTGTGCCGGCAGTAGCACCCAGTGTGGAGCCAGCCCGCCGGAAGCCGGACTATGACTCCATCTTCTGCCGCCCCGTGGTGATAGCCCACCGCGGCGCTAGCGGCTACGTCCCCGAACACACACTAGGCTCATACGCTCTCGCGGTGACCATGGGCGCCGACTTCGTGGAACCGGACCTCGTCATGACCAAAGACGGGAAATTGGTAGCACGACATGACAACGAACTCGGGCTAACAACAGATGTAGCACAACGCCCGGAGTTCGCCTCCCGTCACCGCAACCAAACCGTTGACGGCATCGAAATCAGCGGCTGGTTCACTGAAGATTTCACGCTAAAAGAATTAAAAACGTTACGCGCCGTGGAACGGATCCCAAACATCAGACCTGGTAACGCTCGCATGGATGGCGCATACCAGATACCAACATTCCAAGAAATCATCGATCTTGTGAAGGGTTTACAAATCAGTCAACGCAGAGTCATCGGACTGTATCCGGAAATTAAGCACAGCACACATTTCCGGAAACTCGGACTGCCCATGGAACAATTAGTTGTGGATACTTTCCATAGAAACGGTTATGATAGCAGGGAATCACCTGTTTATATACAATCTTTTGAGATTAGTAATTTAAAGGAATTAAACAAGATTACTAGGCTTCGACTTCTCCAGTTATATGACAGCAAGTCTTTGCAGCCCGCCGACCAAGTTGAACTAGGGACCGGGCTTACTTATGGCGACATGGCTACCCCTGAGGGTCTCCAAGAGGTGGCGACCTACGCCTACGCGGTAGGGCCCGATAAGGGCTACATTATACCACGCGATGAACATAACAAATTAGGGCCCGTTACAAGTTTTGTAGAAGACGCCCATGCAGCAGGATTGAAAGTACATCCGTATACGTTCCGTGCTGAAAATTCATTCCTGCCGTCAGAATATCAAACCGACGACCGATCGCCGTCCACTGCTGGCAACTTCACCGCTGAACTGCAAGCATACATCGCCACAGGGATTGATGGCTTATTTTCTGATCAGCCTGATATACCTCTACGAATTCGCTCGTGCACAAAATAAACTGGTATTCTAACTTAGTTACATGATTACATCTAAACCCTACATACCTATTTCCATTTTTAAAGAATCCGTCGTAAAGTACTTGATGATGATGATTGCAGCGTTTGGTATAAAACTGAAAGTACTGGAATTTCCCGACTTTCGAAAATATCCGAATGCACCCTACAACATTTTTTAATATTTGTTATGTATGTAGTTACTTACATGGTTAAGACGATACAAGAAAAAAATGAATTTTAGTTTCGGGGTGTGGCTGGCGTCGCGTGAGCTGCCGAAGGATATATCCCTCTCGCTTAGCTAGGACAGAACAGCTATGGAGTAGACTATAGTATAGTTATTTTTTGAAGGAACAATATTGTTTAATTCGTACAATTAAAATAATATGTCCCAGTGCACCTTTTAAAATAGATGAAATGGATGAAAATATTCAAATATTTTTTTTTCGTTTTATATGGGATTTTTATGTGGAGTGTATTTGAAAAAAATAATTTAATTTCTATGTTGTTTTTATTGCTGAAGACAAAGTAAGTCAAAAGAAGACAAACGATACCTACAATATGCTGATAGATACGTATAACAATACTTCGATCGTATAATAGCCTATAACCAGCGGACGATCCAGACGCGTCCAACGATATCTCATTAGTCAAATTATTATGATATAAAAATAGTTTGGACGTTATACGGGAGCAGATGAACATACATACATATCGGTCAAAATCATAACCCTCCGCCCACCGTAGTCGGGTAAAAATGTACATACTCTGTGTCAGTGACTGACTGCCGGATATGAGTATCTTTTTCATGTTTCGTAGGCAAAGGAATACTTTGGTACTTAACTTCGATGCCGATCATGAAGTCATCAGCGGTGTCATAATATTTTTTTTTACCATATTTAATTTATGTTTTAATTTAATTTTCAGTTTTTATTAATTTTATTGATTTAACCATGCATTTATTTTTTGTTTATCTTTTTATCTTTATTTTTTTATCTATCAAAATCACCCTTAGACTGGTTACCGCCACAGGTGACAAGAGGGCTGGCTCTTTCCTTGCTCAAAAAATTCGCTTGACAACAGGAACAGCTTGAATACAGGGAGGACATGCAGCCAGTATCCCACGCGGACGGTATTTGTTTAATTAGGGGTAGGTTTTTATTTTATTGTATTTTATTTTAATTTATGTTATATTATATTGTATTTTAATGATAAAACATGAAAAATTAAAAAAAATCACTAAAAAGCCTGAAATAATCGGTGCCAATCTATCTTCTTACTTTTATAGTAGGTAGACTTGGCATACCAAGATTGGCACCGACTCCAAATACTCGATAACACACCATCACCTCCGGTTTTCCCGAAGGGGTAGGCAGAGGTGGTAGGTAATAGAAATATTATTTCAGGCTTTTTAGTGATCCAGGTTTTTTTGAAGTCGGTTTGTTTTTTTTTATAAAAATAATTTTATTTCACGATTTTTAGTGGCGCCATACCAATGAACATTTTGGCATTTTGAACCATATGAAGTAAGCCCAACAAAAGGTAACTGCTGTAAATCTTTGAGAAATTCCCTCGACTGTCTATGGTCTCCATCATTAGACCTGTAATGGCACTTATAACCCATATGGGTGTAAAGTTCTCTCCAATACAAATTAATCAAGCCCAAACACCAGGTAATTGTTGTAAATCGTTGAGGAGTTCCCTCGACTGTCTTTCGGCTCCATCATCAGATCGACTCCAGACCTTTATAAAATAGTAGTGCTTTAAAATACTTAATGAAAAAAATTACAAACGCACTAGTCGCTCCTACGATTTTCGAAGGTTCCCCTCGATTTCTCTGGGATGCCATCATCAGATCCTGGTTTCCTTATCATGGTACCACCGCTGGGATATCTCCTAACCAACAAAAAAAGAATCATCAATATCGGTTCATAAACAACGAAGTTATCCGCGAACACACATAAAAAAAAAAATATACGGTCGAATTGAGAAACCTCCTCCTTTTTGAAGTCGGTTTAAAAATAAATATATATTTTTTTTTTTTAAATTTATTTTTACTTTTATTTATTGTGAAATTATAATAATTTTAATAATCAATATTGGACTATGTCTGAAACAAAAACATTGAATTGAATAATTTAAAAAATACAAAAATTATCACATTAACTCGTTAAATCACGGTTTACACCCGCTAGAACGAAAAAGATCCTAACATGGTAGGTAGGACCTGAGGGTTGGCCAGTTAATTACTTAAAATACACTATATTTATTTCAAGAAAACATTCATAAGATCTGAAGGCGTCGGACTCGCACATAAAGGGTTCCGTACCACCGTAGAATAAACACATCAAAAATATCAAGTTTGAGACTTGATATTTATTTTTAAATGTTATTATATTTTTAGTATTTGTTCTGCACCGGCAACAGAAATACACATTCAGTGAAAATTTCAACTCTCTACCTGTTACGGTTCGTGAGATCCAGCCCGCGCTGTCAGACGGACAGACAGACAGACGGACAGCGTAGGCCTAGTAATAGGGTCCCGTTAGCACCCTTTGGAACCCTAAAAAGTAGCCTATGTTCTCCGCCAAGACCCAGTCTATCTCCATACCAAAATTCATCAACATTGGTTCAGCGGTTTAGCCGTGAAAAGGTAACAGACAGAGTTACTTTCGTTTATAATATAATAGATTGAATAGGACGGACAAACATTTTCCTATCCATATCTGTAATGTTATTTTTTACGATAATTTATTGATGTATGATATATTTATTACTTGCCCATCCATACCTACAACAAACGCAATAAAGCGACTCCATTGTTTTGACAAGCAATGTATTCCCACTGTCGGCCCAAGACCATGCTGCAAGTATATAACAGTAAGCGAAATAGGGAGTTTTTACAGAAATGACACGAATAACTATGAAATGACAAGAGATGACACAAGATGACAAGAGATGACACAAAATGACAAGAGATGAAAAGAAATTACACAAGACAAGGAAAAGCAAACGAAAATCACGCTGCAGTGCAGGTCATAGGTTCGATTCCTGCCCAGGACATGCAGTTGTGTGCATGAACATGTCCGCATGTCCCGAGTCTAGGTGTAATTAAGTGTATATTTCGTTTGTATTTACAAAC
Source organism: Drymonia ruficornis (assembly GCA_947859195.1). Lineage (NCBI taxonomy): Eukaryota > Metazoa > Arthropoda > Insecta > Lepidoptera > Notodontidae > Drymonia > Drymonia ruficornis. The sequence goes on from OX401904.1 coordinate 16,649,435, forward strand.
AAAAAGTAGTATATGTAGTAATATCAGTTATCTGGTTTCCATAGTACAAGCTCTGCTTAGTTTGGGATCAGGTAGTCATGTGTAAAAGAATTTCCAAGGATATTTATTTATTTATCATAGGCGTCGGCGGACTGTAAATACTGTACTGTACCTGTAATGTGGCACGACCGTAATATTTTTTCGTAATATTTTTTAAAAAATCCTTCACAGGTCCGACGTCGAACAAGTCCGAGCGGACACTGACAATACAAAGTTAGAGAGAGACATGGTTAGTTCAAGTACTTAAAATGTGAGATGGCGATATTGTGCGCGCGCTCGGAAATAAACAACGTAAGCGCCAAACCACATTTTCTTGAATTAAAAAAAAACTACTTCATGAATTAAAATATGGTTGAAGGGTAGTTTAGATATCATTATTTGCTATGTTTTAGAAATAATTTCGTGATCTAAATCGTAAAAACATCGTGGTAGCAAGGAAAATTGTAAATAATTAGAGCTCATTTCATAATTTTTTTTTATCGAGAAAATTTCGTCAAATCGTGATTTGGATTTAAAGATACTCAAGATAATATAGTCAAAAATCATACATCTAAATATAATATTCCTAGTCCACATACTTACTTAAAGAAAAAGTAGAATAGAAAATCAACCAAATTTCGAACCCTCCTCTTAATAATAATACTTAGCTGTAGTAGCAAATATTAATGGCGGAGCATATTTAACTCAAACTGGCGGAGATTCAGTTTACCGACATGAAATAATGATAATGCATGAAATACAGTAGTAATGGCTAAAAAGACAGGCTTTCAATTTTATTTCCTTTGAAAAAAACTTTCTGACACTCATAGACCCATTTTGACAATTGATGCGTTCCATTCACCGTAATATTTGTTATTTTCGTCCACAAAAACTGTTAAAAACGATAATAATGATCACTTTCAGTACAAGTTGGTCGAGTGGAACGAGATTTGTGAACGAAAATAACGAAATTAACAAAATTATCAGTGAATGGAACGCACCAAATGACAGTCAGCTGTATTGGTGCGTTCCATTCACTATTAATTTTGTAATTTTCGTTATTTTCCTTCAAAAATTTCGTTCCACTCGAACCAACTTGTACTGAAAGGTCTGAAAGTGATTTTTTTTGTGAACGAAAATAACAAAAATTACGGTGAATGGAACGCAGCATATATGTGACGCTGTCAAACTTATGTCAGATAGCCGCGATAAACGATAGATGAATGACATTTGTTTAATTGTATTTATATTATAATTTTAGCTTTTTTATCCACGTAAATCATAAAATTATATTTTAAAATTAGAAATGTGAGCAGAAAAAATCCTACCATATTCAGAAATGATAAGACAAGCTCTGAAATTCAGAAAGACATTGACCGTCTCGGCCGTACTGTTTTTGCGTGAGTACATTCTGTAAAGTTTACAACAAATGCTTGTTGCGTTTTTGTATTGTTTTCGTATGATGGATTATGTGCCGCTCTCTAAATTTAGGAACCCAAACATTATTAGCTTTGTTATTCAATACAGTATTCATTATCCTCTACATTATGTATATTTTGTTGTAGTATTTACATTACTATCACACACCGACAATCATAAATAATAATAACTTTAATTGTACACGTAGGTTTACACATTTGAAATTAATTAGTATTCGTGTAAGTATCGAACATTAATATTTTATTGCTTACTCTTTTCAGTGATACTGTTGTTCTTGATACTTACAAAGGATAGTAATACAGGATCGCGTCATAGAAATGAAGAGGTCGTTGAAATAAAGCTCAGAGGTTTCAACCAGCCAAAGAAAGACATGTACATAAACTTAGATAATATGGAGAAGCAAATTGAACCAAACAAAGTTGACGATAGTACAAAACGGGAGCTGCTGGAGGCAAAGTCAAGAATAGAACAGCTAGAGAAGAAGATAGCCATTTTGGAAGGAAGAGTGCCACAGAAGTATCCAGAAGTTAAGTTCTTAGGTTATAAGGAGAGAAAAAGGATATTGGTAAGTTTGAATGTTTGTTTTCGTAGACTGTTAACTGTCCTAACTTTAAAAATCACAAACTTGCATCCCCTATTTACCCACTTACCTACCATGAATTAAAAAATTATTCCTTAGTGGTCATCTATGACACCTATGTTTCATAAGGAACTTCTGTGCTAAATTTCATATTTCTAGACCTACTGCTTTAGGCAGTGCATTGTCTATAAGTCATTAAGTAAATTTAATTTTTTATACTACTGTGAAGAATATTTTTAAAATGTTAATTTATATTTCATGCCTAACCAACTACTTAAAAACAATGCTATCTTGCATCTACATGCAATAATCTGATAACGTAACAGGTACCTATTGCCTAATCATCACTGTCACTCGAGATACAGTAGCCCTTACTGGTCGGTGATAATACTTAAACCATGTTTATCTTTATGTGGTAAGGATGCCAATATGACATAGACTAGTTATTATAAGGTAATGTATTATTATGTGTAATATTTCTTGAAGGCTACGCAAATGTTAAAATTCCACTTAGGCTGCGTTCCAGACGACGTATTTTTTTTTATTTTCGTTCATAAATGTCGTTCCACTGGAACCAACTTGTACTAATAGTGATCATTATTATCGTTTTCAACAGTTTTTGTGAACGAAAATATCAAAAATTATGTCGAATGGAACACAACATTAGTAGAATGGAACGCAGCATTAGTAGTGTTTCTATATATGTAATTTTTAAATGATGCGTCAAAGTTAACCCCTACAGTGTCGAGGAGAGGGACACCAGAAGTTATTATTAAAGACGCTCTTCTAAGGAAGGTATTGAAAGACTTGATATTTAATAAATATGGTATTTCAGGTGACAGGAGGTGCAGGGTTTGTTGGCTCGCACCTGGTTGATGTACTTATGACACAGGGCCATGAAGTTATTGTTGTAGACAATTTCTTCACAGGCCGCAAACGCAATGTGGAACATTGGTTCGGGCATCGCAACTTTGAAATGATTCACCATGATATTGTAAATCCACTTTATGTTGAGGTACTCTTTGTTATCTATATTTGAAAGTACTTTCTTAAAATTGCCATTAATTTATCAGAAGCATAGATTATCCCCCAATTTCATAGAGATTTTAGCCAGTTTACAATGGTTTTGAAAAGCATTTTAGGAACAAATGTAATTTGTAATTCCACTGCAAGTCGATCATAACTTTCTATTAATTTGGCGGTGTCTATTTAAAGTTAGAGTAATGTATTACATAATTTTGTTTAGTTGTTATTGTCCATTTCATCTGGTTTATGTGCTCATAAGAAGCAACTATTCCGTTTCTGATTTTGAGACATTTATTTTACACTCTAGTAAAACCTAATCTATGGTTTAATGTCTGTTTTTTTTTCAGGCTGATGAAATTTATCACTTAGCTAGTCCTGCAAGTCCACCGCACTATATGCAAAATCCAGTAAAGACAATTAAGACTAATACTTTAGGAACTATCAATATGTTAGGTGAGTAAGTATTTTCCAAAGAGATAAAAACCAATTTTTTGTACTATGGCACAATTATACAAATTGAGTTAATGATTTTGTAAATGTTTCTTTCAGGTTTAGCGCGGCGTGTTGGAGCTAAGGTACTAATAGCAAGCACATCAGAAGTTTATGGAGATCCCATGGTGCATCCACAGCCAGAATCTTATTGGGGGCATGTCAACCCAATAGGTAAGCCTTATAAGATAACTTAAGATAAGATATCTATCTTCCATAGTCTTCCTTTAGCAAAATGTATGGCATGTTATAATTTGTTGCACGCCAAACAAAATGCACCCTTCATAGCTGTCCTATACGGTTTATTTTTGCATTCACTTCTATGCAGCTCACTAAAATAAATAATTCCAATTAGTAAATGACCCTGGCACAATCTTTGGGTTAAAATTTTTTACGTGGTTTGAATTTCAGTTGATTTAATTGCTATGTGTACAGAAGGTACCTACGGTGCTGATAACGTAGTGCAATCGACCAACCCATTTCATTACCGTTTTAAGTAGTATACCGTTAGAGTTACAATATTACGACAGAAAAAATATCCTAATTTGTCGCCCAATGGTATAAACTGATGCGCAAACATAATATAGACGGACGAAAGTTGCCAATAATGCATTAGTAACATCTGAAGCTGTTTGCTATTCCATATCTACATATCACATACATAGATTACATAAATGGCAGCTACTACATTAGACGCATACCGCGCTCCAGCACTCAAATTTGACGTCGAAACGCATAGATATAATGTCATAACATTAGTGTTTGGGCGAGGCATTTGGACGCACCAATTCATATTTTCAAATTTAGTAAATAATAGCTTCACAGACGTGTGTGTGACGGTGACCTTATACTGTCTGCACGGCTGACCTTTTATAAAATAGAACAAATGGCGCACCACTTGTTGATATAATAGAAATATTATGTACGAAATTTGAATAAAAATGTTGTAGGTACAAAAGTGTTTTATAACTTATGCTGAGACAAAATGAAACTGACAAAGTCATAAGGTCTACCAAAACAAAACGTATAAACATTAAAAAAGGTAGTTCCATAAGTTAAAACCCGCGGAACATCTTACTAAATAAGCTTCTTGTCAAATAATATAACTTTACCCGGAGAGATAGACAAGAGGCATCTCGTTATGGGTGCTGTAAATGGGCGTCGTCGCCGAGGCAGGCCCAGGAAACGTTGGCATGACGACCTGGATGCATTTTGTAACAACTGGCCAGAAATGGCCAATGCCAGAGAAAAGTGAAGAGTTGTGGGGGAGACCTTTGCCGAGCAGTGGGACGACGTGGGTTAGAAAAAAATCGTAATATAGTTTAGAGTCCCTCGCCGTACCTAGCTTGTTCCTAAACAATAAAATCCACAAGATAAGTCTAATAAGGCATAATATTCGTCGTTATTCCTCTGCCATACTGATCTTTGTTGATGCTATTGAATTCTCCAAACAAATGTCCCATTTCAGGGCCTCGTGCTTGCTACGACGAAGGCAAGAGAGTGGCGGAAACGTTAGCGTACTCATACGCGAAACAAGAGAAGGTGTCCGTGCGCGTGGCGCGGATATTCAACACGTACGGGCCGCGGATGCACGTGTCGGACGGACGGGTCGTCTCCAACTTTATAATGCAAGCTATACAAAACTTAACTATAACTGTAAGTTTTCATTATTCAAGAATGTACGTGATACGAGTTAGCAACTAGTTAAATTAGTATTTCACCTGCCCCTTATGCTCACTAATCGTTATGCTTTAATCTTAGATGAGAACAAAAAGGTCAATAAGTCACGTAATCTACTTATCGACACCTTAGACCAAACGGGCCACCGACCACAGCCACCGGTGGCCAGCGACAAGCAGTTCCCAGTCGCGGACACTGTGTAGTGAGTGGCCACCACTGGCAACAGGCTGTGGTTGGTGGCCCGTTTGCGCCGAGCTTTATATTATTTCCATGCATTTAAGTGTACGATTTGTAGAAACGCTTCTAGACAAATCTACTGGTTTGAGGAGCAGTAGCCCGATTCACGTAACCAAAACCGTAACGACATCTCAGCGATATAGTCGTTGATAGCCTTTTCGTAACAAGAAAAGGCTATCAACGACTATATCGCTGAAATGTCGTTACGGTTTTGGTTACGTGAATCGGGCCCCTGGTCTGTTGATCAACTTTGCTTGGGGTGGTAAAAGTTGCTTTTCTGCACAATAATTATTATCTAGGATTCATACAAGAACTTGACAAAAATAATCAAAAGGAAAATATACTGTTATATTATTCCTAGACAGTAGGCAATGTAGGCAGATGCACACTGTTATTAGATACCGATAAAATAATTATGGCTGGTCAGGCCAGTATGCTACTTCACTGAAATTCAGGGTGTTAGCTATTTACTGGCCACTCCTAAAATATAACCAGTCTATAACCCCAGAATAACCACTATACCGAATAAAATTTGTAATTTCCAGGTGTATGGCAACGGCAAGCAGACGCGCTCGTTCTGTTACGTGTCGGATCTCGTGGACGGGCTGCTGGCTCTGATGGCTTCTAGCTACACGTTACCTGTTAATATTGGCAATCCAGTAGAACATACTATTGAAGGTGATTAGTGTTTACTTTTACAAGCAATTGTTGTGTCAACCTTTGCACAAAGTAACCGTCATTGCCCGTCGAACTTGTGTTCTATGTACTATCATACCTAAAAACAGGTCTAAGGGTGCGTTTCCACTCACGCGGAGCGGACCGTGACTTGGCCAATCACAGTGCTCGAAATCTCCACTCCGCTCTTGGCCCATCACAGTTGGCCAATCACATTCCGCCGCTCCGCATCAAAGGAAACGCACCCTAAGCGTATTTAGAGGATTATTGTTATCATAGTAATACACAGTGGTGGTAGAGCCAAGTTGTAGCCAATTAACTGCAGCTCAATACAAGCTGGCTCGACCAGGGTAGTACAATCCTCCCACAGAAGATCGGCGTAATTTAGCTATTACAACTGTGTTTCGTACGATGAGTGACAGCCGGAAGCCAAACCCTCCTCCCCTCCCTTCGTTCCATTCCCCTTCAGGTCGGCAACTTACCCCGAAATTCCTAGAAAGTTATAATCGAATTGCAGTGGAATTACAAATGACATTTGTTCCTAAAAATGCTTTTCAAAACCATTGTAAACTGGCTAAAATCTTTATGAATTTGGGGGTAAGTTTGTATGTTTATTTTTTGTCGTGATTCCAGAATTCGCCATGATAATAAAGAATCTAGTCCCCGGGTGCCGCAGCATGGTGGCGACGGGCGCCGCCGTGGAGGACGACCCGCAGCGGCGCCGCCCCGACATCACCGTGGCGGAGGAAAACTTACATTGGAAACCCAAAGTGAGTGCTGATACCTTTACTTCTTAATAGCCTATTTTGTTTCCCACTGCCGAGCAAAGACCTCCCCTTTTTCCTCCACGCGTCCCTGTCTTGGGCTTGTTGTAACCACGTTTTACCTGCAAAGGTGTTTAAATCGTCGCAGCACCTTCGCCTCGGTCTGCCGCGACGTCGGCGACCGTCGCAGGTGTTTATGTGATTTACCCACCTTTGCGGATCCATTGCTGCTGTCCACTGTAAAAAAAAACGTCTAGTCCCAGTGCTATAACGCACGAGGACACCAGTGGCAGCGCAACCAGTCGCTCCACCAACAAAATGTATAGAGCTGTATGGAGGGTATCGCACCTGGTGTCCGATTGGTAGCGCAACCAATTCGGTGTCGGCTATTGAATCAGCAGCTGGTGGCACAACCATGGTTACCTCGTGCGATATCGCACTCAGGGCCCCGTGTTACCTACGAAAGACGCTTCTAAAAATACTATCTACAAATATAAACATAAATGCATATCTTACTTTCAGATTCCACTACAAGATGGTTTACAAAGAACTATAGATTATTTCAAAGAGGAGTTGTCTAGGACAACATTTTATAACAATCAAACTTATATGGACATGAAGAGTCACCATTAAATTTACTTTTGAATCTTTATTTATTGTGATATTCGGGTGCCAGATGGGTGCCAGTCTCAAAAAAGGCGCGTAAATAGCTTGTTTGACAATCAGCAGTAGAAATCTTTGTTATTTATGTCGTAGTTATTATACATGGTTACCCCTAATGACAAATACGTTGTGTATCTAATTTATGTTCAGATTTAATTTTGTTTTTAATAAAAAATGCACTTTCTCGCATTGTTCATAATGTTTTTTTTACTAAAGTAATTTTAAAAGAATAGTACAGAATTGACTAGTGTAGGTATAAAATTAAAACATTGGTCTCATGTGATCATCTTCCACTTGGTTGGTCTGATCAATCTTCCTTTGGCAAACTGCAGTCAAGTACTGATAAATCATTCATCTCTGAAAGTACTAACACGCACGACCACATGGCACTAGTAGACATAATAAAGTCACTATAAATTGTAAATATCTCGATATTGTTACTTACATTCCATACTTTGGAAAACACAAAAAACAGTCCTCATAATAGGATAAAACACCATCTAAGAGGCTATGCACACGGAGCAACATAAGTTGCCAAAACTATCAACTTTTTAATGGTTTTTTGGCAGTTGTAGCCAACAATTGCCAGTTGCAGCAACAGTTGCCGCGATTGTTTTATATGAAAACAGCTAGTTGCGAGTTGCCAGTTGCCGCAAAAGCTGCCCGTGTTCATAGCCCCTAACACTAAAGTTAAAGTAGGTACTAACTAGAGGATTAGTCAGTCATAACTTAGAACAAAGGATTCTAATAACATAATATGTAATATAATACTGCACACAATACCTAAAACTAGAACAACCACAACACATGAGAACTTCAACACAGAAAAAAATATCCTCACTTATAAAAAATTTATGATACAATATTTTTTGTCAAAGTATTTACGCAACGCATTGTCTATAACCCTATAACTATTATTCTATCGTTATTAAGTAGATTATGCTTTCTTATTAAAAGGAACTTAGGCCCAGTTGTACAGAAGTGTAGAACAATCAACTATTGAATTGTCACTGTATTTATTGTTGGTTATGGTTCCACCGGTTATTCTCTGTACTAGGTTTGTTGTTCCCTATTACACTGCAGTTGTGACCACCAAATTAGTAGTACTGTACATATTATAATTAATAAGAAGACGACTATTTGTGCCTCTGTGAATGATATTACCATAGGATGCACAGAGTAGACTACTGTAGCTGTACTATAAACATAATTTGCGTATGGAACATCTGTCAAAAACAGCAGTTTAAGTTCGATCTCAATCTTGAGATCGATTTATTAATATGGGCCTATGTGTGCCTCTGCAGATGGTATTACCACTGTGGTATTACCATAGGATGCACAGAGTGTACTGTACTTTTAATAAACCTAATTTGCAATGCAATAGCTCACAAAGTCGCATGTTTTAACCAAAACAAGTTATTTACAACACATACTAGGCAGTACATTCCATTTATATAGATATGCTTTTCGTAACATACTTTCAGTCTCGCACAATTGTTCGCCGCGCGACTGCACGAGGGTCTTGTAAAGCTGGAACATGTCGCTCGGAGTCTGCTTGTGGCGGACCAGCATCTGCCGGGAGCATCCCCGTGACTTCCACTCAGTGTCGAATCTAACATCGTGGACTCTGTTGATACCGTCCAGCGCGGCGGTCCACACACCCATGGAGACGTCCTCAGAATTGTAATGACTAGAATATGAAATAGTGCTATTATGCTTAACAATCATATTGCTGCAATCTATTGATACTTATAAATCAGAAGTGAACAAATAATGTTAATGGCATCCAGGCTTTTGCCATTGGGGTGTCCGGTGCCACGTTGAAGTGGGTGAATGTGTGTATCACAATTATTTGTAGTGACACTGATAGATAATGTTACCCAGTTTAATCAAGCAACATCTGGAGATTGCCCTCACTCAATCAATACAAAAAATGACAGATACCTAATTATATCTCAAACTGCTCAGTGGGACTTAAATATTTGAGTATTTGGCTGTAAGTCATTGGGCAATTATATAGGAAATTGTTTAGGGATACTTACTTCAAAGATTCAGCATTTCTTCCTATATAATCGACAATGCTACCAGATATAACATAGCCACCACCGAGTGCATATGGCAGGTAGTTGTCGCACAGGAACCAGTCCTTCTCGTGCCATTTCCCGTTCAAGAAGACTCTTGCACGGCCATCAAAATAACCCCAATAGAGACCCTTGTACTTTGGGAGATCTTTCTGAAAAATAATTCATAAAATTTTCATAACAGATTTGAACCATTCATATCATAATAATGTTGGTTAAGTCCAACAGAAACTCACAGCCATTGAATATAATACCTAAGGCACCATTGTACCTAAGTGACATATATTTGTACTACCGCAATTACTGCAATAAATGATTTGATATACTAAATTCACCCATGATGACTTATCACTTAGCACAATATTGCACGAGGCAGTGGGTGAGTTGGTAGCCGACACTGAATTGGTTGCGGTACCAAGCAGACACCAGGTGCGATATCCTCCAAACAGCTGTATACAATTTGTTGGTGGAGCGACTGGTTGCACTACCACTGGTGTCCTCGTGCGATATAGGCCTTAGGAGGGTATGGTGCTTAACACTGGAGAAGTGTTACAACCACAACAAAGATTCTAGTTAATTAATGAGTAAGCAAAACTCGCCTTATAGGTGACATAGTGACTCAATTCCTTAGCATTCATCTCAGGCGCATATGCTTCAAGATCTCTCAATATCAAATCAACCCTCACAAATGAATCATCATCACATTTGATTAAATACTTTAGTTGCCTCAAATTATTGCTCAACCAACTCAATGCATGTAACATTTTGATTGATAAACTTTTATAATTATCCTCGAAACTATCTAATAATAGCATATCATTGCTTCTATTGCTTTCTGTAGTCAACTTCTGCAACTTTTCTTCACTCAATCCTTGAGTGCCAATAACAAAATAAAATTTGATATGTTTCTGATTTGTATGCTGTTCAGTCCAAGTATGATTCCATTTGTACAGTTTCTCACCGTTTTCTAAGAAAATATTGCTGCCGAATCTCATCCATGTTGTCCTTATAGCATCTCTTTTCACTTCATTGTCTGGCCCACTCAAAATGAGCACAGCATATTCAACCTCACTCAAAGGGTTTTTCGTGGGACTCAAATCTTTGGTAGCAATAGCGTCAGCACACTCGAGTCGTAGGAAACTAAGTGTAATACCACAGCCGACGTAGAAGAAAAATATACTAGCAAGTATCATAGCTCTATATCTTAATATAAAATTCAAAAACATTTTCAAGTTTCCAGTCCAGCTGATCTATTTCATTTCTAGCATTAAGATGTTAAATTCTTAGTGGAACTAAGTGATAACAGCAATATATTGTTCAGGACCGTTGACTGACGAAAACCAATGAACAGGACAGTTTCGTTTGTTCATTAAAATTAAATCTTGATGAAATACGCAGCTAGCATGCAATTTATGAGCACGGAGCAGGGATTTAATAAGTTATTATTATAGGTAATAATTAGTTAGAGTAGACCTATATAACTACTAACCTAACCTATGAAACAAAACAACAAGACTAGAGATGTCCCGAGTCAGGCTGACTCGAGTACTGACACAAATACACGGTATTCGAATCCTAGTCGGGCCCTCAAATCGCGACCTAAGAATCCAGTAATTTTTTTATTGAGAAGATAGCACGAGAAGTAACACGGATGAACTAGAACTACCTTCGGCTGGCCGCCGAACGAACACTTACTTATTTATTGTTTACACTTTTGCTCTGAAGTGATTAATGAAATATATTTTTTGGTTGTTTTGAAGTGGTATTCTATTGTACCTTAACGGTAAACGCATTAATATTTACCAACTGCAAACTTTTGCGCTGCATTTGTATGCTAGTCCAAAGCTTGTCGCTTGGTTTGAACAAGTCGTCAGTAAGTTTTAAAGTATGCGGTTGTGACAATCGTTCTCATCTCCCTTATTCAGCTTCCTACAAAGGAAAATTATTAAAATGACCGACTGACATCGTGCAGAAATGTCAGTCGGTCATTTCAATTTCATTTCATTAATCACTCAAGTTTTAATTAAGTTTTAAGATTAAGTGCGATTAAGTTTTCGAATACTCATAAAAGTATTCGGGTACTTGTCCGAGTCCTCCGTCTTGAGTACTAATGCTGCGTTCCATTCACCGTAATTTTTGTTATTTTCGTCCACAAAAAGTGTTAAAAACTATAATTTTGATCACTTTCAGTACAAGTTGGTGTGAGTGGAACGAGATTTGTGGACGAAAATAACGAAATTTACAAAATTAACAGTGAATGGAACGCACCATAATTCGATTCTTTTTTTAACGAGTACTAGAAAACTCGAGTACTTAAACTAGCCGACTCGGCACAACACTAAACAAGACAAACAAAATTGTTTGTTCTGACTTTTGACATTGATTGACAAAACAATGACAGAATTGACTGACAAACGACAATAGTGCTGCGTTCCATTCACTGTTAATTTTGGTAATTTCGTTATTTTCGATCACAAATCTCGTTCCACTCGCACCAACTTGTACTGAGAGTGATCATTATTATCGTTTTTAACACTTTTTGTGGACGAAAATAACAAAATTAACAGTGAATGGAACGCACCATAGGTAGGTGTTTTGCGATGTGCTGTTTCGATTATTTTTGATAATAATTTCTTAGCATAAAAATAATCATTATCCATAGTCCTTCGATTTTCAATTTAATTATTATTATTAATTTTCTATATTTATGCCCATCATCTATTGATTGAAGAGGGGTCCACGTAAAGATGTGATAAACGGCTTTATATTAAAAGCACGTTGTTACGCTTGTGCTTGTTATTAAAAGTCGTTGTAAAAAGTGCTTTTCTGCTTTTTTAAATTAAACAAAAATGCGTCCGTAAATAAACGGACAACAAAAGCAAAATGCTTACTAGACATAAGTTCACCCAAAAAGCCAAAAATTTAACTGCTGAAAAATTAATAGTGAGTCTTTATGTGCATGGAAATATGGTTGTTAATCTAATATAATTTATTATCAATGTATTGCTTATTATGGGTAAAGAAATAAGGTTCAATTTAATTAAGTATTGATTTGAGCTGTATTTCAATAAGGTTACTATTTGTAAATTTTTGTAATTTCTTTCTCTTTCATGCCGTCATTGCTTAAAAGCAACACGATTAAATTTCTAAGCGCGCTTGGGCGTATACTTAAAAAAGCGAACTTTTCAAACGGCTTTTCGTTTAAGCACCCACTTCTAGTCCCACGATCTGATTGAAGACAGGACGCGACGCCAGGTCAGGACAGGCCGACAGGCCCCGGGAACAATCGCGTCATAATACTTTGTGACCGGTCGTTGGTCGTCAAAACAATAATTACTACATTAGAAGAGTAATATCTCCCATACTATATTCGCCGAGATCTAAGAGGCCCATTTTGACACCTGTCATTATGACGTAAATAGGGATGCGAACCAAATAAATTGGTAGCCGAATATCCGATAGTCACGAAAAATTAATTTCAAATTATAATAGCATTTAATCGTTTATTTTTATTAATATTTATAGTTTTAAGTTCTTAGTTCTAGTTCTAAGTTATTTCTTTACCTATAAAAAGATTAACTACCATATTTCCATGCATATATAGATTTTTCAGCGGAAAAGTTTTTAACTTTTTGCTTGAACATATATTTAGTAAGCATTTTGCGTTTGTTGTCAGATTATTGACGGACGAATTTTTGTTTAATTTATAAAAGCAGAAAAGCACTTTTTACAATGACTTTTAAAAACAAGCACAAGCGTAACAACGTGCTTTTAATATAAAGCCGTTTATCACATCTTTAATTACGTCACACGATATGATTTTGAGTTTGACAGGACATGATTCATTCGTTCAATTTTATTATTTTATCAGTAAAATTTTTGCGGTGGATATGAATGCTGTCGTGACTCGTGGCTACGGACGCCAGCCCAGTCAGTTTTAAAATTACCGTGTAGAAAGTGGATAGATATTATACAATTCGATTCAACGTCTTTACAATTTATTTTGGACTTACGTATTTACTTGAGCGAATTCAGTCAGTCGAGATTTATTGTTTGCCTCAGATATTAGAAGAAAATTACACGGTTTGGTGCTGTGGACGTAAAATATAAAGAATAAGTAGGTAGGTAGTGCATACCTTTCAGTGGTTTTTATGTAAATGTGCACTAGTAGATAGGTCATGTGTTTTTCTACCTTGTGAGGTTACAACCATACCGTCCATCGAAGACTGTTTCTGTGAGTATTTATAACTTCCCATAAACTAATTTAAAGAGATATCTGTTTATGTAACACAGTATGCTTGTCTGTAACTGACTTGTTTCAGTCATTTTATTAGGCAAAATCCATTCTTTATCAAATTATTTTTATTTTAGGTTTAAATAATTCCTAGTGAACTCAAGGAGAGGCCTTAGCTCATGCTAGGAAAAAAAAAAATGTGGGTAATTTTTTTTATTAACAGTCAGTCACATGTTTTTGTTGCAGGTACTTAAGCCATGGAGTCGTTAAAGAAAAAAGGTCGGCCACCACATCCTAGGGCAAAGGCAAATCCACTGTCAGCTCTTACCTTCATGTAAGTTAAATATATCATAAGCTACGAGTACATGCAATTCAAATTTGAGAGCTGTTAATTTTATATGTTACTAGCTTTACCCTGCAGCTCCACCCATGTTTTACTTTAAGATATAGCCTATGACACTCATGGACAGTGTAGCTTTCTATCATTAAAAGAATTTTCAGAATCAGACCAGTAGTTCCAGAGATTTCCCTCTACATACAAACTTTCGAAATGTACCTTCCTCTTTTCTAATATTAAGTAGGTATGTTATAATACAAAAAACAAGATTTAACAGTCTCTTTGAGTTGAATTTGAATTTCATTATGAAGGTAATGGTATAAATTGCATTTTGGATTCAAATTTTTTTTGTTCACTGGTTCTGTCCAGTAATAAATCAATTATGTCCTTCTTATAACAAGTGTTTAAAACTTAATAGAATATTATAATAATAAAGCCTAGCCTAAAAACACAGTTGATTGTTAAGATTTAACATAAAAATTAGTATGTAGGTAGGACAATAAAACTTTTTCTTTAAATCCTAGATGGACCCTGCCAATGTTTTGGAGTGGTTTGAAGAAAGAAATGGAAGAACGTGATCTATATGAACCATTAGAAGAACATTCCTCAGGTGGGTACTAACCAGTTTTGAACATAATTTTTATAATAGTGAATTAGTGTGGAGATCACCATAGAACATCTTTCATTAGGATTTAACTAACAGTGTCTGGCTGTGGGTATTCAAAATACCTATAATCATAAAAAGAAGGGAAGTATCTTATTACCCTTGATAGAAACAAAATAAAAAAAAAATTCAAACAGCAACTGTCTGGTCCCAAAATAAGCCTCGATTTTACTGTACATAGGATACAATTGACTGGGGTTATTCCAGTAACATGCTTCCCAGTAAATAGGTAAAATGTGCCCCTACTGGAATCTAAACAGTAAACACCCGATACTGTAATTTTTATTATCGTACCATCTTAAAATATGGTAATTTGAGAAAGAAAAGATGTGCTACAAATAACAGTTCACATTTAGTGTGTGTTTGCGTGTTTCAATGCCGTGTCGCGTGCTACCTATTTAGACCCTCGTTGCCGTGTCGCGTGCTATCTAAACCAAAATGCTTCGATTAATTATGCCAAAATGATAGCATGCCCTGAAATTTAGACAACGGATTTGTATTTGTAACTGATCGTAACAAGGACTGCTACCCTATTAAGTTTTCTGTCGTACGAAATCAATAATCCGTTTCGTTTAGACTTCGAATTTTGAATAAGTGGCGAAATCATGAACGCACGAAACAGATAGGTAGTCTGGATTCATAGTACCTAGGGCGTTTGTAATATAAGTCCTGAGAATAAGCTTAAAAAATCTATAAGCTAGATTGCTGTCGGCTACCTATTGAAGCTATTAGGTACCTAATGGCCGGCGCACAGTGAGGACGGCATGGCATGGCATTTTAATTTTTATCAATCGAATTTAATAGTTATCCAATCGAAATAATGTATATATTTCAATGCTCGGTGATCGACCTCGGAGGATCGCGAAGTATTTTCTCGGTGCACCCGCTGGAGCACCTTATATCGATTGGATAAGTATTAAATTCGATTGATAAAAATTCAAATGCCATTCCATGCCGTCCTCACTGAGCGCCGGCCATTAGTCGTAAAGTACCCAAGCTCTTCGAACTTTGTTCGAGTCATGGTTTTATTGGTTCAATGTACCTACCTACCCTACATTGATACAATTTGTTCGATCTCAATTGTTTGTTATTTAAAGTTAATTGTCCGACAGAAAAAGGTCCTTTAGCGGACTCCTTGCTCCTACACCTCGTTTTGATTCTGTGATGGTAACAGAATTTTTAAGACTGACAGTTAATTACTTAATCAAGTGGTGTGGTAGGTACCTACCTATGCCAGGCAACACTGCCTATGCAGTATGCAACGACTAATCGACTTACACCTACCTAGTGACCCAATTATACAAGTATTACAAGTTTTATAAATGCTTTTAATCTCTCGCTTAACTCCTATGTGTGTTCAGTAAGTACTTGGATGTAAATTCCTCTTAATTGAACAATAGTACGCATTGTGTATGTGGTACCTACGCATCTATTACCCACTCAATTGACTGTTGCACGCTTTTCATTAATACTACTTAAAGTACTTAATACCATATGCGTACTTACAGAGTAACGTACGTGGTTGATAAATTATATAAAATTTTCTTCAGCGTCTCAGTCCACTTAGCCTTCAAGAGATCGTGTCGAAAATAGCAAGATCCTCTTTTCAAATAGTAAAAAATTTGGTGTATTTAATGTCTTAGCTGGATGTTAGAATTGGCTATATCACGATCTGGTTGGCCATTTCATGAAATGGCACAGTTTCATAAGCCAACTGACCAACCAACCAACCAACTGGCAACTGGCCAACTGATACTGGCCATTTCATGATGTGGCCCGATGGTTCGACGTCGATTCCATGAAATGCTCAACCAGATCATCATATAGCAGAAGATCATATATACAGGATCGTGGAACTGGTTCTACGATCGTGTTTTGATATACACAAAACCATTGTAGAAATGAATTGATTGTTTATACGGTCCTGAACATCCGCCATACTGATGAGGCTGATATTTAAGAACTTTGTTATTAATTACACCCCTATAGTTACTGACATAACGATGAAATTCCCAGGCCCGCTTGGCGATAAGTTCGCACGCCTCTGGGAGGAAGAAGTTGCCCGTGCTGAAGGCAAGCGCAAACCGAGCCTCCTCCGAGTCATAGTGAGGGCGTACGCTGCACGGTGTATGCTCTACGGATTCGTTCTGCTGGTCATGGAGTGTGGGATTAGGTGAGTAAATGTTGCATAAAACAATCCTTCCTTTGTTCTTGATGCCGTCTATTAAAGACGGGTCATCCCAGTTGCCTTCGGTAAAATGACCAATAATAGTTTTAATAAGGTATTGAAGTTATTATCATAATTTAAGATCTCTTTTCCTAATTTTCGGTGTAGGACTAGTCCACTTTGACAATTAAGTATTGGAGTATTATAATATGGTAAACGGTTGAATACTCGTACGCAACTCAAATTTAAGAGCTGCTTAAGTTTGACGCGCCACAAAAATGACTGATAACGACGTCTCAAACTGCTAAGTGGGACTTCAAACTTTGAGTAGGTACTCAAAGTCAAACTTAAGCAGCTCTTAATTTAAGTATTCGCCGTAAGTATATCTTGACTTGACTCTTCAGTTACGCTACAGGATCTCCAAGTGTACATCAATTGATATGAAGATGCTACAAAGATAATAAGTCAAGTTATCAAATAAATTAGCTATCTATTGATTTTCCATAAGTATGCATAAAGTTTGTGAATACCACAGAGGTTTTGATAAGATAGGGGATATGCACGATCAATATGCAGTTATATAGAAATCGGATGTCCCAATTCATAACTTCATCATGAATTTGGATTTAGAACCTACTGGTTTTGATTGTATGCATAAAGTAGATTACACAACAATAAATAATAATTTCTCAGTAATAATCACAGCATGTTTTCATTTTAGGTGATTGACCACTTTGTCAATTGTTTGTGAATGCTAGATAAAAACTAGATAAATAAGGTGAAAATGTTGAAAGTGTATTGACATCAATGAGTATCTATTATAGGTATTTGTTACGTCAGCTCTAAATGATGCATTATGAGCTGCAGTCAAAACAATGCTGGCTTGTGGCTATAAACATCAATTTACGTTTGATTGCCAAACAGTATTGTATCATTTGTGCCTGTAACTTAAGGGATAATCGGATGCTATAGTACCTATAACATAGGAAAGCGGCACATACTGTTATTGTGATACATTTCTTTGCTTCTAATATAGCTATTACGTAATAAACTATAGGTACATAGTAACACAGCTGTAAAAATAAAACCTGCAAACATAAATAGATACTTCAGTTTTTTTTTGCATAGTTGACTTAGGCGTGTTGTAAAGTTATAAAATCCATATTTCGTCGGCGATGAGTAACCTCGTAGGTATGTGTCTGAAACAAAATTTTATGGGAGAGAGAAAAAGAGAGAAGAGAAAAATGTTGGTTGAAAATTAGGTTTACGAGGTTTTCACTCGACGCCTACGATTTACAAAAGGGAAAAACAACTTCCTATTTTGGTGACAGACTGACGCACTCATCACGACAACTCCGTAACTATGAGACTTACAGTTTATTGTATTGCGTATAGCCGTATAATTAGGTAATAGAAAGAAACAATCAGAGAGTCGCTTGTTATAACAATGAGGTGGGGAAATACCACCTTGGTTACGAGGAATCCTTGGCCAACGTCATGCAATGACGTAAAATTACACAGCATAAATAGTATTATTTGCTAATGTTTGTTCAAATAATAAATCGTGAATACAAATTAGAAGGTATCGGGAAATAAAGGCAAAACTAACTGTGGCAATAGATTTATAAACCAAACATAAAAGATGAAGGCCATTAAAAAGATAAAAGTAAGTAAAGTTAAAGATAAAAGTTACGCGCGCGTTTTGACTTTTGACTAGATACCTACCGCCCTACTACAAAAATAATTCCAAAAAATGCGGCAACTTATTAACGTCGCGACACGTCAGTTTCATACATTGGTTGCCGTCAGGTGTACTGACGTACGCCGACTTCGGCGTAGTATCATTTGCCGAATTTTATTAGTACGCATGCTCAATCTAGTTGGGGCGTCCTTGCAGAAACCAAAACAAATCTATGGCCAAATAATTCATCTCTTAAAAGGCCGTTCAAGTCATATGATGTCACCTAATAAGGTACACACGACGTTACACTGAGCTGCTACAATGTCTTGTCGAATTTGTTTACGTGCACGAAAATAATGGATATTGATGGACTCAAAGACATATATTTAATTAACTCAATTGGTGGCTATTATTTATGTAATGGTATAGACAGAAGCAAGGATGTCTGTGTAACACAAGCTCGGTATTTTTTCTTATCAATCAAGAAATCTATCTCATCGTCCCTGACATTAATTCCGCAACTATTATTGTATAATAATGTACCTATTTGAAATTTGAGTCGTTTTGATTGTCAGATACATGCTGGAGATAGGATATAAATTGCATACTTACCATTCAAACTTTATAATAATACTCAAACCTCAGTAACCTATAAGACAATTTATTTTTATTGCTGTTTAACAAAAATACAAATTAATTTCACATAATGAAAGTAAAAATTTTTTTAAACCAAATCACAATCGCAGAATCGTAACATTTTAAATTATTTATTAGAAATAAGAACATTTGAAATAACATTTGAAACAAAATATTAAGATGGAAAATAATAATTAATACAAGCGGTGACATTTCTGGCGTTGTTAAAAATAATACACAATAATTAAATAAGTATATTATCTATCGTCTATGATCTAAACAATACAAATTAATTGCTAACATGCATTATGTTATTTTTCACATCATATTCTTCACATACGCTGTGTTAACGCGTGCTCTTGAGCAAAATAGTCTTACCACGTCATAGCTGTTTGTTCGTGACCTCAACCGTGTAATACTCGTTGGCTATTATCTAACACGTTCGTAGCGAAATACGGCGCAAGGCGGCAGCCAAACAGGTCAATAATCCTTCGACCGTTAGTCACAAAGGTTGTTATCTACAAAGCTTTTTAAACATTGCACAATCTATTGGTATGTTTGCAATACATGAATAAACCGTCCAGTAACGTTGGAAATAAACAATACAGCTAGTTCCGTCTGATTGGAAAAATATGTAAATGTATTCTGAATTTTATAACACGTTTCGCATTAGTTAGACCATTAGAAGATAATTCTTCTTTCGTTCGTCTACACGTGCTAAATTATTGCGATGACAACATGTGAAGCAGTCTTCAATCACTCACTGTATCCGTGACAGTGCGGTGCTTACAAAATACTTTACTAAACTAAATGTGCTTTCTCATGGACTTCTCATGGTCTAATGGCAAGACAGTAGTAATAAACATTACTACTGTCTTGTCCATGTATAGTCACACAAAAGAATCAGAAACACTCTGCAAACACAAAAAAATAAAAGCTCGTTTTGACACGCAATAACTTATAAACTCGACTGCGACTGCGCCGCCTTTAGAAGTTGTCACCATGTGAATTGGGTTTGTGGTTTGGTGCTATGGTTTAACTGCGACATGTATGAGTAATCGGAGACTATCTTTTCTTGTTTGGTTACATAATTTCCGTACAATAATAATACGGGGCTATGAATAGTCGAAGTATTTTTTCTATTGTTACGTATCACGGTGTCTAGGTCTACCTACAACAGTTGCCAATTTTCATTGATTGTTTTGTTAAATATACACATCTAATGACGGCCATAGATTTAAACTGCACCACGAGTAGACTGACAATATTTTTTTTAACTCTAGTTGTAGATGTTTTAGATTGAGTTTCTCGTGTCACCACACCGCCTTAAAAGAAGTATTTTTTGTTTAATACGCGTACATTGAATGGAAACGCCCGGGGAACTACCTACTCGAGGAATTTGAATCTTGCTTACCATTTTGAATTGGAAACATAATATTTGATGGTTTCTTCTTATATACTTTTTATTTACGACTAGCCACCAAATTTATGAAAAGTTATGATAAATTTACACTGCCATTACAAATTAATTTTGTTCCTAGAAATTCTTTGTAAAACCATTGTTAACTGGCTTAAAATCTCTATAAATTTGGCGGTAGGAGTTGAATTACTTATTAATTACCTATGTAGAAGTACATAATACTGACAATAGTAAACGAAATATACATAATACATAATAAAATAATTAATGGTAATTTTTAAAGGTCATCTGTAAGTAGTTTCAGTGCGAATTTATTTATGAGCAAGCTCATGCTATATTATGTTACCTGTGATATTTTTCAATTAACCCTATGCATTAAACGTTCTATATCCGTAGAATAAGTAATAAATATATAATATTATATATTTTAAAATACAAAAAAAAATACACTTGTGAGTGCTGTACTAAAATGCAAAAAACTTTCGAACATGTTGTTTCTGTCTCCGTAAGGGCAGCGTAAGACAGTAAAAGGCCGTCCCTTTACTCTCTTACTAAGGCTCGTATTAATAAATGCATCTCAAAGTTGAGATCGATCTTGAGATGCAGTTTTGACGTTTAATGTATGGAACATCTGTCAAAAACAGCAACTTAGGATCGATCTCAACTTTGAATGCATTTATTAATACGAACCTAATTCATACATAGTATCCATTTCGATTTACAAATCTGTCAACAGGTTGCTATCGGCTGAACATACAAGCATTATGCCACTCTGCGTAACCCAATCGATATTTCCTGTTAGTACTTATACGAATCATTGTTCGACATGTATTATGGGCAACACAACGACCGTTCCATATGGGTTGGCTTGCGGTTTTCCTCTTAAATGCCTTCCATTCGACTTACATAGTAATTTATTACACTTTGATTTGAATAATAGGAGTGTCATGACTCGAAGTTATTAATTATCTTATTATGTCTTTGTTGGAATGTCCAATAAAGTTATTCTTTTGTGATTACGGTGTAATACATATAGACAGATTGTTGTTATGTCCTACTGCAGAACGAAGGAAGTGTCGAATTATATTCGTATGGTGGGTAGGTAGTATGTACCTCACTTTTACTTTTACACTCAAAAAATATTGCTCGAGTAAGCAAATAAGCATACTCGTTAACTGTATTCCTTACTTGAACAATACATTTTTATCAATTGATTTGTTGATTAATATTCCCTAAGTATTCTGAATCATGTGTAGAATCAGCGTTTGAAAGGATGCCCATGATTTCAAATGCACCCTGTATGTACGGCCTACTTCTAGAATCAAGTAATCGTAAAACGTAAAATCTGTTTAAACAAGTTATCTTTTAGTAATCAGTATTTATAATCCTATTACTGGTTATTACACAGTAGTAAAGTGTACCACTTATCTAAAATTTGATAAGATAAACTGGTTGCATCTTATTAAAATACCGTTATCGGAGGATGAAATCTCTGAAGACTGCAATCAGTAACAATATTCTTATCGTTCAAGTGCCTATATAGATTACAATTACATAATAGGTATATTACTCTGCTATTGAGCGACCACTGTGATATATAGATAACAATAATAAATTGTAAGTCAGACATATACAAGTTGTCTCAAAAGTCCGAAATATTACTTTGGGTTAAATGAGTATCGGGCAGAAATTTTAAACGGTATAAAATATTGTCATGTATCTTAAAATAGTGTGCAACATTTTTGCATTTTTTTTCTTTTGGTGACTAGTATTTCTAAATGCCCATTAAATTGAATGTGTTCTAGGCGGCAACACGAAAGTTGTGACAAATATTCAAAGGACCTTAACTCAGTAGGTAAATGTACCTAAATTATTATTCGGGACTTTTGAGACACTCTGTACAGCTGATATAGGTGCCCTGCATCTTCCGTATACCTATCATATTCCTTTCCTTTCTAACCTTCCTTCCCCTCCAGGATCCACCAGCCCGTCATGCTGGGCCTGTTCCTGGCCTACTTCGGCCAGGCGGCGCACCTTACTCTACACGACCGCTTGCTACAGCTCCGTAACAGAGTCGTTAAGGCGCAGGCCTTTAATACTACTGAAGAGTGAGGGTATAATTTGAATGGCCTTAAGTCTCGGACCAACTATCCCTTTGGACTGATTAATTTGCATCAAACTAATTTCGAAAAAGCGAAGCAGAGTCAACTAGTAATAGATTCAGATTGGTCCATCGATAATGTTAATGAATTGTGATTGGTCTATCGTAGATCTAATAAACCTTATTAAGCGTATGTTTCGAATACTTTTGTCCTAAAAAGTCATGTCTGCTGAATCCAAAAATTGATTGGTCCGATTTTTATGCAGTAGTTTCGTTTTGTATGTTACTATTGGTTTAAAAAGCTGTCGTTACAAAGTTTATGTAACCTTTGTGAAATCAGTTGTTAATTATTTGGTTCCAAGTAGTATACAAAGGTAACCATACTTATGACTGACTTTTGTAGGTAACTTATAGTTAGATCTTGTATTTAGATTTAGTATGTTGTCAAAATTGACAAAACTCTACTGCCTACTAGTTACAGTATTATAACAATAGTTGTTTTTAGTTATCTTATGTAGATTTAAAATCCTCAAAACAATATGATACAAATCCAACCAAAATGAAATAATTATTATTCTGTACAAGGTCAAACAGAAAGGGTATACCTACTTGTAACATAACTTTTTACTCTTACCGCCTAATTTATAGAGATTTTTAGTCAGTTTACATTGGTTTTACAAAACATTTCCAGGAATAAAAGTGATTTGTAATGCCAGTGTAAGTCCATGATAACTTTCTATAAATTTGGGGGTACCTACATTTTTATATTATGATGGATAAAAGTAATCTGACGATTCTTAAACAGGCCCTAAGAATTACGAAGTAGCAAAAATCTGTTTCACCTTGTATAATATAATCAGTGGTTGATATTTATAAATTAATTAACTCCAATATGCTTCCTAGATTTATCATCTAGCAGTTAAAGTGGTCTAGTAGGCTCGTGTATGCTAATAAAATTATTATGCCATCTTGCATTTCCAGATAGATAAAATATTCAGTAGGTGAGTATTCATTATAAAAATATAATATTTTATAAGATAATTAACATTCTACCTTACCTATATTTGATACGGATGTATTCTGCAATAATCCGACGAAGATTTCAATATAATCCATGATAAGAGAAGCCTTGCCTCGAGGTAGTCAGACTTTCTAAGAAATGGATTTAACGGCATAGCTTGTTGGGTTTATAGATTTAGTGGCCTATTTACTTGTACTAGACGGCTTATCGTAAAGGTCAATGGATTTCTATCCCCAACTGGAAAATAAATAAAGCTTGAGACTTGGCGACCAGCAAAGCCGATGAGATGGCGTCCATTTAATATGCATAGACATTTAGGCATTCATAGCGGAGGAACGTGTAGCGTGTGTGATATATTGAGGGCAATAATACAACCTTATTGCTTATTTATGAGCTGTCTTACGACTTTTTATTTCAGTATGAAAACAGCGTTTAAGATCATTTGCGTTGATAATTTTATTAGAGGGTGAAACAATGAGATACGTAATTTTTTTCTATTGTCTATGGGATGAAATTAACAGTACTAAGATATTTGATGTCACCGTAGTATAAATCAATGGTACGTCGACAGGCGCATGCTGCGCCCGAGGATTCAGTTTTGACGTCGAAACCAAAGCTCCAAATAATAGAATACCTATTGATACATTTAACGTAACTTCAACAAATGTACAATTTGTATCATTGGCTGGCTACATGTGATACACTTTTACTAATTGACCATTCTCACGAATTATTACAGCATTTTAATAGCTACAAAATAAGGTGTTTATTATCATCATTGTGTACGTGATGCATACGGCCCACGTGTTTTGTCAATTCACGTGTTGGGCTTGATGTTGCTTACAAGTGTTTAAAACTTTTCACCGCATAGGTATGCAACGCTTGCTTTAGCATAAAATTGTTCGGTGATCCAAAATCGCATGAAGGATGGCAGTGGCCAATAAAATAGGAGTAAAGAATATGAGAAAGAGGGTACTTAAATTCCAAATCAAGACATTGTTCGATAATGTCAAGAAATATAATACTCTGATAGTACATATTCAAATATGTACAGCGATAGCTTTTTCCATAAAGTTTAAAAACTCAACGAATATCTAAATATTTAAAGTAGGTAAGTAGGTATGAATGAAATAAATATCTCAGATCCTTCCTGAGACCCCACTTTATCTTGACATGTCTAAGCAATGATTGATATAATATTATGAGGTAATCTTTTGGCAAAGATGATTATGTATAAAATGTTATTAGTCATCTTATATTATGTACTAGCTTTTCCCCGCGACTTAGTCCGCGTAAAATTTAAATTAAATAAATTGGATCTCTGATTCCGGATCCCGGACCCCGTACCTCGGATCCCGTTTCTCGTTTTTACCGGATCCCGTATCCCGTTTG
This sequence comes from Drymonia ruficornis, assembly GCA_947859195.1. Taxonomy (NCBI): domain Eukaryota; kingdom Metazoa; phylum Arthropoda; class Insecta; order Lepidoptera; family Notodontidae; genus Drymonia; species Drymonia ruficornis. Next base: position 16,674,741 of record OX401904.1, read on the forward strand.
CCGGATCCCGTATCCTGTTTGCCGGATCCCGTATCCCGGATATCCCGGATCTCGTATCCCAGATCCCGTATCCGGGATATCCCGGATCCCGTATTCAGTGTCCCGTATAAAAAGAAACCTCCACACGAATTTTCATCATCCTAACTTCAAAAATGACGAACTTCCATTAAATATTTCATACCTTATTTTTTAAATTCATAATATCTTTTGAATGGAATGTCCGATTTAAATCATTCAAAAAGTATTCTACAGGTATTAAAATAGTCTCAAATACTAAATAATTTATTTGGATAAGGATTAATACTAAGGTATGGATAACATGGTCTGATTTTGGTCGGCATTGCTATCAACTTTTAAAATGTAAAAAAGGAGTTGTAGTAACGTAACTACAATAGTTGGACACATGGTATTGCGAAGTTTTTTTGTAGATATTGATATGTTCTTTAATATTGTAGAACATTTTTTCATTCTATCATCAATAGTTCCCGATGCGCATGAGATGAAAGACATCTTATGGCAATTTTTTTGACACCTTGGGTTACATTATTGAATTTTTAGTAGTGATCCCTAATTTGTTCTAATAATAAATATAGCCTATGTTACTCAGGGATAATGTAGCGTTCTAATGGTGAAAGAATTTTTGAAATCGGTCCAGTAGTTTTTGAGTTCATTAATTACAAACATCCAAAAATCCAAAAATACAAATCTTTCCTCTTTATAATATTAGTGTAGATAAGCATGTCCAGTAGGCAAAAGTCAAAACTCGTACAATTTGCATAGCTATATTAGCTACCGGCTACCAAAGATGTGTTTGCCTAACAACCTTCAGTGTTGTACGAGCGACGACGGATAAAATAAAATAGGTACGTACAATGATTGTACTAAAGTAAACGCTCATAATGAAGATGTTAAGCAAGTCAACATAATTATGTACTTATTGTTTTAACGTTGAGTTTTGAAGTTTACGTACCTACTATTAAATACAGAGTGTTACAAAAGTTCGAAATAATACTTTGGACTTTGGATGAGTATCGGGCATAGACTTAAAGGATTTAAAATTTCGATTGATATTTGAACACTTAAAACCAATACACCCATTTTTTAATAGGTAACTATCACAAGTTCAGTGTAATTTTTTTTCAAACTTTAATATTGGTTAGCTACCAATATTAAAGTTTGGCAATATTAAACTTAGGCCATTGGATGTATCCTAAGGATGCAGCACAAAAGTTGTGACAAATATTCCAAGGCCAGTAACTTAGAAAATATGTTACTTACCTTCGTATTATCCGTCTTCACTAGGAATCTACATATGAGCTACTGTATACGTACCTTAATTATTATTTCGGACCCTTGAAACATCCTGTATATGCTAATCCATCCATTTGAAAACGGAGTGCTAAACATTTTATAACTATAGGAAAAAAGAACGACATAATTATCATGTCGGCGTACAAAATCAATATAAAAGAAGCCATAGATATATTGGGGCCATCTTAATTTATTTTGTTGGCTACATAATGTGTGAAGCGACTCGGCCGCTGGCGCCGCGCTAATTGGCTTGCCTCAGCTTCCGCAAACAAATTAGGTGCGCCATTTAATTGTACATAGACATACTGTACCTATCATATAAACTACAATTTTCAAGTAAAAAGTCCCTAGTGTACTATGAAAATATTTGCTTGAGTCAGATATATCTTCAATGTACAGTCAAGGCCATCATTATTACCTGTCTAAGTCTACTGTTGTATAGGCAATAGTGTATGTACTATGTAATCTTGATAAGATCTAGTTAATTATAAATTTAATCGCATGTAGCCTGTCATGTTTGCTTAGATTAATATAAGCGGTAGTTGAATTCATATATCATCCATCATGCTCAACTATTTCATTCTTGTCTGGCATCTGTCCTACCTAAATCCTGACCGGTTTTACGAACGTCCTACAGTTTATTTCTTTTATAATAGGATAGCGCAGCCTGTGTTCCTTGGCAAGCTGGTGGAGTTCTACAGCCCCGGTAACAACAATATAAAGCGGGAGGATGCTTACATGTACGCGGGCGCGGTGGTGTTGTGCTCGGCGCTCAACGTGTTCATCGTGCACCCCTATATGATGGCCATCCTGCACATGGGCATGAAGTTCAGGGTGGCTTGCTGCTCGCTCATCTATAGAAAGGTCAGTCACTTAAACATCAACGGTTACTGGTAAAATGTTATGCTCAACTAGCTGTGCCCGCGACTCCGTCCGCGTCCAGTCGGTGAAGCCCTTAAATATAATTTTGTCTATCGTCTAATCTGTATTACGTCAGTCTGCATCCGTCTGAGTTCGTCTGTCCGTGGCTGTCTATCTGTACCAGTCTATACCAGTAAGGTGGTAGAGTCTGACCAGTAAGGTGGAGATCGGCATTCAAGTAGCTAATTTACCTTCGTTTCGTATGATGAGGGAGAGAGCCGGAAGCGCAACCCAGCCACCTCCCCGTCCCCACCCACTAACCCCACTCCCCTTTAGGTTGGAAACGTGCTACCGATGCCTTTGGTTGTAAGCATCTATAGGGTACGGTAACTGCTTAACAACAGGTGGGCCGTACGCTTGCCTGGCGCCTTAGTTGTATAACAAAAGTTTGACTTTATTTGTCTGTGTGTATCAGTTTAGCTGTAAGTATCTGTCCGTCTGAATCGGTCTGTCTGTAATCTATCGGTAGGTGAGTATCTCTGTCTGTACCAGTCTATCTGTATCCGTCTATCTATATCCGTCTATCTATATCTGTAGTTACTCACAGTATCACGACTGAGCGGTTGGACTCCAGAGCTCAATGTTTAAGTTTGTACTTGATACCCATGTTCCCTATTTAAAATTAGTGAGTGCTCCAGGCTCACGGCTTAGGTAAGAGTCACTTCGCAACATCGTGCTTAAAAAGTTAGAGTCCGGAGTTTATCGTGTAAGTCAATTGTCAAAGCGTTTATTTTGTTTAGGCCTAGGAGGGCACTTATAAGTAGTCATTTTACATGTTTTCCTTAAATTCTAGCGCCGGATCGGAAACGCGACCTCGCCTGAGAAGTTTCTACTTGATACCCACATTGCTAATTCAAAGTTAGCAGGTCCCCCAGATTTATGTTTTAAGCAGGCAGTTACCCAGCAGCATCATTCCTGAGGGGTTGGAGTTCAGAGTTCAATGTCTATGTTTCTATTACTACTTTATTCAAAATCCGCAGGTCCTCTAGACTTACTTCTTAGGTAGGTAGCTTGCCTACGGCATTAGTACTGTGGAGATGAATTCCAGAGTTAACGTCTAAGATTCCGCGTGATACAAAGACCCGCTTAATGTTTTTTATACGTAATTAGGAATAAAAAAAGTAAATTTCTTGAAGCAAGGAAGATATTAAATTTTGACATGTGGTGCAAGGCAGGTATTGTCTGATTTTAAGTATAGCGACATCTAGTTAAGAAAAACGAAACTTAAGATTGTAGAACGCAGCAATAAAATATTTATTATTATTATTAAAATTAAGATTATCTATTCCAAATAGTGTCGGATCACACACAACGTAGGGCTCCGTAGGGCTCCGCTCTAAATAGACGTATTTCAATAACTAAAACTTATTTTTGGCTAGAATTTCTGTGTGGTCATAAAAATTTACAATCTAATATTTTAGAAAAAAATATCCTAGATGTTAAGTTGGACTATTAGTCATATCCATGCCAAATTTCATTGAAATCAATCCATTGGATTCGAAGTTGTGCGTGTTCGAATATTTAGGTAGTTTTTGAATGTTTTTGTGGCAACCCTAAACTTTACCGAAAAAAAAAATATGCTAGATGTTAAGTTAGACTATTAGTCATATCCATGCCAAATTTCATTGAAATTAATCCGGTGGATTCAAAGTTGTGCTCTTTCAAACATTTAGAATTTTTAAGTAGTTTTTTGAATTTTCTGTGGCAACCCTAAACATTTTCAAAAAAAAAAAGTATCCTAGATGTTAAGTTAGACTATTAGCACAGAATAGATAAGGAGTACAGAAGTTGCACTCCTTTGATCTTGAAGAAAGCCGACATTTTAAATTATTATTATTACCTAAACTTGCCGCGCCCGACCGCGCGCAATCTAAATTGTGCCTTGACGCAACGCGTTAGCGTATGTAATTCGCCGTCCCGCTGCCGCACGCTGCTGCACGCTACTTAACCTTCAATCGGTAGGGTTGTCACAATTAATAAAAATAAAATAGTACCAACATTTTTGTATTTAAATGTTAATTAAAACTATACATTTAAAAAAATTACAGTTGTTGCACTTTAATGTAATGCCTTCGATATTTTTTGTCTTTAAAATAGCGGTTATTAAATTTAATGGCAGCATAAATGCGAAATCTAACAAATAATTTAAAAATGTAGTCTGAAGGGAAGCATGGACATGGAGTGGTGAAATTGATATGTTTTAGTAAATTAATTAGCGCATATAACAGCACGCAATAGCATGGGAACAATACGCAATAGCATAGCATGGATGCATAGTAGAATATCAAGCAACAGCAAGTGCAAGTCGCTCATTGAGTTATGACCGTTAACCTTGAATTTATAGTTCTCTCACTCGCTTTTTCCGCCGGTGGCCGAGTGCTCATAAAACGCTACGGCAACTAGTATCTACTTATATCGACTTAGGTAAGTGTCTAATACGAATATAGGTAAGTAGAAAAACTGGCAACACGATGGATCTCGTCAACTATGAAAGGAATTAAGGTAGGTAGGTATTCCGTAATCGATGCTAGTAGGTATAACGTGGTATAACCGTAAAAAATTGTCATTTCATTCTGTGTCAAATTACATATTTTCGCTTCAATTCCACTATTCGATCCTACCTCTTGTAAAAAACGTCTAATGCACTGAACTATGAGCTTCTTTTTATATCTAAATAACAAAATAAAACTTCTTTTAGCTTCAATTACCTTTCACAATCAGCTGGCAAAGAAAAAAAAGTCAATTTGCAGTTTCTATAACTATTTAGACAGCCATATACGCCACAGTTCGTCTTGCTCGTCATTTTTAATTTTAAAATAATAATTCCAACGCGAGCGACCAACCAAAAGCGCGCGAAACTTTATAGCGCGTGTTCACGCCAGGAGCGCGGCGGCCATATTGAATTGCGTACAGACTTTGTACGCGAACCGATCGGAGCTAGTTCGACCGAAACCACAGAGTGACTGAGGCCTGCTATTAGTCATATCCATGCCAAATTTCATTGAAATCCATCCGGTGGATTCGAAGTTGTGCTCTTTCGAAAATCTGAGCAAACATACAAACATACAAACATACCCACAGACAAAAATTCTAAAAATGATAAAAATGAATTCTGCTGGTCCATCTAAGTCCCCCCCACTATTTTTTTTCCAAATATTTCGAATGTACAGACGCGACCAATTTTACATTCTTATTATATGTATAGATAGGGAATATGCATTTTTATATTTCTAGCTTTCCGTATGAAAATAAAAATAATATTTTAAAATTGTTTTGATATGTCTAATAGTTTTCCAAGATATCTAATTTTTTACACGTCGATGCGGCCAGTAACTAGGTACTAGTGATGCCATAGGTCTTGGTTAGGCGAAGTCAGCATGGGCAGTACGCACTCCCGTATATTTCTCGAAGTTATACCTAAAGAAAAAAAAAAATGAACTGTTGTGCCCAAGTATGTGAACTCAAACACCAACGCAACAATTTAAATTTGGCCGGAGTTACTTACTATTGGATGTAACTTTAAATCAATTGGGTCAAATTAGATGAAATAAAATCGTATTAATTTCATTGTTGCAAAGTTTCAATCAATTTAATGACGCATATTCTCTATTCTCTGGATTTACGATCTATCGTAAACATCAATTAGTAATAATAACTATTAATCGTAAATCTATCAACTATTTATCAGCTTATTACTGATACTTAAAAGTCAGGCTGATCCATAATTTAAATCCATGATCCATAAAAATACTAGGTATTAAATCTCCCGATGAACTTAATGCGGACACCAAAAATAATAAATGTTAGCCTTAATATTGATATTATCAGGCCCACAGTGAGCATATCTACATGAAATCTCGTTATAAATTGTTTTTGTCACTAATTAAAACTGATTAGTTTTAATTGCAGATATGCATCTTAGAGAAAAGACTATGTAAGAACTTTGCGATCAATGATAATAAATCTTATCCTGTTTAGTTTTAAATTATTGCATAGAGTGTATGGAGGACAAAATGCGAAGTCAGGTATCATTAAAAAAAATACAGTCGAATTGAGAACCTCCTCCTTTTGGAAGTCAGTTAAAAATGAACTTTATGGTTGTATGTAGTTCTAATAAAAATTACTTTCTTTTGTATTGAACCTAACTAGGTTGCGAAATCAGTTACCAGCTACGCAAAAGGGCCATAGTACCTACTGCTAAGTTGGTTTTTTATTTAAACTTTTTCAAAACACACGTGATAATGTTCGTTCTAGCGTAGCTAGATGAATAATATGCGTTATGAACATTGAATAACATTAAATTCTTGACCTTGATAAAGTAATCAGATCAATGGACTTTTAACCTTTCGACTACCACAAGCGCCAACTGGCTATTAGGAATTGCACAGCCCGCCTGTTCACGCAGCAAAGTACTAAACACAACACTTAATCTGGTATAAATAAATCGATCTTAAGTCTCAGAGACTCTCTTTGAAATGTCATACAAGTACAAAATGCATCTCAAAAGCTTATACTCAAGATCGTTCTCAAACCGGAGATCTAGTATTGATTAATGAGTCGTACATAAATTCTCAGAAAAGCACACCTGGTTGGTGGTAAGGAGAAACACTGGAAACTACAACTTAGGGCGAGGCCCCACTAGCGCGTTGCGCTGCGTCGTCGCAACAGATCAAAGGCTAGACGGGCGAAAGACGAAGCGGGGGAGGGTGATGCGCCAGTACAAAATCTTGCGACGACGCAACGCAACGCGCTAATGGGGCCCGGCCCTTAAGGGGAGCAGTTGCGCCGCTGAACTTTTAGGGACCTGTAAACATGCCCTTTGTTGAACCCAATGTTGTAGTGCAAATGAAATCTACCACCAAATTGATGCAAATTTCACCATCGTGAATCGTAAATTCTTGGCGTTTGACATGTTGTGGGCCAGAGGATTGCTAACAGATGACCGACATGTCGACCTACTACACGACACGATGAAGAATTCGCAATGATAATAATATTAATGATCAGTGGATTTTCGCTATTAAAATATAGCAGACTTGGGGCGCTGCGAACTTGCAAAGATAAATATTTATATGCTTCTCGCGACAGCTCGCTTATCAACGGAATCTATCAAGTTGCAATTTAAATTATAATAATTAGGATTATTAACCTTATGATTGACCTTATAGGTACCACTTTTATTATCTGTTCTATTTTATATGCATTCGCTACATGTAACTTGGGTAGTGCTAAGTGCTTATTAGCATATGGGTGGCGAACTTTTTGATCTTTACATTTTATTTACTTCATTTTAAAATTCACAAGCAAATAAATAATTCAAATTACTAGTAGACTCCTTATTAAGCTCTTTGCCGAGGTAAAAAAAAACCCAAGAATGTCTGTCGAACACACTTCTGCGAAAAAGGCACAATTTTTTCCGGAGAAACTAAACTTTCATTCATTTTGTTTGGTTTAAGTGGCAATAATAACTACTCCACCAAGCCAACTAGGTACTCGGCTTCCCCGCCCGCACACCCGCCACCGCCTGCGGCTTCCCGCCCGCCACACCTCCCGCACACCGCCACCGCCTTTGGGTGCGGGTGACGTCACATTTGTCAGGTTCCTAGTTGGCTTGGTGAAGTAGTAGAACGAATTTTCCGCCAAAGACGGTTGGAGTCTTTAATGTGTCAATTTCTTGTCCCCAACAGTCGTTACGACTATCGAAGACCGCGCTCGGCGAGACGACCGTGGGCCAAGTGGTGAACCTGCTCTCCAACGACGTGAACCGGTTCGACGTGGCGATCATATTCCTGCACTACCTGTGGATCGGGCCGCTGGCGACCGTCATCATCACCTACTTCATGTGGCTGGAGATCAGCTGGGCGGCGGTTGTGGGCGTCGGGTTCATGCTGGCCTTCATTCCGTTGCAAGGTACGATACGATTTTTAGGGTTCCGTACCCATAGGGTGCCAACGTAACCCTATTACTAAGCCTCCGCTGTCCGTCCGTCCGTCAGCGGGCTGCATCTCACGAAGCGTAATAGGTAGAGTTGAAATTTTCACAGAATGTGTATTTCTGTTGCCTTTGCAACAAATACTAAAAATAAACTGCGACTGTAGCCTAGGGGCGAACACGTTGGGCTCAATCAGAAGGTCCCAGGTTCGATCCCCGGTGAGGCATGCACCATTGGATGAATTTTCATCTATGTGCATAATTTACAGTTCGCTAACGGTGAGGGAAAACATCGTGAGGAAACCTACCTATCCCTCGGGATTAGGTAATAGTCTGTTCCTGTATACACGGCGACAAGGTTCACCACCTGTCACGTTGGGTTCTGACTATCTGGTGAAACGTGGGCTTTGAGATGGCTTAATACCTCCACAATGTGGTGGTATGGCCACTCAAGCCTCTGACTACCCCCCGAATGGGGATAAAAGTCGTGACGTTATATTTTATTTATTTTAAAAATAAAATAAAATGTATACGGTGGTACGGCTCCCTTTATGTGCGAGTCCGACACGCACTTGGCCGGTTTTTTTAACCTGCGTCATCCCACTGGGTCTTCACTCAAAGATACAGTATAAAACAACCAAGTGGCTGTTATGGCGGATGTGTGATGATACACGTGTGCCTCGGCGCGAGCTAGAAATAGGTCAAAATAAATAAACTAGTTTAATTTTTCTAAATACTCTTGCTTCCATCACTATTTTATGCATATCGAATACAAATTGATATATCCTTAACGTGCAAGAAGTTATTGCTTTCCGAATCCGATGATATACAAGTTAGAACACATTTCAGCACTTTCAGCAGACAGTAGCATACTTTAGGGTAAGGCCAGACTAGCGTATTTTACGTCGTGTATAATAAGCCGCGTAAGCCTACGTTACGCATCACTTAACCAGGAATTTAAAAGAAATATAAAAAAACATATTGTTTTGTCAGCGTACCTGGGTAAACGCACATCGGTGCTGCGACTGAAGACTGCGCTTCGGACGGACGAGCGCGTGCGACTCATGAACGAGATCTTATCTGGCATTCAAGTCATCAAGATGTACACCTGGGAGAAACCATTCGCAGACCTCGTCGCTAAGGCCAGGAAGTAAGTATTATAACCACGCGTACATCTTGTCTAGGCTAGGCCAACACATACATCGAACAATACTGCACTAGTAGCGCAGCTGGACCGCGACAAGACAAAACGATAAATCGATTTTGTCTCATTCTCTCCTATGCATTAAGGTAGAGAGAGAGCAATTCGGTGCGACATAAGTCTTGTCTTGGCGGTTGTGCTACCCCACTGGGCCAGCCCAATGTCATGGGCAAATGTCATGCCATCAATTGTCAATTGGCTAGCTATGCTGGCTATCCTTTAATCAATAACGCACCCTTATTGAGCACGATTAAAACAATTACAATTCATAATGGAATTTGAAATCATATAAAAAGATAGCCTGGGTACATTTTCATTGGTCAATTGTATAAATAAATTTTAACATGTATTGATTATTCCGAGAATTCAGCCCAACCGTATCAAATCTTCCTAATTAGATTTATAAGTACCCTATCCCAAAGTGAGTTCCTAAATCAAGCGTAAGGCGAAAACCTCACAGACAGATGTTTAAACACGTGTCATGTGTCATATCTGTTGCAAGGCCACTCCGCGCCTACACCTTTTATGATTATCCATATCATAACTATTTAATGAATTTCCTTGTGTTATTTCAGCCGTTGCTAAGGCTACGATATCGCGTCCGATCACATTAATTAAAGATCTGCATGCAAAATCTTCATAATATATATATAAATCTTATCATTCCATATGTAAAACTAAAGTTATTAATAATTAATATTAAGATAAAAAAACTCCATTACGGTCCAACCTTGGTACGTAAAACAATGTCGTGTCTAGCCGCTTTTGACTAAAAATACCTGAATGTTACACGTGTTTGAGATGACCGGTATACTTGTATCAACCCGGAAGGTATAGTGTTCCTCCACAAGGTAAAGCCGTGATTCACTAGAGGTCAAATGTACCGCGACACGTGTACCCAGACATGTCTGGCAACAAATGTGGACGAAAAAATTCGTGAGTCATGATGTCCGGCGACGTCAGTCGACATCGCACAACGTCGCCCGACATTTCTAGCAACACGTATCGCGGGACTTGTCCCCTAATTAATACGCGGCTTACACATCGCGTATTGGCGCGAATATTTGCGTTTCACCAACACATAAAGCACCTACCTTTGTGGGTGTTAAGTGTTATTTTGATTGGTAACGATGACTCAAATGTTTGTGCAAATACGCGATGGGAAGTGGGTCCTATCTGGCCTGGACGTTACTGCTGTACAATTTTAAATCACAGTATACGTAATAGTACTACGTACATTATCGCCACTCTCCGTCCTCTTCCAATAGATGCATCACTCCGAGTCACCTAATACTACGTTGGACCACACTGGCAACAATCTGTCCAATCGCGTACACGTACGATACGGGACGCTTGTACAAACGTCACCTAACACATGTACAGTGGTAATAACGCGATCTTTGTATGGTCTGCCCGGGTTCTTTTAATGTCCATCATATCATACAGCTTTTTCATTGAACCACATTTTTTAGTAAAATGACTTTTTGTCGCCAAATTAAAGGGAGAGAAAAATCTGTATAAGTCTTGCCTTAGCGCGCTTGTTTAGCCTGCTGGTAAATGACATATTTTGTCCTAATTACCAGATTCTTCGAGTTTAAGTGATTACTAATCTCGTTAAAAACATTGTCCAGGCATGAAATAAAGCAGATCCGCGCGACGTCGTACATCCGCGGCGTGCTGACGTCATTCATAATGTTCACGACCCGCATCTGCCTGTTCTGCTCGATCCTCGCGTACGTGCTCGTCAACAACGTCATCAACGCCAAGCAGGTGTTCGTGGTCACCAGCTTCTACAATATACTGCGACAAACTATGACAGTATTCTTTCCACAAGGTGAGGGAATGTTGTAGTATTTTTGGTATCGCTAATTTAATTATTACCAGTTAGAATATTTTTGAATGTCTAATAAACCTCTACAATTGACTGACTACACATGGCATATTACTACGAATGTGTTATTTACCCAAAACAAAATGTCCCATGATATGCAAAGAAAAATCGCCATAATAACATACCAACTGTATGGGTCCAAACTAAACATCGCTTGTACTATGGCTGCAACAATAGACTGGGGGTGATCCCAGAAGGTAGCCCCATGCTCTCATGATGTCTCATGGCTATTTTATTTTGGACACAAATATTTGCATTATTTGTGCAATTGCCATAACAAACATTTTTCGTAAACAAACGCAATCGTCATTTCTATATTCAGTTAATAAATTTCCATAAAATTGTAGCTTATCTAGCTAACATTTTAAATAAATTGTGCAATGTTCTATCTAAGATATAATTTATGAAATCTACGATTTTTAAATTGCAACTTTGTTTTTTTTAAATTCCTTTGTCAGGTATTGCTCAAGTAGCAGAAGCTACGATATCGATCAAACGTCTCCAGAACTTCATGATGTATGAAGATACAAGCAAGCCAGTGCCAGGGTTGGCGGAAATACAGACGTCTACCAAGCCACCGAAGTCCGTGACTAGGGAGTCAATGACCACTGAGGATATAGCGGAACCGAAACTAACAGCCTATGAGGTCCCCGAGGAACCGATGAAGGAAGACGAAGCTAAAGGCAATGGTGAGTAAAAAGACACGTGATAACTTTTATCATTTATTTTAAGAGCGCCACATAGCAATTCTGTAAAAAGCAATTCATTTTTCTGATTTTCTAACAGAAACCTATAATTCTTCCTTCTAGCAGAATCTTTACATATTCTAACGCAATACTTCTGTCGCTCGATTAGCGTAGCCTGATAAGAGAAGCCTTTTTTGTATGGGAATAGGCCTGCCACACACTCCCACCAATTTTACTCCTGTAAGCCAGGATCGAGGTGTCCATCGATGACGCCAAGGTTTGACCCTCGACGAGTCCCGGGGAAAAGCTAAGTTGTCTTGGAACTCGCACGAATTTAAAAAGAAAGGATAGGAGGAGTTGTAAGACGAAGGAGTTAGTAAGAGAAGCCTATCGGTTCCAATCATCATCGACTCACTATAGCAGTTTTAGAGGCAGGAATAAATCACTTATTATTGTATTAGGTAACGCAACACTAGCGCCACTGGAATCAGGCGAAGAAGACGAGCAAGAGCTATCGGCGCGCGTGGAGGAGGACGCTCGCGGCGTGAGACTCAAGCACGCCACCGCCAAGTGGATAATAGCACACCCCGAGAACACGCTTACCGACTTGTCGCTCACCATCAAGCCTGGCAAGTGAGTATACCTACACATTAACTCCTCAATCACAGATTAAATACCAACAGACACTTCACTGGATAACGATATTTAAATAAATAGGGACTCTTACTACGACTCAGTAAAGTGCAATTCAGGTCGCACAGCCCTGCGTGCCTAAAGTTATATTTACCTACAAGAGTATCTGTTTCTATGGCGTAGCTTTTATATTTTCTGATGCGCGGCAAATTGAGTGGACCCACCTAGGCGAGTACTTTAGCTTCGTACCTAAAGTTCGAAGTGCGCCAGGCCTGCCTAAATAGGTACAATACATTGAAAATGCATTTTTGTACTAAAAAAAATGTAAAGCAATTTTAAATAGTTTACAAATGCAATGCATTTTTGTACAAATCAAAATTGTAAAGCAATTTTAAATAGTCTACACTTACTATATTTTAAATGTAGGCGTATATCAATAAGAAAATATGGCGCGGCCCGCCTCGTGTGCGTTGATTCGCACACAAGTTTATCGTAAGTTTTTTCAATATGTGCGCGAGCCTCAATAATCCATCATCCAATTGTTACTGGTTATAATTCCCTGTCAGGTTAATAGCAGTGATAGGTCCGGTGGGCGCAGGCAAGTCGTCGCTGCTGCACGTGCTGCTGCGCGAGCTACCTCTCATATCGGGCTCCGTTCACGTGGGCGGCACCGTCTCCTACGCCAGCCAGGAACCTTGGCTGTTTGCAGGTACACACAACCCAGACATAAGTTAGGGGAGGTCAAACCATGGTCAAAAACATCCAATATTACCATTGAACAGATTTTGGAACTATTTTTCATCAAGCCGTCACAGGTGGTGACTCTTGAACGCCGCAAATATGCAGTTCTTATTATCATCGAACTTTTCTGAAGAAATAAAATCTTTATTGCAACAAACACATTTCTTAGGTACTGACAAATGATAAAATAAATTCATCGAGGCTGTGCTAGTCGCAAAAAAAAAGTTGGTGCCGATTCTAATGGTACACCAACTAAACTAACTCTATTGCTATCCTTCTTATGATCGCAACGTATGAGCAAGACAGAAATAATTTTAGATGCGTTGATTAGAATCGTGATTGGAGAAAAGACTGGCCATTATTGTGCTAAGGTTAAAAAGGGTCACCCTACGGGCTATATTGATGGACACGAAAACTGCCTCTATGTCCAGGGGATGAGAGTTTATATTACGTCGCGCCAGCTGGCGGGTGACGTTGTAGTGATTCCAACGCAATGGATGATAATATTGAAATGTTTGCAGGTAGCGTTCGGCAGAACATTCTGTTCGGGCAGGCGATGGACCGGCCGCGGTACAACACGGTCGTCAGACGCTGCGCGCTAGACAGAGACTTCTCGCTATTCCCGCAAGGAGACAAGACTGTTGTCGGCGAGAGAGGAGTCAGTCTTAGTGGAGGTAAGATGTACCTACAAATCACAGAAAAACTTTTCAGAACTACATTTTACCTATAAGTATAATTGACCTCTGTACCAAGTTTTATTCAAATCGTTCAGCCTTACAAACCAACAAACATTATGTTCGTATTCTCAGATTAAAATTCAATAAATCATGTTTTTTTGTTAAATATTAAAACATGATCACCTGAGCAAGGCCCGCTCGCGATTCTCAGGTGTTCAGATGACCGCATTTTGAACGTCATTGATTATGAAAGTAACCCGTCTATGTTGTTTTAGGGGTCATTGTTCGTATTTGTAATAGGTAGTATTTGATGTGCAGGTCAACGGGCCCGCATATCGCTCGCGCGCGCGGTGTACAAGCGCGCGGACATCTACCTGCTGGACGACCCGCTGTCGGCGGTGGACTCGCATGTCGGCCGCCACCTGTTCGAGTCCTGCATCGTCGGGTACCTGCGGAACACCACGAGGATACTCGTCACGCATCAGCTGCAGTTCCTGAGGGACGTGGACCAGGTGAGACATGATCTTGGGCCTTCCGAGTGTTCTCAAGGCTCGTACTTATTATGTTCTCGGCTACGATGATAGATAGCTCCTTCGACGGAAGACTCATGATGCAGAATATAGGTATAGAATTTGCGATGACGTCAATCACAAAAAAAAAACAGGAGGTGATATTGATCTCGAATATTATGCGTATTTGAAATCTACGTCTATTTTCAGTAATGCAAATAGGGAATCAAGGAATTTCTACGCAAGTCTAATAGAAGAAATTAGTCTCTTTGTATTTCTTAAAAGTTAAATACAGAGCTGTGTAATTGTAAATATATCGGTTAGTTATCCTAAATTATAAGTTCTCATAATATGATCTGCTTGGTACGATTCGACAGTCGCGCTTTCAATACGTAACTTTCGTTACATTTTTTTTTGTCGTACGTTGTCGAGCGCGCAGACACGCACGACTCTCGTTCTTACCCAGTATGCGAACTTCTATTGTACTAAAAGCAATATTGCATCGCGGTATTAAAAGTATTATATTTGTCGTAGATAATAATATTGAAGAACGGCGCGATCGCGGCGGCCGGCAACTTCGACACGCTGAGCGCGTCGGGGCTGGACTTCGCGACGCTGCTGGCGCGCGACGAGCCCGAGGACGAGAAGCCGGCCGCCGAGCCCGGCGCGCAGGACGACGACTCCGTGCTGCACGGCAGCTTCCGCAAGAGGCAGATGAGCATACACTCGGTGACTACCTATATTTTTGAAATCTTTATTTAATGAGAATATGAGGTCAACAAATCAACTCATAACCAACACTATAGTTAAAACTAAGCTTTCTTATCAATATAGTTTTGAATTCATCGAAATCGGTCCATCCGTTGCGATTTTATAACACATGTAATGTGCGGCATGTGCGTGTGACGTCACACGCACCGTCGGATTGAAGGCGCGCTGTACCCGCGTCGGCTGCGCTGCCGTTCATTACAAAGCGCGCGTGATTCCGATGACGTCACAACAACCGCGCGCTAACTTCGCTATAGGTATACCGCAAGCGCGGTAGCGCGCCTTAGGTACGCGAGCGGCGAGAAGAGGGGATCATCGCTTTCGCCGTCCCACCCTCCCACCTCCCCGCGTATACCTAAGGCGTGGTACAGTGCTTGCGGTATACCTATAGTAATTTGGTCACAGCTTCGTCAATTTTTGTCATAGACCAAAAATTTTTGCATTGTATTTTATGGATTTCTTAGCTCTATAAATCTGCGTTCTCAACTAAATTCGTTACGGAAATCCATTGGTGAGTTCAAATGCCCTCGCATGCTTCGCCCGATCACTCATGTTATGACATTATGTCTATGCGTTCCGACGTCAAAACTGAGTGGCGTGCGGCGTGCGCCTGATCCAGTCGGAAATGCCAACCTGTGACTGGTGTTGTGTTGTGTCAGGTGAGCTCGGTGGACAACCTGACGGCGACGGCGCCGCCGGAGGGCGGGCGCACGGAGGCGGAGTCGCGCAGCGCGGGCGCCGTGGGCCGCCGCGTGTACGGCGCCTACCTGCGCGCCGCCGGACACCCGCTGCTCGTGCTCGCCATGTTCCTGGTCGCCACGCTCGCGCAGCTGCTCGGCTCCGCCTCCGACTGGTGGACCAGCTACTGGTCAGTTCCTTCCCGATATTACAGTGGTTGCAGCCGCATATCTGCCGAAAACTAGATTCACGCTTATAAATAATTAAAGTAAAAATAAAAACATAATTTATTAGGAACAAACATAATCATTACAATACAATGTAAAACGTTGACAGCCTGCAAGAGTTTAAAAAACTGTGTCGCAAAGTCAACGCCCACCTCTCCAAAAGAACATAATTTCAATACAGCATGATAAATACAGATTTTCATACCAACATTGCCAACCGCTGCCGGTAAGTTCGCTTTACCCTCAAAAATGTTCTTGAAATAACAATCAAATATCCAAGCATGTTAGAGAAAATGGTTTGATTTTCCAAATGTGTGTGGATGGCCAAATCCGAAGCTATGGGAATAGCGGAAAACAGAGCCATTCACGCATCTTTGGAACTGCATCTGACTGTATGTGTCTGTGCTTCAAATACTCTGATGGCCGCCGGCGCGGCGGTAATATCACTTATCTGGTACCAATTTTTCGTTAATCTGGTTCCATCCATTCGGGTCAAGTCTGGCCCATCCTAAAGTGATTCAGCTCAGCAGTGTTGCGATTCAAGACGTGGAACGCATTGAGTTAAGATCCATTTATTAATACCTAGTCTGCGTTAAATAATAATGAATGATTTACAGGGTGATATTGGAAGAGAAAAACCCGCTCACTAGGATGTACGAGTACGGCGACGCGAACGCGTCGGTGCCGGCCGGGCTCGCGGCCAACTACTCGGAATCGCTCATCGAGAACACGTACTTCGCGGACGTCGGACTCAGCAGATACGACTGCATTTATATTTACTCCGGTAAGCACTGCTGTCATTTGTTTATTGGGTCGTTCCATATGGGCCGTCAATTTAAATATCGAATGATGATAGATACATTTTCACGTAACCGCAAGATACATTAAGTTCTATAGAAATATGCGCTTTACACAGGAGAATTTTTCAAGTGGGCGTGGATGGCCAAATCCACAACTATGAGGAATAGCGAAAAGTACTCAAAGGAGTCTCGGGGCCGATTTTGATGAAAACTAAAACTGCATCATTGGACTTAAAAAAAAACAATATTCGTAGCCAGGAATCGAACTACATAGTTTATTTTGAAAAAAAAAAAACACTATTATTACACCATTAAATAGTGTCGCTGATAAGGAAGAATTCTAGAAAGTAATGACATAAGGCAAAATTTGTTGTTGTAGCGGCAACAGAAATACACATTCTGTGAAAATTTCTAGTCTCTACCTATTACGGTTCGTGAGATACAGCCCGCTGGCAGACGGACAGGCAGCGTATGCTTAGTAATCCCGTAGGTCCCGTTGGCACGATTTGGGTACGGGTCCCGAAAAATGAATTACATTGGTAATGTTGCATAGTGGCGCTATTAGACCCGCTGGTCTAAGTGACACTGGGATCGCCCCCAGTCCATTGTGTTATAGCCACAGAACAAGCGTTGCTTAGTTTTAGTTATATTTATTATGATTCATATTGATTGCAGCGATGGTGATAACGCTGGTGGTGGTGTCGCTGCTGCGCTCGTTCATGTTCTTCTCGATGGCGATGCGCGCGTCGACGCGGCTGCACAACACGATGTTCTCGGCGATCACGCGCGCGCCGATGCGCTTCTTCCACGTGAACCCGTCCGGCAGGATCCTCAACAGGTTCTCTAAAGATATGGGCGCCGTCGATGAAGTGCTGCCCTCCGCGCTCTTGGATGTTTTGCAGGTTCGTTTAATTGGTATCTTTTTTAGGGTTCCGTACCCAAAGGGTGCCAACGGGACCCTATTACTAAGCCTACGCTGTCCGTCCGTCTGTCTGTCCGTCTGTCTGTCAGCGGGCTGTATCTCACGAACCGTAATAGGTAGACAGTTGAGATTTTCACAGAATGTGTATTTCTGTTGCCGCTACAACGACAAATACTCAAAATAAAATAAGATTTAGAAATAAAGGGGGTCCCCATACAATAAATTCTACAGTTTTTATTCTACAGTGGTACGGAACCCTTTATGTGCGAGTCCGACACGCACTTGGCCGGTTTTATAGGACTGTGGTGGCAAACATGCGTACGGGCCGCCTGATGTTGAGCAGTTATCGTAGCTTACTGATGCTTGCAATACAAAAGGCATTGCTCGCACGTTGCCGACCTGAAAGGGAATGGGACGGAGGAAAGGGAACGGGATTGGGGTTTGGGCTTCCGGTTCTCTCACTCATCGTACGAAACGCAGCTAAAATAGCTACTTTGCGCCGATCTTCTGTGAGAGGGTGGTAGTACCCCGGTCGAGCCAGTCCATATATGAGCTGCAATCGATTGACTACACCTCATATACAGGGTGGCCCGACTGGGGTTTTCGGTAGTACCACCCTCGTACAGAAAACCGGCGCAAAGTAGCTATTTTAGCTGCGTTTCGTACTATGAGTGTGAACTGGATTAGCAAAAATTCTAATATTGTTTGGGGATTGATTTTGATAAAAACATCATTCGATTTTTGAATCGGTGATAAATCGATATCGACTGTATAATAATAGAAAATAAATGTATACCTAGATTCTAGTCTAATAGTGTCAATCAGGGAAATATAGTTAAAAGATGTGTTCGTTAACAGATCGGTCTGTCCCTGATCGGTATCGTGGTGGTGGTGGCAGTGGTGAACTACTGGCTGCTGGTGCCGACGCTGGCCATCGGGTTCGTGTTCTACGGGCTGCGCATCTTCTACCTGTCCTCCTCGCGCAGCATCAAGCGCCTCGAGGGTGTGAGTGAGTCATCTCTGACGCGTTGTGCGAGCTTTGTTTTTTACAATACGTTACATGATACAACTACTCGAATAAACTTTATGCGTCATCCGCACGCTGGCCGAACAAAGACTAACCTCAACATGTGAATGTAGTTCCTCTCGGCTGGCTCGCCGGTGGTGGCGATGTGTTTCTTGCAACTGGATTTATATCGTCCGATACCACCCTGATATTTTTATAACGATGGAGATTCTTTTTGGTTTCCCCTTGCTTCGGGGGTAGCGGGAGGAGTATGTGAGGAGTCCCAGCTAGGCCATATACCCACTACAAGCCGACAGTTTATCAACATCCGCCTTTGGAAGAGCGCCATGGGTTCGCACTAGCATACACCACGATACCACGCTAACCTAGGATGACCAAGCATGTGGATGCCCGGCTAGAATATAAATAACATTTTTAATAGGCGTCCATTCTCGATGGTACTATATAGGAATTGTATTGATACTACAGCGTCCAAAAACAATACATAAAGCGCCATTTGTGTTACGGGTTAGCCAACCCAATGTGAATAAAAGAAGTGTTGCGCCCCCGATTGCACCAGTCTATAAAATTCTTTAGCGCCGTAGACTCGCAGCCTGGTTATTGTAATGTTTTATGCATACCATTAATTTTCAGTGCAAAATCTGCTATAGGCCATCTTCTAATTTCCAGTAGTTCTATACGTTAAGTACTATATCTTATTAAAATAGTAATACAGTGAGCACTCCCCCCACAGCTCGCAGCCCGGTGTTCTCTCACTTGAACGCGTCGCTACAAGGCATCACCACGATACGTGCCTTCGGCGCGCAGGAAGCACTCATTAGAGAGTTCGACAACCATCAGGATCTGCACAGTTCGGCTTGGTAAGACCTATAAATAAATATCGCCAGCCAGACTAACTACACCACCAACTGTATAGTCCCAAACTAAGCAACGCTTGTAGTTATTATATGTATCGTACAATGGACTGGAGGCGAGACCAGAGCTAATTATAAGGCCATTTTCGAAATTGTCCTCATAGGGAATCGAATTTGCAACCACTCGCTTCAGTGAATCGAGCAGCCTTCGCTCGTCTAATACGGCAAGCGGCCTTGAAATTTAAGCAACATCGTAGATAGCTTACTATTACTTTTTTTAAAGTTCCATCACAAGGATCCCAAGAGCATCAAGTCCATCCGTCCATCCTTTCTATTTATTTTATTAAAATGTACCTACTATGGTGTACAGAAAATACTTAGGGTTTTTTAATTTAAATGTATACCGAAATAGCATTGAAACGAGAGTTCTATTATGTTGATGGCTTTCTAAATGTGAGCTCATATCGTTTATTTCAGGTATTTATTCATCGCGAGTTCCCGCGCCTTCGGATTCTGGTTGGATCTCGTGTGCGTGGGTTATATTGCTGTTGTCACGCTCAGCTTCTTAGTTTTCGGACAAGGTAAGCTATATTTAATAAAAATAAAATGGAAATTAATGTAAAAAATATACAATATTTCTTCTTCTTTTTCAATCCTACTTACTATATTTGATTTGTTTCAGATGAGCACGGTGGTAACGTTGGATTGGCCATAACGCAAGCGATGGGCCTGACCGGTATGTTCCAGTGGGGGATGAGGCAGTCCACCGAATTAGAGAATCAGATGACCAGTGTTGAAAGGTGAGATTTGACGTGATTCGCGGGTTGTTTTAATACACAACACT
Organism: Drymonia ruficornis; assembly: GCA_947859195.1. Lineage (NCBI taxonomy): Eukaryota > Metazoa > Arthropoda > Insecta > Lepidoptera > Notodontidae > Drymonia > Drymonia ruficornis. The sequence goes on from OX401904.1 coordinate 16,695,362, forward strand.
CACTGATTTTAGAGGCTAAATAAAGTTCACTTTTGGACATGGCCTCTTATAGCATCCACACACTATAGTAGCGGCATTCTTCGATGGCCGGTTTGACATGTGGGGGATGGGGGAAGAAAATGAACCTTATTATAACGGAATAAGACTGGCCGTTTTAAAAAACAAGAATGTCACAAAATTAATGCGAAAATGAATTTTATTCCGTTATAATAAGGTTCATCGTTTCCCCCTCCCACATGTCAAACCGGCCACCATAGCGCGCCGCTAGTATAATATACTTGCAACACGAAAGGCATCGCCAACACCCATGCAACATTGCCAATGCAATTATTATTTTATCTGCAGAATCCGCAAAATTTCCGTGAAATGGTCACGAATGGCGTATTTCGCGAATTGGGTAATCTGTTAGAAAATCAGTAAAATGAATTGCATTGGCAATGTTGCATAGTGGTGCTATTAGACCCCCTGACATGAAGTGGGACAGGGAATATGAATATTAATGTATTGTATGTAATATTTCAACAGAATACAAGAATATTCGAACATAGAATCGGAGCCGCCGCTTGTGTCGCCGCCGGAGAAGAAGCCGCCGCCGACGTGGCCGGAGCAGGGCCGCGTCACGTTCCGCCGCGTCAACCTGTACTACGCGGCCGGCGAGCCCGCCGTGCTCAACGACCTCAGCTTCGAGGTGCAGCCCAAGGAGAAGGTCGGGATTGTAGGCAGGACTGGCGCTGGGAAATCCTCGCTCATTAACGCCTTGTTTAGGTGAGTTCACAGATGTACCGTTCATCAAAGTCTTTTTGGAGACGCGATCGAACAATCCATTGTTAAAGACAACTCTTTATTCGATTGAGATCAAGCAATTCTGCTAATATTATGCTATGCAAAGCTAGGAGCAAAAATGACACGGAGAGAGCGTATTCTTACTGTAGCGTGCCCATTTTCTGTTGGTAGAATTTATTTGGAATAAAATATAAGTTTGTGTGAGATTATAGGTTAATTAATGACACTAATTATGTTTATCCTTGATGTTAAAATCATTTTTGCTTTGAAACTTCGTTATTTAACATGATATTAGCCAATAAAGACATATAGACACACGGAATGAATTTGTTATGGCCTCCTAGGATGTTGCAAAGTGACTCGTGGCCGTTGGAGGCGGTAGCGTCCTATGGTTCTCCATATTATATAAGGTCCAAATGCAAAATGTATATTGTCACGATTCCGTATAATCATAATTTCACGTCACACAAGCAATTTTCATGGCTAACGGAGTCCCCCGGCTTGCGCAGGCTAGCGTCGATAGACGGCGAGATCATAATCGACGGGCGCGAGACGTCGCAGCTGGGGCTGCACGAGCTGCGCAGCCGCGTGTCCATCATCCCGCAGGAGCCGGTGCTGTTCTCCGGCACCATGCGACACAACCTCGACCCCTTCGACGAGTACCCCGACCAGGTGCTCTGGCGGGCTCTCGAGGAGGTAACAATAACCACTACTTACCTACCAGACCACTCACTCTAATCGATTTTTAATTGAGTTTCTTACCGGCTCTTCTTAATGAAAGCAACATTACGAACCGGGAGTAACGCTAAAATGATTCATAAGTGCTCTAGCTTACATGAATAATAAAAATGACTTTGAATGAATTAAAGTTCAAATTGGAATGTGACAATGTAAATAGTTGACATCTTGTATGTTGTACTATTTTAAATTTTGAGACAATTCGCAATTAAACTCAATAGCAGTTAAGCTATGAACATATTGCTGTGTCGAGGTGCTATCGGTTAAGTTCATTTACTAACTAGATTCACATTTCCTTGCTTTACAAATTGTCAATCAGTTTATTTCATTTAGGACTACGGGGACACTTACAAATTGTCATTATTACATTTTTTACTTAATTCTACCGCCGGATCGGAAACGCGACCTCGAATGACCAGATCTAGAAGACTAATATGACGTGGACCTCTAGGTGGAGTTGAAGGAAGCGATGATGGAGCTGCCGGCGGGTCTGAACTCGCGCATGTCGGAGGGCGGCGGCAACTTCTCGGTGGGGCAGCGGCAGCTGGTGTGCCTGGCGCGCGCCATCGTGCGCCGCAACCGCCTGCTCGTGCTCGACGAGGCCACCGCCAACGTCGACCCGCAGTACGTACACTATACACCTATACAGGGTGGATTTTTGAGACGGGGCAGTAAGGGTAGGTACCTTAACCGTTATAGTTGGAGGAAAACGTTCCTAGGAGACCTTCCCTAACTTTTTGAGATATTCTTAACTGCATTCACAGATTTTAGAAAAAATGGACAGTCAGCGAAAAAAATGCTATAATACCAAAATATTTTTTTTTATTCCTATCGATCCCATTTCATGTGGGGATCAAAATACTCTATCGGACCATTTAAGGTTTGAGTACTAGAAATGACAGAAATCGCCAAAAACTTTTCCCATACATTTTGCACTGAAATACGATTAGTCAACTCGAATTATTTTATGTTGCCAAACGATCCTATTACTTACTGAGATAAAGTCTCTTTGATGCCTACTGAAGTTTGAGTACATAAACTACGGTAAGTTAGGGAAGGTCTCCTAGGAACGTTTTCCTCTAACTATAACGGTTAAGGTACCTGCCCTTACTGCCCCGTCTCAAAAATCCAACCTGTATACGCCCGTTGGCCGATACGATAGGGAAATAGTTTGAGTTCAAGTCGGTCACTTATAAAGCGGCCATTTCATAAAGTCGTGGTTCATCGTAAATTACTGTCGGAGGGCGTAATTCTAATTAAAAAGGGACTTGTTACTACTGTCTTGTGTGACTTACAATATATTTAATTTTTGTATTCTTTTCATAGGACTGACGCCCTTATACAAACAACGATAAGAAACAAATTCGCCGAATGCACCGTGCTCACGATCGCTCATCGGCTGCACACCGTCATGGACTCGGACAAGGTAACATTTCATAAACCTCCATAAAATACAGTGGTTTAAGCCTGAAGGTATTCTAAAGTATTCTTATCCAAATATGTAGCCAGAAATGTAATGAATCATGAATCATCTACGATTATTCATGATTCATTACATTTCTAGCCTGTACTGTGCCACTGCGGGGCAAAGGCTTCCCCTCCCTTTTTCCACTTGCTCTGGTCTATGGCTACCCAGGACCAATCAGTCAAGTAGGAAGCTCATCCCGCCATCTTTTTCTGGACCTGCCGTGTTGCCGTTTCCCTCTGTTTGGGGTCCACTGCGTGGTTGCTAGTTTAGAGGCATTAAGCAAAAAAATCTTAATCTTCTGTTTCGCTTAGGTATTGGTGATGGACGCCGGACGGATGGTCGAGTTCGAGCACCCGCACGTGCTGCTGCAGAAGCCCGGCGGCATCCTGCGCGGCATGGTCGACCAGACCGGCCGCGCCACCGCTGAATCGCTCGCCAGGATTGCGCAACAGGTAACTCATCTTTACCCTATTGTAAACGGGGGGACATTACTAATCCGAACCGACTGTTTCGTTCATTCGTAATTTTAATGTTATTTTATTTAGAGTCCGTTTCACGAAAGAAATCGCACGGCAATAAATGGGACTGATTTCATTTCAATATACAAAATCAATATACATAAATAAATTACTGAAACATAATCGGATTCATCCTACAATGATAACATTGAATTTTTGGGGAGTCTAACGGCCGAATACTCGTACGCAACTTAAATTTAAGAGCTGCTTATCTTTGACGCGCCATACAGAAAATGACAGTTAACGACGTCTCAAACTGCTAAGTGGGACTTAAATATTTAAGTACCCTTTGAGTATTCGGCCGTAAAACAATTAAGGGTTAACAATATTCTGTCGCATGACTGTGGATCCGTGTCTGCGGGACTTCATTCTTAAAACTGACTACCATGGAGAGGTGTCAATATTCAAGATTTGAAAGAAACGGGGTATTACTTTCGTACCGGGTTGTAAGAGTTCCCCAAGGCTCAAATTACTGATGGAATTTGCACTCATTTCCTGTTTTGTATATGTTGTTCAATGTATTCTTTTTATTTCCATAGGCTTACGAAAAGATCCAACAACCACCTGCGAGCAGTTCTGATTGAAATAAATTAATATAAAATAGGCTATGAATTAATTGTTCCTACAATTGAATTATGTACAAAGGATCTGGTGATCGAATCGTCATCATGCGTGTGCGCGTACGAGATGCAACATCACGCTGCTTGTCCGATAAGTGAAACGTTTATTTATAATTTATAACTTAACACTTACATTATCAATGGGCGGAACATTCCCTTACGAGGCTCGGTGGAGTGGAACGCGCGGCGACCGGCGTGAATTTAACGGTGTTGCGCACTCATTAAATTACTTTTTACTGCTTAATAACTTAATGTGCGAAGTACAGTAGTGCATTAATTTGTAACATAAAACTGTTTTTTGTCACGGACCTATACATACGGATATGTTTTGCATTGAAAAATATTTGTAATTTCGATTCACACTCTGTATATTCGCTGCTGATACATAATCAATACGTTTACTGTGTCCTGATGCAATAAACTTTGTTGCAAGCGCGCGATTGTGTAGGGTTTCTATCGAAACAAAAGCTATTTAATTATCTTCGTCGCATCCAAAACGCGTCCGTGAGTATAGAGCCGTGGGGTTTGAGTTGCATGTATTGATGATAACAAAGCCTCGTATTCATTAGGGGACAAATGTCCCACAACACGTGTTGCTAGACATGAAGGGCGACGTTGGGCGATGTTGACTGACGTCGCAAGACATGTCTGGCGACACGTCGTCGTGTCGCGGGACATTTGTCCCCTAGTGAAAACGAAGCTTTACGTTGAGTTTAGGAATTCCACTATCTGGTACATCGATATTATTTTTAGTGTCCGACCGAAGATTCGGTTTCGGTTTCGGTTTCGGCCAGTTTCGGCTCAAAAATCTAGTTTCGGCACCAGTTTCGGTTTCGGCTGAAAACCCACCGAACCTTTCGGCCGCGCCGAAACTCGGCGTTCGTGAGTTATCGCGCGTCACTCGGTTGATTTCGGGAGAGTTCGTGTCCCGCGTTGCATCCGCCATCGCGCATCGTCAGCTGTCAGATCGCCGGCCGGTACGGCGTGATTGTTTTGTGAGTTTAGTGTTATTTCTCGCTTTATTGGCCTTTATTAAGCAATGAAGTTCTTTCCGTTAAGTTATTCACTCGGATTTATGAATGATGAGAATTAAGTATGTAAAAGATAGAGGTTATATTATATTATATTTGATTCACACATTCATCATTTATTTATTACTTATGTTACGGTACATTTGTTTTAGGTTATTGTTGTTAGATGAGGTTTCAAAGTACCCAAACAACTACCAGCTATGATTTAGCTGTGTGTGACCTTCAGCAGGGCTATTACGTATCTCAGTTGACAACTGACGTCGGTTGTACACCGAACTTTGATGGTAAATTAGAAAGACATAACATTGGTTTTACGTATTTAGGTGAATGGATATCAAGGTACAGTGAGTTTAGGTTAGGTTAGCCCTGCAAGAAATACGTAATACCAATGTTATGTCATTCTAATTCACCATCAAAGTTCGGTGAACAACTGAAGCCAGTTGTCAACTGACATACGTAATAGCCCCGCAGATACATCATTTTTTATTGGTAAAATAATTTGCTGTTGTCCGTATATTTTTGAGAATCGATCTGAACGTGACATACCTATCTACTTAAGTAGAAAATGAAAACGGGGGTTTAATAAATTACTATTGCCACCCTAAATTATAAAAAAATATGAAAAACCCACAAAAACCCTAAATAACCAACTGCAATTAAAATTTAAAATGATCACAATTAATGTTAAATTAAGTCTTAAACATGTTGTGATTATAAACTCAATCGAACTGACACATTTTTGTTCCAACATTGTTGTAACATGATTGTTATAATTATAGTATTGTTAATAATAATATAATAATATTATTATTAATAATTATATTTTCACATACTTCAATTATTGTTTTTTAAACCGACTTCAAAAAGGAGGAGGTTTCTCAATTCGACCGTATATTTTTTTTTTTTTTATGTGTGTTCGCCGATAACTTCGTCGTTTATGAACCGATTTTGATGAATCTTTTTTTGTTGGAAAGGAGATATTCCAGCGGTGGTACCATGATAAGGAAACCAGGATCTGATGATGGCATCCCAGAGAAATCGAGGGGAACCTTCGAAAATCGTAGGGGCTACTAGTGCGTTTGTAATTTTTTTCATTAACTATTTTAAAGCACTACTATTTTATGAAGGTTTGGAGTCGATCTGATGATGGAGCCGAAAGACAGTCGAGGGAACTCCTCCACGATTTACAGCAATTACCTGGTGTTTGGGCTTGATTAATTTGTATTGATGAGAACTTTACACCTAGATGGGTTGTGACTGTCATTAGGGGTCTGATGATGAAGACGTAGGACAGTCAAGGGAACTCCTCAACGTTTTACAGTAGCTACCTTGTGTTTGGGCTTGATTAATTTGTATTGATGAGAACTTTACACCTAGATGGGTTGAGACTGTCATTAGGGGTCTGATGATGAAGACGTAGGACAGTCAAGGGAACCTTTCAACGATTTACAGCAATTACCTGGTGTTTGGGCTTGATTAATTTGTATTGATGAGAACTTTACACCTAGATGGGTTGTGACTGTCATTAGGGGTCTGATGATGAAGACGTAGGACAGTCAAGGGAACTACTCAACGTTTTACAGTAGCTACCTTGTGTTTGGGCTTGATTAATTTGTATTGATGAGAACTTTACACCTAGATGGGTTGTGACTGTCATTAGGGGTCTGATGATGAAGACGTAGGACAGTCAAGGGAACTCCTCAACGTTTTACAGTAGCTACCTTGTGTTTGGACTTAATTCATTTCTATTGATGAGAACTTTGCACCCATATCGTTTATAAGTGCCATTACAGGTCTGATGATGGAGACCATCGACAGTCGAGGGAATTCTTCAACGATTTACAGCAGTTACCTTTTGTTGGGCTTACTTCATACGGTTCAATATGCCAAAATGTTCATTGGTATGGCGCCACTAAAAATCGTGAAATAAAATTATTTTTATAAAAAAAAAAAACCGACTTCAAAAAAACCTGATGCACTAAAAAGCCTGAAATAATATTTCTATTACCACCTCTGCCTACCCCTTCGGGAAAACCAGACGTGATAGTGTGTTATCGAGTATTTGAAGTCGGTGCCAATCTTGGTATGCCAAGTCTACCTACTATAAAAGTAAGAAGATAGATTGGCACCGACCCCAAATACTCGATAACACACTATCACGTCTGGTTTTCCCGAAGGGGTAGGCAGAGGTGGTAATAGAAATATTATTTCAGGCTTTTTAGTGCATCAGGTTTTTTTGAAGTCGGTTTTTTATTTCATTTAACACATTCTAAAATTTCTAACTGTCAATATAAGGGTACGAAATAAGACAAATTTCATTAAACAAAAGATTTTTAACTTGTCTGAAAAAGGTTCGGTTTCGGTTTCGGTTTCGGCCGAACCTAAAACAGATGCCGAAGATTCGGTTTCGGTTTCGGTTTCGGCAGAAAATCCTGTTTCGGTCGGACACTAATTATTTTATGACATTGTTAATGAAAGTGTTACGTATTGTCTCAAAATGTATTAGATATTTGTATGAAACGAGCTATTGTTAAGAATAGATTTTGTTATAATCTGACCATAGCAGAATATTTTAACAAACGACAAGTGATATTTGTAAATTAACTTTAGTTCGTAACAAACTTCGTTCCGACATGCTAGTGAATTTTGTAATTAATTTAAAAATTTTAGTTAATGCCAAATGATTTTTGAATACCATTTAAATAAAATAGTAATTAGGCGAGTCAGTGGTCCACTAAATATACCGTGCGAACTTTATGAGGTGCTAATATTAGCTGTTTGTACGTAATGATAAGTAACCCGCGGGTGAGCCACGCGCCACGCGCCATGTGCACGTGTGACGTGCATCGCTGAGAGAACGTACTTAATATTCCAAATCTACACTGAATTATTGATACTTAATTAATGGGCACTATGAGTGCTTAATTTTGAGATCTATTTTAATGAAATGTAATGTACTATAGTTTTAATTCGATGTTATTTTGAAAATTATTTTTAATTCGAATGTGATGTGTGTGTGTGTTATACTTAGAAATAAGAATCTGTTATTTGTTGCCTTTTCAACAAAAATAAAACAGTTTTTACGTATCAAGTATAAATTTTGTTTTATTTACAAAATTATAAATAAAATAAAAGCAAAGTAGTTTATTTCTACCTTTCACAATCAGTTTGAATGAACTTAAAAAATATCATAATAACCATATTCACGGAATGTAACAAGTACTCTATAATACTATGTTTACGTTAAATTAAAATCTGCTAAGCTTCTGGTTTACCTAACTTAACATAGTTTGAGAAAATACTCTTGCTCATAATAATATTTACACCAAGACTCCTTACAATAACATGCTTAATTAAAAAAATGTAATACAAATAAGTTCTAAGAGATCCAGCAGCGTATAAAACAGTTCTATCGCGAAAAAATATTGTTAAAGCGTATTGTTTTGGTTTTTTTTTTGTATTTATACACCGCTGTCACTTCGCAACAATTCCATACTTCGTTTATCACAGAACCCGAATCGTCTCATCCATCTTTCACAGTCCGCTGTTTACCATCAACATCCTATTACTATAATACAAGATAATTAAGAATCTCGAACATAATTTAAAACGTGGACGCCTTTAGTCAGTTGAGGCGGTTCACGACGACAACCTAGCACGGAATCCATCCGCTATTTCAATACAAGAGAAAGACTATAAATAATAAGTAAGAAAATAACGAGAGATAAATAAAATAAATAGGCGAATACAACCATAACTTAAAGTAAATTGTCATGATAGTTTCCCTTTGGCACAAGAGAAATGGAAACATGAAACGATTTAATTGATCAGACGAAAGAAAGATTCTGAGATCTTAGAAAACTGTATACAGGTTTCAAATCGACCTACAAACTAACATATCGTAATGTGATAGTCGAATATTACAATTAACTATAACTACTCACAGTCTTCATACGAATTGGCAGCGCAGGCGCTTCGTACCGCGTCGCTATCGTCCGGTACGCGCACTGGCCAACGTTAACAATACTGGCTCTCGAGTGTCAAACACTTGGAACTGTCACTAAATACACACGATCGTGTAGCTGCCGGCCGACAGCTGTGCGTGTGCCGCTGCGACACCGCGCACGTTCAGACGAGCGCGGTCAGGCTGCCGGATCGGGAATTTTTGTTATCCTCCGCCTCAGTCGGATTTAGTTTCACCTGTAACAACACGAAAATCGGTAAGTGATGATTCAACTTTTTAGCATAGTTTTTGTTGGATATTTTCTAAAATAGTAGCAAGTTATTGTTGGTGTCGTAAATTTAGTTCAGAGATTATTTTTATTTAATTTAATTATTTTGTTTAGGGCTATGGGCCTAGGCTTACTGTTTGTTTAAATTCACAATGTAAATGCATAAATCTGCTGACTGCATTTACACTCCACCGTCGAATTCTATTTTACAAAATATTTCTCAGTGTGCTCTACCACATGTACTAAAATTGCTCATAAAACAACCAATATTTTGGTTAAGCACAATTTTACCCACACATACCACATCTTGTATCTTGGGATTTCGCTACGCCTTATGAGCTGTAGGAGTAACAATTGGTTCCTTTGAGCTTTTATATTATGCTTTTATATTATGCTCTTTAGCATAATATCAACACTTGGTTCAAAAGGGGTAGTGCAGAAGCAGAGCTTATAATTTTTTTTCTACGGTCTATGTGTAGTAGGTAGGTACCTCGTTGCAGTGCGGCAGGTGCGTGTGCGCGTGCTGGTGGTGCGCGTGCGGCGGCAGCGGCAGCGCCAGGCGCAGCGCGGTCCAGAAGGCGCGCTCGTGCACGTGGCGCCACGCCACCAGCCGCGTGCCGCGCAGCATGCACACCAGGCTCTCGCCGCCCTCCTTCGCTGACCGCTTCAACTTCGGCAAGTCCTGCACACGACCTCATTACATATAGTATTTCTCGTATAATAAACAACACAACTTTCAACATATAAGACAAAAAAGATAATATACACGTAGAGAAAGTAGGCGAGTAATGAATGAGGAATTGCAAAATCTCTTGCGAATAAAATCTGCGTTAAGTTCGCATCGTAACATCGAAAATACATAGAATTTATACATTAATAAATTAATCCTTTGAAAGTCACTCCTGGGCACGAGCGTCAGCTCAATGCGAGGCGAATACAGGCCATAATCTACCGAAATTTCCAATCTGTCCAAAATCTTTCCTTTACAGTATGATTCGTACATACATATTCCGAAAACCCCAGAATTGCGAACTGGGGTTTATTATAGGATTATTTTGATACGTTATGTGGACACGTTCTAGGCAATACCCATTTTAAGTACCTGCAATAGTACAACGACTGGTGGCAGCGGCAGCGCGCGCAGCTGGCGCAGCGCGGTGAGCAGCTGCGGCGCGGAGTACTGCGCCGGCGACAGCACCGCCACCAGCGAGCGGCAGCGCGACGCCTCGCCCACCAGCTCGCTGTACCCTGACCATATTACATTGCGAATTAACATACAAGTTACCAGTTAGTTAAATAATTCATGTAATCACCAAAATGCCAGTCGCCAGGGTCGGCGAGTGGACTACTGTGTCAACATGCCTTGATGGCGTTGGGCTTGCCATAGGTTTGCGCTGATCAAAACTTTACACTGAAACATGTCGTCTTTATGACAACAAAAATTGCGCGACAATGCGAGGGGCCATAGTTATTTTCACGTCTTTCGAAAATTGGTTGGATTTTTTAAGACATGCAAGTTTTCTCACGATGTTTTCCTTTACCGTAATCGATAGTCATATTTAATTTTGATAGTAAGCGTTTTTATGAACTGGCAAACTACGTGACGGTTATTTGATAATAATCGAAGTAAATTGATGTCATATTAATAAATTATGTCGTTCAGAATTAATGAGATTCCGTTCTAGGAGCGCAAAACTTGACAAATGACTGTGGTATGAGGAGTGAGCATGTGTAGTACTCACAGGTGTCAGGCTGCGTGGTGAGCGGCACCGCGTCCACGCGGTACTTGTACTTGAGCGCGAGCGTGGGCAGCAGCGCGCCGCGCACCAGCTCGCCGTCCACCGCCGTCCAGCACACCAGCACGTCGAACTCCTTCTCCAGCACTGCACACAAACCAATACTCACCTGTCAAACATACACCCGCGCTAACACGTACATACACGTATAGATGTAAAAAATCTCAGAAGGAATTCTGTTTCTGTTTTAAATAATAATTTGGCAGCGGAATCAGTCCGTTCGTTTATTAAAATCCTACACTTTCCTTAAGTTTGCCGTATGTCCTTACTTCCCAGAATTCATTCGTTCCTTATTAGCGACACTATCGAATGGTGCAATAATACAGTGTGTGTTTAATTTTGGCTTCGAGGCTCCGATTCCTGGCTGGGATTGATTTTGATTTTTCAAAAATCCAATGATGCAGTTTTAGTTTTCATCAAAATCGGGCCCGAGACTCCTTTTGAGTACATATCGCTATTCCTCAAATATCAGTATTGGCCATGAACGCTCACTTGAAAAATTTACCCTGATAAATTTGGGGTAGGAAGATCGTGAATGGGGTACTTAGTAGATGTATCCACGTGTGTAGTGATACTGACCTCGAGCCCTGGTGGCGGGCGGCTGCGCGCGCGCGCGCGCGTGTCGCGCGGCGAGCAGCAGGCGCGGCGTGCAGCGGCGGTGCAGCGCCGCGCCCGTCAGCAGCGCCAGCGCGCCCGCCGCCGCGCCCAGCGCCAGCGCGCGCCACGGCACCGCGCCGCCGCCGCACCACGACCCGCCCGCACCATCCTCGCCGCTGTTATCTACACACATTATTAACATTAATAGTGTTCATACAATAAAATATTAAACACCTAATTTTAAGGTACTACATTAAATAATAATAAATGTAGAAACTAATATTTTAAAAACTATCACCCGAATACGGTACGAATATATCACCCTAAAATATTTAGGTGCCACTCGACTTAGCTTTTTGGCGCGTCAAATTAAGCGGCTCTCTTTGAGTTGCTTCAAGTATAGTATAAGAATGTCATTCTAACATAAAATTACATTTCAAGAGCTAATTCAAATGCACTGTCCGAGTTGAGATGTATTTAATAAGTTAAGGGTTTATAACGATGTCTAGTACGATTCTAAATTAGGCTAGACCTTTATATTGTTTTTGGTTCATTAAGTTAGTATTTAGTTTACTTTATTTTGTTTTCTCGACTGTTAGGTTACAGGGTTATCTTAATGCATGTCGTGTTTGTTTATAATTAGTTATGCATTTAGAATAGAACTCATTGATATATGAAATGTAGCTGTTAGCAAACCTAAATAAACAACTAACATTTGTAGTGCACGGTGACGTAGCTCCTGTTGACGACGTCGTTGCTGTACACGAGGCACACGTACGTGCCGTAGTCCTGCGCCGACACGCGCGCCACGCGCAGGTACGACCCGATGATGTCCGCCACGTCCTCGCTGCACAACACAACACACCACACCACACCACATTAACATTATACCACTGCGGCTAAACTACCACCCCAAGGAACGAGCAAAGCTGACGGATATTTTCGGTATGATAAAAAAAACTAGCTTCAGAAAAAAATGGGACTCCCATACAAACTTTCACCCCCTATTTTACATTTTATGAGCTATTAGTACGATTATTAAATTGGCCTTATGTTATTTAGACGAAATTAATCCTTATTATTGGTGACGAATGATCGGTATTATAAACATACAAGTGTGATTTTTTTCTACATTTCAATACGGTTCGACTCCCGGCTCAATCAGATGAATTATAAAAATATTTTAATACAATTTTACTTATTTTTGTAAATAAAGGTATGTTTTCGTTCAGTAAAATTTGCTATCATCGATATCTCCAATCTCGGGTCATTTTTCCATCCTCTGAATACCAATGCTTTACACGTAAAATCACGAGTAAACTACATTTCATGTAGTAGACATTATAGTTTGCATGGCAATACAGTTACTTTAATCAAGTTTTGTTTGTGTAACAACATAAACAGCAACAATTGTCTGTCTTCACTCACCAATTACTTATTCAGCTACCTGATATACCAAGTAACTGTTACTAAAATATTATTTGGTACTGATACACTGTGTATAGCACTCTCTCCCATAGATTCGCATGTATCATAATGTTTGTATAAGCTCACCGTGTGGTCTTTATCTCGGTCTGCGTGGGCAGCAGGTCGCCCTCGGTGCCGTTCGACCAGACCTTCCGCCACCGGAGGTCGCTCCGCGCGTCCGCCAACAACGAACGACCTGGATATTAAGCATTGGATAAATATTATACTACTTATTATTAGGAATGATTTATTACTATCAATATTATCGATAATAAGTAGGTATAGGATAATATTATTTATAACAGATTAGGTTTTGCCCGCCGGATCGCTAGCGCAGATTATTCCCAAAAAATTTACACGGCAGAAAATTATGATATTGTTCTGCAGCTCTCCATTTAGGTACTTTTTTTTAAAGCCTAACCATTCCATTGCTCGCATATTCCATGTTATATACTTGACATCAATTTATAGAGATGTTAGCCAGTTTACAATGTTCTTAAAAAGCATTTCTAGGAACAAAAATGATTTTTAATGCCAGTGTAAGTCCATCATCATAACTTTCTATGGGGGTTTTTGTGTAAGTAGCGAAAGATTATATTATTACCTATTATTATTACCTATCTATCGAACTATTATTATTACCTATCTATCGACATTATGAACGATTGTGCCCCCTAAGGTCAAAAGCGAAGGTGTCTCGGACTCACCGATGAGCGCCTCGCAGTACAGCCGCAGTTCTCCCCCGTCCTCCACCCACTGGTCCTTCGATATGAACATTGTTCTCGGCGCGTCAGTCCGCTTTTCTGTGAATACGAATAATAGATGTTTACGGATTTTATTTTCCTTGAGGGAAATTGATTCGGTGAAGTGCTCAAGCTTCGTTGCTTGCTCACTAATATGACAGTATTCATATCTGTGCTAATATGTATGTACAAAGTGAACATTAACCCCCAAATTCGTAGAGATTTTAGCCAGTTTACAATGGTTTTGAAAAGCATTTTTAGGAACAAATGTCATTTGTAATTCCATTGCAAGTCGATCATAACTTTCTATGAATTTGGGGGTTTATGGCACCTACTTCATTAAATATTATGTCACTTAAGATTTAAGATATTTAATCAAACAGTACCCCTCTGCAACATAAAATATAGGTTCATTCATTCACATGTTGCTGCCTCTATTTTGTGCTGTCAAAAAATAGAGACAAAACTAAACTGTATTCCTCTATACCCTACAAAGTGATACAAGTGTTGCCACTCACCTAGTATATTCAATTTCACAGTGTGTGTTTCGACGTGTGTCTCGTTGGTGAGCCGGCAGGTGTAGTTGCCGGAATCGGCGCGGGACGCGCGCCGCGTGTACAGCGTCTGGTTGGACGCCTCGGGGTACAGGATCAGGTTGGACACGCCCGCGGACCACGGGTACGCCACGCCGTCTTTGAACCTGCAGAACAAGGTGAACTTTAGATCAAAGGTCGGCAACAGGCGGACCGCGGTCCGTTTGCGGACCGCGAAAGGTCGAACCTCGGACCGCCAAATATTGTAATGTATTGTATACCTACCAAGTATAAATTAATACGTAACTATAAAAAACGGAGTCAAGACCGTCGGTCACCGTCGTCACATTAATTTTAGGTCTCGTGTTTTATTATAATTCAGAATTATATTTGAAACCATACAATAAATAGGTAGCACTTAATTATTATCAGTTGTTTTTTTCTGGACCTCGTTAAAATTTTCCCACAGTATCCGGACCCCACCTAAAACTACTTGCGTCGGCAAGTAGTTTTAGGTGGGGACCCCTGTTTTATTAGATATTTGATAGAAGTCATAATTGCAAGAGTTATTTGCGCACACCCCTTACTCAAGGCGGGGAATGAGAAGAGGGGCGCTACCATGCTATTGTTCCGTGCTACCACTTTATCTTACTACTTTGGTGAAAGGGAAGTGCTGGCGAGAGGACTGTGTTATGTCGGATTCCCACCAAAGCGAATGGTCCCGACAGCGAGTGTCCTACTTCCTATCTCCATAGTCTGAATGCAGCATGTAAGAAAGGATTGCAGACATGGGATGTACCAGCAAATAAATAGTGTTGCAGAATTGTTATTGTATTGGAACAGTTAAACTGCCAAGGCTTGATGGAATCAGTTGTTCTATGCGTGCAGTTTAATGTCTAACGTTATTTCCAAATGATTGATGATATGCAAACCCAATACCACGGCTTGAAACAATGGGCTGTAACCTGACATTTTTACGCCCCTTACAAACTAAGATTAATCGTTACATGTAGCCTTATCTAATATCTGTTAACATTACTAGGACGCCTTTTTTGTTTAAAGAGGACTGAGACTGATAAACTCCTGACCGAGATTTGGAAATACTTTTCAAATAAGGAAGTATATAATTGTAAATCTGAGTGAACACGGAACAAGTCAGGTACTAAAAGTAGTCAAAACGCATAAAAGAACGGAATCTTGATAGATTTACAGGTACCGTTTAGAACCGACGTAAAATTTCAATCATAACCAAGCTTCTGAATCGTTTCATGTAATGCTTCTTTAGATTTATTGCACTATTACTCAATTTGTAAACATTCAGAGTGAGCTTATAACGGATGAAGCCTTTCGATTTGATTCATTCGATGAAGTAACGGTAGATTTCCTGCATTTGTAATGTAATATAAAATATTTCTTTTAATTTAATATCTCTTTATTAGATATAGGAGGAAGAGATTGCATAGGAGGCTGCATATTTATAATTGATATCTACACAGGAAATCAGTTTTGTATTAGCTAGACTTCTTCCAAGAAACATAGTAGGAAAATATTTGATATTATTTAACTATCGAACAAACAACCGTAACATTACGTAATATGGTTATGAATTTAATCAGGAAATATGATTCTATATACTGACCGCGAAGTCAGTAATGATGCTCCCACACTGGCGTCATAAATGTTTACAAACATTTTCTAAAACTAATACATTTTCTAACATATGTTAGGAATTGTGAACGGCAGTGTGGGAGCACCATTAGACTAGGCGACTAGATTTAACTACAAGTCTGCGATTAATGTTAGGTGTTGCTGAGACATTTGTATGTAAGCATAGAATTATAACGCTGTAAGTCTTTACAAAACAGGCCCCCTTGAAAAATATTTCAGTCAGATTTCAGAAAAATATCTTTAGCAAGAATAAGGCTTCCTCTTCTGTACACGAGAAACGTCTAAATTAAAATATCCGTGCGCAAATACCTATTAAGTAAGCGAAGTAATTTTCAGTAGACTGAAGTTTAGCAAGTTATATTTTTCTTTGATTTCCTAAGTTTTTTTTTAAATTTAAACTTTTGATTTTCATTTAAATTCCATGTTTTAATAACTGGCCTTCAAAATGTTTGTGATGTATGTTTTTATTGGGGGTGTACTATCCCGCCTGTGTTCCCAAAAGAGGTAAGTTAACTTTGCCGGCAAATAAAACTATCGTACTCTGTTACGTAAAAGCAGGTAAGGTAATGGAACCACCATCTTCTATTGTCTTGGGAGTTCATCAACGTCCGCGTATGTGCAGCATATAATTCCTAGTAGTAACGACTAATAGAGCGACATACCGCGGTGCGGGGTGATCGTAGGGTTGCTACAGCCGTGGACAGGCCAGAGAAAGTTAATAGAGAAAACATGTTTTTATGAAAAGAAGATCTCCTGCTATAGCGGCTATAAAATACGCTACGTTACGAAGAATGCCGAGAACTGGTAAACCGACCTTATGAATGACCTCTTCTTAATTTAGACGGGTTATATCCTGCGCCATATCTATAGTGGTTCATTTCATACACTTTGGGAATAATAGAATAGTATGGGAGATAATACTCTTCTAACATAGTGGTTATATTATCTTTGTCAGTGGGATGGTAATGATACCACACAATATAAGTTGTACTATAATATCGCGCTCTAGAAAAATATATGTAACTAGCTTTTCCCCGCGACTTCGTCCGCGTAGAATTTAAATTCAATAAAATCGGATCTCTGATCCCGGATCCCGGACCCTGTATCTCGGATCCCGTTTCACGTATTTACCGCATCCTGGATCCCGTTTGCCGGACCCCGTATCCCGGATATCCCGATCTCGTATCCCGGATCCCGGATCCCGCAGTCCGGATCCACGATCCCGTATCGTATTTTCCCGTAAAAGCCCTTTCAAAATCGGTTCAGCCGTTTCAGAGATTAACCGGAATCGGTACCACCATACAAACTTACCCCCTATTTTGGAATTCGTAATATCTTTTGAATGAAATGTTCGATTTAAATAATTCAAAAAGTAATCTACAGGTATTAAATTAAAATAGTCTCAAATACGAATTGATTTATTTGGATAAGGATTAATACTAAGGTATGGATAACATGGTCTGATTTTGGTCGGAATTTCCATCAACTTTTAAAATGCAAAAAAGTAGTTATAGTCACGTAATTACAATAGTTGGACATATGGTATCGCGAAGTTTTTCGTAGATATTGATATGTTCTTTAATATTGTAGAACATTTTTTTGTTCTATCATCAATAGTTTCCGTAGCGCATGCGATGAAATCATTTTATGGCAATTTTTTTACACCTTGGGTTACATTATTGAAGTTTTAGTAGGGATCCCTTATTTTTTCTAGTAATATTTATAGCCTATGTTACTCATGGATAATGTAGCATTCTAATGGTGAAAGAATTTTTGAAATCGGCCCAGTAGTTTTTGAGTTTATTAATTACATACAAAAATATAAAAATACAAATCTTTTCTCTTTATAATATTAGTGTAGATGTAGATTGGTTACGTAGAGCGTTGTCTCTGTCACTCCTAGATGACGCTCCATGAAGCTGAAGCTAGCCGATTATCTCTCTCTAAGACTCTATGTGTAATATTAACTGCCAGGTGCTGTAATGCTATTGCATCAGCATCAGTGACTTTAAGTGCAGGAAATGATTCCCGGTAGCGAGGTAACGAAGCGAGACAAAACAGGACGGTCTCCTTTTGGCTCGGTTGTCAGAATTTACAATGATTCATTATATTTTAAGTGTGAAATTCACTAAACTGGAAAATACAAATGAGAGAACACTCAATTTTTTTCAGAAGTGGTAATGAGAACAAGAAAATAAGTTTTTTAATTTATTATTTTATTACGGTAAATTAATGGCTGCTTTGGCAATTAAAAAGGAACTCCTTTAAGTTCAAAAGAAATGCCTACATAAACCTGTAACATAAATATTTTAGACGTATGTAATTGTCTAGGCTCTGCAGTTTTAAATAATAAAAGATATTCGTAGAAAGTGTATTTAACATCCGGAATGTCCGGATTTCCGGATATATTCCGCGTAGCTGGCAGCCCTGTGCGGTGGCGTAACGCCGCCCGCGCCGCCGCCGGTGCCGGGGACGGGCGACACTCGTTCCGCGAATCGACGGATTGCATTCAATAGTCAACGAGGAAATCACGCACGGTGCACCGACATACCATCACTTTTTATATAGTGCCAGCAATGTTGTTCCATGCTGATGATCGTAGAAGGAATGGCATGAAAAAAGCATGTAAGTTTTCTCTGAAAATTACAAAATACTGACTTTGTATTTACTAGCTGTAGTAGCTTATCTACAAAGGAATTCGCGTATTTCAGTTACTGTTTTAAAACGCATGAAGTACTATATGACTTCGAGTATCGAAACTAATTAGAATAGTTTCAAATATTCGATGACAGCTACTTCTAGGTAAAAATCCTAAAACTCGTTAGGTTAGGTTAGGTTAAGTTATAATACCTAGCTATCAAAAGCAGCGGCACTATATCATAGTGTTCTATCTATATCCTACTATTATTCAATAACAAATTACGACAAAAGCTATTATTAAATAACTGGAAACGTAGTTAAACTATATTCTGTTTAGGTTTCTATTAATGAGGTAACCAACTCTTATATTAGCTAGAACTTACGTCAACAGCAGAGGCGCGAGCAACGAATACGCCAAACGACACCATTGACCTAAATCCTGCTATCTAATTTATAGCACATGATAAATCTATGACAAATGATTTTGAAAAATATCTCTAACGATGAAAGAATCAATCTAAAATATTTAGATTCGCACAATTCACTTGAATCCGAGATCCAACAGCTGTAATTCGTTCAGGGAAACTGGCTTGTGCAAACAAAACGTCGCCGGACTACCGATTCTCGTGAACAGTAAAATTTTGCGGGAGCCGTTTTTGAATCGTTCGAAAGGAAAACAAACATTTGAACTATGTTTCATCGCAAGGCCATGTTGGATTGTTTCGTGGAAACCGGGGCTAGGTGTTATCTAGCAAGTATTCTCTTGTTATGGATGGGCTATTCAGAATAGTAGTAAGTACACAATCCCACACGCGACGCGAAATACACGAAGGTATCACGATAGCAAGTCTTCTGCGAACAAATAAAGACGGCAATGAAAGTACTGAAGTAACTTAAGGATTATTTTTAAACAAGACACCTACTTACTCCTAAAACTACTACTTACCTACCTGCTTATTTCGTTATAGTTCAGTGTTCTCTCTAAATCAATTAGATATTTATAGTATATATAGCATATTTCCAACCTCATACATTCACAAGATTACAATAACTATTTGGTTAAAACAATACTGAAGTCGATAAGAACAGTTTGTGTAAATTGACGACCGCTAATATTATAACAAAACTAATTTTAGAATTGAACATTATAAGATCTTTGTCAATGTTGACAGCAAACTTATGGACTGTGACTATACCTAGGCAAGAGTATACTACGTGGGCGGAATCGTTAATGTAGTTTCAGCTACTAAGAGTGTTCTTCAGCAAATAGTGGTGTTACCAACATAGTGCGCACCAACGGGCGCGTAGAGCTATTATTTGCACTAGTCTCGTGACAATTTCCAAGAAAACATATCAAGAGCGCATGTTCACGGTCCTCATTCCACTTGCCAGCGTCCCTGGGAGAACGATCCGAATATTTTTAACTTTTTTCGAAGTATTTACTCATGCAGAGAACGCGATGCCACACTGGCCACACTGGACACAGACGTAGATTTGTGGGAGTGAAAGGATATCGCCAAAATTAGACTTTCGCGATACTTTCATCCTTTTCGGTCACATATTCTACAGAAACATCTATACTATCCTATTCTCGGAAACACAGTATATTAAGGAAAGTAGTTTTACCTTGTCATTATTTATCATGAAATATTACACGTTGACACAGCAATCTCTTTTGGGATATACAGTAGTTGTTTTATATTATTTAATACTATTTGTGGAGCAAAAAACATCAAATATAATAAAATAAAAAACAACCATGGAAGTAACCAAAAGTATCTTGATGGAACTCCGCACACCATCAGTTGTTATATTGAACAAGAATGCTCAGGAATGCGTCGCATTTAGCGGCAATGGTATACTTCTCGTCCCTTTGCAGGACTAGACCCTGACGTGTGTACAAGACGGGTTATTAGTACAACCACAACGAAATATCCCAGCGATTCGGTGCAAAACATCATCAGCTATTGTAATGATGCTCATTATGCCATAGTCAACTACACTGACATACAGATAATTTAATTTAATTAGTCACAAGTAGGCCATAAAAACGCGACGCACTTTTTGTTAACTTGCGTGAGCCGAGCAGCGCCGCCCGCGTCGCCGGCGAGTGTTATATACCGCACTCGATACCTACATAAAGTGGTTATTCTGTGAACGATGAGTTTAAGAATAGGAAACACGAGTCTACGAACACCGACGCGGACCCGTTATGGTTAATACTGATCGGTTCTCAGGAAGGAAAACGGCTTGTAAAAGTCTCAACAAAAAGAAATCCCCATGAGGTCATCCTCCGGCGGAGGCGCGTCGTCGGCCCCTCCTGTAAAAAAAGCATCGAATATTTCGAAAATATCGCGAACCGGTCTTTGACGTTGTCGGGTTGCACTCCCCGGCTCGCCACAAATCATTCGCGTGCAGCCTCCACGCGGACAGACAGGCTAACTATACATACCCTATGTGTACACGCTTTTCGCAGATATTGGCATTATGAAGAAGCCTAATGACGCAGAGCGATACGAATAATGGAATTGCGAAACAGACAAATCCTTTTAACTTAGGTATTCGATGATGACGTGTTAATTTCTTACGAAATCATAATTAAGATAAAACACTCGATTCAAGAAGGAATTCAAGATAAATCGTTCTACGGAGATGACAAAAATAGAAACTTGAAATGATCAAGAAATGAGCATAGTTATCTCTACATGTTAATAATATCTATAACTAGATACTCGTATGCCTTTAGATAGTCAGGTCACAAACTAGTTAGGCTAGGCACTGAATAATGAAAAATAGCTTTTAAGTATGACACTTTTAATGTGACGAGGTTAAACAACCTGTGACAATGCATTTTTTTTGGGACATTCTTGGTTCCGATTTGAATAACTGGCTTTTATGAAGGTATTTTCCTCTATGTTACGACCTGTAAAATTATTATTTTGTTTTAAATAGGTACCTTTTTATTTGTCCGGTTATTTGTTTATTCAATATCAATTATTTTCGCAGTCAAGAGCCTAGGTTATACCGTATTATAATAGCGCTACACCAGAAGCAGGAAAGTGAAGTTTATTTTCTAAAAATAAGTTACCGTAAAAAGCCGATTTTATATTCAACACAGACGCGTAACGCTAATCCGCCATTAAAATCCCTATAAACTGCAGTTATGGGCGTGGTGTTAATAAAATAAAACGGAAATTCAATATATAGGTCATTAATTAATTATGGCTTGCTGATAATGAGTAAACACACCATAAATAAGAAATAAATCAGTGTCTAGTAAAACTACATCTACATATGATTGTTGAAACCACAGTAGAACTATGTAAAAAGATTGTTAAACAAAACAATTGCCTCCAAGTTTTAGTTAGAGAGCGATAAATGTAGACCTCAGACCATTCGTCTAAGGCTAGTACATTTACTCAATGAATACATACAATGCAAATATGTAACAAACAATTCAATTAACCATTTATTCGAGCTGAGGCACAAAAACTCGCATTAAAATTGATAGCATCGACGATTACGATTACACACTACAGAGAATGCAATCAATATGCTTGCATTTCCGCGAAGTCACAGATATCGGCGGTAATCCGTGAAAAAGTGATATATCTCGAAGTCGGCACCCGTAACCACATAAAGGTGCTCCCGCACCGGGAGCATTCGCCTGTAATGTAAATTGTAATATTGCAATACAATACCGCCTCCCTGACTGACAAACATTCGCTTATAATGTAATTTATTGCAATTTGTATTAAAATTGAGCACTGTAATGCTCGGTTTCCACCCTCACCGATGTAATGCTCGAATTGCATCATTACATGTTGCGCACTGTAATGTTCGTTTCGCTTCCCTCACTGATGTAATGCTCGACTTTGTTACGTTACATTACAGGCGAATCGGCGAATGTTCCCGGTGAGGGAATACCTTAATGTGATCAAGCTTTCTCTTTGTTCGCTGCCGTTCCAAGTAATGTTGGTATGTGGTATTTGCTGTTCATTTCTAATAGTATTTCGCTAATTGTGACTTCTCTACTAGCCTGTCAGTAACTGCCGAGTTACTTGCAGGCTCTTCGGAACCGATGGATAATTTAAACATAATTAGCTCCGAACAATTTATTTATTAGTAGTTTATTGGCCTACTTTATAGGTATATAAAGGAGAAATAAATAAGACGTTTCATTTGATTCAGAAGTTTTTAACTATTCAGGAGCAGTAGGCTTCTGAAGAGCAATATAATGTTTAACGTTTAAATTTCACGTTACCAATCAACGGTCGCCTGCACGTCGAAGGTAACATTTCCAACATAAGCTGAAATCTTTTTATTATTAACATCCGTATCATGAGAGCTCAGCGACTGTACTACTCAGATAAACATTTCAATAAAATGGTAAATTGTCTAAGGTTGTGTGGTAAGTAATTCACGTCGAATAGCTTTATGATTTATGTTTTCAAGAAACGTTGACGTCACGTTATTTTTAATAATAATAAATAACTACTTCACATGTTAATAGTCGAATACTCATTGTTATAAATAACTGTTATGCAATATATCCGGGTTTTTATAAGACGGATAGCGTCATTTCAACCGAGTGTGGTTTGAGCAAAAAACGGGGAATTAGCCGTAAAACTAATGATCCGAAGGGTCGGTGAACTGTTAGTTATCTTAACAACCTTGCAATAACAAGATTTCTCGTGTATAAACGAAGCCCAAAAGATATCAAGTTAATTGGAGTGTGAACGAGCTCAGTAATTTGGAGCTGCTGTGTTATAAAGACTCCGAAATCAGATTACGCAAAAAATGGATGTATTGTGATATACAATGAAGT
The DNA here is from genome assembly GCA_947859195.1 of Drymonia ruficornis. NCBI lineage: Eukaryota > Metazoa > Arthropoda > Insecta > Lepidoptera > Notodontidae > Drymonia > Drymonia ruficornis. The sequence continues at coordinate 16,719,024 of OX401904.1, forward strand.
GTCGCGGGCTTCGTATTCGTTATACTATTGTTGGTGAAAGAACCAGACTTTCTATAAAAAAAAGAACAAGTTTTGACTAAAATTGGAAATTGTGAGCAACAATGATGTCATGCAGCAATGGGGTCGATTTATTTTGCATCGATAGGCATCTTGTTAATACCGGGACGTTTACTTTATCACAGTAACCAAAGCCTGATAAAATCTGATTACCAAGAGAAAATACAGAGACAACCTAGACAGGACCATTTCATGTATAATGTAGAGTACTACCTAACCTTAGATGAAATATATTATATCTGTAGATACGTCATACGCGTTCCGATAGTGACACCTCAAAACTAGCCTAATTGGCAAACCCGACCTGAGTTGCGTCGCCGACGAAAGCGTTGACCGCGCTTTAGACAGATGTCTAAGCGGCCACATTTGAACGCCATTTAGTATTAAGTTTACCCGTCTACATCATTTAAAGGTCATTAGTATCATACCGTATTATAAATGCTGACATCATATGAAATACGATACGTTTAAGAGTTTTATACAGAGGGCAGAGAGGATAATGAGAGGCGCACGTTGCAGTTCCTCGTAGCAATTAGGGATGGCAGGTTGGTCTGCATCGCCCGAGGAACGGACGGCGATCGCGGTCCACGGCCATTTGGCCAACCCTTTGTTGAAGCTTGGAACCGCACATTGCAGATCGTTTCTGTGAAACCGCAATTACACTTGCCTCGCGAACAGTTGTCACACTGAACATAATAACGACGTCGCCGTCGTCGGTCCCCCGCTCGCACGCCACCGTCACGCACCGGCGACAATAATAATATAACCATTATTATATCGCCTTGTGGGAAATGGAAAACCTACAGCTGAACAATTGACATGTTATTAAATAAGAAGTAAACATATGGACCACTTCACATGAGGTCGTCGTATTTATAGAAATTACCAGGAAAACCTTCAATATCGATGGAAAATACTAGTGGATGTCTTTTAGTTTGTTTTCCAGGAATTTCATGTTGCCGCAGAAATATTGATTTATGATAATGGTGTTGTTGTATCCAGGGGCATGATCCAGGAGTTTACGCATTGGACGTAAAACGAAGTAGGTAGCTGAGTAGGTACATACAGTTTACTTAGCAGGTAATATTTTTTTCTGTCCTGGTTCCGTTAATATGTATTCAATAATCGTTTATACATTGTTATCCACCATTGTAAAGTCAAATGCAAGTGCTCTAGACCAGAAAATATGACCTCATTTCCAGTAACGGTGCCTCGTCCCGTAGTTAACTAAAGCTAACAAGCAGAAAAGTAATGCATCGGCTATGGGCTCCCCGGCCGCGTGACACGGTTTGCACACGCTTCCAATCCTGCCATAAATCCTCCACTTACATAACGATTTCCGATGAATTTCGTGCGATGCACTTTCCGAATGTCATCTGATATATCGATACGTGATAAATCTAAATATGCCATCCATTTGTTCTGAAACGCAACAGCTGTGTTGTACAGTAACGAGAATAATACAGCGGGTTGTTTTTGCGGAATACGCAATTACCTATCTACATGTGTGAGTACAGGTTTGCGGTTTAAATTCCTATGTATTAATGACATAGTTGCAGCAATAGCATGGTACATGGGCAACTAACATTCCGGAGGCAGCAAGTGTAGTAATTTCTTACAGTTAGCGGTTTAGGGATGCGCCTTGGGAATGGTGGAACGGTACCATTGGAAAAACCGCAAACTACCGGGTGCTCGGCAAAAACTTGATCTCATAACAGGTGAGGAGAGGAAAATGCGTGGCTCCCGCACCACTACACGTTTCTCCTGGCTAGAGACAATGGCTATGCATCATTCTAAGAGCTTAGTGGTAACTGGATATTCATTGACGTCCATGTTGTTAGCAGTCCTGTGGCCGATAACATGTCGACCGCTTAGAATTTACGAATTATAATGAAGAATTCAGGAGAATAATATTAGAGACCAGTGGTTTTACAGTTGTTGAGAGACTCGAGGCCTTGGTTTTTGCGGCAAGAAAATTACCAATATGGCGCAGCATCATAATAAAAGGTGTAATCCACTAGTGCACACTAGACACAGACCAGATAGCCTCATACAGTGACATGATACAACTACGCAACCACTTAAACCGTTCATTACTATGTAATGATCGATAAGAGGGCGTGTTCGCAACAAAAACGCAGAGCCTTCTTCATGACCACCTTGCCCTAGATCACGCTGTTTATTAGGAAATGATTCGACTCAGACTAACGGATGCGTCACTGGCTGACCGTAACCTAAATTATGTATAATTTTAACGTGTTCCTGGAACTTGTTCGCACTGCAGCTGCCTTCAAGTAATTTAAAATATAAAAGCGACATGATAGATAGATCACACACAGCAGTTTTAAGATTCGTGGAAACGTTAAAATCAACGTCAGTCAGTTTAGATATATTGCAAGCTGAACTTCTTATGAAGTCGTCAATCAAACAGTTAAAAGTATTTCTCATCCAATTATTAATAATACCGCGACTAGAAACGTTCACCGTGAAGCTATTAATTCGAATCCACAAGGCAAATCGAACTATAACAGCTTTCAACGGAACCATCCGCATGAAAAACGCGCTCTGAGCTGGTAATTATATCGGGGAGCGTTTGTCATACCTGTCATAACGCTGCGTGGAAAAAGTTTGGAAAGGAAGGCGGCAGTTTGTATTTGCGTTCCTGGTGTCCAGGGAATGTAGTCTGCGGGCTGGTAACGACGCGTCCCGGAACCGCCAGGTGGCTTGCCAGCCTGCGTATGGGCAAGGAATGCCGGCGCAGCTCCGCCACGCCTGGGAACCCTCCGCCCGCCAGCACGACGCGATCGACATCTGTACTTACCTGATACAGGTACGCGATAACTGCTTTTCCTCACATGCTGTTACTATTAAATTGCATGAAACACTCGCTACTCGCTTTCGAAGCTTTTTGTTTATTCTGAATGGTATTATTGATGGCCGCTTTTCATGTTAATTGTATATCTCGCACTACAAATCAAGCGTCACGGCGCGCGTTCATGGCTTCATCAGCATTCTGCACGTTTACATTCGCTTGATTAATATTCAATGAAACCTCTTTGGTTAGTCAAACTACCTAGTAAGGCGGTTAAATAAGCGTATATGTAGTTAATATTTTGGAGTGAAATTAATCATTGATTAATAAATGCCAAGTAAGTATGTTCCACTTTAGTATTCGAAAAACAGAGTAAACTACAAACTGCATACCGGTTAATATTATACCTAGCTGCTTTTTAGTAAGAATATGAAATATAAATTGTTTAAGAGCACTTTAATGACAAGAGTCTATTGTGGTCTCTCACTCTCAGTAAATACTCTACTGTTGGGTCTAGTAGTTACTGCCACAGCAAGCTTGCAAGCAAGTAATGTACCATCATAGGAACATTTTCTTTATACAATGCCGCTGTGATGATTTGTACAGATGAGTGTGATGACCAATCCTTCCTGCTTAGTGTCATTGACTGACGTAATTATTGTGGTGCTATAAATCCTCTCTGACAAATCGACGCTAAAAAAAGACCAAAAAATTACGTAAACGCCACATGGCGTTGAATTGCAATAGCGATGAGAAATACATATGTGCACGGACTATGTAATGAGGCAGTGACTACTGTGGATGATGGGTAGTTAATTTTGGACGGACGAGGTCGGCGCAGAGCTACCGGTATTGATAGAGATACTCTTTTGTATTTAAATGAAGCGAACGTACGTTTAATCGGAAACAGGAACCATATACCAATTATGGGAGGCTATCACATAATAAATATTCGTACCGTAATGGACAGTCTGTCGCCATACGACATCGAAGTATCGCTGCTCTATTTGTTCAAATTGTTCAATTACAAGTTGTATTTTTCACTTTCAGATATCATTAACTTATTATCACATGAAGCGCAGATTTTTGCAATAGAACAATAATACGAGTACGTACGGCGTTGGTCTCTCATGCGTCGACTTTATAATAAAGAAGTATAACTGAACGCCTCCCGATGCTAGATACGGATTTTAATAAAATAAATTGTAAGCTGTTATTATTTATAAGGGCACTGTTCGTATATATGGATAAGTGAGTAAGATCGAAAATACCTCTACAGTAATATAAATATGCAAATATATCGCAATTTATAATGTTCCCCGAAGAAGTTAGATCGGTATTTAAATCGAACAATGCCCATTTTAGCATTCGGTAGCCGATCGTGATTTCTTGGCACTACGTGAAACTGCAAGTGCACAAGAATTTATTATTGCTTTATGTCACACGACGAATACTAATAAGGTGGTGGCAGTGGTGTCCGTGCGTGCTCAGACGCCCGCCACTCGATTATGCGAAATATTAAATATTCGATTCCGCGAATCGACCGGAAATGTCTGTTTCATTATGCACGCCGGGTGCGTGAAATGATCGATTTGGATGGCACCGGCGGCGCGGCCGCGCGGGCGGCGGCGAGCACGCCTGGATCCTCTCCTCCACTTCTCATAACTCTGATAAAGATCGTTCTTAGAGCGGCGGATGTTACTAACGACTCGAATGCGTTTAACAAAGGTTACTCGGACGCACACTTCTACGTAATGACTGAATCATGCTCTTTATAGAATTTCAACACGTTGCCAATTTTTAATTATGCGTCCTATGAATAAATAAACTGCAAAACAAAACAAGTTAAAATGAAAACAACACCTAAAGATACTTTCCCATTTGTGTGTTTCGCAATTGTGCAACGACGCTGTAAAGTGCAAGGAAGAAGTAAATGGGCACAGCATCGCAATAAGGCTGACAACTAGCAAGAATTACAAAATTATTCTGACATAATGTGCTTGCTGGCCGTAATATACGCTGGCCACCTCTGGAGATCGCTCGAGACGGACGCGCGACACACGGCGACAGCATAATAAGTCCCGACCAGCTCGCCGCTGCCAAGATGCACGTGCGATAACGCACATTGGATTTACGATATAATTTCATTCGTTCAAATACTGCACTTAGCCGCTATCATAGGGAATTGACATATGCAGTGCGCGGAATACGTGGAAAATGTAATATAATGTGTAGCTAGAAAGCTCATGTGCGTGTTTGCGTGCTGGACAGCGCCGGCACCCGCAGGGCCGGTCGGCGGATCTTACACGCACGCGAGCATCTTCTCGCTAATCGGCCCATATATCGACAGACTGACTCGTGCAATTAGTCTTCTCGGTAGCCAACGATACCTACTAATCTAATACCACCTACCATCTGCCTCGTTATGCGATTGAAACAGCCGCCGTTGGTTACGCTCGACTTACATCGAACGCATGTAGTGCAGTAAACTACGTTGAATGTCCATTATTTATAGGTTATTGGGCAACCGTATGTCGTAAATTTTGTACATTGCTACTGAGACAGAGATTCCTGCAGCCTATTTGCAAATTAAACTTGTCTTAGTTATTTCTTGTCGGCATGATATTACGGTTGCTTTGCTTGGAGCCATAATAATGGCTTGTTTATATGGCGATACATACCAATACATCACGCCGGGTCGTCAGTATGTATGCAGCGTGGAGCCTTGAGTTAGGATAATTCTCTAGCACCGTAAAACTGGCTCTGTCATTCGGACATTTACAACAATAAGAACCCCTGCATAAAGCTTATGTAAATTTCGAGTAAGACGATGGAATTAAATAACAGCTGCAATTAAGTAAGATACCAAGAAATAGTGACCTAAGCGTCTTGCTTTAGTGGCCCGTAGCCCGTAGCGACACCACACCACACATGATTTGAACATTGTGTAATGTTTCATCATCTATTGGACTATTTTGTGGATATTCAATTCAGTTAAAACTGGACCAGTCAGAATAATGACCGTTCGGCATACCTATTTGGCTACATGCGTCGCGAAAGTGCGTAATCATCCACCATTATGAGCCAATTTTGTGAAACTTTTCCTCTTATATTGAATACTAGTACAAAATCATGACGATTATTTCACTGGAAAGTGCAACTATTATGTCGAAATTCTAAACACGTACGGCCATTGAGAAGTTGGAGGCTAACCATGTTCTCTCGAGATGTTTGTGATACTTTCACTATCGATGTGTACTCGGACTTCTCAGATAACGGATGCTTTACTTTTATTAAGCGTATTAATTTCCAGAAGTGGCAACACTTCGTCATTGGTGTTTTTTGTACTTATCGACATTTTCCGATGGCTATCGATCAAGTTTATTGTGTTAAGATCAACAAGATTATGCAATTAAATTGATTTCAACTAGTTTGCGGCAAGCGCAAAAACTTGACTGGTCCCTGAGTGACGCCGCGGGGTTACCGGTGACTCACGTGAAGAAACAACGTCGACACAAGCATCGACGAATGACACAAGTTGTGTTTGGAAACACACAGAACCGTTTAGCAACTTGGACAGACAGATACATATATCCTCCTCCACACTATCCTTCACACGACTTTAATTACAAAAAAAATAATTAAGTTAACACTTAATATTATCAGATAAATTAACCACCAACCTATTATGCAAATTATGACCACTTTAACACTTCGTAGAATTACTATTGATCAATGTTAATTTATGTGAAGAGTCATTATTAACATCTATAAACCTAGATGCAGTGGGAGTAACATCTACTCGATGCATCTACTATGAATGAATTCTCATTGACTTCTAGAAAAAATGTGTGTGTGTGCCTTCGTATACCGAGAATGCGACACCTCAGCGGAGGTCCCAGAACGGCGACGATTCAATATTTGCCCGGCGAGGCGAGGCGAGGCGAGGGCCGCGGGGCGGGCCGAGCCAGAGATGCTGGCCGAATGTTAATTTTCACGATGAAGCCATTCGTCGGACGTGCACCGCCGTCATAACGAGCCCGCGCGACATTTCTCGAAACCCATACGATTCGACGACTGTGCAATGTCTATTGTTGTATGAATTATGCGAGCGGGAATTAGTGTTTCCACGCAGACGCAGGCTCGGTGCCTTGACACCGGCGATCAACTCACAGATTCAGCGGGTGTATCGACATCGCGAAAAAAATCACATTCCTTACATTTAATATTCCTATGCCCGAGAAGCCAATATGTGACATTCATATTTATCACGACACCACCACCGTGCTCACAATGAAACGTTTAACATGCATCTCCCCGTCGCTCCCGAGGCTCGATATCGGGTTTCCCATGCGACATTCCTCGCTAATGTCCGACACGGTGGTCCTATACGCGTCGTTATAGATAGACCATTGAAAAACAGAAACGTGTAACCTTAGTAAAAAGAGTGAAATGTTAATTTGACGCACATCGGCATTGGAGTTATCGCCTGCTGGCGATCGACCTGAAAAATTACACGGTGATTAACCGCTTGAATGGAAAACAAATAAATGGGGGACGGGCCGGTGATCCGTGTCGTGTCAATATTGGCTATTGGAGTAGAAACGTATTTGTAAAGTAAAAACACTGGCGTGTGAAGGGACCGGTGCTGGCGGTGGCCGGCCGCAGCATCCGATCTCAGCAAACTGACATTTCCGCTCGGAATCATTACCGTTCCACAATATTAAGAATATAAGACCCATTTCACTGGCTTTCCAAAGACCGAGCTCGCTTATATTACGCATAGTGGTAATGTCACGCGTTGCTGTCTTCAGTGTCTTCAGCGACGCGCGACGTTGCGGCATCGACTGTTTGTTCCGAGAAAATAGACGCAATTGTGTTTAAAACACGAACGTCGTCGCATCGATCGAATTACAACGTGTACCCAATTTCACGAATTTTATTATGTTTAGATAATAAATAAGTAACCTGAGTATTTGTAACATACCGATGTAAAAAAACCTTGTTTGCTTAAAAATTGATCACGTCAGTCTTGAGTGTCACAACAGACGGGTGGAGACAGTTAATGATCGTGAGATACAAGGAGACGAGGTCCAGGTAGCGGTTTATGATACTCAACTAATTTGTGTGGTATTCGACGATCGTCTCGGAATGTAAACGAGGCTATGACTGGTGCCCTTAGGCGTTTCTAAAATGGGAATTTTTGTATTGGTGGTTATACCTACCTACCTAATTACTATCTTCGGACATTTCAAATCAATCATGCATATTATAATAATGTATAAAATTTCTTGATTGGACGGAAAAAAAAACATTGAATAAATTACTCGAAATTCGTTTTGTAAATACATAGTAACTAAGTAATCATTAGTCTAACAAAAGGCAGTATTAAAATGGAACGCGTTACATATCAAGGAGGTAGTTAATAGACCGTGACAATGGTTGCACAAACACCCTCATCTCTCGATAGCGGCCTATCGCAGGGACAATGCTGTATAATTGAGGGTCTATTCACACGGAACACCTCCTTGTCTCACCGTAACAACTGCAGTGAAATATGTGAACAAAAAATATTTACAAAGGAATTGTTACCTACATCGGTATCAGAAAAAAAAAGTTGAGAGAGATCAATATTGTAGATAAATAAAACGGCTCCATTGTAAAAGCTATGCTGCCGTGCGCATGCGAGCACCCTCGACCTCGCGGCCTGCGCCTGAGCATACGTCGAACAAAAAGAACTGAGTTGACCCTGCCTGTGATTCATCAACTTTGGAGTGCCCACTCGAACAGTTTTGTCTGGGAATTTCAAATTAAGAATTTGTTCCTCTCCACATGAAGAGGTTTTCGAAGAATTTTGATAACGCCACCACGCATTTCAATCTAACCAAATTTCGCAACTTGCGAAATGGATTGCAACTTGTCATATCAAAGTAGATTAACGCTGATGTAGCAAGCCGTAGCAGTAAGCACTAGTGAATGGCAACGTGACTTCATTCTCATTCCTTTGTGGTGTTTAATATGAGCAAACTTGTGTGTAAGATTACATTACTTACACCAAGTTTGTTTTTTTCACTATGTAGTTGAGTCATACTATTTAGTATGATGTGGTTGAACGACATTTTCGGTAGCATGTATTGAGGTGAGGGACAAATTTAGCGAGAGTTCGCGATTGGAATTTCGCAGTTCCGCTCTGTCGAATATTGCACGTACAATATCTAAGCGAACAAAACAAAGAAAAATAAGCTCGAGGATATTTTCGCGAAAATTTACTCTAGCAACATGCAGCACCAATGATACCTATTATAAGCTTTCTACAATTGTATGTCCGTTTTATACAGCCACAGTATCAAAAGTCGATCTTAAAACTTAAACCACATTTCGAGTATCGGTGAAAAGAACAGTGGTCATAAATACGCGCATAATTATGATGTTTGTTTTCAAATATATTTTTTTCAAGTCGCCAAGTAAATCGCCGAATTTATAAAACAAAGTAGATCCTACTACCTGAACAAGGGCCGATGAGGGCGAGCTTAAGTTATCGGTTGGACAAATCGAGTCATTGGGACGTGTCAGGACATGCTGTCGGTTTTTATTTGGCCGCAGTGGGTTGCCCGTAGTCGTTTTGTGTATTTTATGGCCACTTCATTAACAATATCGGAAACGGTTGCTTTGAGAATTGACACACCGCCTCGGTGCGAGAAAGGTGTGAATTAAATACACGTGCAATATATTGTCGGAGATCATTACGTTTTGCAAAGGATGTGTTTGATCTCACACTCGTTATTATAAGTAGATACTCTAACTTGAATAATTCTTCGATACATAACCGATGTAGGCACCTATAAGAAGCTTTCACAAGTATTAATAAGGAGAAGAAAGTGATGAAAAGGCTGTTTAGCTCACTGCATACAGTGCAGTAAAATGTGTCTATATCTTTTTTACAACAAGCGCTCCCAAGATAACCTGCATAACAATGTATCGTTCTGAATGGTCCGATGACTTCAGGATAACGAGCTGTATGAAAGAAAGCATCAATAAACTGATAAGACATAAGAACTTGAATGATTATAGAACTTGTGGAGAGAAGTGGTTGTAGTGTGACGAGACATTTCGTCATTAAATAAAGATCAGGAGAGTTCCCACAGCAGCGGTGCAGCAGGCTTCGGTGAGCGCGGCCGATGCACCGCGGGGGGAGACTTGAGGGGGAAGAGGCGGCGCGCAACAAAGAGCCTTCCGGGAACCGCCACAATACAGGTTTGCGGCGACGTGCGATACCTTCGCAGATACCGGCCGCGACCGGCCAGGTACACCCGCAGCATTCACGACCAGCCTTTTGTCAACAAATAAGAATGGAGATGCAACGGTACACTGCGACGGATAGACTCGCACTAATAGATAACGTACTTCATATTCGTGAATTCCGCATCGCAGCGCAATCAACAATATCAAGATAGTTCATTCCCAGTAATCATTATTTGCGATAGATAGCGATCAGACGTGACAAAAAATCGCCAATATTGAATCGCACCGCGGCGTGCTGTACGGGGAACTTTTTTCGAATGACACGAATATTGATAAGGCATAACGTTGACCAATGTGAACGTATAACAATCATATCTCGGCTCATGGCTTGATTATACAGGATGTTTTGAACGTGCGAAATAATACTTTGGAGTTTGGAACACATTATTACAAATACATGTGTATATTTTTTCCCGGCTATAAAAAAACTCAAGAACTATGCAAAATTTTTACGTTTTTTTTTTTATATTAGTGGCTGCTGCTCAATGCAGTTTATATTACATCAGCTGCTATGTACCTAAATTATTATTTCGTACTTTTGAAACACTTATAAAGATGTGTTGTTTCAGAAGGGCTGTAAACTTATTGGAAGAACTATCCTATTTCCCAACAGCAGAACCTCATATAACTGTTTTACATAACGTGTCATAAACAAATCAAGCGCAATATACAGGGTTATTTTTTTTTTGTTTTGCAAAAAGTCATAGAACAATAGTTGTTGTTTTTGATGTCAGTAATACGCTCCTGCAAGGTTATTCGTGTTTTACCAAAAACCCTGTAGAAAGGGTAGTGCCGATAGGAGTGGGTTAGTATAAAAGTAAAAGTGGGGTAATAAAATGAAATTCCCAAGTTGTCAGGCGACCCGTTCCAGCGTGCGCGCCGGCGCGGGCGGCGGGGATTTATTACATGACAGTGACATGCCCACACTCGTGCACACAGTAAAGCTTTAAGCCCAGGGTTGACAAAAGGCTGACCAGTAATGAGTTGTCATTACTGGTCCTAACAAAATACCTATTAGAAAAAAATGCTAAACGGCGTATTTAACAATGACAACTACGTTTTAACTACTTTTGGACAACGGCTTCACAGTATAGTTATCCATCATCCATAATATCTTTACCGTGACGATTTTACCTGATAGTAAGCTGCTGCCTTCGCAGTAAGAAGTACTACATTGTAGTCAATTCGGTAAATGCACGTAGTTTACTAATTTTATTTGACTGCGATACTATTTTTAATGAGCTTTAATAGAATAAATTTTATTATAACCGACATATTACATTTAAGAACTGGACTGTCCGCATAAAACCTGGCAGGTGTTAACCCTGCAAATATCCCATCAATAAACAGGAAAGCACATAAAAAACACGGACACGTGTTGAAAGAAGGCGATTAAACGTTTAAATCAATCATCTATTAGAGATACGATTACGTAGTACCCAATTAAATATTTTAATTGCCTTGTTAGACAAATGAAAGGGTGGAGTTTAATTAAGTCGGTTTTTTGGATACTTTAACTTTTAGTCTTGGTCTTGATACAGAATACCTACTAAAAGAGGTCCTACTCGTCAATAATTTTTCTGAGTTTGAAGCGGATTAACATAATTTTAGCAATGCAATACATAGGTTTTGAATTTGTACAGTAAATTTAGATGTTAGTCTTCAGAATGCATAAAATAATGTATGTTCACTTAATTTACCCCAAGAAATTTATTTCTATACTCATAATGTGGCGAATATTGAAATCACAATAGTTATCTAATACTGAACACAACATCTTATCTCGGACAACATCCGGCCGCCATCGTGTCTGCTAAAACTGTTACTGACATGTTCATTGAACGAACTACCTGCTCACCAGACAGTGATCCAATAACGAACTATTTATTTAGTACAGAAACGAAATATAATACCCATGTTTACTTATAATAATAACCGAACTCTTGATGAGATACAGTCTAGTTAACGTATAATTCGGTGTTGGAATACACAATATTAACTTAGATGTTTAGTATTCTTGTAGGAAAGGATAATATAGAGCGAAAATTAATCCTCATATACACAAGCTCATTCGGGATATAATTGCGATATCATTTACCTACTGGTTTCTTGGAATTATCTCGCTCTCGGGCGAACTTCACGTGCGAATGTACGGCTAAATAACAATGACGCTAGCACAACGACTCCGAACCCAGAACAGACAGGTCATGCTACGCATACGGATGTAATAACCCAAGAAACGATGGTCGAAATGTGAAATATATTTCAAAACGGCTAAGAAAGAATAACATTACATCAAAACTACGGCCCAAGGAGACACAGCAATCAGTCAAGCCACTCCAAATTAGATATTTAGGAAAAGATTTTTATGTTAATGGAACACTGTAAGAATTACTGCTTTGACAGCCATTTTATCGCATTTGAATCTTTCTAATACGGCTATTGGGGCTGGAAGTCACACAAATACCATACAAATCTGTAACCTAACGATGACTACTTCTGTATTGTTTATAATAAACATCTACTTGCATATCGCACACTTGCGAGTCGTTAGATTAAGAGGAGGGTTCGAAATTTAGTTGATTTTCTATTCTACTTTTTCTTTAAGTAAGTATGTGGACTAGGAATCTTATATTTAGATGTATGATTTTTGACTATATTATCTTGAGTATCTTTAAATCCAAATCACGATTTGATGAAATTTTCTCGATAAAAAAAAATTATGAAATGAGCTCTAATTATTTACAATTTTCCTTGCTACCACGATGTTTTTACGATTTAGATCACGAAATTATTTCTAAAACATAGCAAATAATGATATCTAAACTACCCTTCAACCATATTTTAATTCATGAAGTAGTTTTTTTTTAATTCAAGTAAATGTGGTTTGGCGCTTACGTTGTTTATTTCCGAGCGCGCGCACAATATCGCCATCTCACATTTTAAGTACTTGAACTAACCATGTCTCTCTCTAACTTTGTATTGTCAGTGTCCGCTCGGACTTGTTCGACGTCGGACCTGTGAAGGATTTTTTAAAAAATATTACGAAAAAATATTACGGTCGTGCCACATTACAGGTACAGTACAGTATTTACAGTCCGCCGACGCCTATGATAAATAAATAAATATCCTTGGAAATTCTTTTACACATGACTACCTGATCCCAAACTAAGCAGAGCTTGTACTATGGAAACCAGATAACTGATATTACTACATATACTACTTTTTGTTTGTAAATACAAACTAAATATACACTTAATTACACCTAGACTCGGGACATGCGGACATGTTCATGCACACAAATGCATGTCCTGGGCAGGAATCGAACCTACGACCTGCACTGCAGCGTGATTTTCGTTTGCTTTTCCTTGTCTTGTGTAATTTCTTTTCATCTCTTGTCATTTTGTGTCATCTCTTGTCATTTTGTGTCATCTCGTGTCATTTCATAGTTATTCGTGTCATTTCTGTAAAAACTCCCTATTTCGCTTACTGTTATATACTTGCAGCATGGTCTTGGGCCGACAGTGGGAATACATTGCTTGTCAAAACAATGGAGTCGCTTTATTGCGTTTGTTGTAGGTATGGATGGGCAAGTAATAAATATATCATACATCAATAAATTATCGTAAAAAATAACATTACAGATATGGATAGGAAAATGTTTGTCCGTCCTATTCAATCTATTATATTATAAACGAAAGTAACTCTGTCTGTTACCTTTTCACGGCTAAACCGCTGAACCAATGTTGATGAATTTTGGTATGGAGATAGACTGGGTCTTGGCGGAGAACATAGGCTACTTTTTAGGGTTCCAAAGGGTGCTAACGGGACCCTATTACTAGGCCTACGCTGTCCGTCTGTCAGCGCAGGCTGTATCTCACGAACCGTAACAGGTAGAGAGTTGAAATTTTCACTGAATGTGTATTTCTGTTGCCGGTGCAGAACAAATACTAAAAATATAATAACATTTAAAAATAAATATCAAGTCTCAAACTTGATATTTTTGATGTGTTTATTCTACGGTGGTACGGAACCCTTTATGTGCGAGTCCGACGCCTTCAGATCTTATGAATGTTTTCTTGAAATAAATATAGTGTATTTTAAGTAATTAACTGGCCAACCCTCAGGTCCTACCTACCATGTTAGGATCTTTTTCGTTCTAGCGGGTGTAAACCGTGATTTAACGAGTTAATGTGATAATTTTTGTATTTACATTATTCAATTCAATGTATTTGTTTCAGACATAGTCCAATATTGATTATTAAAATTATTATATTTTACAATAAATATAAAACAATAAATAAAAGTAAAATTAAATTAAAAAAAATAAAAAAATATTTTTTATTTTTCATATTTTATCATTAAAATACAATATAATATAACATAAATTAAAATAAAATAACAACCTACCCCTAATTAAACAAATACCGTCCGCGTGGGATACTGGCTGCATGTCCTCCCTGTATTCAAGCTGTTCCTGTTGTCAAGCGAATTTTTTGAGCAAGGAAAGAGCCAGCCCTCTTGTCACCTGTGGCGGTAACCAGTCTAAGGGTGATTTTGATAGATAAAAAAATAAAGATAAAAAGATAAACAAAAAATAAATGCATGGTTAAATCAATAAAATTAATAAATCTGAAAATTAAATTAAAAAATAAATTAAATATGGTAAAAAAAAATATTATGACACCGCTGATGACTTCATGATCGGCATCGAAGTTAAGTACCAAAGTATTCCTTTGCCTACGAAACATGAAAAAGATACTCATATCCGGCAGTCAGTCACTGACACAGAGTATGTACATTTTTACCCGACTACGGTGGGCGGAGGGTTATGATTTTGACCGATATGTATGTATGTTCATCTGCTCCCGTATAACGTCCAAACTATTTTTATCATAATAATTTGACTAATGAGATATCGTTGGACGCGTCTGGATCGTCCGCTGGTTATAGGCTATTATACGATCGAAATATTGTTATACGTATCTATCAGCATATTGTAGGTATCGTTTGTCTTCTTTTGACTTACTTTGTCTTCAGCAATAAAAACAACATAGAAATTAAATTATTTTTTTCAAATACACTCGACATAAAAATCCCATATAAAACGAAAAAAATATATTTGAATATTTTCATCCATTTCATCTATTTTAAAAGGTGCACTGGGACATATTATTTTAATTGTACGAATTAAACAATATTGTTCCTTCAAAAAATAACTATACTATAGTCTACTCCATAGCTGTTCTGTCCTAGCTAAGCGAGAGGGATATATCCTTCGGCAGCTCACGCGACGCTAGCCACACCCCGAAACTAAAATTCATTTTTTTCTTGTATCGTCTTAAGGCATGAATCATCGAACAGCCTGATAATCTAACAAGTGTTTAATAACTCGCGAGGAGACGTCACCGTTTTCACGCTTGAGAGCTAATCCGAATTGACAGTTATAATGACATAAGCTCGTAAGTTTTTTTGCCAATTTGAAATATCTGCATAGTAATAACGAGATTCTGCTTATGAAATTTGGGCTTGATAAATGTATCCGTTTAGCAAAGTGTTAAAAAAATCTATTTAGTCGATGATTTAATAAACCTGTGGTACTATGGATATGAGATCAGTAAAGTTTCTCATTTGAAACGGTTTTCTTGGCCTTTACCAGGAATACCGGTTCTCAAAATCTTTTACCGACGCGAAGTCATCATTGTACCGTCAATGAGCCCTACGGCATAAAATAGACGAAGATTCGCAAGATTTGAACAAACGATTCGCATAAATTGTTTAGCAATCGAACAAGTTGAAACACGTTGATAATGACATAATCCACTGTTTTACAGTTCTGACGACAGTCTAGCCTTTGGTATCAGAGACATTGTGAACGAACAATGACTCACGCAAATCAGTCTATTTAGATAAATATATCAATGCTTATATCAATAATGATATTTTTGACATTATCTGCGAAATATTTACAAACCTAATTAGCGCCCGTGTGTGAATATCATATACAGTTAATGTCATCATGATGTCACTTTGGGGTAAAAGGCACGTTCACACGACCCGATTATTACAGACATTATGCGCTGGTATGTTAACAATTTGTAGGTATTTTAATCTACTTTTAAAACAAACATGCTTCTGAGCGCAATTCAAAGGTATATATAACGTCACGACTTTTATCCCCATTCGGGGGTAGTCAGAGGCTTGAGTGGCCATACAACACCACATTGTGGAGGTATTCACCAACTCAAAGCCCACGTTTCACCAGATAGTCAGAACCCAACGTGACAGGTGGTGAACCTTGTCGCCGTGTATACAGGAACTGACTATTACCTAATCCCGGGGGATAGGTAGGTTTCCTCACGATGTTTTCCCTCACCGTAAGCGAACTGTAAATTATGCACATTGATGAACATTCATCCATTGGTGCATGCCCCACCGGGGATCGAACCTGGGACCTTCTGATTGCTAGCCCAACGTGTGCGCCCCTAGGCTACAAAGGTAAAAGGCAATATTAACGAAAAATATGACTAGGAAAGAATATCTTATGTAGTTTTTTGCAGTCATATTCGGCGTGCACCAGTGATGGTGACGGGAGGAGAGCGGCGCGGGCGCGCGGAGTACAGAGTGCCAATCACCACTTCTTAGAACCGTACCTACATGTTTTCCCACCAGGTGCACTCGTGTCGTACAATATACTGATAAATAACACCTCGCCCACCAAGAATTCATGACATTCAATCAGTTCCATCCACTAAACAATAATTACTACTGACGTTATATTGGGCAACGGATTAGGCAACGGATACAAATCGTTTAATATTTGCAAAAAGCCGTACATACCTACGTAGGCGTACATTTGGTGCATTCAGATGCCTTGCCCGAGCACTAATGTTATGTTATGACATTATGTCTATGCACCCGAGTGCTTTGTTTTATGTCGGAACGCATAGACATAATGTCATAACTAGAGCATTGGTTTTTGTAGAGTTTAGACTAATAAAATTGTAATTACGTACAGATTTAAATGCAAATATCATTATAGATGGGGAGCCGTAGAAGGGGTTTCTGGATTTGCACGAGCGCGTCAGATTAAGATAAGGGAGATAGCTTACATATTGATAAGAACCTCAAAAAATTATGAGCGCTTAATATTGGTGGGTTTGCTCAGGGGAACCAAAAAAAAAATAGACCATCTTAAAATACTCGAACTCGTCAGATTAAGATAAGGGGGATTCATTACTAGCTAAGAAGTGTCAAAAGTGTCAATTTTGCTAATTTGATCGTCAGTCTAAGAAATGGGAGCATCTGGAAGTTTCACTTTTTCACCCCTCAGTTTTTTTTTTTAATATAGGACTGCGGTGGCAAAAAAACGTACGGCCCGCCTGATTTTAAGCAGTTACCGTAGCCTATAGATGCTTACAAATTCTGACGCGCTGGAGTTTTTTTTTTTTTTCAATTCATCATGTTGGAGCATGAAAAGTATTAATATCTGACACGCTTGAGTATTTTTTTATGTCATTGCTTTTTATACAAAAAAAAACATGTATACGCTTCCCCCGCCGCTGAAAGTATGTATTCTTCCTATCATCTCATCTACCGAATCTACTAGGTTTGGACGACGCTCGTGCAAATCCACGAATTGCACGCTCGCCTCCCCATCTATTAGTTTGCTACGTTGGAAACGGAAATTGTAGTCAGTTTAAAGCTTACTGCTCGCAATAAACTAATGACGTATATTTATGGTATCTACGTATGTGTACTTTGCGGTTATACGGGAAAGTGACTAGCATTTGGAATAACAACAAACATTGCTCAACCGCCGCATCGCGCGGTTATTCTACATAATAAATGACACACCAACGGACCGACTTTGATGTAATTTCAATACAAATTAAATTGCTACCTATCAAACAGAAAGGTACACGGTAACTGGAAATGCAAATTGTTCACCAAGGGCACAAACTTTGCTACAGTTTACCGAGAAATACACGCGACAGCCGTGAGCAACGACTACACAACTGCTACAATTAATTTATTCATTCTCGTTGTCACAAAACTGTTTTTTTTCCAGTTCCATTATGTTTTTAAATTTATTGTATTTGTTTTTATTACAATTTATTGTCACGCAATCTCTACGCTGTTGTACTTACTGTAGGTTAGGTACCTACTCTATATATTACCCGTTTCACATGAATTGCAATGACGTCAGAATATAAAATGCTATTGTAATGTGAATAATAGAATGCAGGATTAGCGGCGAATATTTTTATTGGACATTCATTTACTATATCAAGGGCTTTTACGAATTGAATGTATTTTAATAATTTTAATTTAATTGAGCGCCTCTTTAATTACATTAATAATATGAGTACGGATACATATCGAAAGCTTTTGCCCGCAAGACCTCTGTTAAAGCAGGTTACTTTTAGAAGTTGACCGCTAAATTTATAAAGACTTAAGCCTGTTTACAACGGTTTTACAAAGCATTTCTAGGAACAAAAGTGATTTATAATGCCCGTGCAAGTCGATCATAACTTTCAATTTTGGGGGTGAAAATTTAAAAGGCCAGTTTGTTCGACCACTAATATACCTACACACTATGAAACAAACAACGTTCCGCTAAGGATTGGTTCCCGTATAACAAAGGTACGTGATTATTTTTGATAAATAATACTACACAGTGGTCATGTGAGCGCGGTAGCTCGCTCACGGGCTACGGGCCACGGCCCAGGGGCAATGCCCATTGTCACACAAGACGATTATCAATTATTTTCGCACAATGGACGCCATTTCCTAGAAGCTTTTGTGCTTATTGGCATCGGCACAACACACCTGTCTATCGCTCATCCTGGCCCGCGAGCTAATATTATATTTATAAGATATGTTTTCATCCTGTGTACGTAACTCGCTATTCCAATATTAGCAGAAAAGAAATACAATAGAGTTACCTATCAATATTGAGTTGTAATCTACTTACTTTGTAGGTACATGTAACTAAATTCTAGATAAACTGGTTTAGGATAGCCATATTATGAGGAAGAATGATAATACATTTGAAAATACCTATGTGAATAGAAGGGAACAGGAAAACCAATTAAAAGATGGGTTGTTGGAAAGATTATAGTAAATGGACGCGTCTGCATTTGTGACCGGATTCTTTAGATTAAAATTAAATCACTCAAAAATTCAATCAGCCCAATGGCAAATAAACTAGATTTATAACATAAAGTTCTCCCAGGCCCAGTCAGATTTCTGGTTTTGTAAATATATTTGGGCTACCTAAATATCACATTTGTATACGGGGTATCAGTAACTTAATCTTTTCATATGAATTTTTGGCCTTTTCTGTTTTAGGCGTTTATTAATGAAGGGTAGATGGGTACGGAGATACGCGAATAATTTACATGCCTGCTTGCACATTATCCGACCATATTGGAACCTTAATGACAATCATAAAAGTGACTTCATTCCGGTCTGGAAACTTTCCATTCTGATCTAGATATATGTATTACAATGTAATGCTTGATTGATGTAAGAATAAAGAGAGATCTATGTTCTTATATATTATGATGATAATCGGCTTCACAATCTTTAAGTAAAGAGAGCAAGAATATTATACCTACTTCGTTATAACTGTTCAACCCTACTGAACCAATTGTTACATCTAACATTAAAATGCCCTAAAGCCTGCGGAAGAATCTAATGTATTAGCCCCTGACGATTAACAAAGAGAAGTAAAATAAATTGCATCCCTTTTCTTTCACACATGTTTCTTGAAAGCTGCTCAAACACAGACTTTTTGAAAACAATATTTAATTCCGGCTTTAAGAAAGGAGGTTCTAAATTCGACGCGTAGGTATTTTTTATGCGTTAAATACCTACTCGGTATACTTCGGTCAATATAATCAATATACATTTGACTCACCATTCAATACTTCTGTAGCCTTTAACGCAGCAATGTATGCTCTTGAACTTGTCCTCGTAGCCGTACTCGATGGGCACCGGCTCCTTGGTGAACTGCATCCAGGTCGTGTTGGTGGTGAAGGGGTTCACCGAGCAGTAGCTGGCGGACTGCGCGCGCGCACCGCCCGCCACCGCTGCTACCAGCCCTACTAGAAGCCACATTTCGGCTTATTGTTGCATCCTTTAAGAAAACCAAAAACATTTACTTAATTAAGCAAGTTATTTTACGAGGATTTATTAACACGAAAATATGGATTACAAGGGTTTTTACAAAATAAAACTTCCAAGAAATTGTAAGGAAAACCAAGCAACTTGTCATGATTTCTCAAAGGCTTATTAATTTGTAGGCGGCCAACTGACAAACTTTTACCTACATTTGACTAAGAGCCGAGTTCACCTACACAAAAACGGAACATTGGTCCATTAGTGTGTTGGTGAACTCGGACCTAAATATCTCATTTAGGTACTATAGAATCATGTGACCCACATTTCTTGTATCTTCATGTTGGGTAACTAATATATCCGATTAAATTAAAATTATAATAAAAAATCACGAGCCCAAAATTAGTGATTCTACTTCAGTTCTGACCCGACACTTTTATACTGATCCATAACAAATAAAATACCTTACTTATATTCACACATAACTCATACCAACATTAAATCGATAAGTTTCCTAAAGTTTTTGTTAACATGTTTTTTTACTGCGAAATACCGGGAACTGAAATTTTATAAATAATGCAAACGTATTGTCGTTTACTTGGCAGGCGCACGAATGAATTTGATAGGTAATTATAGATAAAGCAGCGCTGAAAGACAATTTATCAATTTCTATGAATCTAAAGTACCTTTGAAATTAATGAATAGCTAAATGTAACAGCTAGAATTCATAGCAAGTTCTAAGCCCACTCTCAGTAATTGTTCGTCAAACAATTCATTGTAACTAGTTTTGTTTTCTTAGACAGGTTATAATGGAATAAACAAGTACTTAATTGTATTTAACAAACGATAGAGCGCGTTTGGAACAAGGACATTCGGTACAATCTCTATGGACAGCTGTAGAAAGTCCAAGGATTATTATAAACAATAGTTATACTGTGGTTATTCTCAGTAAGCTGGTCCTAGATTACACGTCACGCGTCTTTTTTGCCGGCGGCTCCAGTAGCAAACTATGGCTTACTTACTATTGTTCCGACTTTAACTACCGTACAAGTAGCCGTTAAAACAATTTAAGTATGGAGTTGGGAAATAGACAATAGAATATTGAACGGTCTCGCGGCTTAACTACTAAAGAAAAGTAAACTAATCCATAGATTATAGAAGTTGTGGTGTTTTAAAATCAGGAATATTGTTAAAGTAGATTTGCTTGATATTCTTTAACTTTTAAAGTTGGCCCGCACCCAGATTACGGAGGTACAATTAGAGCTGGTACTGATAAATTGTAGTAACTGTAACTGATGTTATTTATTGCAAAGTAATCAACTAAACTTTAATTAAATAATTAGATAATACCCCGTGATAATACCTCAGTAGTTTTATAATGCTCACGATCTAAAAAAATTATATAAAATTCAATTTTATGGAACAAAACTAAAAATATTGAAATACTGAAGCCTATCATCGAATTACAGAATAAAACGACCTACCTTAGCAATTCCACGAATCGGCAGTTGCGCGAGTGACTGGGCCCTAGCCTAGCCGTTCTCAGAAAAGCAATACTTAATGGCAATGCAGTCGGCACTCGGCAGGTTTTTTTGGTACATGATTGCCATGAAATACCTATTTGATTATGTAAAATTATCGAGTACCAATTACACGGTGGCTACAGTCGCGTTTCAATTGGCATTCGCCATCTGAACATCCGGCTCGGTGCTGGCCAGTTCGGGTCTTGATGATCAGAAACGGATGTGTGTACGCTTGACGAATTAGATATTTGTTCGCAATTGAATTTGACTACCGCTTGGCGCAGTCGTTTGAGCGTTAGCCGCTCGGCTCACTGCATAGGGTGGTTGCGGATTCGATTCCTTCCTTTCCGTAATTTGCCCTGGTCTGGGTGTCACTGGGATCACCCCTAGTCTATTGTATGGTAGCCATAGTACAAGCGTTGCTTATTATTATTATTATGGATGCATGGATGGATGTTTGTTACTCAATCACGCCATGCCAGAACGGCTGTACGGATCTGGATGAAATTTGGCACAGAGATAGATTATAGTCTGGAATAGCACATAGACTACTTTTTTTTTTTAATTATGCGCGGACGAAGCCGCTGGCAAAAGCTAGTTTATTTATAATTCTGACGAAAAACATTCACTTAGTCCGTATTTGGTCTGTACCATAAATTTCATGTATTGTAAAATAGTCACTAATTTACAACAGTGTTCAAATGGTTCAAGCTAACTATTCTTAACATTTCTAAAACAATAGTTTAGAATCCTCTAAAACAGATAGGTACGAGTATGTCTTGAAGCAATTATTATTTACGATGATCTATAGCGATCGGTACTTTAACATTTTATTTTTTAGAAAGGTAAGAGCTACGTGAGCATTTAATATAATTATGTATACCTATTTTTTTATTCATTACACATGATGATGATGATGATGATTAAAAGAGTTGCAACAGTTCAAAATAATCCTACAATAAAAAAACCAAAACATCGTTCCTTTGGTAGTCAGGATCGGAAAGCTTAGCTTGCATGGATTGATTTTGGTTTTGGATTTAGTTTTAGTAGGGCGCGGTATCGCGAAACTTTTATAAATCTATGTTAGCATCTGAACCTTAACAAAAGGATGTCGATTGCGAGAAACTCGAAACGAATTGACTTCTAACCTCTTTTATGGCATTAAACAGATATCTAACCGCCTTATTGATCTGTAGGTTTACAGTATTCCGGGAACGAAGCCCAAATAACTTTAAGCAACTTGAATAGAGTAATCCTTGTAATTTTAATAATCAAACTAAGCCGAGTCCCGCTTAAGTTTCTAGTAGCTAACCTGTTTATTAATCAAACAATATATTTAATCAAGAAACCTTTAAACCTGCGGGAGAACTTTACATAGGTAGGTACACTTAGAAAACCTAGCAATGATTATCGGGTACGAGTAAATTAATTAGCGAAAGGATCGCGGAACACTCGCTAGTTCTATATTATTTAATTGCGATATGCATCATCATGTCATGGTGTACATTACCTATAAGGTTTTTATCCAGATTACTGGGAACAATATCGGCGCCAGCGTGGAAACGATAATATTGCGATAGGTACCTATCAGTCCCTATCAGTTTCCTCCGTTCAATCGGATATCGCATCTCCTTACTATAGTTCACTATTTCTATTCTATTAGAGGATGGACAGCATGATGGTTATTTTATTACTAGACGATGATTTCTAACAGGATTTTCTAATTCTTTTGTCTTTTTTAAGATTCGGATATTCTTCAGATGCTTCTGACGGACAATTTTTGACTTTATGCTTCAGACAATACTTTCTTGAGATGTCTTCTGGTGCGTTCCATTCACTGTTAATTTTGTTAATTTCGTTATTTTCGATCACAAATCTCGTTCCACTCGCACCAACTTGTACTGAAAGTGATCATTATTATCGTTTTTAACACTTTTTGTGGACGAAAATAACAAAATTAACAGTGAATGGAACGCACCATTCTTAGTTTTTTATACACAAATGATAGGTATCATAAGAGCGTACCTACTAAGTTCGCTGTCAAAGTTTTTAACATTTAGATACATCGTCGTAACCACTGCCTCGCATCAAAAGTGAACTCATTCCAAAGAGCGATACTGGAATGTGATTAACAATTAAAATCTCGGCAAATTGATCATATCTACCTGTCGAGGTATTGAACAACACCTCATTAACTAACATGGCAGGTTTGATTTAGATAAGTAGACTCTTTAGTTCAACCTGTATAAATAAACGATAGAAGGAAGGTAGGGACTAACCCCCTTATTCATAGAAAGTTATAATCGACCTGCAGTGAGTTACAAATCACATTTGTTCCTAAAAATGCATTTCATAACCATTGCAAACTGGGCAAAATCTCCATGAATAAGGGGGTTATTATTTAGTTGTGTAGTAATACACGAGTTGTTCTTGTAATACAAGGACCACAAGCTCGTTTCGCGGCGCGGCGAGTGATTTTTGCAATTACCGACAGGCGGCATTCATATCTGTCGGCAATTTGCCGCTCCTCCCGCGAGCTCCTCTGAGCGGTTTCTTGGAAACGCACTTGCATCAACTGTGCCCCGGTGGCGCGATTAACGCACTAATTATCGCGAGCCGAACGGCGCACTACCGCCGCCGGTGACATTTGTCGTGCCCAACAAAAACTAAAGGTAATTTCATTAATTACATCTCTTTCAGTCATGCAGCAAGAACTGGTTAACTGTTTTATTATGTCGTACTTTAGTAATGTCTTGTTAGAACACCAAAACTTTGTTGCTATTTTAGTATGTATGTACTCAGATTAATAGATAAGTACCTAGCTGTGTTCATAATTAAAGGGAGAAGATTTTGTATCAAATTTTTGTTTATACAGGGAGGGGAGCAATTTATACATAGTCTGAGTAATGGTATTAGGGATAGAAAAATTGGAAAAGTTGTCTTGAAAATACCTATTTCAGCTAAGTAGTAATGAAATATTATTTAGTGGATGTCATTGCAATTATCATGGTGCTAGTGCTAAGGACCACCCATATTAGCTAGACACATTCCTATAAGTACTAGATTGTTAGATAAAATAACTTTCTTAACAGATGTTTTATCTAACCAGTATTTTTATGTAAGTACAAGGCATACCTAAAGAAAACAAATTTAGACATTTACATTGACTGAACTAAAAAGTGTTTTTTTTATATTAATTAACTAGGTCCCCCTAGATTAACACTTTCTATAGGTACTACCTAGGCGAATGCTTAATTTTTACCTTTCAATGTCAGTCATAAACATTAGGCATTAAACATTACCAACACATGATTATGTTATATTATAAATAGGAATTTTCCTTATTTCAGTAACATATACTGGTGCCTATGTGAGATATTGATTTTTATGGTATCTTATAATAAATAATCCTTGTTTATATAATATTATATCTGTTGAATATCATAATATATCAAGACACCTTAAGCTTATAACAATACAACTGACAATTAATTCATATTTAAGGTTAACTAAAATAATAATAATAAAACAACATGTACATACTAATGTGAATATAATCGTAAACATAGATGATATGCCCATTGCCTTACCGAGTGCATTACATTAAACTGTTTTCTACCTACCCAATTAATATGTATTATTTTTAATAAAAAGATATAAAGAACTGAGATTGGCCAGAGCTATAGACAATAATATGCAATTACTGTTAGTGAAAGTTAATTGCCGAAGTGTATATTGTATCGCGAATAAATCTATCCTCTCGGTGCGCTTCTATAAAATAAAACTAAGTTTTTCAAAAGATGCCTACACTCTGGATCACTTATCAACCTATATCTGACACTACAATGTTCAAATTATATTTCGCATGAAGCAGTAATCTAAAGCTTTTGCAAATAAAATAAAGGATTACTCACCGAATCTGGTTGATGGCAGTCCGACTTTCCAAGAATTGAAAATACTGCAAACTTAGTTTTCCGTTTTTATCACAGTCCGATATATCACAGCGCACTTATTAAACAGTTTGTGTGTTTATTTAATAAATTGTATTGTTTAGTGATATTTTATACCCCGGTAAGTTTAATTTCGATAACATAAATAACACACACCACAACAACCACGATAAACGAACGCATGCGATCGACTGAAAATGACAGCCGGCGGCGGGACGGCCTGCTAGTGCTAGATGCGTCACTGACATTGACATCTGTCAGGTGCCAGCGTGCGATATCTACGTTTCGTTATACGCAAAGGCATTAATCAATCACTATTATAGGTACCTTAAAAATAACAACACACACTGTTTTCTTTACTTTATTTCTTTTTAGATTTAGTAGGCGCTTTCTTAGAATGGCGTAAATATTTGAAGGATCCAAGAGCCCTCCGCACCATAACGCCGCGCCACCAGGCTTGTATGCGTGTGGCAGAGAGGCGTTGGTGTTCTTCGCGCGCCAGGCGAGCAGCACGTTCTCTTTTGAATGTAAGCCATGCACGCATTTCGCCTGCATGAAGATTATACTAGAACAAGTAAAAAAATTTAAGTGGTATTTAAGTAGCTACCTACCTAAAATAAAGTACTTATTTTTTCTTACCAACTGTTGTAGCTCAGTTCGGCGGCTATTAGCAACGCGGAGTTGGTCACATTTCTCTGCTACCTGTGTGGTTATCGTGGCAATATCGACGGTATAGCGTTCTCGCCAATATTCCAAGGAATCTTCTCGCTCCTGCACAAAAAAAAAACAATTAAAAGTAGGTACCTATTCAGAAAAAAAACTGAAATTAATTCAGAAAAAGACACGACACGAAATTCTATTGTTTAGTGTACCTTACGGTTAGGGTGGCCACCTGTCCCGATTTAATTGGGGTGTCCCGATTTCAGTCCCGTGTCCTGCGTACCGCCCCAAGGTATTTTAGAAAGTATTAGGTATATGTATAGAGAGATCCGCATTGTGGTGGCTCTGAAGTGCGCAGCGACCGTGGGTGCACAACCACCCACTAGCCCCGTCACCTCCTCCATCGCCCGCGCGCACCGAATATTTGATCCTTCTCGCGAGTATCTTCACAGTGGCCCTAAAGTTTGAATCCATATGCAGGTACCTACTTTGATCTGCAGCTCGTAAGCATTGAGCAGTTCGTTGTGCACGCGCTGCTCGTGGTCTTGGCGCGGCGCGGGCGCATGCGGCTCATCGCACCGCAGCGCCAACGTCTCTGCGCGCGCAAACAACCACTTATCCGCGTAACCGAGCCGCGTGTTGGAGTTTATCAAGTCATCCTGGAATGATAGGAACATAGAATTAAATAGTTATCTACTATCGATAGGAATAAAAAACAAGTGCTGACTTCATACAATGACGTTCAAAATGCGACGCTAAACTATGCTCGGGTTTGCCAAATAGCCTAGTTTATGTTAAACGTATCTACCTTTGTGTTCAACCCTTTTCGCATATCACAAGACACAGGTAGGATAAAAGTGACAATAACAAAGACCTTATAGATTCCTAAATATAGACACCTATTAGGAAGAGGATTAGTGTTAGGTAAATGTGGTATTGGTGGCTTCATTTGGGCCCCCCAACAAATTTCGATACAGGGCCCGTCTAAGGCAAGCTACGCCACTGGTAGGTAGGTAGGTACTAATGGTAAGGGGCATCCGTAAATTAAGTGAGGTGATTTTTTTGATTTTTCGAACCCCCCTTCCCCCTTGGCGAGATGTCGTGAGATTTTGCCCCACCCCCTCCCTCTCCCTCTAATCTCACGTGAGATTTTTCAAAAGCTATATTCTAGAGGAGAAACATGTTATACTTAATTTAACCCAGTTTTCTTGCAATTTTGCACTGTTTCTTGCGGTAATAAAAAAATACGTGAGATTTCCCGAGACCCCCCTCTCCCCCACGTGAGAGGTGAGATTTGGTGAGATTTTGCTCGAACCCCTCCCCCCCTAAATGCCTCACGTAATTTATGGACACCCCCTAATATTGGAAGCCAATAATTGAATAAATCAATATTGATTCCTCTTACGCAGTCTTACAGCGTAAACATATTTTTTTGCTTTTTATTGGTTCGAGTAGGCGGAAACTAAATAAACGTGATTATTTCCAGCAACTATGCATTTCCTTGTACAACAAAGGTTGAAGTTTTTCACATTCAACGTACTTATTGTTAGCAATGACTTTATATGGAAAGTGACGCATCAGTGGTGCGTAGTATTCTAGTATCTGTAGATCGCAGATACCTACTTACAAGAATTTGGTCCATGCTTGATAAGTGTTCCGTAGTAACATAAAAAACTCTCTGTTTCCTGATCTCAAAGCATGGCAGAACTTAAATAGCTGTCGGCCAAGTACCTACCCAAACACTTATTAATTGTTTTTATTCCCACGTAGCTGTTTGTGAGCACAGAGGTGACGACAGACCAGAGTTGGGCAAAATTTAATTGCGATTAATTAATTGCTAATTGCATGTGGTGTCACAATTAACAATTAATTTTGATTTGTTCGTCAATCGCGAACAAATCACAATTAATTGTTAATCACATCACATGCAATTAGCAATTAATTAATTGCAATTAAATTTTGCCCAACTCTGCGACAGACATCTTGAATTCTTTGTATAACGGGTACCTATAAGTCACAATTGGCACTCTTTTCCCCGTATCTATACACAAGTGATTACTTGTTCTTAAATAAATTCTAAGCAAAATACTTGTCGCAATCCCATTTTGAAAGATTTCCATACAATATGGCAATATTCTATGTTTTTTTAGAATTTAATCAAATATAAGTAATGACTTGTTTATCCCATCCAAGCTGGGTAAGTATTTTACCGCCTTTACCTGTGCATTACTACAACCTTCATCTTACCCTATTTTTATAGCATTGCGGTGGCAAACATGCGCACGGCCCGCCTGATGTTAAGTAGTTACCGTAGCCTATATGTTTGCAATACCAAAAGCATTGCTCATTATTATGTACTACGGAACCCCCATTCTATGAGATTCAACCCACTTACCGTTTTTAACCATTGCTAAGATACAAAAACCTAACGACCAAGATTACTTGAACTACGGAAGATAATTGACAGGTTGATGTAGCGTAGTGGGAAGGAGTGTAGGAACTAAAAAAAAAATCTAGCTATCGTATGGATCGTCAACATTTTTTCGAAATAATTATTGTACCATACAAATACATACAACACTAATATTATACAGTCATGTTAAATTTTGTATGTTTGGATATTTCTTATTCAATCACGCAAAACCGGCTGAACGGATTTGGATGAAATTTGGCACACAGTCTTTTTATCCCGAAAAAATGTTAGTTTCCTGTGGGATTATCAAAAACTAACTACAGGACGTATTCACTTTATATGTAATTAGTATGGATGTGTGTTTTTTGTTACTCATACATGTTTCATTTCTCTCTGGACCCAATTCTTAAGTCAACACGAACGAAGTCGCGGGCAGTAGCTAGTGTATTATTAAACTAACACTCATTTTATCTCGCAGCACAGCGATATTTTTGTCGGCGTCTCGTAGCTCCATCACCCATTGGTTTCGCTTTAGCTCCAGTTCATTAGATATGGCATCTCGAGATCTAAAACATAACAATATAATTACTTACTTAAGTACCTAGAAATTGTTTCTTTTTATTACACCAATAAAGTCGTATAACTACGTTCAGCTTTAGCTTGCATATGTGAGGGGAGGATGGGGGGAGGGTTTGGGTTGAATATTGCACAAAGGTAAATTTTTGCATTAAATATCAATCAATTAGAAATTTGGCAATAATTAGGTACAAACATTATCATAACTATCTCTATGTACACGCAAGAAAATATTATCCCCAATATATAGAAAGTTATGATGCATTGGCATTACAAATCACTTTCGTTACTAAAAATGCTTTGTATAACCATTGTAAACTGACTAAAAATCTCTATAAATTTGGCGGTTAGGCTTCTTGCGTAGTCTTCGGGTTGGGCCAGACAATAAACAGACAATAGACAGACAATAAACTCCCCCTCCCGTTATACAATACGTCCGTGTTTGTGCTTGCTTAACATTATGCGGGTAGGTTTGTACATAAAGGGATTTGCAATACGTATTATTCTTATATTTGCCTATTATCACTTACGATCTTAGCTGTTGGTTTGTAAGCCGCAGTGTGGTGGCCGCAGATTCTCTCTGTATGCGCGTGAGCATGCCAACCGCCTTCTGCATCGACTGCCATTGGCCTGTCTCGGCAACATCGATTAGAGTCCTTCTGATAACATCGTTCACCATTTCGCTGTAGCGTCAATCAAAGAATATTTAGATTTGCCGTCACATAGGTAAGTATGTAGCCAATTTACTTCAGCTCACGGCTGCGTTTCGAGTGAGAGAGCCAGAATCCCACTCCCGAGGTCGGCAAGCAACGTGCGAGCGATGCCTTTGGTATTGCAATCAGTATTGCAAGCATATAATAGGCATCAAGACTTCGGAACTGGGATCCCTTTGTCAAGTTACAAATAAATTAACAATAAATTAGTTAAGTCACCGATTTTAATTCTCTAGCTTCGTTTGCCTGAGAAAACGACTTCTGCTACGTACGTGGTTCCTTCGGAAAATATTCTCTAGCTTCGTTTGCCTGAGAAAACGACTTCTGCTACGTACGTGGTTCCTTCGGAAAATACGGTAATACCCGATTATTCCATTTTTAACCGACTTTAAAAGGTTCTTAATTCGGGCGGTATGTTTTTCTTTCTAGGTATGTTACCGCATATTCCAGCATCGATTTTTAATTTGGTAGTCTATTCGGTATTAGTCTCCATCTGTTCAAAACAGGGGGCAACTCACCGGTCCCTCACGAGCTTGTCCCTCTGAAGCTTCTCAAGTTTACTCGCAGGCTGGCCCTGTTTGGTCCTCAGCTCAGCGCTGCCCTCTGTAAAGGCGCAGCATAAACCATAGATGGCGACACTAGTCGCTCTATACGCTTCCGTGAAGAAAGTTTAGCATTGCAATAAGACGTATTGTAGAGTTACTTAGTCATCATCTATGGTCCTCATAGAAGAGTAGGTAGAGCTACAAATAAATAATATGTTTTGTATCCCGCAGCAGATACTCAGGGCTCCTATATGTATATACTTACTTGCCATATTTAATAGGTAATACCTACTTGTAGTTAGCCGTTCCAACGAATTAGGTACTTGAGCTATTATTACTAAAACTTTTTAGAATTATTACTACCTACTTCTACTTAGTAGAGTAGGTAATAGGTACTTACCCAGAATGTTCATTTGTAACAACGCCACCTCTAAAGACAAAGTGAAGAGCAATGCGTCCATTTTACTAATTCTGCAAACAAAATCAGTACATAAAATAACATTTAGTTGTAGTTATTATTTTGTAAATACGCGCTGGTAAATAAATAAATAACCAACTGTTAAAACACTTTGTAAATAAACGTTCGGGAGCTTGGGGGCTGTAAACGTTCCTTATTTAATTAACAAGGCAAAGTAATCTACTTGGGCACAAACCTTCGACACCCGTGTGACATACAGATGAAACCATATTATTAAATTCCGTATTTAATCCTAAATAAAGGGGTAACTCATGAGATAACACTTTTAGAGGTAGGCAAGCTGTTGTACTATAGTTTTCCTTTTTCCCACCATTACAGTTTAGTACCTACTCTGTAGGTAGGTACAGCCAGCAACATAAGTCGCTGAACATTCTGAATTATTCAAATCGGTTATACTCTTTAATCTACAAACGTTGGTAAACCTTTATAAAACCAAACATTAGCAACATGTCTACATTTTGTTTCGATAAAGAAAAATTATGGATTTGATGCAAAACTAAAGTGTGCAAGCTATTTGAAAAACTGAGAATATTCAGCGACTTTCGTTGCTGACCGTACCAATCTACGTCAAGTCTGTAGTTTCATTCATTAATTGTATATGGCAGGTAAATAAGTAGGTATATCTAGTAAACTGCTATGTAAAAAGAACGTACTTTGTAACTTACAGTTCGTGGTTCTTAATAGGTAGGTACTTAGATGAATGTATGAATGAATTTATTTGCTTACCTATACATTTGACACATTGAAAAATAAACCAAACTTAAATTCGTATATTAATTAAAGCTTCTACTTTACCTATACAAGTTAACAAACATTAAAACGCCTACTTATCTACATGATGAATACTCATGATATACAAATCCTTTGCAAGTTTTAATGAAGAGGCAACTCGCAATATCCGGTGCAATATCGTATCGTCCCCGTCCCCGGCCGTCGAACGGGGCAACAATGACACGGGACCGTGCCAGGACCGGCTAATGAGCTCATCACGGCGGGATCGGTATTCTTATGTGCTTTTATGGGGCGCCACAATATTGTAACATGGAATAACATTCGCTGACGGCAAATATTTTTGTAGCTTTTCCTCGGCACTCGCTGAGGGTCAAATCTCGGTGTTTTTGATGGATACTACTGATATAGAGTCTAACTGTTGGAATTGTTTGTAGTAAGCCAAGTCGCATAGCATTGCTGTATTATTTTAGCAGATATGGCACCTCCTAACATTGCAATCACCAGACTTGTGCTGAGCGCACCACTTATGCAGAGAAATTCACACCACACATCTTTTATCGCAAACGGAAATCGACAGTTAACATTTTTAATATATTAGATAGAAGGCATTATTTACCGATAGATACCATATTGGCAATACCAACATGTTTTAAAAAAATATTTCAGCGAGTGTCTGAGTCATACTTTGTCCATGGACTCGGTTTAGTAGGAAGAATTATTTAGGACAGACACATGTCTCGACCTCTTTCTTTGTAACGTGTTAAGCTCTTACTTACTTTATTAATACTTTGTTTAAAATACTTACTACCACATACTAAAATTTATCCAAAATATTACAATGTACCTACCTACTAGCGACAGAGTGTGAAACAAAACACAAACCTAAGCTCCCATTTGCAAGCGCGTACTTTCGTAATAAATCCCTTGAATCGTGCTTAGAACTTCAAAAGCCACATAGAGCTGATTTATTGGGTGAACTTATCGCCTTAGATATTTATTACTCCGTAAAATAAAACGTTACGCAGGTGATAGACGTGATACAGAGAATTGTGATATATCGTAGTAGGTACCTAATAAAATAGTGTTGGTACGATTTACCTACTACGTAGCACAGGCTTCGAGGTCTACAAGATAGCCGTCTTCGTGATTAAATCTAGGTTCTTAAGTTAATTTTATTTAACTTTAATGAAGTTGCTTAAAACACCCCTTTAGTTTACAATAAGATATTGCTCTCAGAATTATATCCTTAGAAACGACACTTTAAAAATAATACAGGCTGTTGTTTTTGTTCGAATCGATTCCCGGCTAGGGAAATTTATTTTTCAAAAATAAAATGACGCAGTTTTGGTTTTCATCAAAATCGGCCACGAGGGTTCTTTGAGCAGTTTCGCTATTAACTCTCATCCACATACCTTTGGAAACTTCAACCTGTATACTTAGCATTATTTTAAGAACTTCATGAACTAAAAGCATACTGCCCTCCACTTTAACGAAAAACACGAATCTACTATTATTCTGCTGAAAACATTATAATGTAGGTACTTTCAGTGGGTAACACCCTTTTAAGTTAATAAACAAATTACCTTCCATTCTGCTCCATTTCGCAATTTGTTTCAGTTAACACGTTCAATATTAAGTCCACGATCAAACCGATACGTACTAGAGTGTTTACATTAATTAATAGCAGTTGCGAGAAAGTAACTCTTCTGTGGTTTTATTTAGAAGTACTGATCGATAGGACCTGATATCATGGCAACGTTACCGCTGTGTGATCGATAACATTGATTTTCAGCTTAGAGTTTGTGATGTCAGCATAAACAATATTTGACGAATGCCAAGGGGGCAACACACCCGGTACGAAAGCAATACTTAATTTCGTTTGGGCTTCAAATTCTTTTTTGTAGTAAATTAATGTCAAAATTCCAGACGAACGAACGAAACAGATGATCCGTGTTTATAATAGCCCTCTGCGGTCAAGTGGTTTTAAACGTATGCCGCACAGCTCACTGCACAGCGTGGTTGCGTGTTCGATATCCGTTGGAGAAAATTTCGAAAATGGCCTTTTATAGTAATTTTCTCTGATTTGAATGTTACAGGGATAGCTCCATTGTATGGTAGCCGTAGTACAAGCGATGTTTAGTTTGGGACGGCATAGTTGTTGTGTTAGTCTGGCGCTTTGTTTTATATTCTATCCTTTCTAATTAAGTAGCTTTAAACTAGATGCAATGCAAACATGTAATCATCCTAGACCATCAGGCATCAGTCTTTACAGGCAGGCAGTCTGAAGCCTGAAAAACTCTGACATGCGTAGTACCTACGCATGATTGATGCAAAATATTGGGCATCAGTAAATTAAGGTAACTTAACCGAAGTGTACCCCATTGCATACAAGGAAAAGTCTAGGTAAAACATGACGTACAAACTTACATTCCAGCAGTTGTTCTTTGTATAAACTAAAGTATGTTTCTTCGTAGTCTAATTTGTATAAGCGTTGAATTTTAATATTGGATTAATATCGAGTAAGCACATAAAATTACACTACTGGATTACGTACGCTAATAAATTTACATAGATACGTGACTCGTGTGTCGAATCAAGCATTTAAACATTTCTAGTGAAACGGATGCTACCTATAGACTTACCTATTCCCCTTACCAGCCTTACCGGTACGACTTTTCAATGCTATATAAGCTACGTAAGTTTCCATTTAACTACTTATAGGTGGAAATATAAAGTTCTCCAAACAATTTAGGTACATTTTCAAACACATTTTTTAATTAAATTCTTTTACCATTCAGAGGTTTTATAAGTCCAAGTGAGTTTCAATTATTAAACGTCCAAATCGTAAGAGAATTTAATAAAAACATAAAAATATCGTCCTATTTGATGTTGTTTGCGAAATTTTTTAATAAAAAATATTGGCCATCTTTATGAAGGCACAATAAGTTGGTACTAATAGCTGCAGCTATTAATAAGCATAAATAGAGTGTATAAAACTCTACCAATTTAGAAGAAATATGGCACTGGTAGGTAGTAAATAGCACCGTTAGCAACTGCTAAGCACATTCGGCTCGTAAATCGTACCTGTAATAATGTATCATCAACGTACCTATATTACTGTAACGTATTGCGTGTATCAAATAAAACTTTTTGTAATTGGTTGGTGAAGTTCAAACAGTTTACAAGTATTATTTTGACGGTTTTGATGTTTTAATGCTATTGGATAGAGATGTCGCGGATCGTTTCAATTAATCAGAAACCAGCAGGCCGATTGCGTAACTTTTTCGACAATGTTTCAATTGGTTTCGTTCATCCTGTGATGATTTATCAATTGAAATTGAATGAAATCGGGACGGGTCTGGACTTCACTCTTCCCGATTTCAATCAATTTCAATTGATAAAGCATCACAGGATGAACGAAACCAATTGAAACATTGTCGAAAAAGTTACGCAATCGGCCTGCAGATAACCGACCAATTATGCGTAATTTGAAAATTATTTACACTACGTAAGGTAGTTAGTTTTTTTGCTTTCCTGTCAAGTACCTACCTATTTTTCACTTTCGTTATGTCTTTAAAACTCCCCCAACGTAATAGAGCAATAAGTATCTACCTAGTATTACGAAGTTACCGATGTTTCACAGTTTAACATGTAGTTCCAGTTTGCGTTTCTGCAAACTTTATTTTAACATTTTAAAGTTAACTACTTGATGCTCTATCTAAACTCACACACATTGTATTGTACACATTGTATTGGAACCTTATTCATTTTCCCTTATTATGGCCTAAACATTCTTGCTAGGATTTTGCTCCGTCCCCACAGGCTTGTTTGCTTGGGTTACCGCTACAACTCATACACAGGCAAGTCCCAAGTCTCAACTAAACTGGGTGATTCATTGTCGGCCAAATCGGATACAGCCTTAGGCTATTTTCAGAGCGAGGACAGCTTTCATAATCCCCTACGTCTGCGTATTTAAAAAAAGTTAGCGTGCGATGTCGTCTCCAAAAGCGCTCCTAGGTCGGAAATCCTGAGGTTCCGAGAAAAGGGTGCCATAAACTTTCAAAATGTTTTGTATAGGTATGTACAGTCAGCAACATAAGTCGCTGAACATTCTCAGATTTTCAAATATAAAAAAAGATACCTAGTTTATATTACAAACGTGTGTCTTGTCAAAACCATATACCTATTAGCAACATATTTAAATATTGGTTAGACCAAGAAAATAATAGATTTTACGCAAAATAAAGTGTGGAAGCGATTTGGAACTGAGATTAGAAAGCAGCAACTTATGTTGCTGAACGTACGTCCTCCTTTCGAATATTTCTTCTGAATCTTCACAACTAACGTTGCCGCAGTATGTTTCCGGTCACGGCTCCGAAAATGTGTTGAAGAGTAATGAAATCACGTGGCTCTCGAGGCGCCGGTGAAAATTAAATCACGTTAATTAATGCTCGCAGACGGAGCCCGGGTCCAGGACTCTCGACCCCGGGGCCGTCTTGCGCCACCAGTCACTCAGGGTAGTATCTACCACCTAACTCTATGAGAGGAAAATTAAATACAGAGTGCATTTCCAATAAGCCAATATAGGGTACTAGGAAGATAGACGTGGATAGGAGTAGGTCACAATGTAGATACACATTTTTATACAGCTTACATAATTATCAAGAATACTATTGCTTATCTAAAAATTCTGTTTATTTTATAGTTTCAGGTAGACAGAAGGAACTCTACGTGTTGAACTCGACCCATATGATATGGGTTTTCTACACTATGAAAGAGCCCGACTTGACCCGTGAACCATGAATCAAATATTAAAACAGCAGCTCTAAACACAAGCAGCATCTATATCCGAGTCAACAATCATTTTCTCATTTCGTCACGTAATTCGAAAAAACTAATTAATGGCGAGCAAAGGGTCGCGGCCGACCTCTCCGGCGCGAAACTTGATTGAGCTTTTTATTTAAAAAGCGTTCTCATTTGTCGCGCGAAATGTGGGCAAAAAATATCTAAGTAAACAGTTCCAAAATATACGACTAGCTGTACTCGCGAATTTGTTCGCGACGGTCGTAGATCTGTTAACACAGGTTAGAATTGATCCTCAAATAATCTCTAAATAATCTTTTGAATCTAACTCTACTTTGGGTCTCTATGTAGCATTCAAATACTTCTACCAAAACCTTACTGTGCTACTGGTGCATTGTACATTAATTTAATTATGGATTCTCTTCAGAGACGGTTGGATACAACATCAAAGACATATGCCACGCTATTCCGTAAAGCATTAAGGAATTCCAATAGACCGCATTACTAAGCTTTATATACCACCCTACAAATTGTAATAGCTGTGCTTACCTTCAGTATCATATTTATGCAACAGTGAGGCGTCTATAGAAAGACAGAGTTTCTGAACTGTAGAGTTCGAAAAAAAATATAGATACGTTATTCATTTATACGTAACACACCTGATGAGATTATCTACTTGTTGTATTTGAATTTGAAAAAAAACTTTATTATTCTGTAGGTAGGTGTAATAATTATACAAGTATGTACCTTGGTAGTCAGGCAAATAAGATACAAAATAATAAGTTAACGTTTTTATTGAACGTAATTTATAATGTATGTACTATTACATTTTCCTACTATTAAATACGCTATTAGAGATCAATTTTCGTAACATAAAAATACACATTAAACTACACTGTACATATAATTTACGTAGAAACTAATAGCGAACGTCTAATATGCTTATAAGTAATGGGAATTGTAAATAACATACACGTATGAAACCTACTACGCCGTAGTAGACAACTACGTTTTTGTATAAGTAGGTATTTTAATCATTTGGCACAAATAAATGGAATAGAACAAAAAAGGGTATCTTATTAAAGACAAGTACTTATTTTATGGTTACTTAAACTTGGAAGAAACTTCTAACAACAATCATTAACAAGCGTAGAAAAATACTATGGAAACAGACTATGGGACCAGTAGAGATTGGGACAACGTCTTTACCACAAACAAGGCAATGGATACGTTGAAATGTACCAAGCAGTCGCGCTCGAGCGATCAGTTTAACGTGGTCAGACGTCAAAATTGTTTACTCGCGCGCTGCTCGTAGCCGCTCTATTTCAACTCAGGCAGGTTGGGTGTATGTTGAGCTGGTTAACATACACCGTTTTACTTACGAAATTATTTATACCACATACCTATACAATTTGTGTATATTTGTAATAACTGATTTACTTAAAAAAAAAATACAGTTTGCCAAAACAAAGTCTGCGAGGCATCAGTGAAATTAATTTTATAAAGTCCAATTAATGTCCATTCTTTTTCATAATTATTCCATAATTTATAAACAAAACAACACTAGCACACGTTTATTTACCCCTATTTATAAAACTAAAAGGTATTTCAACAAGTCACCCGAGGAGGCAAAAGATCTGTGACAGGTAGCGTTACAAGCGGACGTACCTAAATGGAAGTTTGTTCCGTAGCGTGTTTCAGATAGAAAGCATAGAAATATAACTTTGAAAATTAAATGGATATTACATAACATTTTCATTGCAAAGTCTTTAGGAGTGTGTGTTTCGGTTTGTTTTGGGTCGTTGATGTAACATCTTGTTTCCAGGAAGGTAAAAGTAGCTCGCAAACAGAAGAGTAGAAGAGGATCAGTCACTGGCGGCTTTAGTTGTCGTAGCGGGATGAGGCGGAGTTGGCCCAGAATCCTGTAAGCGAGGAGCACTTTATTAAAAAAAATACACACAAATATTACCTGCCATATACATGAAAACATACATAAAACCTGTCTCCTTTGGGACCACACTGGATTCCCGCTATTTGAATAACAAAAAAATATGATGCTGATTTTAATTCAGCCATTACATTGGCTTGAAAATAATCAAAATTCAAAAGATATTTCTTCGAGACAGGTTTATTAATCATGCTTTTAAAGATTAGGTACCTACATTATTTCGATTGCCGATATTTTTCGGAAGTGGAAACATTTTTTAAGTAATAGGCTCGCCAATAAATTGTGGATTCTTCTACCTCTTTTATATCTATTACCAACGTAATATCTAATGTTTTTGTAAATAAAACCCGTCTACAGCTATTAATTGTAACGGCCATAATCCGTAGGGCAGGGACCGTAAACACCAGGCAAAAAGCAGCTGACTCCCTCTTTGCTAAGTACACAACACGTACGCCCGTAACTACACTGTGTTTTTGGTCGATAAAATGTTTTTGAGGGTTCATATCTTCAGTAAGTATTGTACTTAGGTATATGTTATAACATACTCGGGGCTCATAATCCTATATGTTATTTATAAGCAAAACAAAATACCTTTCAGTGGATCAAGATAAGTCTTTAAAAGCACGAACAAGTCGTAACACAAAAGAAATATATGATATTTATATGAGATACAATGAAGTAGAGAAACTAACATGCGTATGGCCGCAAAATACATGGAAAATGACAGCCTCTTCATGATTTGTTAAATAATCATAATTATGTACTAATAGGTATGTATGTGTCGTAGTCCGATCGTAGAATTGGCTTCATCATGATCTGCCCAACTGCCTGCATTTTATGAAATAGCTAACTTATACTGGCTATTTCATAATGTACCTTTGGCCCGATCGTGTGTTCCAGAATCTTTTGTCGATATGGCCTAAATACATATGGGCTTTTCATCATATGGCTAATTATTTTCATGGACAAACAGATCGTCTAACTTTGATGATTAAATAATACGGCCAATATAAATTGATTTCATGAAATGGCCGATCATAATGTAGCCAATGCTATGATCTTGCTTCGTCAAAGGTACCTCGTTTGCCAACATTTTGCAAGAAGAGTCTATTAGCGACGGCCTGCCGCTGGTTGGCCTCGCGCATCTGCTTGCGGGCTACCTCCAGCAGAAGCCGCTGCCGCAGCACC
The DNA here is from genome assembly GCA_947859195.1 of Drymonia ruficornis. NCBI lineage: Eukaryota > Metazoa > Arthropoda > Insecta > Lepidoptera > Notodontidae > Drymonia > Drymonia ruficornis. Next base: position 16,758,849 of record OX401904.1, read on the forward strand.
TCCATGGGGTTGTTGATGGACAGCGACGGCATCTTGCGCTTCGGCCGCACGCGCCCGTCGTGCAGCTCGGCCAACCTCTGCGCCAACCCCGAGACCTTATCATTATTGCTTATAATAAAGTTGGTTCAAATGTTTGGTGATAGTAATAGTGATGGCACACCAAATGACTCAATACTTTTATTTTACTCCATTTGGGTTTATCAAACAGCTAGGTAGTGTGCCGTTGTGGTTCTGATTTTTGATTGTGTTCTCATCTAATCCAATATAAATACGCCTAGATATCGTAAAAGATGTCTGCGTTATTTGTAGCATCGTGTGTATTCTGTAGAGTAACTCGAGGGAAATGTATCAAATTAAGGATTTCTGTGCTTAAATATTATTTATACTAATACACAGAATAGTTGGACTACGATATACCTATAGTTCGCGACAAGTCGAGATGACATTCGGATTATGAGCATTTTGCAGAATAAAATCCGAATCAAAATTAGCAGGACCCTTAGACCATATCATCCATGGCAGGACCCGATAAACAATTATAATCGCCCACAAAATTATTAAATTAAATTATTCTGTTGCGTTGCGGGTCCTGCTAATTTTGATTCGGATTTTATTCTGCAAAAAGGTCATAACCCGAATGTCATCTCGACCTGTCGCGAACTATACTTAATTAACAATACTGAAAATGTCTCATACCAAAATAATACTTTGAGATTTATTAGTTTATGACCAAACTGAAAGTCTACCTAATGCTTCCTTCCCATGAATATTAACAGCTATAGATCAACGGGACTAAAAAGGCCACTTGACTACGCGTGACCATTTTATGGAAATTTTACGGAATTTCAAAGGATTCTGCCAGAAAATCAGAAAAACTTACTTTTGCGGAATTGCTCTGTGGGCATTTTAGATCCCCTGTTTTGTTCTAGTAACCTATACTGTAAACGATATGGCTAATTAAGTAAAAATTGAGTGCGTGGTCGCTAACCGCTCGATATGTAGGCACAACTCCGGTCTGTTGATCTGTTCAAGATTTTCTAGCAGTCGATAAGCAACATTCCCTCTAAACTGGTAAATATTAGATCACCTTATCTAAAAGGACTTCAATAGGTATAACGTATAAATTGTAACTAGCCTCACACTGTCATACGGTATATAATTATTCTATGAAGATACGAAGAATATCAGGAAACCCTAACTACTGTGCTCCACCCAAGAACTCATAGTTATACCAGATTTAATTTAATACTTGTGCTATGAAAGATAGTAGATATTCTAGAGACCTACTATAGGTACTTGGTAGGCCGGTATATCTACCAATTGAAAAAGTGGCCGAAATAAAAGGTGACGAGATTCCAATTTCTTTGGTGACGAATCTGTAGCATCTCGGGGAGTCTATTATGTATATTGAATTACGTTGTCATCTTGCGACTCGATAGGACGAGCGCGATTCGTTTCTCAATAAAGGGTGAAATGTTTATGTCCTAACTACCCTTCCTAGTCCTAGAAAAAAGTTGGGTCATTATTCTTTTTAATAACCTACCGATGCTTTATTAAAAAAGCAATTATGTACTCTACCTTTCATTTTAGAACTAACCATATAGGTAATCTTAATTATAGAATTCATTCTGTGTGCTATCTGAGGAAAATGTAGTTGATTGTGCATTTATGTATCCTGCACTCCTAAACTGTATTTCAACTGCCATAATGTACAATTGTTTGTTTTCCCAAATAAATAAATAAAATATAGAATATAATAATATTGGTAAAGTGAAACAATAATTCATATGAGAATTGTATATTGCATTTTCTAACGTTTATAAAACATAATTACAAATGCGTAACAAAATGGCGACCTCACTACACATTACTTTATTTAAAGATAATTAAATCTACAGAAAATACATTTTGTACTTCTCATCTGAAGAGAATTTGTGTGATTATACATAGACTCTTTAAATATACTTATAACATTTGCAAATATATAAAGATACCTCTAAACTCTACGTAACGCTTAATTAAAACATTTCTAGAGAATATTCAGTTTCAGAAATTTAAAAATATAATGCAGGAGTGTGGTTCTCGGAATATCTTTGTAGCGGAGGCATTTCTTTGTTGGCGTTATTAAGCTTTCAGTAGTATCTGGCAGCCGGCACGGAGGGAGCCCACTGGAAACCTGCAAATATACAAGCAATTTTAATATGTCCACTAATTAAATGTCACATTTGAATATTATCTCCGTGGAAATTTTGAAGAGTGGAAAAAATTGAAGAAACTAAATAATAAAAGAAAATAACACCTACTGAGCGAAACTGTGTGGGTTTCCTTATTGTATGCACTATTCAGTATTAATTTTATCATACAACTTTTCATATATTCAACGGAAAATAAAAATGAGGAAATGGAACGAAGATACACAAAAATAATTCTAAATTCTAAATTAACCGATGCTTGACTTGTTTACCACGATGGGTACATCTGAACGTCCGCCAACTTAGACCAGCTTGGTGGAACTGGCTTCCCTTGAGGCGACTGACCCCCAACAAATCAAACAAGTTTATTTCGTTAAGGCCTACGGGGCGGGGGCACTTACAAGAATAGACCACTGAGATGAAGACTGATGTGTAACTTTACTTGTAATGCAACGTAATACAGGTTACAGGTTAGTCGCCACTCTTAGCTAGCTTAAAGCAGTGCCGTCTTCTCCGAAACAGATGGGCCGGGTTCGTATTAGGCCTATAGGGCCCCAGCCCTCAAAACGCCAACGTCGTCTTTTACACCGACAAAGAGGATCTAAATATTTTGTGTAATTTTACTTTCTAAGAGGGCCCCAAACTGTGTGTCTAAGAGCCCGAGCATGGCTAAAAACGACTCTGCTTAGAAGACAGTGTAGTTGGACAACTTCAGTTTGATATTATATCATACAACAGGCAAAATTATTTCATCATAATTTTCTAATCATAAAATCAAGCGTGTCACCTCTGAAAGGAGCAGTCTAGACCCACCTCGCTTGCCGATGTCGTTCAGGTAGTTCCTGTTGGCGGCGGCCCGCAGCGCGTGCGCCTTCCGCTCCTTCTCGAGGCCCAGCTTCTCGCGCAGCACGGACATGGGCAGGTCGATGGACAGCGAGGTCATGCGCCTCTTCACGCGCCCGCTCCCGCGCCCGCTCCCGGTCTTCGACCACGCACGACACTCATATTAGCTTTCGTCCAGCCTAGTTTTATATGACCTCTAAGGTGACAAGTGGCAAGAAATAGCCGAGAATAGAGATTTGTGGAGAAGTAAAGTGAGGGTTAACCCTACATTGAAGAAACTCATTGTTTTAATGTTGTTGCCCCTAATATTTAGTAATGGAATCTAATCTTTACAGAAGATATGAAAACTTTCTGTGACTAAATTATTTCCATAAACTCAGTACTTTATATTATCTTAATTGAAAAACCACGTTATAATGGTAGGCAAATAACTAGGCATATTGAGCTGGGATTTGTTAGAAGGGACTTTCATGCTAATACCTAACAACTGTGTTGACTTAATTGTTCAATGCAATTAAATGCATGGAAGCGTTTTGTCTTTGCCGCGTGAATGCGGTGTAGTTATTTGTCGAACTCTAACTAATTTAAGTATTTGGCATACACTTTCAACTCGTACATGGAGTTTAATTTATCAACTATGCCCTAAGTACGTATGTATCTAAGCATAATTTTGCATATAAATATATAATTTATTATTTAAAATATATATTCTTTTTACGCCTCTACCTCTTAAGGACTTCAAAGATATCCATCGCTCTATTAAACTAACAACTTGGTAACTCTAGCTACCCCTAACGAGGTCCTTAAAAACTCTATAATATTGTTCTAAGTAGTGAATCAAAAACCTTTTTACAAAACATTATATTTATTTTGATCAACAACTTTAATTTCAACACTACACGTTAATACTTTACGTGAATATAATTTTTTTTCGTAAACAACTACATTGGAAGCAATAATTTAGTTTTGGTTACGAGACGATCACAGTTCCAGTAAGGCGGTAATCCTTCCTCCCTCTTCAGTTATAACTGCTCCATGGCTCTACAAAAAGAGAAGAAAATACATCACCGATGGTAATCCATACAGAAAATTCTCTATGTTTCACATGCTTCTACAATTTAAATTCAATCCATGCGTATTAAAATGACTCTACCATTAGAATTGATATAAATTCCCACTCTACATTTTCGACATGTTCCTAAAGTCATGCATAAGTAAACATAACAGAAATACGTGATGGATTCATGTATTTTATGGATCATTTATGTATACGATCAGCGTTGCTAACCTCGCTTTCCAACCCGGTCGAGGAAGTTCCTGTTATTCTGTGCAACCTGCTCCATATAGTTCTTCATAGCACCTCGCTGCAGCACGTCCACCGCGGGGTTGACGGTGAACGAGCGGCGCGTGCGCATCTCGGCGTCCGCGCTACTTGCCACCTTCGTTACACACTTTATATTTACATTTCCCATGATCCAGTTCAGTAGGAAAACCGATCGTATTATACAGGCATAGACCCTGAAGATTTTGTTTTTTTAACGATGCCAAATCATGTTGCAGAGCCAAGGCTGGTCTGGTAGAGACCGCAATTACAAAGATTTCATGATAAGATGTCATTACTACGAAAGTACTAGTCTACTGTCGGGTTGATATAATTGAACAATTCAGTGTCCTTGGTTTCTTATCATTTAAACTCAACATTTTCAAGAGTTTCTTTGTAAGACCAATTCGTATGCTCCTCAAATTAAGCTAAGGCCCGGAGTCTAATAAAAATGTAATCCTCGGGTATTAAACAATTAAAGTAAATTAAATAATTAAAGTGCATACATTGTCTAACATAATGCCCTCTGTAAAGGGTAAACAGCTGTTTGCTCAAAGCGTAGAGCGCTGTCCTGAGAGTGGTATCTAGTTCGCAATGATGCAAAAGTTTTAGCCACAAACAGTTACATAAAAGTTGCTATTGCCCCTATTATGTGGAAACTATTTCAAACGATGTTTAAAGTAGGTTAAACTTTTCACAACTTATTGTGCATTTCAATTTTTTTTAGGTGGACAAATGTTACGAAGGACAGTAGATATTTGTCATGAAAAAGATTACGTTTTTAATCATTAATAATACTCCTATTAAGTACTTGTCCCAGAATCTTCAGATAACTTTTATCCACCAAATAAATATGACGTTTTGATAGATATTCTATGGAAAAAAAAACAAAAAGCCATATATATTTGATGGATAAAAGTCATCTGACGATTCTGAAACCAGCGCCGCTTAATATCTTCATAGTTACTAGCCTAATATCAATCTTTTATCATTCCAGGTGGACGCGACACCGTAATTAGTTTGAATAACTAATTACAGGGCAGTCTTGTTTCTATAAAAGAGCCTTTATAAAAAAGTTAAAGCAAATAACAGTAAACAGCTCTTGTTTTTAAGTTAGAATAATATTTAGTTTCGCCGTGACCGGGTAACCTTGTATTGACTTTTATTTGGAAAATTAACGTGTCAACACCATGCTCTTACTGTTTGAAGTGAGCTGAGATGGGTAATTACTGGAATTAATTTAATGTTAGTTCTAAATTTATTTTTGCTATAAAGGTGCGAATATCGTAGATATAATTGACAACTATTGTATGATAACCATAATACAAGCGTTGCCTAGTTTGGCGATGTTTATTATTTATATTCCTGTCATTGCGTGAACGCTTGATATTATAATAAAAAGGGGTTATTATGTTGATACCACAGATTATTGCTGTATAACAATATTGAAAATACACCGATCAGTTAGCCACTTAGAAAGAACTTTAAAATTTATGGGGTTATTCCTATATTATTAAAGTTATATACCTTTACATAGTATGTATGTAGAGTGTACGTATGTATCAGCAGTGTACGTTTATAGTGTGATATGGTCTTGATTTATGTTCACAAAGCAATAATGAATAAGTAGGTACATTGGTAGGTATTTAATGGTGTGTACCTGTGAATCGCGGGGCACCTCAGCCAGCAGGTAGAGCCAGGGCGCGCCGCCCGCGTAGCGCCCGCCCAGCGCCGGCATCGCGTAGCCGAGGCTTTCCTGCACACGCCAAGATCATTAATTTATGATTGTATATTGCATCAATAAGGTTAATTCTAATTTCCCAAGCTGTATATGATATTATGTGATTGCGAAGTAGGTAAAACAATTTTCTTTACATTTTACACTCTCTATATCTCTTAATGCCAAAGATAGAAACAAATGGCAAAGCATCGTGAGGCAGAAAGTTATACCACAACTTAATCATGACCGTAAGCAATGAGGAGTACGCCGCGAGGAGGAGGGTCTCTCTCTTTGAAATGTAATCTTTTAAGTATTTAAACTTTTAAAAACCAATACGGTATACAAAGAACTTGAGTCATTATTCGAATCCGAGATTAAACAAGCGCTAGGCCTTGTTGACACGATCGAATAAATCCCCAATATATTTTAAGCATTGTCTTTGAATTCACCGCACGGTCTCCGGGGATTCGTCAATTTTCCGCATATTGCACAAGTTTATAAAAACCAGTGTATTTTGTGTTTGCTCGCAGCGTCGACGAAAAACATGTGTATTTTTAGGGTTCCGTACCCAAAGGGTGCCAACGGGACCCTATTACTAAGCCTACGCTGTCCGTCTGCTGTCTGTCTGTCTGTCTGTCTGTCTGTCTGTCCGTCTGTCTGTCAGCGGGCTGTATCTAACAAACGGTAATAGCTAGAGACATGAAATTTTCACAGAATGTGTATTTCTGTTGCCGCTACAACAACAAATACTAAAAATAAAATAAAACTTAAAAATAAAGGGGGTCCCCATACAATAAACTCGATATTTTTGGCGTTTTTATTGATAACTCATAAATTAAACAATATATAAAGAGAAAACTAACATTTTAACCATGAGTGATCATTATGACATATTTTAGATAAATTGTTGACAAAAAAAAGAAATGTAAAACTACATTTTTGACCCATAAATAAGTTTTAAATTAATAGTACCAGTCAAAGTAGCGCCATCTAACATTGTTATGATATCATTGGCATTACAGTGTCATAAGTAGTATAATAATTCGAGTACATTACTAGAGATCATCTTAGCCGTATGGTTAAGGCGTTAGTCCACGTGTATGTGGGTATTAGGTTCGAATCTTACTATGAGTTGTTTTTTTTTTGAGTAATTCGCATTTTTTTTGTCGCCCACAGCTTAAATTAAAATAATGTTAACACTAAACTGATTTGTGCAAATACATTGTTTACGTACGTAAACATATTTGTAAATCAAGTTGCAAATGCATTCGGAGTTTCAAGCACAGAGTATTAGAACTATAGATGGCGTTGTAATAGTTTTTCACAGAATGTGTATTTATTTATTTGTGTACTTTATGTACCTATTATTGCAGGTGTGTACTAACAATTATGGGACTGAGGTGGCAAAAAAGCGTACAGCCCGCCTGATGTTGAGCAGTTTTTTTTTATGGGAGTGAGGTGGCAAAGAGTAAATAATTGTTGCTATAACAAAGATATTATAAAATAAGAACCTCATAATATATAAAATAATAGTACCGCTACGCACCACTAGATGACGCTAGATGAGCTCCTAGATCGCGCTATGGTTTCGTTCAGATCGCAATATAGTCACGACCAAAATTCGCCTGCTATTGAAAAGTTTTGCGTTATCTCTAGGTTTCGATCGATTGGAAATTGTTGTATTGCTTTCATAGTGTCATATTTGATGGCAGAATACTCCCGTTGCCTCCGACTATAGTGTGCGGGGATTTTAATGTAGACTTACTGGAATCTAATGAGAATGCACCTTTAAAAAAATATTTTCACCATATTGGTTTAAATTCAAAACTTCCTCGTGTTGTTACCACAACGGGTTATACTCAAATAGATAATATATAATACATACTGTGCACTCTTTAGTTACCATAGCCCTTTATGGATACAATTTCGAATTGAGCAATACATTTTATCAAAACTATCCGAAAAGTCAGAATAAAATTTGTATTTCTGTTGCCGCTGTAACAACAAATACTAAAACAGAATAAAAAAATATTTAAGTGGGGTTCCCATACAACAGACATGATTGCCGTTTTTATAGAATGGTACGGAACCCTTCGTGCGCGAGTCCGACTCGCACTTGGCCGGTTTTTCTCAAATACACGTATCAAATGTTAAAGAACTCGTAAACTATGAACGTGAAATACATTTTTCATTTCGTATTCATTCACTCACTGGCTCTGATCACTCACGGGAATTATTTGCTAGACTGTAATGTGGCTATTTATAAAATAGATGTTTGAATCACGTACACGTGACCTGATTTTAGAATCGATAACACTTTGATAAATTACAATTTGTATATTCAAAATCCGAGTGCATCTGTTCCGTCAACCTTTTCGGGAATGTGACCATAATTTTAACGAGTTTTCAGTATTCAACTAGCCATGGCAGTGAAACTATTTATATAAACCAGGTCTAGTAATCCTGAGAGTAATTGTATTTTACCGCGAGAAAATGGTGGAACAATTTTAATGGGTGTTCCGTGCTGATCCAGCCTACATAGCCGGACCTTCGTTTAATCCCTGTAAGCTGTCCCTAGCGTAAAATTAGTCGGGACGCATAATCTTTTGTAGTATTAGCAAAGTTGTGAAGAGCTGTTATATAGCTATTGTTCCCTATTTTTAAATACGTTAGCTATTGTTCTATTGTTAAGCAAACTGCGAATTGGTAGAGTCATGACAATTATAATTTTATTTATAATTTAAGGACATTTAATTTAATATTAGCATTCCATTTTACATTTGGGTCCCCGAGTAATTTTGTAAGAACTCCTGTCGCAGGGAATCTCACAACCCTATTACATCGTTGCTTACAAGTTTACATTATCAAAGTAATAATAGTGATGTACAGAGCACAACATGTTCTGACAATGCGTCCTGTGCCTGAAGTAGGTACAAAAAACCTACTATTCGCACCGCCCAAAATCGCGACAGAGTCCTTAATATGTACAGGGTAGGACATGTTGCCTACACGTGTTCCTCTTTCCTGCGTGCCTCTCATCCTCTCGTCCTCTCGCCTTTCGTGTGCCTCTTTCTCACACTATTCACATAACGCCTGATATGAAGGGACTCACATCGTCAGGTGCTTGCGAGTCCATCTGGACGACGTCGATGGGCGCGAGGGAGTCGGGGGCGGGCGCGGCGGCCGCGCCGCTCGCCACCACCACAGCGCACCAGATCGCCCACCACATCTGGAAACAAGCACATTGATTTATAACCCCTGATAAGAATATGCTGGAAACGGACATCTGCCACTGTCTAAAAAACCGCGTTAAAATCGGCTTACCTATACATTCGCTAGCGGAACCGACTAATAGGTACCTCCCTTTCCATGTGTCATACTTCAATATCATCTATATCCTGCTGTCATAATAAAGTACTTTTAACTTATAGCAGAAAATACAATATTAGCAAAAAATAGGACAGCTCTATTTAGTTCTGAGTTTTTCTTCATTCAAACATACTCATCTTATAGGTATTCTGCATTTAAAAGTAATGAAATACCTATCGACAAAATTGATATCCCCATTTAAAGGGAAATGGATCACCTCACAAGATAATGTTTCTCAGCCTTTATACGTGAGGTGAATATTAAAATTTTAAATCAAGCGCCCTACCGTCAAAGATCACTCGCCTTTGTGTCTGATTATCGCGACCCGACGCGACGACGCGGCGACGACGCTCCGCTAAGCGGTGTGTGCATTTTTGGAAGGTGTTCTCATAAATATTCAGAAGATCGCATTTATTCGCATCACGCTTCCCGCTAACGTAACCGCCAAGTTTTAGAACCGGAGCAATACCTTTATTTCGCGCCTGTACAGAGTAATTTATATACAATGCCTTTTAATAGTATAAGACTCAAAGTATAACATACCACAGGCGAATATTATCGTAGTAAAGACTAAAATTATTAACAAATAATTAATAGACGACGACGACGACGACGATTTACTGGCTGTTAAAGCGAGCAATGGATTGCGCAGTGGTTTGACTCACTGCATCGGCTGGTTGCGGCGTCGATTCCCGCTAGGGGCAAATTTCAGAAATAACAAGTACCTACGCATAAAATTTCATCTCAAAATTCTATGCCTACAACGAATATTATTCACATAGGTATGTACAGACAAAAAACTTTTCACGTTATTTCCAACATTTGTTAAGTATTTCAATTATCTATTTGTAAAAGAGAAACGAAACTGCCGAATATTTAAAACACAAAGGTATCTCCGTTCTGGTATTCCAACGGTATTCAGATTTTCATCAAAGCGTACCTACGTATCATCAATTGGTAAGAAGTATGGCAGGCACCTACCAGCAAAATTCAACAAAATTATACCGAACCCAATGAGAGCGATTCGAAATTCAATTTGTCAACTTGAATCTTGTTGATTTTAAGTATTATTATGCAAAGTGTTTTAATAAAATGTATTTATTTAAAACACCGACGTAGTTGACAAAAGGCCGACGCGGCCTGGAAATATTATCTGACGTGATAAATTAGATTTTACTAGGGCCCTAAGTTCCTTAGTCATTATGGCGCCACTATGGCGTTTTGCTATAGTAATCAACCCTCTGATTGATCGGTTGATTCTAGTGATGGGATGTTCTCGAGAACATTCTCACCCTCGGAAACTTACTCGTGAGATTTTTTTATTTTGGGTGGCGTTATCCTAACTTTCAATCTTAAAAACAATTAAAACCACCACACTTGCATGTTTAATGAGGTTTATGCCAAGTTTAACATGCTTCAGAAGATACATTCTCGAAAATTCTCACGAGTAAGTTTCCGTAAGTTTCCGAGGGTGAGAATGTTCTCGAGAACATCCCATCACTAGTTGGTTCTGACCGACCAATCAGGGGCCGATCAGCTGGTCGGCCGACCAATCCGAGGGGCGAACACTAAAGTAACTCAATGGCAATGGCTAAGCAACTTGGAGCCCAGGCCTTAATAAAATAAAATCATAATCTCTTCAGTTCTATCATATCTTTTGACGTTTGAAGCATTAACTTCAATGTTTTCAAATCCAACCAACCAATAAAGCCTTATGAACCATTTTCTATTTTAATATAACTCCTACATCATAATCTAACCGAGTATTCACCAAACTTACTTTTGTCATATTGAGTTCCTCCCACAGCCGCTCAAAGCATAACATACCACAAGCGAATATTATCATAGCAACGTTTTTAACAAACTATTAATAGGCTTTTACCGGCTGTAAAGTGAGCAATGGATGGTATTTGAACAACAAACTTGCTATATATAGTGGGTTTCATTCACCAAGGAAATAACTATGACGTAATATAACTCTACGGTAAATAGTTATATTATTATTTATGCATCTAAACAACAGATGACAAGATTGAATTGATTCCGCCCAATTAGAAATATAGTAGGCATAGATTAATTTTAGTTTCCGCAGCGCTCCAACTAGATGGAGCATGCGCACTAATAAAATGCGGCAACTGATAATGCTCAAATTTTTTAGTACTTCAGTACATCTGACAGCAACCATTGTATGAAACTGACAGGCCGCGTCGAAAATAAGTTGCCTCATTTCTGGAAATGATTTTTCTTAGTAGGGCGGTATCTAGTAAATCTATGATAGTAGGTATAGAATTAGCTTGCATGTTAAACGTAACCTTACATAATGTAAGGTGAAATCGAGATCGTGGGCAATATTTTAAACGGTGATTCTACACATGATTCAGAATATTTAGGGAATATTAATCAACAAATCAATTGATAAAATGTATTACCCAGGTAAGGTATAACAGTTAAATGGTTTGCTTATTTGCTTACCCGAGCAATATTTTTTTATCAATGGATTTTTTTATTTGTTTTCCCCATTATATTCTGAATCATGTGTTGAGTCATATTTTAAAATATTGCCCACGATGTCGATTTCACCCTGTAGACTTGAGCATTTACGTGAAACAGAACATCTAGCATTCGCCGTTTTTAAATGTTATTGAACTGCACATAAAAACGGCGAATGCTCGATGTTCTGTTACAAGTGAATGCTCAAGTCTATACTCACCTTAAAACAGTTTATTCCAAATCAAATCTAAACGAGCTTTGGTTTACGAGTTTTATTGGAAGTTGTCGCGGGCGGGCGGGCGAGTCTCGGCGCCGCGCGGCGGGCGGGTGGGATGGCGGCGTGACTTATCGGCTTTGCAACCCGCGTCGGATTTGTCCTCCATGAGATTAAACTCATCTTGCCGTTCCCTTATTAAAAACGACGTCCATTTACGAAACTCTTAGATGCTCATAAAGTTAAATATAATATAATAAATAATATTAGCCCTTTTAACGTCCTTCTCCTGGGCACGAGCCTCCCCTCAATGCTAAGGCGATTCGTCAACGCTGGCCCAGTGCGGGTTGGTGGATTTCACATCTTTAGATTTTATTTCATTTTCTGAGACATGCATGTTTCCTCACGACGTTTTCCCTAACCGTAAGCAAGTGACAAGCATATTAAATGATTCGCAGATCAATTTCAAAAATCCAGAGGTGTAAGCCGGGGTTTGAACCCTTAAGCTCGCAAGACGCGTGCCAATTGGTTATCACTGCTATTGTTTATTGTTGTTTATTCATCAATAAATACATAAAAATATATAAAGATAAATAGACCACGAATGTATTCACAATTTCCATTATAACATCCAGTATAGTCTAGATAGGCTAGTAATTTGTAAGCTGTAATGAAGTACCCACTTAAATATTTGTCCCGAGCTGTATATGTATAGCTGGAAAGTGAGATCCCAAGTGTCCGAATCCAAATGCCAGTAATTTATCATTGTGACAATTCAGGTGAGACGTAGGGCTGGGACAAGAGCCCCAAGTGGCCCAAGTGCCCCTTGCAGTGGTGTATTTACGTAGGCCCTTCCCAACAACCCGAAGTTCCAGTGTTTATAATTCGACCACCTGTCTCCTCGCGATAAACACTAGCGGTGCGACACCCATTAATTACAGTTTATTTTACTTGATGTAGTGATGGACAAACAGATAGTCAGGCCCTATAAACTCGTCACTGTGTTTACAAAAGGTAAATATGACTAGAACAACTTTTAATACTAAATAAACTATTTCAAGATTCAAATATTCCCATGGTTACTACTCGTAGCCATGCATTCAAACAATTTCAAAATTGATTATTTTGTATAACTGTTCCTAGCGTTTATTTCTTTCGGAAATCTAGTCAGCATCATATTTTGATTCCTATGTGAAACAGTTTAATTAATGAAACCCACTAGGTTTAGGTACACTGAGGTGCGAGTTATGTATATTAAAAAACGTGCATGTGGGAACACAGATATAGTTGATAGGAACAATGAGAGCTCGGTACTCGGTGCATGCCATGCGAGCGTGGCTTCGAGTGCTATTGTGGTTCGGTTGAACTGCGCGATCCCGGGGAGATTGCCAGCTATGCCGCTACGCTCCTACACATCCCGGGCATTTGGGATGTTTCCACGTCGATTCCCGATAAAAGTGAAACTCACTAAAATTTTACAACATTTTTAAGACCCCGTCCCGTCCGACTTTCTAAATTGATAGTCAATTAATTCTGCGAGATATTTTTATAACTCTGACCCTTTATTTCAGAAGTTTTAGATTATTATTTACCTCATTTTTTAATCGTTTTAACATCTTATAAAATAAGTTTGTACTTTTCATGTCGACATCCATCAAGCCTACTTAAAACACCTAAGTTGTTGTTAGCTAAACCTGGGTAGGATTTTTGGATGGTCACAAAAAATAACCCTCACCTAAACTACATAGGTTGTTCTGTTTAGGGTGTATTTCTGGGTGCTCTTAAAAAATAACCTAAAGTAAACTACGTTGATTGTTTTCCTTGGGTAGGGTTTTTAAAAACCTTCGTTTTAAAATAACACTGTATTTGGACATTTAAAGATGCACTAGAATATAAGAGTGCCTAACTGTACCTACCAAATGTTAATTCATCGCGTGCATGACGACAATACCTACTTAACAACATTAAAATAATGTTTTGTGTGCTTCAGGAAAGAGGTTACATGATATTGATGACACGCCCAATTGTTTGCGTTCGCGGTAAAAGCTACACGCTCTCGTGTCATGTAAAATTCCTATTATCTCCACATCATTTCCCACCTGCGCCATCAGAGATGCTGTAACATTATATCAATCATCATTGTCGTTTTTGAGACACTTTAAATTATTAAACTTTGTAATATTTTGGTACATCATTTATTAGGATATTTTTAGAATGCGAAGGACCTTCAAGACGTTTCTATGTATAGAATGTTCATAAAAATATATTTCTACTGAGGCACTAAGACTTGTCAATGAAATGTGTAAACCGCAAAACCCTGAATGGCCAGTAGACCCGCTATATATTTCTTAGATAAGCCACTGGCCGCTCTGTGGGCCCACTCTCGGACCCTTCGTCCCTTTTAGATTATGTTTGTTGACTTATAAGTCTCGTGTGTCATATCTCAACAATACTTGTTCTGTGATGAATATCGCAGTCAACGATGCCTTTAAGGGACAATTTATTGGGAAACAGGTTCATTATTTTTCTCGGACATCAGGTCTTATTACCTATTGTAAAAATGTTGTAGGTTAGCCCCTGAGGCAAATTGCAGAAAAAATAATTTCGTTATTTGCGCTGAGCTAGGTGTAACTGGAATCGCCCCCAGTCCTTTGTGAGTCCAATAATAATTAAACCTTGCTTTGTCTGTGACGTCTGTAGGTATGTTTGTCTGGTGAAATATACTTCCTAGTATATGTACTTACTAGGTATTATCTTAAGGCAGATATCCGTATATATACTTAGGGCCTGTTTCAGAATCATCTGATAACGTTTATTTATTTAATAAATTTGGCCTTTTGATAGTTTTTTCAGAGAATATCTGTATAACATTTTGCATCGAACGTTTTCGACAAAAGTACAGTAAATAAAAATATCTCTCTGCATAAATACAGGTATAAAAATTGAATACTACAAAATCCGTCACTATTATTACCGACGCTATGCAACAAGTGACACCGGTAGGCCGGCACGGACAAATATTGCCACGTCGCTCGAGACCGGAAGTCCGAATCGCCGCTTCCTCCCGACTACGCGACAGTCGCGCCATATACCTACGGTTTGATCCACAATTTCGCGCGCGTAATGAACCATCAATTCGTTGAACCAATGGTTCAAACGCTACTTTGTATTCACGGGCTTATTTTCGCACCGACACAATCCTAAAGCGTGTGCGATGTAAAACTGATTGGACGATTACCATTTAGTTATGAGATTGGGTGGCATAGGTACCTTTTTAAGGATCATGTGAGGTGAATCTAGCACGTAGTAAATACCAAAAACCGGTGGAACTGAAAAAAAATATTTTTAGAGTTCTACGCAATCTGAATATCCATAGACTTCAAGCTTTAGAGAAGTTCCACTCTGTGTAGAGAAGAAGTAATATTGTTAGTTATTGTTTGTTCTCGTTATAAGTAACAAAAGATAATTAAGAATCACTATGATCCTCTACGGTCATATAGGGGACAATAGAGAGGAGATTGAACATTATAATGTGCTAATATTATCTTATTATTACAGAATCCATTGAAAGCTTCCACAAAAGAATAAAGATGACCAAACAAAGGCATATCGCCTTTATTATTACATGACGTATAGGCTCATCAAATAATCAATATACCTACCTACATAGGTATGAATATCTATTTCGTATTTCATCTGTAATTATTTAGGATAAAAGTATAACTAACATTATTAAAACTTTTTATCTAGTCAACTATAATATTTAAAATACTTTATTTTGTCTTTGAGTAAAAAGTTACAGGGAATATTCAGACCAGCTAAACATATTTATAACTCACTTGAAAACAAAAGTTTTAAATTAGGGATTTATGCATAGTGCTTGTTTTATTTCTCATAGCGCTCGTAGGTACGCCTCCTACCTAACCTGCCCTGCCTGTACTGCCCTACACCTCGTGACCTTTAAGAAAAAAGAATAGGTGTCTATCTTCAAGACGCAACTTACCATTTTGTTTTCAAAATGTGGCAACTGATACCAGAAGATATCTGAAACCAAAGACAAAACATTATTGTAAAAAGAAAAAAAGTTTTACGCAAATATTCGAAATAGATCGTGTAAATCAGTAGTTATAGTAAATGTTAACATTATAATTAACATATCGCAAAATTAAATAAAAAATCTTTACTTAAATAAAGTCAAGCGTATCACAGCAAACGAGTTCTAATTTAACAGGTATAACAGGCATCTATAACAGGTAGCTGCAATTCGGACACAGTAATGTAATACTGGATACCGTCAGTCACTCGGATCTGACGGACATGACCCAATTGGTACATTCGATGGACGTGGGTTGCATATTTTGAAAAAAATAATCGAATCTAATATTGGTCTTGTACATATGCGCAGCCTATGTTTTAAGTACTTTCTGAACTCTTTTGAATAGGTTTAACATATACACTCATTATTTTGGTAGATATACTTTCTCACATGCTATTACTCAACTTGCGCTCAAGGCACCACTACAAGCGGCGAAATTCTTGTTATTAACAACTTAATATTTGGTGGATTAATATTCAATCACCGAAGCTGGCCATTGAGGTGTCATACGTGAGAATGCAATCAGCGCATGAGTGTGTGCGCCGTTGGAACTGATTACAGGAACAAAGCCGTCCGTCAGACGAGAGCTGCGCCGTACCGAACCTACGCCGACATACACTTGAACTGCTATTATTGACACTAAATATTTGATTCACGAATAATTACGACACCTATTGATTATAGTGTAGTGTGAACACAGCAGTTATTGGTGAGTAGAGTTCATTCATATCCTTATATGGGTACTAGCTCATGACGAAATCAAATTCATAACATACATTTTGTTCAGGAACATGAAATAACTACTCAGATTCCAGTCTGTCTATTGGTAACACGAGTTTTTCATTTGGAAAGGTCCTTTAAATATACCACGGATTTAGACCAATCATCAGCGGGTTTATTCAGTCTCGAATATCCTTATTTATTCGTTTTCTGAACACAAAATTTGTAACATCTTATGTATAATGTTACCACCGAGCGTAGAAAGTTAGATTGTCAGATTACGGACCAAGCGGGGAAGTCCCGCACCGATCCACGGTAAGGTAAAACTTTGAGACACTGGAATTGATTTCCCCCGATGAGGCTGAACGAGTCAAAACCAAATATGAAGGCACCTTTGCAAGGGGAAATGAGTTCACTGAGATAATGTATGTATATGTTCTAAACAATATGGGGTGAAGGCAAAAAGATGATAAGAGAATGGTAGTTCAATAAATCACACTAACAACATACTTGCATTTGCACATGATCTTGTCCGTACATCCTTTGAATTCATTTTGGCGCTCGTTCTCCACTAGTCGGTACTTACCTATTTATAATTTTGTCTATCCAATCGCTATTCAAATCAGATGACTAACACACAGAAAAACAATCCAAGAACACGTGTTTCTGACTCTCAAATAAATAAACAGACAAAAATTACAGCGATAGAGACCCAGTAACTACTGCTGTTTTTTATCGGCTTTACCGATAGATAACTAATATCATTCGTCCTTCAACATACTAAAGAACAATACAAATTCGAATCATAGTAACCCTTTCACGCCGACGACCTATTTCACCACCTGTTGTCATAATCAATAGTTATTAGAGCGCAATATTTAGTGGTAAGGTTTAACCGTGAGAATAATAGAATTACAGTGCGGTTAATAACATAATAATAATTATTGGAAGGCACACGTGACCCGCATCGCGACAACCGTGTATTGGGGCCGCGACGTGATAGTTTAGCTAAACGGACATCGGGGATAATCACAGTACACCCACCAATTACTAACAATTACACTGGATTTGTGGTTATATTATAATACAGTTTTGAATGGGCTATGTAAGGGATACTGTTTGTAGCTAACGTTAGAGGAAAAATCGGGTGATTTCAAATGTTAAAATTGGGTAATAGGTATCAGGAACATGCCATTCCTACGTATTTTGTTTAATATTAAGTTATGGATGGATTATAAGCGTAGAATAATTATTATAAAAGTTATTCGAATGCAAAATATTGATATCCTAAGGAAGCAAAATGGTCCAATGCCCAATTTTAAGCAACCTAGCTTAGTTAGAAATATTTCAATAATCCATTTTGTTGTTTTAAGGATTTTTATGTAAAAATATTAGTAAAACGAAGATCTTCTGATGCACATAATTGTTCCTAATTTTCCTCACTATTTAATTACTATAACAATGAATAAGATAACTGCTGGAGGACGAAAGCTTGGTGAGAGTTATACCTGTTTAGAAAGTAAATCATATTTACAGAAATTTATATAGGTACCTAGCCACCAGTTAACTTCAATCATATTTTAATTTAATTTTTAATGCCTTTTCATTCATTTACTTACTACTATCGTTATCTCTTTTACAGCTCTTTCCATTAAGTTGTAGCGAGTTTGGAAGGCAATTTTCGGTTATAACGAAAAGTACTGTCCGTATAACCCACTAGCGAACTCTGGCGTGAAATGGGATGACCAACAGATCTGCGTTGTAATTACAATGAAGCCTGTACAATTGAGTTGAGGTGCCTACAAATGATACAGAACTGTCAGGTATATCCACAATAAAATTTTAAAATATCGTCACGGAGTGGGACAAGACTAAATAGGCAGGTTCACTTTGATTAAAACAGGTCTGTAAACTAGACAGAGACATAATAAAATGGATTTTGTTATGTTGTCGTGCTTCATAAAACCAATAAGTACCTAACATTCCAATAACATCAGATTAGTATTCCTATCATATTCTGATCAATATACGTAAAACAATTCCCAATACGAGGCGCGCTGTGCATGCAACAATCCACATAACTACATTCCCGTCGCCATTTTAAACCGAACAAAGGTAAATGACAACACCAAGTATGCATTTAAAGTACGAATGACTAAGAATAACTTGCAGGTATGCAAGGAGAAAAAAATGCTACCCAAGTTCATAGAACTCACGAGACACTGCATTACTTTTATGATATTTTCTTACAATTTATATTTTATGTCGTCATCTAGACTTTTTGTTCTGACGGTACAGAGTTGTATGTTAGGTCCACCCACAGTCGCGAGAAGCACTTGCCATGCATATACGTTTTTCATGACGTACTATAGTTTTTGTCGTATCACTCGTACTTTCCCAGCGTTTTGTTGCTCATCATATTCACGAGCACTCCGGCGTACTGTTACGTGCACCGAGTCGTATGAATACATTGTACCAACTTGTATTTTATTTTTATAACTACGAGATTTTTTCGCATATGGAACATCCGCTTCCTTTTTATTACGACTTTTCTCAAATAAGTCGTCATTTTGAAACAAATAATTACCTCATTTTTGTATTTATTTTTAAAACAGACACTTTTATCGTGAATATTCATAAGTACAGATGGACTTATCCGTAACTTTGAATTAAAATGATAATGTCGTAGATTACCGCGGGCGATAAAATTATATGAAAATTCTTTCATTGCTTTGAAACTGGAATTCAGTAGGAAAGCAAAAGGAAAAGTTGGCAAAGTCAACATTTGCAGTCGCTGTTCCACTCGTATCTGATCCCCAGGATTAGCCGACGTGCTTCGCCCCTCGTGTGGTGAATCCCTTGATTATTTATGTCGGTTACTAATCTAACCGCGATGAGTGTGGTACCCACTCCTTTGTACACAGGGTCTACACCTTGCTGATATTAATCCATCTTCCGCTGTTTACTTTAAACCTTTTTTTAAGTAGTGACGTTTCATTATAATTCGTTTGTTTGTTAAGAATAATTTGGCTGTCCATAAATGTAAATCTACCGCTTCCATGAAAGTTCAAGTGGGTGAGTTAAGCGTGAACAATATTGGGGTCAAAACTTCAGAACAGAAACCTAAAAACATCAAAACTATAATTAACGAAAGTTTTCAATTACTTAAGTATAACTGAGTAATTAAACTGATGATTCAGCTATATGGAGTTTAGCTGACGTCACCGACACCTTGTTTACCAGCTCCCAGATGTATAGTCAGGTGTTCGGGCTCAGGGCGGCGGGGGAGTGTGCGTCGCGTAGGGCGGGCTGGAAACTTACACACATTAAGAAATTACCCCTACCTGGATTTCAAAAGTTACTACACATAATTGATGTTTTCTGAAAATTGACTAAGTTCCAATGAACCGTAATAAAAATCAACCTGAGAAGTGACGCAAACATATTGATATAACCTTGTTGTGAGCACTTAAAAGTCCAACATCAGACAAAATATAGTAGAAACGAATCAGCTAGGTATGAGAAGGTTGTTCAACAAGTCGTAGGTAGTTAGGTACTAGAGAATGCCTACCAAAAATGATTCCATTATTTCTCGACAATACTTAGACCTAATTGGCCTTGTCATAAAGGCTCAATTTCTTATTTCTGTATAGAAACCTAACAACCTCCGCACAATATTCCCATATTCGATATGAAGGATCCTGCCGCTAATATAACAACGTCTGCCACCACTTCATAAGCTTGATAAGGGTCATACAATATTTTAATTACAGCCCTCATGCCTAGCTTGAATAGAGTGCTATTTAATTTTAATCATACTTTGATTATTTATTAATTCATCAAGTAGTTACTAGAGCGAGCATTGCGACTTAAATGATTGTAAATGAAAATACGACGCAAAAGTTAATTCAATTGATTTATCAAAAAATACTGCTCAGATAAAGGACGAACGTAATTTTTCATAATTAATAAATGATTGCAAATCGTATTATAAAAATCATCTCCCACTTATTACATCGTTTAGATAGATAAGCTTTCGATTTAAATTGATTTTTAAGAATGTAAATCAAAAATATAACCTAAGGAATTAAAATTAGGATACAAACATTGCTTGCTTTGCCTTCAAATTGGCTGTCCTTAAAATATACAATTGGCAACCCTAAGAAATGTGTACGCGTAACAAGGTTCTTATCTTAAACAATTTTGTAATCCTTTGAAATTTCATTAATACTGATGTTGTATGCGAGCGTGTTGAAGACACATAATTACTCCTGAAAAGGTGTTTTTCATGCGTTATATTTTACTTACAAGGTTCATTTGATAATGTGAATATATTGTATTGAGTAAATACTTTTGTTCTTGTGAATAAGTTGTTTCAATTAGAATCGAGAAAAGTTTGTTCGCGGTTCTGTTTCTTAAAGGCATTTAAACATATTTAAATACTCACTTGATAATAATTTCCAGCGAAATAATATCCATAGTTAGGAATTAATTACGCCACTTTGAAACTGTTGCATTCGTAGCATTCATTTTCTTATCAAATAAAAACTGTGCTGTATTAGGATGATTGTTCCATCAATGTTGTAGATGAGCAGCACTACATTTTCTAGATGCCCGAGCAAGAATAAAATAATTGTAAAGTTTAACCCCCTTATTCATAGAGATTTTGCCCAGTTTGCAATAGTTATGAAAGGCATTTTAAGGAACAAATGTGATTTGTAACTCCACTGCAGGTCGATTATAACTTTCTATGAATAAGGGGGTAAAACTTTACAACTCACTAGCCTCGTAGCGACGACATTGTGCTACGTAACGTCTTCGTAGCCGCTACGCCAACTATTCGTAGTAGAGCTTCGTAGTACTTATAGAACGGTTATAGGGATAAAAATGTGTTATACTTGACTAATATTTAATTAAAGTGGGTATAGATCAAAGAATAATTATATGTCTAAATGCCAAGTAAATAATTAGGTTAATGAAAGTATACTACGCAACGTCTTAACTCGTGGGCTCTATTAAGCAATGAGACGCTATTTACCGACTACGGTAGGACATGCCTATCTGTATTCATTATTATTGATGTGATTTGTCTTCGTGTGAGCGTACAACGTCTTACCTAATATAAAAACTACAGTTTTTTTTTACAAATTAAGTAATTCTTGCATGCCCAGTTTCGGTTTACTGATTGGTTCCCAGGCGCTCTTTGTGTAAGCGTAGCTCTTGTTGCGTTGCGAACTTTTTTGCGCGCCGTATCGCTTAATTATAGCTTAGGAACCTATTTTTACTGTAATTATAGTGAGCGCCCTCTAAGGAGTGATGCGGGAAACTGCTAAACGAAATTGGTTAACCATAGAAATACGTTTGTTTATGTTTATTCATGTTTATGTTCAATTAGTAATCATAATATTACATCGTTAACGCCAGGATTGTAGGACTAAAACTTCTCGTGTCAATATTTACGTTATATCGTCGTCGTCGTTATTTACGTTGTAGTAATATCAGTTATCTGGTTTCCATAGTAACAAGCTCTGCTTAGTTTGGGATCAGGTAGCCGTGTGTAAGTAATGTCCCAGGATATTATTATTATTATTATTATTATATCGTTGATCAGATAGGTTCAAACGCATTGTACATTTATATCCCCAGGAGGTAATTGTGTTAGAAATGCGCAATTCTAGAGACAAACTATGCCACTTTTGATTAGAAATGAGTCCCCCAGTGTATTCAGTCCACACACTCCTCACAAAAGCTTCAGGTTTCAGCATACGTCGTGTGAAATTATACCTCGCTCCATTATATTTTCAGCCGAGTATATTTTAAATTATACTAAACTACTAGAGAACTGCTGTTTTAAAAGCACTTCACTGAATTTAATTTGATGATAATTTGATGATGTCACAGCACAGGGTGATAAAATATACATTAAATGTGTCACATAGTTAGACAGAAAACGGAGAAATAAATAAGTTATATTCCTGTATTCCACGAACGCTTGGCGCAGTGGTTCGAGCGTAGGCCGCTCGGCTCACTGCAGCGGGCGGTTACGGGTTTGAATCCTGCCAAAGTCAATTTTAGAAACGGCCATTTCGTAATTCGCCCTAGTGTCATTGGGATCGCCCCCGTCTTTTCTTGATCGATGCCCCAAGTCGATTGTACGGTAGCCAAAGTACAAGCGTTTCTTAGTTTGGGTAACCATACAGTTGGTCTGGTCTGGCGATATTTATAACCCAGGTAGCAAAACTTTGTCATAAAGACGTACGTTTACGTTACTGACCCTAAATTGACCTTAGGGCCTCCGCAGACTAGCTACTTTTAGCATCGGCGATCGGCGATTTTGATGCTGCGTCTCGCTCGTTCGCGGTCGAAGAAACGCGACGCAGCATCGATACGTCATAAAATCGCCGGTCGCCGATGCTAAAAGTAGCTAGTCTGCGGAGGCCCTTAGATCGGAATCTTTTTTCGTCGCTGAGCTTATTTGCTACCTGGGTCTGTACTTTGCAGATAAAATCATTATTCATCCGCAAATAATCAGTTAAACTACTTTATAATTTCAAATAATAAGTAGGTACCTGTGTTTCGATTGTACCGAACAGAAGAGGTGCTAAACGATATCGTAATTAATACTCAATCAATCACCCTGAAGCAATTTATTCAATAACTGCTAACGAGTCTGCGGCCCTTTAACGAAGTGGCTTCAAGAAGTCCAGCGGAGCAACTATTGTTTTATTAAAGTACACTCTATTGCTTCGGATCACTACTTCTCTTTTACATCCATCAGTTGTCCTCAAGGTACATAAGGTACACATTTACCGCAGATTCCACACTAGACAAAGTACACGGCAATAGGTACACCGGACTTAACATGTCGCGGAAAATCCGCGCCAGTACAGCATTGTAAACTGCATTATATGAATCCAAAACACACCCTAAATAGTTTCCAAATATTAAAATTGCAGCAGTTTATCTTATCGCAATGTTTACAATATTATCTATTGCTGATAATTTGACGTCAGCATACGTGCTTGCTAAGAGGGGCGGTAACTAACGTAATGTTATGCAACGTTAAACCCGAATTTTTCAACAACCTTTTCAGGGTCACGCATTTACGAGCCTTGACTATCGCACGCGCCTGCATGTTGGGGGTCTACTGTTGATTGTCGAAGTTCGGCTCTAAAGATCTAATTGAACTAAAAATTATATGTGTTATAATTATGAATGACACTTTTGTTGATTTCTGGGATCATATTAATCTCAGAACAGTTCAAAAATCAAAGTATGTACAGAAAATATACCACAAAATTATTAAACTATCTACACCTAATTTATTTCTCACCATGTGGTCTGAACTAAGTGTTGTACCTATGTAGTTAATAACAGTAATGCGTGAAAATTTTAATATAGCCATAACACTTAAAGTGCCATGCTTCAAAGCTCAATTCAAAGAGACAACGGGGCAAAATACATCAACTGTGTAGGTACACTTCAAATATGAAACACCCGAGCGAGCATGCAACAAGTCGTTTTATCCCATACTTACTGATGTTAACCCACCCGCTTACAAAGTACAATGTAAAAATTATACAAATGAACACTTAGTGGTTCTAATAAACTTGTATGGCTGGCATGATTTGCACTTTTACCCATCTTTTCGTAGGAGTTGCTATAAAATTTACATACAAATATTACTGTTTGTGACGCGAGCGTGTTACGTGTGGTGATGTCTCGAAGGGTTGAATTTGTTTTTACAAAGCCACGCCCATTTCGTTTGTAGTTACTGTCTAAATAACCTTCCCATGTACTTATTGTATTTTCAGGTAGATTAGCACTTAAAAACGTAAGTAAGATCAAAAGCAGAAAAAATGCTGAACATTAGAATTCTTGCCTCGCGTAAATTTATATTCAGTCTTATTGCCTGAATAGGCTGGTTTTATATAGGTCAGATATGATATATACAGATAGAATACGGTGTATTTGATACTTCATCTTTGTTCTCTTTACTAACGTTTGTATCTTTTAATTAGATACCGCAGTTCGTTTGTTTGAGCGGAAATTTACATTAGATTATAATTCCATTGTTATGATTACGTTCTTCATAAAGAACCACTCATAGCTGGTATCACATAGCTTTGGTTTCGCGTCAAAATACACTCATTGCATAATTGTTTCATGAATCATACTATGTATGAGATGGCAGCATTTTCGTAATCTCAATCATCATTGAGCAAATAGACGAATTTAGATGTCGGGAATTTAGGTATTACGCATTTATTAGTCTGCATTTCATGAGCGCGCGTGATGTCTGCAAATAAAATTCTTAAGACATGTCTTTAGTATGACACTACATACAATTAAATCCTGCAATATAGTCAAACACGTTAGGGTTTCGGTTTTTGTATTTCATCTATGCTGTGTGGTGTGGCTGAGTGTGTACGTTTCTCGCACATTTTAGATTTGTATTGAAAATTTTCTTATCTTCGATATTCATTGATAGGCATCTATCGAGATAAAATGTGACTCTGTTTCTATTTCAGGACAAAATGATCTTAGGCATTTAAACGGAATTGATTAGTAGAGCATATAACATATACTTAAGTAGACTAATTCATAACAGGCGGCTGTGCGTAAAGATTAGTTTCGCAAAACGAAACACTAGGTACCTACCGTATGATGCACGAGTTCTACTAAACTTCAAATAATATCGTCAAGGATATAAACTATTCGATATAGTAATTGTGTAAAATAATCGTCATAGATAAATGTGTTAAATAAATCGACGACCGAGAGCTTATTCTTGTGAATGATAAGGTTAGTCCATTCGGGGTGCTCGATCACAGTGTGCCGTCATTAATCTCTACTCGCGCACAGTCATCAGGATTTAATCAATTCTAGTCTCGTGCTGATTTATAATGCAATGAGCCGAAAATTTTAACACATTTCTTTTCAACATCGTGTATACTTGTAGATAATGTGTTAAATGCATTTACTGACTCAAAGACAATGTAAAAGGTAGGTTTAAGAGTTGTCGGTTGTACCCAAAAAAGTAAGTATAGAAAATTATGCCTATCCATAATAGGTAACACATTACTATCGTTGCTAATTCTATACGAGAGTCATGAGCCCGCATTAGAAGTTGCCGAACTAAAAGTTCCGTCCCACTGCTCTTCCAATTGATGTGTGTGCCTGGTTCAACGGTTTTGTTCAAACAAAATTTCGTTAATCCTAATAAAAACATTCCCCAAAGTTATAACATTAATCAATTGAATAGGTGTAAATACACAGTAGGTACACACTTGTAATTTGGTTATTATTATTAGAACATACAATAAAATTTTCTTATTAAGTATTCGTTTTAGTTTCTATATTTTTAAAAAGATTGAAAGAAAATCAAGGATGTGTATAAGGATCCCAAACAAGACGATTGACCGATAAACCCGTTTTGTCCTAATTCGTGTATCGACTGTGAAATTGCTGATTACGTATCTGAAAATGGGCTGTGGACGCTCGAATTTTATGGGAAGGTTAGAACTAAGTACTTAACATTGGTCAGTAAATTATTTCACCTAAGTTAGTGTAGGTTTCAATATCGCAAGGCCATCTCACGTAGATTTTCAGAACTTAGAAGCCAAGAAATTTTCTGTATAATATGAGCTGCTGTATCGAGCCCTATAAGGTGTAAAAAATCTGTTGGAGGCAGGTTTTATGCTTGTGGCATGAAGATGGGAGTGAAAGTTAGGTAAAATATTTTTGAAGTAGTCATCCGATGAATAAACTATTTTTAGGAAACTTCAAAGTGATACAGATGCTAAAAACAGTTTTTAAACCGTCTATTCAAAATTAATTCGTACCTCTCTGTGTATTACGTTAAAAACCCAACAAAACATCTCCGGAAACGCCAAGAACAGCACCGCAGCACACCAGCGCACCTCATCCTTTCATAACTCATTATCGGGACCCATTCACAAAGGCATCCGGAGTTCAACAAAAATGGTGGCAGTACCGTCGGCGAAGACATTTATCAAGCGATTCAAAGCACTTGATCCCTTAACTCTCAATGGAACGTTCAAAGCTTTTAGAACGATGTTTATGCCATGACTTGGAATGGCTGTCGTCGGAAAAATTAATGGCGAGAGTAACGTTTGTTCGGCCATTTCACAAACAAATTGCCTCAACAACCTGTGATTAAATCCCACCTGTAACGCGTTTACGTATAATTTTTAAGATCTAATAAAGTTAACTTTACTTTATATCGTAGGTACTTTACATTGAAATTGAACTGCTCTTTCTTGAAGAAAGGTCAATTAGGTATTTGTCTGTATCTGTGTCGGATTTATGGACGCAAACATTATACAAATAACGTTTATTATTACATCTTTTACCAATTTATAAGCGTGCTATGCTTCTTGTAAATAATAGTTCGTTTTGGTGACAGCACGCCGGTATCCATGAAACACCTAACTTGATACAATGTATAATGGCATATACGTAATACCGTTACCATCTTTAATGCTACTAAAGCAGCTTATACACCAAATAAAGCTTATCCGAAGACGAAAACACCTTTACAAATAAGATCACCGACTTGGGAGCAAATTGTACCAAGTCAGAACTATTTCCAACGACGTTGTATGTCATGGGATTATCGATAAAATCGGATTTTTGCAAGAAGCCTAGGATTATCGCAAAGAACTTACCAACAATAAGAAAAAATTCATACGAACTATGTATTTATGTACCTATCAGGATCATTTTCAGCAGTTTGTATACGACGATTGGAAACATGAAAGCTGATTGGAGAGTCGATTGATAAAGTCTTAATTCTGGTCAGAACATGACTCTTCTTAAAGCCGTTAGTAAATCAGTGCATCCTTCAGTGCATAACATTAGTGGTTATTTGCAATTTACCTCAGATAACCGATTTTTTGCAATGATCCTGAAAATAGCCTGTATTAACGAAAATTTCACTGATATTCCAATTATGCGTTACTTTGCAATCATCCTAGGACTTTCGCAAAGATCCGATATTTCCGATTATCCTACGACATCATACCTACAAGTGAAGAAATCTCATTCAATATTTCTCAGTTGGATTCGGTTACCAAAACCCCGTCACACAATTCCTGTCGAGGTTTCCCCTTATCCCCGAAGGTGCGATGTCTTTTGTATCAATCGGCTCCGTATTCTGTATCGGTTTGTGTCCAAGTTCCAATTCTTCGATATAAAAATAGGAATGACACCGACCCCCGATATCTCGAGACGATATCCCTACGTCAGTATCTTCGAATGGTAAATCTGCACTTGACGTAAATTATATACGATATACCTATAGGTAATACCTATCTAACATAAAATGTTTTGTAACTAGAACAAACCAGAAGCGTTTTAAATCTGACCTATGGGAAATAAGATGCCAGTAAGTAGTAGATCTTTTCTGTTTATGTACATTAGTTTTTTTTAAAGTTAAATTTGATATTTTATAACACATTTAATTCGTATAAAATCGATTCAATAACCAAGACGCATATTGGTATTCAGTTTTCTCAATTTCAACTTTTAGATCTGCATAGTTTTATTAGCTCTTCTGGCGAAACGGGTTCTCCTTTTTCCGTGGCTCAAAGCGACTTGAATCAACATTGAAAATTCCTGAAGAAATCCTAACGTAGGTATACCAATAAAACATCGTGAAATTCAATATTTTGTAACAAGAGAAACGTTTTTAACAGTAATTCAACATACTCGTAAATATACTAACTTATTGGTCTAAGAAGTCGTCTTGAGCCGGGCCCCACTAGCGCGCTGCGCTACGTCGTCGCAACGGAAAACGCATTGTATGCCACACCTGCGTTACGACGACGCACGACGTCGCAACGCAAGAGGGAGTCGTATACGTCATTTCGTATACGCACGTCTCCCTCTAGCAGCGGAACGCTGTACGTCATCCCACCGACAGCGCAGCGCATCACCCTCCCCCGCTTCGTCTCTCCGTTGAAACGTCGCATGCGACGACGCAACGCATAAATGTGGCATGCCACTATAAAATATATGTAAAACGACGCAGCGACGACGCCGCGACGACGCAGCGACGACGCAACGCAACGCAACGCGGTAATGGGGCCTCACCCGCGGGTTTGATTACCCACCAACGTTCACACTTATGCTCACATCTAGGTAGGTACTTGAAAGCCTAACTGTACTTAATCTACATACAATGTGCTACGCCATTGCCAAAAAGTTTACAACATAATGCAAAATGTTGTTACTTGTTACCCAATACCTCATTCTAGTTTGGTATGTTTGGTTTGCAAAGAGCAATGTTGGTGTATGAGCAGATTGCATTGCGACGCGTTGTTGTTCGCAGCTTTGTCACATAACCGTAGCAAAACGGAAATGATGTGAAACAATGTTAATTGCGAAATTGTTTGATATTAGGATTGTCGATGTCAGCGAACTAAAAGAGAAGTTGTAACTATGCGGAAGTATTTTCAAGTAATTATCTAAATAAGAGACGTTGAATAATTAAAGAACTTAAACTTAATAGGCAAATTGGCTATTTATGATATAATGGATAGCCACAAAGAAAAAGGGTCATTCGTTAGTTCCCTCTCTGCAATAAATTATATCACGGCTAAGTATTTAAAAGCACTTTGTAACTTTAGCTAACTGCTAGAAGTGGAAGACCGAGAAAAGCTTTTAGTTGCGAAAACTATCTATCAAAAAAGAAAAACCAAGAATCCGCGAGCTAACAAGCGGAAACTAGGTACCTTCCTATGGAGCGAAGAAAACCCGTCCGGATATGTACCTTTTAATTTGATTAAAATCCGAGCGAAAGTTACCCGAAGAACTTGATAGATGAGCGAACAACACTCCGTGAGAGGTACTATTTCATTCTGACACTAATTTTAGACCCGACATCTCTGGTTGCATCAATTTTTACTACAATAACAGTAAATATAACGTTAGTGGCAATCTGTGACCTATTTTATTTCCGACGAACTCAAAAAGGTTAGTAACTAAAGCTAATAATGTTATCAATTTAAGAAATACTAAGACATATAAGTAACGTATACGTAATCATGGTGTTCTTCAAGAAAGGTGACAAAAAGGTGTGGAGTTTTGTACTGGATCGGCAACGT
The DNA here is from genome assembly GCA_947859195.1 of Drymonia ruficornis. Lineage (NCBI taxonomy): Eukaryota > Metazoa > Arthropoda > Insecta > Lepidoptera > Notodontidae > Drymonia > Drymonia ruficornis. Next base: position 16,788,944 of record OX401904.1, read on the forward strand.
GCGAGCGGTGCCTCTGGTAGGTATTGCAAGCGTCCATAGGCTACGCCGCCTAGGCGGGCCATACGCTTGTTTGTCGTTTTAGTGGTATAAAAAAAATATCTTCATCATCTTTAGGGGGTAGTAAATACTACGAATGTAAGGGTTAACCCTTGTAAGGTAACTTTACTACCATAATAAAGTACTCTATGCTCTATATAACCTACATAACCCGTAAATTACTTGCAAAGGTAAAGTTGTATTTACAAGAACACTAGCAAGCCGCAAACGACCCCTGGAGACCAAACCGCGGACGAACCTGAGCGACGCGGCGACGGCCGGATAAGTCTCGTTACGCCCACTGCTATTAAACGCAGATAATAAAATATTCCCACGGCAACGGATGAGGGCACACGAATGGTGTAATTTGCAATCTCATTCGGTTATCCGGCGGGAGTTTTGTTCCTTAAAGAGATAGTGGATATAATAACGCGACAAAGAAGTTGATGTGCTTGCAGGAGAGACACAAAGAAACTCAGCGTCGTAATCTACCCGAATAATGGCCGCTTTAAGTTTCCTTATGTTTCACGAATCTGTTTTTTTCAGAGCGCTTATATAGAATACATATAATTTATTATTCGTTTTTTGCTAACGTTTTCGAAGGATTTAAATATTATGGTGTGCAGAAGCTATCCCTTTCTGAAGATATAGACTCACTTAAATCTTTAGTCCTAAGGCGCAAGGAGGTCTTTACTCAGATAGTTGACTCAAAAGTTCACATCATTTTAAATCTAGACAGTACTCAGCCTCGCCATACACGGACTGCTTGTGCTGTCGGAACGGACAGCTCTAGAGCAGTTGGTTGCAGTCGACCGCATCGACAGCCCGGCGACTGCTTGGCGTCAAGCAGTCGGCGGGCTGTCGCGAGCTGTCGGCGGGATACGTATCGAACTCAACAAGTGGCGGACCAATACGTGCACATTAACTAAGTCTACCCGGGACACTACACCCGCTTTCTCAGGTGCTATCAAATAATAATTAAGGACTATAATTTAATATAAACTATATAAGTAGGTAGGTAGGTAAACTACTTTCTTTGCAAAAAGATGAAGAAATAAGACCGAGCAAGAGATCTTTGTAGATTCTGTTTATTAAAAAGAGAGCACTTTTGGTGAGCTATAAGTATGATTTGAAAATTGGCACAAGCTCTTTACAAGTTTAAACGGATATGCTCAACAACAAATCCAAATAAAAGCCTCTGGTTCCCATTAAAAATACGATAGTCGGTAAAATGAGTAAAAAACACAGATGTACAAAGACCAAACGGTGGGCGCGAGCCAAATTTGCTGCTGGCAAACATCAGCCAAATTGGATGTGCTCGGAATGGCCTCCGTCTCTCGCGGCTCAGGTAATGTTTTTATGACGAAGTTAAATAATCTAAAGTGCTGGTATTCAAAGATATTTTACACGACTCTACACCTCACAAAATATTAAATTTTCATTATTTGGGATTAGGTTAGTACTACAGGGTCCCTAATTTTGTAAACACTTTTAAATTATAATCCAAAGTAACGATAAAACAGGATATATTACGTTTCGATATTTTGAAAAACTCTCGTTATATAGGAAGGTAGGTACATGTTTCAATTACAATTCTACGAATACACAATAGGTTCCTTCTGTAAATTAAAACTCGCTATCAAAGTACGCACTTTTGTTACGCAAACAATAGGCAACACTTTTGCGGTTTTATCGACGTCTAATTCAAAACGACACGAATATTGCTAATGAATCTAGCACTTAAATAAAATATATACTTACTTAACTGTTTACTGCGTGTTTATTAAGACATTTTTCTTAACTAAAACAATAGAATAAGCCGAGTCGAACGAATAAAAAAACATTTAGAAAAATGTGTGCTCGCTCGGAATGAAAAAGTGCCCTCAGCAGAAACACCCACTCCCCCTCTGACAGGACAATGTCAGTTATTGTTTACAATAAACCGCCGCTGTAGTTATATTTACATAATATTTTTATAAGCGCTTTAACTTTCCTCGGTCTATTCGATAGGTATGAAAATGAAAAACGTATACCGCAGAATCATTTTCTTATAAATCGTGGTACATAAAGGCTTGTAAATATACCTGTCAAATGTGACTTAAGGCAGTTTTAAATAACCCATAAATAGATTCAACATTAAGGCTGGAACCATTGCGACTGACAGCTCGAGGTTGACCGCTTTTTGCTCGAACACCGCGAAGTGAATTTTTTGAATTTAGAATTTTCGAGACGCCACGACACATAAAAAAACGACATGATAAATCAAAAACAGAAGTGACATGTACCTACTAAATTCGTATCTTGCCTACTTTTATTTAGGCCCGTATTAATAAATCGATCTCAAGATTTAGATCGAACTTGAGATGCCGTTTTTGATAGATGATCGCACCGAGTCTCTTAATATTTAGCAATTATTTCGCGGAGCGCAACTAAAAGACATGCACTCCGGACGGAAGGTGGGCGACCATCTTAATCTTTAGCTTGATTTGATCATGGATCATCTTCGGGTTTGCCAATTAAATTCCTAGATGGGTGGGTGCCCCGAGTTTAAGGCTCAGGGCTCGGCCACGACTTCGCGCGACGGACGACGCGTTTTTTTTCGTTTGCTACATTTTAGCAAAAAACGCGTCGTCCGTTGCCATCGCGCGAAGTCATGGCCGGGCTTTCATTTTGTTAGGTGAAACGGGGTCTTTCACCTGGCCTGACGTGATGGTCCATTGCATGTCAGTCCCGGTCTTCCATCGACATTATTCTAGAACTCCTAGGTATAATGAATTGATTAAAATTTAAATTGCATATAATCTTTTGTTGGTACTCTGCAATTAATTTATTTAGATTACAGGACATTAATTTATGAGTTTCGATTAAACCTATTGCAATTTATTTTTTAATTTAAAAAAAAAAAAAAAAAAAAACAGAACTAACATGAACCTCGAACAATCCGTTTTAAACGGTTGATTACTCGACTATGACGTAATAAAAAAGGGTGAAGTGTTTTTCATTTAAAATAAGGTTCTCGTAGTCATATTGTACCTTATCACCAACGATATACAGCTCTTTTTCTTATCGAATGGTTAGTAAACAACCTGGTGTCAAAGTTTTTCAAGCCGCCCGAACACCTCTGACAAGGTTTAACGACTGCTGCTTAGATGACAACAACTGGGATCGTCTTTTTACATGGCCTCCGATGCACGGATACGCTCACTTCAAATGCCACCTACGCATCTCTGCCTGACTTTGATTGCAGCTGGCTATGAGCGCCTCAGTCAATCGATTACCAGTTGCAACGAGACCCGATTCGGACTCGTGTTAATTCTTGTCGATTTTTGTCGATTCTTATCGATTCCTGCCTTTTCTTGATTTGTTCGAGAAATGACAAAAACTGACAAGAAATTATAAGAAAAGACAGGAAGTGACACAAAAACACAAGAAATGTCAAAAAACAACACGAAGTGGCAATAAATTATGAAAAATGGCAAAACAATCCAAGAAAACACAAGTTATGACAAGAAACGACAAGAGTTACCAAGAAAAAATGAGTAAAAATTAGAAAGACAATTACAAGAAAATGGAAAAATGACAAGAATATACAGGGTGAATTTTTCAAGCGTGCGTGGATGGCCAAATCCGAAACTATAAGAAATAGCGGAAAGTACTCAAAGGAGTCTCGGGCCGATTTTGACGAAAACTAAAACTACATCATTGGATTTTTCAAAAAATAAAATCGTAGCCAGGAATCGAAATAGTTAATTTTGATTAAAAAAAAACACAAACTGTATTATTACACCATTCGATAGTGTCGCTGATAAGGAATGAATTCTGGGAAGTAATGACATACGGCAAACATAAGGAAAGAGCCCATTTTAAACAAAAATACTATTTTATTTCTCTTAAGTAGGTAGGTAACCTATTAAACCTAAACTGATTAATTGTTCAAAAATGATTTAAAATTTGTAATAAGAACATAATGTTGTAAAGATGACTGCGTTGCGAGGATAAATAAAAAAAATATGGAGCATAATTTCGAACAAGCTAAAGGTAATGTACGTATGATTTATTAAAGACAACTTGAAAATATGGAGCAGTTTATTAAAATCCAACACTTTCTTCAAGTTTGCCGTATGTCATTACTTCCCAGAATTGGTTTCTTATCAGCGGCACTATCGAATGGTGTAATAATACAGTGTGTGGTTTTCTTTTTTCAAAATTAACTATGTAGTACGATTCCTGGCTAAGAATTTTATTTTTTGAAAAATCCAATGATGCAGTTTTAGTTTTCATCAAAATCGGCCCCAAGACTCCTTTGAGTATTTTTCGCTATTCCTCATAGTTTCGGATTTGGCCATCCACGCACGCTTGAAAAATTCACCCTGTATATTCTTGTCATTTTTCCATTTTCTTGTAATTAATTGTCTTTCTAATTTTTACTCATTTTTTCTTGGTAACTCTTGCCTTTTCTTGTCATAACTTGTGTTTTTTTGGATTGTTTTGCCATTTTTCATAATTTATTGTCACTTCGTGTTGTTTTTTAACATTTCTTGTGTTTTTGTGTCATTGCCTGTCTTTTCTTATAATTTCTTGTCAGTTTTTGTCATTTCTTCAACAAATCAAGAAAAGGCAGGAATCGATAAGAATCGACAAAAATCGACAAGAATTAACACGAGTCCGAATCGGGTCTCGTTGCAACTGGTAATCGATTAACTGAGGCGCTCATAGCCAGCTGCAATCAAAGTCAGGCAGAGATGCGTAGATATACGGTCGAATTGAGAGACTTCTTCCTTTCTGAAGTCAATTAAAAAGAAAACACAAGAAAAGACTAGGAAACTAATGAAAAACAAAAGAAGGCCAGGGGGCTTACCACGAACTTTTATTGCGATTCAATTACAGGAACGTTTTAAAGTTTCAGCTACTTTTTAGGCAATGACGTACCTTATTGTCATGACAATAAGAAACGTCATTGCACAAAAAGTCGCTGAAACGTTAAACAAAACTGCTATAAGAGGTGGTGGTAAGCCCGCAGGATTCCAATAAAGATCTTAAATTCAAAACATCGTGAGGAAACCTACCTATCCCTCGGGATTAGGTAATAGTCAGTTCCTGTATACACAACAAGGTTCACCACGTGGGCTTTGAGTTGGTTAATACCTCCACAATGTGGTGGTGTAAGGCCACTCAAGCCTCTTACTACCCCCGAATGAGGATACAAGTAATGACGTTACATAATAATATCTTAAATATAAAAAAAAACAAGTCTATATTTAGTATCCGCCAAAAAACCCTTACATGACACCCATCATCCAAATTTTACATAGCATGTGGCCACCATCTTGAATTCCAAAAATAATATCAAATTTGTACTTAAATTAAAATCCTTTTAACCAAATCAGTCATTAAAATAATTACAATGCAATAACTAGTTACAACTCAACCTAATTATAATAATAATTATTCAACCTACTTGGTACCAATAGTATTCAGAGGAACATCACACTTTACCATTATATAGCATTTTTATTTTCATAATCTATGACGACCTCAAAATTCATAACTAGCATAAACATTAATTTAAAAATATATGTAAGCATATAATATTCAAAAAATTGTGTTCAATATTATATTTAAACTATTTAAAACGTGATTTAATTCATAAAAAGCTAAGAAGACGTAACATTTTTACGATTTTCACGCAAAAAATTGTGCGCACGTCCAACCTTTGACGCCGTCATCGCGGCACTGACCGGGAACAAATAGGTGTCCAAGCCATAATGACCTGTGACGTTTCCAGAAAATTTAAGCTTATTATTGATTATTTTTTAAATAAAATGACTAATTTTAAATCTTTGATGCACGGATTCTTAAACAAGTCTTGACAATTTTTTTGGTATAGGTTTCACGTAAATCTTTTCAGTTGCTATGGATAACATTAACGATTTAGGTTGACAATTTCATATTTTGAAATCGATTTCTACAAAATTTGGTAACATTTAAAATAAATCGGTTAAGCCGTTTTATTCCCGACCATATGAGGTTTAATGTTGTATACTTTATATTGCACATAAGCCAGCCGATTCATCAAACCATTTACTTAGACCCACCCAGTTTAGCATATGTATTACCTTAAGTCATTGAGTAAAGTTTATTGCTGTGAAAATACGTAACATTTTGTTTGATATGCAGTTTTTACTGCACTTGTGAATACGAATACTTTTAAAATGTTAAGTAATACTTATGTGGAACAAGAAAATAGTTTCACTTGCTAAACTATCAATAAAATCTAATTTAGAAAACTCTATGGGTGAGCTAGAGCACAATAGATCTGATTTATTGGAGGCAAGCAAACAGCTATAAATCAATAGCAGGCGTGGCCCGCACTCACGGTATGTACCTACCGACCATCACTTCACTAGCCTACGAGTATCGCTCATTGCTGAAACTACAGTACTGACGTCATCAGAGCATCGTCATCATACCTATGTGATGTGTTTGATCACCGAAAGAAAAATAAAAATAGGAACTTGTATGCAGACTATGCAGTGAATGTAGAGCACACTTGAATTTGAGTTACGTCAGTGTTGCCAACTTAGCCACTTTGTCACGAGAGAGACATTTTGACATCAATAGTGAGCGATAAAATAATTCAGCGACTTTTCTAGCGCCCTTTTCATCAACTTTTATTTTGTTAAATATAAAAATACCTATATTATTTTATCTTAGCCGACGTTTTTCTATGCTAAAATGGTAGGTTTTGGCTGATGTTCTTCAAGTCTGAGCATCTCAGACCGAATGTTCTTCTATTCTAACAAACCAACTACTTATATTACCGACAACTTCTAGCAACTTTTGAACCTTCTGTCTAGCGACATTTGCCTTATTCTAGTTGGCAACACTGAGTTACATTTGAGTAGTAAAGGTATGAGTCTTGGGATTAAGTTATCGTTGCAATAATTTGAGCCACAACACTGATGAGCCATTTATCCTTAATCCCTTGTGACGGGACTATTCACAAGGAACAATTTTTTAGAGGTACGGTCAAAGAAGAGGAAGGTGCTTCATAAAAAATTAAAATTAATCTTCACGGCAGTGTGATGCCGAAATTATTTCCGTATAAAATTTATAAGACACGGTATTTGTGCACAGAAAAGGGTACATTCGTAAGGGTATTTTGTGAAGGATATATTCGGACCAGTGTTTACTGTCACCTCAATTTCGCCCACTCGCTGTTTTTCATTCAAGGATGGCACAAGCATGCTGCTGTTTGAAAATCTTTTCTATAAATTCAAATGGTATTCGAATTAAGATTTGAAACTTTAATAGGTAGTAAGTTAATAATAATAAATTTCTTGCATATTTGCTTGCATATACCTACCTGTTATTTTTACAAAGTTCAACAAAAATATTAAAATAAAACCAACTGCGGATAAATGGACACCACGTCCAGTATTATTATTTAGCTGCACGAAGAGGAAATGAAAAAAGTTAGATATGTATTTTAACTGAAATGAAAAGATTTTAATTAAACATTTCTAATCATTCGTTTTGCCTGGGAAATACTTCACGAGAACTCTGAGCTATATGAATAAGTATAACAGTTATATTTTGACCACGAGCAACAAAACTACCTACGTATCAAAGATTGCTAGTAAAACCACGAATTAGTTTTCCAAAATAATAATTTTCATACATTCTAAAGGAAGAGTTGCCGGCCATAATTTCAAAGCAGACCTTAACTCAGTTTAGATAGGAATTTTATCAAACCAAACCATACTGCGGACACAAACCACGGCTCTCAAACTTTCCTATACTTTCAAAGTCCATTATATAAACATGTAAATATTCGAGAAAAGTATTAAAATCCAATAAGTCGAAATACCAGAATAAATGAGCAATCTCGTATGGTAATTTTGACTTTGAAACTGCGAAAAGAATTTTGATGAGAGTCCAAACTGTCGTTTAGGGCGCGACAAACTGCGGGCGTGGAGAAAATAACAGTAAATCGAATGCAAATGACGAGAATACAGTGTGATTTTGCGACACCCAACAGAGACGCGTCGATTTGTATCTAGGCTCGGCTTATGTGTCTATGGACTTGCTAGTATCTACTATTCTACAATTACTACATTACTATTCTGCAATGGATAGGCAAATATAAATGTATTCTTTCAGAGTTCTTATACACATCACAAAATTTTCAATGTTACAATACTAACGCATCTTACTAATAGGTAGGTAAATGAGTATTCTCAAAGCGGCCCAAGTAGGTGTAACTGCCAATAAAACAATTTTTTTGCATTAGGTAGGTATTTTCCACGTCTATTTAGATTCTTTTCAGTATTTTTCTTATCTAGGTAAGTATATTCTAGTATATATTCTAGTATATTCTAGTATTTTAAGTTTAACTACATTCAGCGTTGCCAGTGCGTTACAAAAGTAACGCATCACGTTACTTTTGACCCTATTGCGTTACCACCCGCGATACTTGCGTTACTTGCGTTACTTTTCGTAATGGAATATCATATTTTTACATGATATCATATGATAAAAACCCGACTACTGAAAAATCGCGCTCTAAAAAGTATGAAACAAGAAAATATTCTCATCTAGAGGATAGCCGTGGTCCGTGTAGGTCCTTTAGGGCCAAATGGCATATGAACACGGACCACAGCTATCCTCTAGATGAGAATATTTTCTTGTTTCATACTTTTTAGAGCGCGATTTTTCAGTAGTCGGGTTTTAGTTTTTAAACTTACTTTTTATTTAATTATTTTGGAGTTATAGGTAACAATATATATATTTTTGAAATGTGCTCATCAAGTTCTTTCATTTGATACCCCACACGGTTTCATTAAAAAATGTTTTTTTTTTAGTTCATGACATTATGTCCTCTAGAGGGCGCCATATGCAATTTTATGTGACGTCCCATAGCCTATAACCAGCGCGCCATTAAGCCGCTTCTAACGATACCTCATTTGTTAAATTACGACAAGTCGTTTGGAAGTTAGGTGGGAACAGATGCACATACATACATACATACATACCGGTCAAAATCATAACCCTCCGCCGTAGTCGGGTAAAAATAATTAAGCAGTGTATTTTTTTTAATGGGATATGTGTTACTTTTAGCAGCCTTGTGTAACTTTTAAGTATCGGGCAGCTAAAAAATGTACATTTATTGAACACTGCAAAAACTTCTACAAGTACGAAGCCTTTCTTAAAACTACTATAGTTGTAGAGTACGTCTGTGATGACATATTTATTGTGCGATATACCGACGCAACAGCTGCGCTTGCATCGCGCTCTTTACGACCTGGATTAAACGGGACCCAATTACGGAGCTGACAGTGGCCTATCAGACGGAAATGAAAGTGCAGAACTTCCATAAGTTTGCACGATGGCATGCAACTTAGATTTTTTCACTTTTTTACTTGTTTCTTCACGAGGTTTGGCATGAGTTGAAGAAGCAGATATCATTATGGATCAAACTGCCTTCAGTTTCAGATTAGGTTTTCCAGAGGAAGGGCAATTTCGGCCGACACCATAAAGAATGCGGTGGGCAGCAGCTTTTCACGATGGTACAGCAGTCATTAGGCCATATCACAGGCCTTCGGGTGGCTTGAACAGCTCGGACTCCAGGATGGCACTAACTATACGATAAGGAGAAGGCATTTTGAGAGAGATCCGTAACAGTCGCGATGCTCCGCATCCAAGAAACCAGATAGATCAAGAAAATAAAAGACTTCACCGACAGTCGGAAGATATTTGTCCTAAGTAAGTATGTTTACCACTAATAGAAAGTTTTAAAACGTGCCGCATGTTCGTCAACTTGATTTTAACAAAGCAAAGCTCGAGTACTATTCTCGAACGGAATTAAATTTTAATTGGCAATTTGTGTATTACAATAATTATTGTTTCAGTTCGGGAACGTACACAAAGCCACATCAGAGTTATACATATTCATATACTTACCCCAAATTTATCGAATATAAAATGGTTTTGTCATATAGATTGGATTATTAGGGCAACCTCAGTGGAGATGTACACAAAGTAACAATGTAATTACGTGATATTAATTTACATTTTATTTTGGTTCTGGCGGCAATAAAATGTCGTTAATTTAACTTCAATCTCCCTTCATTCTATTTACTTTGTACGCAGTCTTCAAATATGACACGCCTGAATGCCAGAAGATCAGTCACTCAGCTAATATCCCCAGCAATGTCCCAGAAAATGATGTCCACTCTTCCGACTTCGATAGATAACAAACCCGCCGGCTATTGTGCTAATCCCACAGCTAAGTTTGATGTTCCGAACAAATGGACCAAGTCCGAGACGCTCCCTCCTGCGTACGCGATGCGATTAAAAACTACTTCAACATTCCAACGCTGTCGCCGCCTTCTCAGGGATTAACTTTCATAATGCTACTTACTTACTGAAATATATACTTTGAAATAACGAGGAACATGATGATTACGAACGAAGAGGGAAACTGCCTGATAAAGCTTCGGTGGAAGTTTGAGTGCCGAGATCATTTAATATTTGATATAGGTTTCCAATAAGTTCGTAATCTTCAAAGGTACTTATAAAGACAAACCGATAAAATATTAAATAAGATGAAAGCCGATAGCTTCCTATACGTTTATAAATCTAATGTTTGTAACAATCGTATTTTCTTGCTCGTTCACAATAGGTTCCAAACTAGGTAGTGAATAAAGGGATAATTATGTTGTCGTTTATTCCACGCACGTTTCTTACAAAATATGAACTACTGTACCTTCCAGTATAAATCCCATTTCTTGTTCAGTTGGGTCCTTCGAAAAATTTCGCATTGGTAATTTTGCAGTGGTCAAAAGTTAACAGAGGTACTAGCAGCGACACTTGTGGTAATTATTCAAAAGCCGTCATAACTCTACCCAGTACCCATTGTTTTATTCTATTTCACTTAGCGGTCGTTTGTTCCGTCACATTAATTAAAGCTTTTAAGTTTTGTAAATCTCTTCTGTTCTCCCTGTTTACATGTACTACATACATACTACGAGGTAAACTACAATGCGAATTGGACCTCATTTCACACGACCAGAAAATTACAAACAACACAGCAGTTGAAAATGAAATACATATTCGCTTATGTAGACGCACAATAGCAACGACTTTAGATTATTCAAAGCTCGAGAAGGAAGTCGAGCGACGGCGAACAGACCCCATGAACTTGTAGATCTGTAATTAAGATTGTGAACAGCGGATCTCAAATAATAATTATAATTTAAACGTCCCAATTACTGGTGAAAGGTTTTGTATAGATATACCGCCAAATTTATAGAGACTTTTAGCCAGTTTACAATGGTTTTACAACGCATTTCTAGGAACAAAAGTAATATATAAGGCCAGTGTAAGTCCATCATAACTTTCTATAAATTTAGGATTACTCTTTTTTTGGGACTAGGTCCGCCACACACTCCTCACTGTTACTTCTATAAGCCAGGATTAACACCGAGATATACGCTAAAAACTCGCTCTACGAGAGCATTGGTGGTAGAGTCAAGCTGTTGCCTGCAATTGACTGCAGCTCTTATGGACTGGCTCGACCAGGGTAGTAAGTACCACCCTCTCAAAGAAGATCGGCATAGAGAAGCTATTACAGCTGCATTCAGTACGATGAGGGAGAGAGTCGGATGCCTAAACCCTCCTTCCCCACTTTGCCTTCCTCTGATCCAGTCCCCTTCATGTTGGCAACGTGTGAGCGATGCCTTTTGTATTGCAAGCATCTATAGGTCTACCTATAGGGGTATCTAACTATCTATATCTATAGGAGAACCTGCTTAACATCAGGCGGATCGTACGTATGTTTGCCATGATAAAATAAGTTCGAAAACTGATAAGGCAGTTAAAACCACCATAGTCATAATATGAACCATTAAAAAGTTTGAAAGGGTACAAATTGGCTCCGTTTCATCAAATGTGGGTAATGAACAACCTTGAAATCGGAAAAACCCGTTGCTCGTATGGCTCCGTCGACATCGGAAATTGGAAATATACATCTAAACGCTTCATACTTCCCCATTTCAGATACTTCCTCACATAGCGGCGGATAGCTCGACAATTTCAATAAACAAGTCGTTCGAGTTTTGAAGAGAATTTTAATGAAGGGAAGTTTTTCGGAAACATCTTTTTAATTTCTGCCTCGAGAAAAATGGCTCGCTTTGTTGATTGACGTTTGTATTTGAAATCAAGACGTATTGTTTTGCGAGATTCTCTAAACGTTACAAAGTGTTTGTTCAGTGAATTATTAATAATGTAATTTGATTCATATTGCTAAATATTTAGGTATACATTTCGTATACAGTTATGTGTAAAGTGGATACCATTTATGGGATCAATGTTCGGTACTACTTGTACGTACTCGATACAATGTAAATTTGGATTTTATTGGCTCTATGTAGAGTTGATCCTTTCCCCGTAAGGCACTTATGATCCCATTCAGCCCTCTTTCCGCCCATTGCAGTCCATTTCAGAGTACAAATAGGCCGCTATGTTACGCTATTTGTTTCAATCCTATGTTAACCTGCGTGTAAGAGAAACATTTCATGAATTTACACCGGTCTATTAAACCCAGAGGTCGAATTAAACTGAGTTTTATTATTAACTTCACAAACACCGCTGTATAAATCAATGCAGGGGTATAGGTATCCACTTTATTGAATGAACAAAACATTCGGTAAAGTAAAGTTGAAATCGATTACCCATTCCCATTAAAATAAAAAATATTGCTATCTCGTCAAATAATTTATGACATACATACATACATATACTCACGCCTGTATCCCAAGAGGGTAGGCAGAGACTATAGATTGCCACATGCTACGATTTTGACACACCTCTTTTGCTTCATCCACATTCATACATCTTCTCATGCACTGCCGTCGGTTGAGGGTGCTACGGAATTGACCTTTCTGGAAGAGACCATTAATCTGGTCGTGAAAAGTTCTCAATAATTTATGAATGATTGAAATTAGAAATTATTTATAAATGCTTTATCTAGCTTACATGAATATACATTTTATTTTGATTTGTCACATTTTGACCAATTAACCATAACATCCATAAGTTTTCTTTCAGTTTTCATCAATTCAGAAATAGCTAGGGAAATGCTTGCATTTAATTCTGTCATAATACTTTACATGAATGATGTATGATATTATGAATGATAATTTAATTTCGGTGAGCAATGTAAGCAAGAATTAAGATTTCTCTTAGAGCTGGTTTAAGTGGCATTTCATCGCGTACCTACTTGTTTTATCCACCTTTAATTTACCTCTCCAACGAGTTTCACAAATGACAATCAGATAAATACAATTTCCAAATTTATTTCGCCAGGAAATAATACAATTAAGCTTTCATTCGGAGCTCGAGCACATTTTAATTCACCTTTATTACCAACGCCGAAGAGTTTAAATTTAATATTAAGATAAAGGACTATAATATTGTGTCAACTGTTAATCGTTTCAATCTGTTGTCTAGTTATATCTAAATTTAAAAAATACTTTCTTTCTATGTATACTTATTATAAATTATGTACATTGATGACCGCTTGGCACGTGGTTGAACGTAGGCCGCTCGGGTGGTTGCGGGTGCGATTCCCGCCAGAGGCAAATTGCGGAAACGGCCTTTTCTTAATTTGCCCTGGTCTGGGTGTCACTGGGATCGCCCCAGGCTATTGTATGGTAGTCATACAAGCGTTGCTTAGTTTGGGATTATACAGTTGGCTGGCCATATAGGTAGGTATGTAATTTCTTTTACATTAAAATGTCGAAAGAATGATAAAGTTGACTAATTTAACAAAATACTGGTTTGTAAAGATATACCTTGATTCGTAATTCGAGCGATGCCTGTGAGTTTGCTAACAAACGCTTGTTAACAAGGGAAGTTGATAATTCCTAACACCCGGAGTTTCGTAACATTTTCCGAAAACCCTCTTTATCCAGATTCACTTCAATCAACTATTGAGTACGCATAACCGGATATCAGAGGGATAAACTCAGTTTTGGGTTGTTTAGGTAATATTGAAATACATCTACAGAATGTTTACTTTCATTATGTAAAATAAAGCGTAGATTGGGGATGAAAAGTACCTATACATAACTCGATAGGTAAAATTATTTTTGCGGTAGTAACATAGAAGAGTTTTTATTTTGGTAGGATTTACTTACCTACTGTAAATAAATGGCCCTGTAAAGTACACTTACTGTATATTCTTGGTTTTAAAAATGGGCGAAAATATAGAGTTATTATGAAAATGACTACATTATAATAACTTTTGAATTATGTAATTATTACGCACTTCGAGATTGAAGTAAGTACTCATTAGTACCTATAATAAATATTCCAACTACATGTTAAGTTAAAAAATAAACTTAAAACAAAATATATAAAAAAATACTTATGGTAACTGAGAAGAAAAAAAATCAAGACTACCAAAAATAATGAAGTAATTTACTTTAAATAACTCAAAAGTTACAAAATCAAGTAACAAAATATTTTGCTACAAAAAATATTGCTACGAATAAATAATATTTATTAGTTTTACGTATCTATAGTTACAAATTAGAATTTAATTGCAACACTTACCTCCGTAACGTCGAGTCGGGTTAGCGCGGCGGCGTGAACTTCAAAACTAACGAAAAGTTCGCGGATATAGTTGGAATAAGTAGGAATCACTGAAAACAACTCGGTCACAACTCACTGAAGTATCGTTGTTAATGTAAGTAGTTGTACAGCGTTCGCGGGTTCTGTTGAACGTTTCAGCGCGCTTAGGTTGTGTGGCGATGGCTTCGGAGCAGCGCGCTTATATCTCTCTGAAAGCGGAGCCTGCGCGCATGCGCCACTGCCATTCATGTAACACTCTCAATGACCGCCCCCGCAAACGTCATCTTTATTTTTTTTATGTATCATACATATTTATTAGTTCACCATAACATCTATGTAGGTATGTGCATAGGTGGGATATAGGGTAAGTTTAACTTCGAATAGGGTTTAAGTAACACACCATCGAAGTACAAAGGTATTTAAATAGTGAAATTCTCGATTTTCAATACTTTCCACTTGTTTTTATCTCAAACTTTTTAGGGTTCCGTATTTTCTCTACCACCGAACAAAAGGTTTTTTCTCCATCTCAATTATTCTAAAAGCTAAAAACCATCGATTATAAAGGGAAAGTCCAAAAACCCCTTTCCTGCGATGCATGTAGGTATCGCGAAGTGTTGCGATAAAAGTGATTTATGTCAGCTACTACTGGCGATAAAAGTTGGCAAAGCCAAGTCCCGGCTCACCCACGGCTGCGATTCAAGGGCAAAACTTGCATAAATCATAGTGGGCTTAGAGTATTCGAAGACTTTAAAGGTCGTTTCCTATGTTCATGATCCTTCTTTGCCCAGCATTTGTATTGGGTTGGCTAGTTCACCTTTTTTAACGTTGAACAACCCTTTATGGGTCCTCTTCCGCCTCGGGGGAGATAGGAGGGGTATGTGGGAGTCCAGCTCTGCCGTGTACCCAACTGTGATCACCTCTGTGTTAATTTTGCAAGGTCTTCAGGCTTTTAGAAGCGTAAATGTGACAAGTGAAGAATTCTAACTGACTGTCATAAAAGATAATTCTCTATTCAGAATAACATACCTTGCAAGAGTTACTACGATTTTATCCTACAGTTATATATACCAAAGATTTTATGTTACATTTATGCTTACGACTTTATCCTACAATTATTTCTACGATTTTATCGTACAATTACCTATGCCTACGATTTTTGCCTACAGTTATGCTTACAATTGTATCCTACAGTTACCTATGCTTACAATTTTATCCTACAGTTATACCTACGATTGTTTCCCATTTCCCCGTTGTTCCTTTCCTTTGCTTTCGTGTACTTATTTCTATGGTAATGAGATTTCAGCAACAGATGTAACGATACAAAACCTTAGAAACAAAACATCAATGTTACTGAATTCATAAAATTTAAACAGTATTGTAAAGAGAAAGTTTCCTTTCACTTCCCAACAATTATATTTGTGTAAGAGTAAAAGAGATCGAGCTAAAGTTCTCAGTGTAAAGGCTTATTATAAACACTGGTATTTAAGTTTACAGCGCCGTACAGAAGGATGTTCGCGCAAATGAAACGTTCGTAAAAGTTAACAGTGAAATAACTCGAGTTGTATTTATCTTATTTAATTATCTTACACAATAGAGTAGAACATTCAAAGAAACAAATCTGATAGAAAAACTATGTACTGCTAAAGGTACTAATATAAAGATTTTTATCTTGTTTACAATGGTTTGACAAAGCATTTCTAAGAACAAAAGTGATTTGTAATGCCCGTGTAACTAATAGACTTTATACCTCATATACTACTACCTACTTCGGTAAAGCATTTGGTACCTACACCATTCCTATATTACTTTTGTTCCGCATTTTATGAGTTAAGTACATGATAAAATTTGTACGATGAAAACATTTATGAATATAACTTTACGTGTGTGTTGGGTTTTTAGCGTAACTCACGATTCAATTTCATTTCACACACATGCTACATCACAAAATGTTGTGAAGTACCTACCTATAACATGAAATAAAAAATACACTAGGTAGGTAGGTATGTACTTAGGTACTCCAATAAGATCAATCGCAGAATCACATTGGGCCTGTTAAACAAAAAAAATAAAGCTGGAGTCATACAGTCAGTTATGAAGTCTGACAACTTTTACTATGCCCTGTGCCGGCGACTTAAGGCGTGAGGTTTGGTATAAAGGGCAGGGGAAGCAGTATATGAATGAATACCCTTAAATGAACAGGGTCTATCAGCCCATTAACCACATGATTATCAAATAACACAGAGGGCAACGACCTGTTCCGAATGAATAGTAAGTGTATGAATAATTCTAAAATTAGAACCTCGCTCATTCAGTGCCCCTAAATATAATACAAATCTGATTCTGAACACTAACGACAGGTACCTTCATTCATGAATAAATCTTGTTACCTTACCGTAATAGTTACCATTTCTTACTAACATATTAACTATACCGGTGTGTACCCGTCCTTATTTGTTAGGTTTTATTATAAGCAATATAAGCGAGTACTTTTGTGTGCAACTGCATACGTATGCAAACCGCCCGTGATCTTTTTACGTGACAAAAGTAGTACCTTGATAATTTTGTGATTTTTTCCTATTTTTGACAATCCCTTAATATAATAATATTAAAATAGATACGTTACACCAATAAGTATTGTTATATGTATGTTTGCTATTATCGTCGTTTAGTCGGTGATTCTGCCAACAACAACGAATTTTTAGACATAATAAAATTTTATTCTGTACAAACAAGGTGAGGGTTGAAAAAATATATTTAAAGCTAATGTTTATCCAGCACGTCTGCACATGTAGGTAAAGATGTGATAAACGGCTTTATATTAAAAGCACGTTGTTACGCTTGTGCTTGTTTTTAAAGTCGTTGTAAAAGTGCTTTTCTGCTTTTCTGCTTTTCTGCTTTTTTAAATTAAACAAAAATTCGTCCGTCAATAAACGGACAACAAAAGCAAAATGCTTACTAAACATAAGTTCAAGCAAAAAGCCAAAAACTTACGCGCTGAAAAATTGATAGTGAGTCTTATGTGCATGGAAATATGGTTTTTAATCTAATATAATGTATTGCTTTTTATGGGTATGGTTGGTAATCCACCAACCCGCATTGGGCCAGCGTGGTGGATTATGGCCTGAATCCCCCTCGCATTGAGGGGAGGCCCGTGCCCAGCAGTGGGACGTTAAAAGGGCTCAATTATTATTATTATTATGGGTAAAGAAATAAGGTTAAATTTAATTAAATATTGATTTGAACTGTATTGTCATACAAATAAGGTTACTTTTTGTATTTTTTTGAAATTTCTTGCTCTTTCTTGCCGTCATTGCTTAAAAGCAACACGCTTAAATTTGTAAGCGCGCTTAGGCGCTTACTTAAAAAAGCGAACATTTCAAACGGCTTTTCGTTTAAGCACCCACTTCTACATGTAGGTGTTTGTGCGATTAGCTACTTATGTCATGTATGTAGTGTTTACATAGTTTTTTTTATGCGACTAGGCGAAATATCGATCTACAGCGTTGACAATGACCCCTCAAGGCCTCATCAGTGCGGCATCAGGGCTCTACCATGGGCTCTACCACGGAAATACGAAACAGAGAGCATCTGTTTTAAATTCACAGTGCATAGGCGTGTTTCAACAAAACATTATTAAGTTAACGTCGGATTGAAGTCCCAAACCCGTTGCGGAATGTTAAATAAAAATCTGAAGCTCTGAAATATAGAAAACAGAATTGAGTCCAAAAAAGTCATGCAAACGATATCATTATAAAGAGTACCTATATTCCAAGCGTAAACTTTTTTTAATACCTATTTGGAATAAAATATAAGACGATTAATGCCGCTATATAGACGCATTTACGTAATCTGACAGAATTTTAACCGGCAAAGTTTTATAAAGTTTGAAGTGGTGTATTCTCTTCTAGCCGACCCTTGACGCTATCTTTGACGAAATGAAAAAAAAAACGAAAGGACTATTGCAGAGGGTATCTAGAAATCGTTTGGTGTCACAGCATGGGAGAAATAATAAAAATACCCGAAAAGACTTCAACGACAAACAAAATCAATACGGGGAAATGTTAACATTTTGTAGGTAAAATATTATTTTAAGTAAAAATATGATTTTTTCTTGCTACATAATTTACGTCTAAGTATATTTATCACATTACTAGACTCCCGAAAGACAGCATTTGCTAAAAAGGAAAGTAAAATATAACAAATCCTAAACTTCATTTCTTATTCCTTAACTAATTAAAATAATAAAATGTAACTCAACAAAGTGCAGTTATTTGAGTTGACGCAGTATCGATGCAAAATGTACGACCTCATTATAGAGTCGGTGCTCAAGCAAACTTGGGTCATTAAGCGCAGTGCAGCGCGCTTTGTAAAACCACGCACGACAGTTATTAACTAACTTTTTAACACTTATTAACAAAACAAACTGATGAATTAAGTATTAAAATTAACAAGAGAAAAATGTTCTTCTTCTATCTTTACTTTCATTCATACAACATCTTTATTTACGTGGCGGTATGGGACATCGTATACCGAGTTAAAAATATTCGAAGACTCAACCCTCTACAAATTCAATCAAAATCGTTGGCAATATTTCAAACTTTATGACTCTATTTATGATTCAGATTACTTTAGGAAAATTTACTTTAGGGAAATAAACCTAAAAATATGTAGAGTACCCTTTACACTGAAACTGTTTACAGGATTTTTCTAAAGTTCACACACGCGACAGTATTTTGATCCAGTAAAAACGCCATCACCTATATAATTGTTTGCGTTATTTTAGTACTAGATCATCTAAGAATACTTACAATGAGTTATTGGGCCATATATTTTTCATACTTCTACTTTATTCATCAAGATATTCACTAGAAGCGAACGCCATATGACGCCACAAACAAAAACTAACTAACTCATACCTTTTTAGTGGGAGGGTAAGTACCAAGTCAATTGTATTTCTCCTTTATACCCACGCCTTCAATTCATACCATTGCATTATAAATGCCACTAAAGATTAACGTACTGATTGCTCTATTACTAACCCAACAATGCTACTTTACAGCTAAAAGCTGTACAATGCCCTGGACAGCTCCATTTAACAATGCAAGCGTTGCCCGTGCATAGCTTGCGCGGTTCACCAAACAATATTAACAGTACGACTCAACGACTCCTATAAGGAATATAATAGATAATTTGTTTCAACGAGTGCTCGAGTGTTACATAAGAAAGGCATTCTAAATTTTATATCGTCTACACAGTCAATGGACATTCAGTGCATTATTACTGTCAGCAACATAAGTCGCTGAACATTTTTCAGTCGAATTTTTAAACTATACAATATTTAAATATTTATATTTGGTTTTGACAATATTCACTATTGACTGATGATAGATAATTTTCAGCCAAAATATAGTTAAAATTTATTAGACTTAAATAAAAAGAACCTCAAGCATATCCGCGCACAGATACAGCTAGAAAATAAAAATGTCACAGTAATTAAACAGAGGCAGTGATGGCTAAGGTGTCTGGACACTTATTTCATGTCCATTGAGTTCAGGCGGACAGGACAGCAATTAATATTTTTATGGACGGCCACCGTCAGTCCATCAATATTAAACTGCCGTTCGGATTGATCGTCATGTTTATGAATATCGGCCGATAACAATTAAGCACTTCGGAATTTTCCGAGCCGTTTTTCCGGGCACAAAAAATATGGTCAAGTTCGAACATAATATTAAGGTGGGCTTAATACATGTATTTTTTATTCCCTGTTTCAGGCTAGGTTCAAGCAACGTGCGTACCTATTATTTATAAGAAAATACTACTTTATCAATGTTTTTAAAATAGCATATTCCGACATAATTCATTCCAGCCAGTCCTTGCTGAAATCATAAATATTAAGTGTGATCCACCATCTCTGGCCATTGTGAGAGTGTCTCGAATTAGGCGCTATTTGCTTTAGATCCTTCTGTCTGGATTATTGTAATCCGTCCATTCGTCTTACCTACAAGTTTGGTGAAGGAGATTTAAATTTTGCTGGAGACTACAGCTACTTAAACACTGTCTAATGACATTCGCCTGAAGTGACAAAATCCTATTACAGATCTTAATCCTTTTAATATTTAAATTTTGCCATGCTGCTTGATTTACTACTACCAGTGGATCTACAGTGGTCTCTAACGAAGACGCAGCTTGGACCATTGAGAAAGAAAAAGGACCTACTAGACCCATTGGTATATCCCGTAAATGAAAAAAAAATCCGTATCGTAAATTTACTATTCCCCATTACAAGGCGAGTGACAATAAGCTGTACTAGAATTATCCTGGGTTATCCTGATAATATCATACAATAGCATATTGTCGACTGCACAAACGTATAGCAATTTTGCTGAAACGGAACGATGCCAGTATCTACTTTTCATTATTATCACATTCGGAAAATGCTCATGATGTAGGTACCTAAGCATGCATCTGTATACGTATTTTTTACCAAATGATAAACCATATTTCGAAATTCTTGGCAGACTGACGAGATCCGTTCACTCAAAGGTATTTCTGGCCTTACAGCCCAGACACGACTTCGCGCGACGGCGACGGGCGACAGCGTTTTTTGCTAAAATGTTGCATCACGCCACCAGCTGCCGCTGTCAGCGGCAACGCGCGCGATGGTTAGGGTATATTGCTCTTTACAGAAAGAAATAACATTTTTCAACTTATTAATAACGGAAGACACAATGAAAGTTACAAAGGTTTACAAACTATCTCATTCCATACTACAATAGTCAATGACGTGGAAAAATATACACTATTTCTTATGTTAGATATAGCGGCCGCCCACGAGAACTCAGATTGTTCAGCTCTACGTGAAATATCGCTGTTACGTAAATATATTTAAAAAAAGCGCGGTTAGGTAGGTACTGTTATCCCTAATTTCATCAATAAATGCGAAAGTAATATTTAAAAGAAGCGGAATCATTCACAATACCTACAAGTACATCACGATCAATGGAAAATAATAGGTATAAGTTAATTAAAGCTCAAAGCAGTTGAAGGGATGAGATAGAGTCGTACCTAGCAATGGTCATCGTTTGGTACCATTGTCGATCCTGGCTTGCAGGAGTAACAGTGGTGGAAGTGTGTGGCGGGACTAGTCCCCTTAATTCCAGGAGTCAATAATAAACAGAGGTCAGCTTATGTAGCAAATGTTATCTTAGACCTGCCTGTAGGCGACCGTAATAATATAAAAAAGTTTTCGTTCGTCCCAATATTTACGCATCTTCTCTTTGATTCACGTATTGTCATTGTGACAAACACTTTTTCTCTATTCTCTTTGTTCTCAAGATTCTCCAGCAAATCTGTCTGTTTTTGTACCTGTTACATATTTATTTACCCAACAAAAATGAAAATAATACCTTGCTAACATCATACGCCCGTCCCCAGGAACGGACTTATGGGTTAAATGATATTTTACAAGAAATTAAATTACAAATGTAATTCGGTAAGTCATATAATTATAAAAGACACCCTATTCCTTGTTTTACGGTGATACCCGAAAGGGTAAACGTAAAAGGGTGCTCTTTAGGAACCTCATGGGGAACCCTACCTACCTACTAGCATAGCCAATGTTGCATAGCGTCGCTATTACCCCCCTGAAACCGTATCTAACTACCCGTTTTTACCATTAAACAGGTTCCGAATGATAGTCCCGCATTGAACCGCCGAGATTCTGAAACTAGATATGGCTCTACTTAATGAAAATTGACTGCATTATCATGAAAATTATGTCTAAATTATTCTTAAGTGAAGAGCGGCTTGGCTTTATATTACCTAATTACAAGAACTATGCTGATATCTTGTATCTACACAGAAACTAGAGGGTCCAACATTTTAAATGAAGCAGTTACCTAATTAAGACTCCAACTGACTGCCGCGAAATATACGCGCAATTGTGGATACATTGGTATCTTTGCCAGAGTAGAAACAACTGCTTACGTATTCACTTCTTGACTGGTACATTTACAAAAAAACGCAAAAATGACCAACGCACCGCTGCGGAAATTCGCTATTATTTCCCAGAGATACTTTTCCCAGAGATTTATAGAGATTTAAGCCAGTTTACAATGGGTTTAGAAAGCATTTCTAGAACAAAAGTGGTTTGTAAAGTCTTCTGGTCTAGTGGTCTTTAAACAGCACTGAGTACCTACCCACATTTTCATTATCGAATTTAGGTAACGCAAGGATAACTGTATTCTGAACTCCGGTTCCCAAGACCAATTAGGTAACTATAAGTATGTACCCGCTCAAAACCCATACCTGTCTAAATAATCCATAGGTTTGTGGCCGACAAACCCCATTACCGAAGGCACCATTGTATGTAGTAGGTACCTATGCGTAGTGAAGGGAAGCACAAGCACAAAGGAACCCTATTACAGGCATGCGTAACGTGATAAATATTTTCTATCCAAATGAGGATGTTTTCAAAGCTTCTTACCTGGAAATCTTCTACTTAGGTAATAAAAAAAATCTACTGCCTAACAGACCACTTGCAGCATCGGGTCACACGAGGTCTTGAAACATGAAATTTTGCACAAGAATCCCCTATGTAACGTAGGTAAGCACTAAGAAAGGATTTTTGAAAATTCATTCCATAAGGGGATTCGATATGGGATGAAAGTTTGTATCGGCCACAAGGCTAGTTTTTATATTTACATAATTTCGTTAAGAGCAAATGAGTAAGTACTACTTAAGTACTTAGTGTTACCTATATGAAACTGGCGATTTCTTATGAGGTAGGTACCTAATTTAAATTTTTCAAGACTAGTTTTACCTCCGCTACGCACGCGTAGATGAACTGATATCGTAGGTAAGCTACGATAATATAAGGAAAAGTTCACCAAAAACTTTAATTTTCTACCAGTATCCTGGCTCCATCAGAATAATTAACGTTAACCGAAATGTCGCAACAAAAGCGCGACATGACGCGTCCGACAAATTAACATTTTAATTGTGGACGTCACGGTGAACAGTTTTGATGCGAAGCAACGTCGTCACTCCGTAAAATCACTGCTGGCGGTGGTTGGCGACTGACATCCAATCGTGCATGTGACGTGCCTTTAATGGGTTATTATAATTTAACCCAACTACAAGATGGGTTAGCACGCGCGGCAACACGAGATACTCTAACGGCTAACCCATTACACAGCTCACTTGAACTCTTAGCTGACAATCCAGTTAGCAGTTTAGCTAAAAAGATTAGAAGACGTGACTTTATATTATTATAGGTGGGTTATAACGTGTAGGTAGGCCAAATAGACATTTTATTAATTGTAGAATTGGGTGGGTTTTACAAGTATGTTTTGAGTAAAATTTTAATGGATTGATTGCCTATTGTTTAGGTACCTTTGCTGTTCTATAACAGTAATAATAATCTTCTCGGATCTGCATGCTGTATTCAGCTAATAGACTTCTACTGAGGTTCAGCAAAAGCCGGAAGCAAATTTCAGAACCGGCCTTTTCGTAATTTCTCCTGGTCTGTGTGTCACTGGGATCACCCCCAGTCCATTGTATGGTAACCATAGTATAAGCGTTGCTTAGTTTGGGACCATACAGATGGTGTGTAGTGTGGTGTGTAAGTCAGCGATATTTTATGTTCTAAACTTTCAGACCAGCAACAAACAAAAATGTCGTCCAAATTACGACGCCGCAAGCAGATCACCATGGTCGTACGGTCTTTGAATATGGCCAGCTTCATGAAGCTCCAGAAGGACTACGGGCTGCTGATGTACACTATTCTAACGTTCATCATCGTGGTCGTCCTGTACATCGCTACTAAGGACTGGAAAGGCGTCACCTGCCCCGAGGAGGTGGACATAGGAACTGTGAGCGTGCCTGCGAGACCAGAAACTCACGTTTGTAGACGGAAACACTCGCACGCACGCAGATAGGTACTGAATCACCTCGTGTTCATGTAATAAATTGGCAGTAAGTAATAAAATTTGCAATTTCAATGCGTTTATTAATCTCAAAATTAAGGTTGCACGTTGGCAGAGTTGAGTCTAGGCGAAAATGGACAAGTTTAAACGCATCGGGCCTCGCCACGTAAAGGAACTGTTGCCCCAGCCATACTAGGTAGGAGGCGTGACCCTGCCGTACCTATAAAAATATATGAACGTGACCAAGGTAAGGTAACCCTTGGTCACGAATCAAACTGGGTCGTTTTTGACCGCTATGACTTATTAGATCATAGTGGTCATTAACGGTCCACTTCGATTTCAGCGTCCAACTCCTTCAATTCTTTCTTCACTATATTTAAATCCGCGAAACATGCAACTTTCTTTCGATGAACGCTTGTAGCCGATAAGCCGAACAGTTTCCCGTTCTGCACCAATAGATCGCCGGCCCGCACCGGACACCGTGATATGCCTTTCACGCACACCGTGTTATTCAAATTTAGATTCCTCATCGAGTACCCGTAGTCATTTCTAGTCAGACTGACGTGTTGCCGTGATAGCGATCGGCCAGTGACCAGCGGCCTTCCGATAATGTGAACGGGCGCGTCCCAATCCAACTTTTCCCCGATATGTATCACTTGAGAACACCCGTCCATGTTGTCGTAACTAGATAGCAGCACCAGCCTCTTGGAAAGGACTCCGTCGTGATACACCGACTCGATGACGTCAACCGGGAACCCTTTTTTGCAGCGACGGCTGGAATAAAAATAGCCATAACATTTCAGTGTGGGTAAGGGCCGGTCCCCATTAGCGCGTTGCGTTGCGTCGTCGCAAGATTTTGTACTGGCGCATCACCCTCCCCCGCTTTGTCTCTCGCCCGTCGACCCTTTGATCCGCTGCGACGACGCAACGCAACGCACTAGTGGGGCCTCGCCCTAAGCCTAAGCCTAAGCCAAATGTTTACATGTTCAAATAGCAATGACGGTTAAATTATGGAGTTCGATTGCTTGCATAAATAATTATAGCTATTCCAAAAAATGAACCCTCTAATGGCTAATAAGTAGGTACCATGTCCTATACCTATAGCCACCTAGAGCACATAGGCATTCGGGGCAGGCTTATGGCATGCTTATGGGTTATGAAGTGCAATGCATGAGAACGAACAACGCCACAGGGCGACGCCATCTAGTGAGCTGAACAGTACTTAATTTTAATTATCGATGGTACAGTCGGCGACATAATTATCTTAGGATTAGGTATAGGTAGGTAATTTAAATTTAATATACAGTGCTTATTTCTTTTGATAGATGGATGGTAATTTGCTTAGGTGTTGTTGTTTAAACTTACTCTGTCGGACTTCCTAAATACATTCGTATGGGTCCAGACTTCACACATACTCCGTTTGCTAGGACTGAAGTGTAACTTACGACAGCACTCACACACAACAACTCCTGCGTAGCTACAGAATGAATTCTTGCAACAAAAAGATAATCTTCAATTTTAACTCTATAACAACTTATTTCTGTGTTATTATAACTTTTGACGCCAACAAAGCCTCGGTAATGCAATACAAAGTTGTGAATAACGCACGCCATCGTTGCAACAAATATAGCAGCTAGTAAAGCTACGATACCAGCTTTACTTTTCTTAGACCGATCGTCCCATGGAATGTTAATAAAATTATAGTGAAATTCCAAATTCTCGGGCTCATTATTGTTAACAATTATTTTATTATTGTCCGTGTTTTCTTCCATAACGAAGTACAATAGTTTATAAAATAATGTAAGTTAATTTTAATAAAAATCTATTTGGCTGAAAGGCTACCTACTACGTTCGGGATTCGGATCTAATGTTATTGGAACGTTATTCAACAATTTTTAATGTTATTGCTTGTTGGACTTATGTTCGAGATATTTCGATGCCCACTAAGAAAAAAAAAAGAAAAAATGCCGTTCCAGGTTAGGTCAATATACCTAGCTAGCTACTTATCTAGCATACAAGCTGTTCTCTTTACTCTTGTGTTGTTTTGTATAATGCTTTCTCACATAGCTTATTATTTAATGTCTAAATTCTGATGGTGTTGAAATGTCACGTTGACAGTGACAGTTGGACTGTTTAGCTGACTGACATGTGTTGCGTTCCATTCACCGTATTTTTTGTTATTTTCGTCCACAAAAAGTGTTAAAAACGATAATTTTGATCACCTTCAGTCATGGATGTATTAACTCAGGATGCGCATCGCATGATCTTCCCCTCTAGCTTTTTTTTATAGGTACTAGACCAAAAATCTCTGACACGTATATAAAAACTGTTTTCGAAATCGATTTGATCAGAGTAAGTATCGTTTTCGCGGTGTAAGGTGCTCCGTGAAAAATGCCGAATTGTCCCATTAAACATGTGCAAAGAAATTACAAAAAATAGTAATATACAAAAAGATGGGGTAACATTTCATATGTAAGTATTTTTGATGTAATTAATGCAATTTTTCTATTAAATTCATTAAAATATTAAATGTCATAAGAATCGAAAACATTATCGATACAATTAATCGAGTACGAATTAATCGAATAGTCTACTGTGACCATAGACGAATCATTTCTACCCTGGCAACTGTATTTTTTATTTGTCAAATAATTGTCAAGTATTTGAACTTTGTAAACAAACGGATAAATACTGAATTACGCGGTGATAAACCAGTCGCAGGACGTTAAAAACGATTTACAATGAATAAATCATTAGTAATTCAACAAGAGAGGTGATTCACAAAGTTTACAGGCGGTGTCTCGCGGAATTTGAGGTGCAAAATATTTTGTCAGAACTCGACCATGTTTACCAAAGAACCGCTGATATTATAGGTATATAAGCAGTTTATTTTACAGTTTTTAAGTTAAATAATGTGTTTATTGTATACAAAGGCAGGCTCAAAGCTTCAGTTTACAGGTTTTTCAGTAAATATACATTGATCGCTTAGAGGTACATTCGATTGAACACACTTGATACTTGGTATTATTTTTATGTGTTGCTTTCATCTCGACCAATACATAAACTAAGGTTGCTTTATTTTTCTATGTTTGCTTGTCAGTTAACATCGTTACTTAATTACTAAATAAACAAATAATCTTAAAGCATTAAATAAATTATCTTTTATTGAATTATTTTATTTTTCAGGTACCGTTAGAAGAATAGTCGAAAATTGCTCTTTACGATGACATTAATCGATTAATAATAAATCTTCAAGATGACAGCAATGCTGTGGAGACTGATGATGATGAGTTGATGAGGCAGCGGCAGGCCCACGCCAATATATGGATTTATCAGGAGTGGAATATTTAGACCAAGATTAAAATAAAAAAATAATTAAAAAACGCAGTAGCTATGATATGTTTGTTTTATTTTCCTAAAATACAAAAAAAAATAACTAACTCATGTTGAAACAAAAACACCCACTATCGAAACAATTCAGATAAATACGATCTCGATAAATTCTTGATCTTGATAAACGGAATCGAACCTGACACTGCTCCGGGTCCATATGACCCAGAAGCAGGCAGCGTCTGCTACTGAGGCGATGAATCACATATGGCATAAATATATGTATAACAAATATTATCTTATTGACCAACATCAAAGAAAACTTAAAAGTGCTTGCGCTTGCATTATGAATAATAAATAATATGTAAAATAATAAATCAAGTATCAAAATTATTCAGTCGTATTAGTCAGTGTTGCAAGAATTAATCTCGACATATATACTTTTTGATTTGAACAGTGTTGTAGTAGTGTTTATTTATGATTGCAGACCGGTATCGATAAAAATATAATATATATAGTGTATAATAAACCTTGGGAGAGGCCTATGTCCAACAGTGGACGTCTTTTGGCTGAAATGATGATGATGATGACATTTGTATAATAATACCTATTACGTTTATACGTACCTACCTAACAAAAGATATCAGCCAGGCCAGTGGCAGCAGATGGCGCTGGTCGAGTGGGAGTGGGGGGGGGGGATGAAACAGCTTATTTGGGAACATTAGGTACTTATTTTTTAGATAATCTCATTTTCAAGGAACTGAATTGGGATGTACCCGGAATCATCTTGTTTCCGTTGAATATTTACGCCTCGTGAGTTACTCATTATTTCTTGTTCAGCTGTTTCAGTAGAGATAATTCAGTATAATTCAGTAGATTATAATGACAGCTATAAATGTAATAATGAGTATATGAAACTATCGATATAGCTAATTAGAAATATCGATAGTGGTATTCACCCTATTACACCGATGGTCCTACGGTAGTAAAATTTTGTATGTTGACGTATTAAATCTTTTAGTGTGCGTAAAATATACTAGTGTTGCACATTTCTTTACGTGTGCGTTTATAATGACACAAAATGTTTTGAGTAAGTGTGCGTCAATTTTAATGTAGTGGTTACCTCCCCTCCCCCAAGAATTGACAGAACATTTTGTTCGTTGAATTATGCGTGTTGCGAGTCCATTTTGTTACTTTGTTCAAGCCTTCAGTACAAGTTGGTGCGAGTGGAACGAGATTTGTGGACGAAAATAACGAAATTTACAAAATTAACAGTGAATGGAACGCACCATTGATAGTGTCAGAGCGATTTCAAAATAAATACAATTTTTGTTAAATGTTTTCTAATTAATTAATGACTAAATATTACTGAATCCTGGATATTACAATTCACTAAAATGCCGACCGTTATACTGATGGATGTGTCTCTATCAATGTCGCGCCCTGTGCCGACTTCTGATACAACCGAGAGCCATACCCGGTTCACGATAGCTACGGCAGCTGTAAACACGTTTTTAGACTATTTGACCGCCCATGCTAAGCTGGAATATGTCGCATTAGTTTCTTTCTCATCGACTCATGAAGGTAAGAGTGGTTTTAATTCTTTTATCAGACTTAGTTGGTAGTGAAATTTAGGTTAAAAAGTTTAAAAAGTTCTCATATTGTTCGCCCACGAATATTCTTATAGTGGCAGTGAATGAGACTACACTGTGCTCTTACCCGTATTTTTAGATCCTGTTAAGTGTCTTAATCAATTAACCTTAATAATTTCAACTGCAGTACAAGTTGTATAAATCATATTTTTAGTGGCCGTTCCATTCACCCGTGATTTCGACAGTATACGCACCAAGCTGCCTCTACTCGAGGAAGGCGATAAGACCTGTATTGATACAGCCCTGCTCGCTGTCAACCAACTGATATTACATGAATGGGGCTACCAGATACCTGTGCAGATTATATTGGTAAGGATTTGATGACAATACTAACATCTTTAGTCTTTGAAAAGGTGGACTGAAGCATACTACTCTGTTGCTGTACTACATTTTTCCAATGTATTAGGTACTATGCTTTACGATGTGAGCTCTCTCTATGTTTAATTCTCCTTGTTTGTACTGATGAAACTGTACACAATTGACACTGTTATTACTTAGGATGTTCTTCAAATTAGAGGTTTGAAGAAGCACTGCGGTGTGAAAACCACACCTCTACCAATTTTCCTAAGTGTTTCTTCATGCCTTTAGTTTGAAAGCACCCTTAGAGATGTTATGACTGCAAGAAAAAATATTAGGGATGTTTTATTGGTGCAAACAAGGGGTTCAAATGAGGTATGAAAAAAAAATGAATTCAATGACATAGTGAGTGTAGAATTAAGTTTAAATTGCCACAGGGAACAGTCCACTGACCTGATAATCCCACACTTCTTTCCAAGACAACAGGAGCCAATGGTGGCAATATAGTGAGCCAAAACATATTTTCCAGATAACAGATGGCAGCAGTGGTGTGGGCCCAATAGGAAGGAACCTCATTGTGAAGGCATTGCCATTACCTCCTTCATTCCCAGCTAAAATACATGTGCTGCCTATTGCGTCGCCGCATGACACCAGCTTACAACATGGTATGCTTATTATTTTTATTTACACATTTGACTTTGTAGGAATGGCTTCTATATGCTGGGATAAATGTATCCTATATTGTGGATCAAGGATATAAACTATAATGATGCTAAGCAGTGACATTATTGATAGTGGTATTCTACTAAGGGGCCATCCATAAATTACGTCACACGTAAAGGGGGGAGGGGGTCGACGAAATGTGACATTGTGTGACAAGGGGGTGGAAGGGGCCCTAAGTTTTGTGACGTCACATTTAAAAATCTAATATATCTACGTATTAAAACTGAAATTTGAATTTTTAACGAATTTTTTTGAAAAATTCTTAAAATTGTAAAAGTATGTTCCGTCACACAGAGAGTGTGGGAGTCTCGCAAATGTGACCAGCTGTGACTAGGGGGGGAGGGGTCTAAAAATCATGAAATTCGTGTGACGTAATTTATGGATGGCCCCTAAAGGTTTCTATTACTATTACAGACTAACGGCCATATTCTATCTAGCGGCAATTTGCTCTACTGTAGATAGGAATTTGTCATAAGTTCCACATAATAAATGTCAAATATCTATCCCCAGAAGGCATATAGATGGAATATAGAAACTGGCTTTAAATTATAATCATTGGCTGGCTCATCTCACAGGCCTACATACATCTGTATTTGGTATTTCATTCTACCCTTCTGTATGAAGTATTTATGTTACAGCCATGCCCCTGTATCAGAAGATAGTGGACTTAGCCAACAACACGACAAGCACATCTAATGGCAATATATCACGTGGATCCATCTATTGTCCAGATCAATTGTCAGTGCCGGGAGTAAGTATTGTTATCCCTCGTTTACACTATCATCCCCGTTCGGCGCACTGCATCGGGTGGTAGGGCTACAATCCTGTAATTTTGGTCTTGGTGACACTGGAATCGTTCCTAGTCCCGTTGTACGGTACATACAGCATAACCATTGCTGGGACCACATTTGTTTAGTTTGTTTGCCGATTATTGAAACCTCTTCAGTTGCCGATCTATTTTTCAATATCATATTCGTCTTTTTAATATGAAAAAAAACGCGCTCTAAACAGTATGAAACAAGAAAATATTCTCATCTAGAGGATAGCCGTGGTCCGTGTAGGTCTTTTAGGGCCAAATGGCACATGAACACGGACCACGGCTATCCTCTAGATGAGAATATTTTCTTGTTTCATACTTTTTAGAGCGCGTTTTTTCCGTAGTCGGGTTTTAGTTTTTAAACTTACTTTTTATTTAATTATTTTGGAGTTATAGGTAACAATATATATATTTTTGAAATGTGCTTATCAAGCTCTTTCATTTGATACCCCACACGGTTTCATTAAAAAATGTTTTTTTTTTAGTTCATGACATTATGTCCTCTAGAGGGCGCCATATGCAATTTTATGTGACGTCACATAGCCTATAACCAGCGCGCCATTAAGCCGCTTCTGACGATACCTCATTTGTCAAATTACGACAAGTAGTTTGGAAGTTAGGTGGGAACAGATGCACATACATACATACATACCGGTCAAAATCATAACGCCTCCGTAGTCGGGTAAAAAAATAGCCTTTATTCTCTGAGCTTAAAACTTCTTACAGTCTTAGTACTAAAACCTAATTTATAATATTAAAAACCTAATTTATAGCGTTAATTTTATGATCAGGTTGTCCTTCGACGTACTTACTCGTCGACTTTAGTCTGGCTTTTCTGCATTTTAATCAGAGTTGCAAAAAAACAGGAAATCAAAAATGATATCTGTTTAAAACGTGTTTAAATCATTGTTTTTAAATGTTTAAAACATGTTTTAAACACAGTGTTTAACACTAGATGATTTTTTCGTAACAACCCTGATTTTAATATAAAAAATAATTGTCAGGCCATAGCAGCGATGACGCGGCTATGCGAGCAGCACTACCAGGAGTACTGGTGCACGCTCAAGTGCGGGCAGCTGGAGGCGCGCGTGCAGCTGTTCCCGCCGCCGCAGCCGCCGCCGCCCGCGCACGACGGCCTGCCCGCACCACACACGCTCGCCACGCACATACACGTCATCGGATTCCTGCAGCAACAGGAACTTGGTCATTAATACACACACACACTTACCCCATAATATATAGAAAATTATAATGGACTAACGGCCGAATACTCGTACGCAACTTAAATTTGAGAGCTGCTTAACTTTGAAGCGCCATATAAAAAATGACAGTTAACGATGTCTCAAACTGCTAAGTGGCACTTAAGTATTTAAGTAGCCTTTGAGTATTCGGCCATTACACTGGTATTTCTTTTGTTCCTAGAAATACTTTGTAAAACCGATGGTAAGTGAAGATGTGGTCTACGATGGAGCATACTTGCCTCGACAGTACCTGTTCACTCTCGACTTGAAAACATCCAGTTTGCAACCTAGGATATCCGAGTGGTCACCAAATAAACCAGCATTGTAAATAATAAGTACTACTGTAATAGTGTAATAAGTGCTTATTATTTTAACAGGTACCCCAATAGCGATAAGCAAACATCTGGTGATACCTCAAGCTCAAGTCGGCGGGAACTCCGCTGGTAGGGAGAACTACGGCTCCAAGACACCCACCAAGGTACCCTACAGAATATTCGGGACCTACAGAATATTCGGAACTCATTATGGTGGTGTATTCTTACAGTTCATGTTTATTTCAGGAGGGTTCTAGTAACGAAGGCTCAACAACAGAAGAGGACACATTGGATCCTAGTAAAATACCAAACTTTTGTGTGCTTCTCCATGGAGCACTTAAGGTACGATTTTTCTTATTATTTTCTGATAGTCTTCTTTTGACTAGGACTAAAAGTCACATTTCTCGGAATTACGCGCACACCATTATAAAACGTTTTTATCACGATACAAGAAAACCAGGTATTTTCTCCCTACGATTTCATAAATTTAAGTGACGGTCAGTGCCATAGTTGATTGTCATCTTCAATACAAATAAGGACAATTTCATGGCAAATTACGAAAAGGCCGAATTTCCTAAATTTTCTTCCGGTGAGAATCGAACCCGATGTAAAGTCTGATTAATAATTCAATGGAGTAAAATTACAGCTATAAATGTGAATTTATATTTTAATTGAATCTATTTTTTATGAGCGATCATGTTTTTGTTATTCTTTAGTTTAAATCTGAATTAATTTAAACCAGAATCATAAAAACAACATTATTCATGACCGGACGGATCAAATTAATTTTAAGTTTGACATAAAAAGCTGTCATTTTACTCCACTGAATTATTAATCAGATTTTAGTGAGCCGAGTGGCCTGCGCTCGAACCGCTGCGCCAAGCGGTCGACAAAAATAAAATTCTTATTATAGACAGTTAAAATATGCAGTGCACGTACTTTACTTATTACACTCTGTCCTAACGCTCGCGGCACGCGATGCCATAAGGGTCAATTCAGACAGAGCGGAAAAATGCGCGAATAATCTACGGGCTCCATTGAAAATAGAACCGTATTACCATAGCCTAAAGCCTGCTCGCGCAGGCTCGCCACAGCGCCTGCTCGCGCATTTTTCCGCTCGGTCTAAACTGACCCTAAAACGTTTCTAGAGTAGGGCTATATCCTCTCCTGCCTCGCCTGCTACGAGTGTTTGGACCGACTATAAGACAGTTAGTATGCATAAGTGCAGGTGGAGGGTATGGCTGCGATAGTGTCGCTGGGCCCGGACTGGTGGGGGTGCGTGTCGGCGTGGTGCGAGGCGGCGCGCGCGCGGCGCTCGTGCCTGCTGCTGAGCGTGCTGCGGCCCGCCGCCGCCGCCGCCGCCGCGCCCTGGCTCGGCGCGCTCGACCAGCTCGGACCCGCCGCCGCCGCCGACGACCCGGCCGCTACCCGTAACTATACACAATACCCTCGCTTCACTCCGACCACTAAATTAAAATATACCATCTTCCTACCGGTGCTTTAGATTACGCGAAATTCAGATTCTGAATCTAAGGATACACTAGACACTAAAACACTCAGTGTTATACATTCACTGATCGAGGTCTACGTATGTCCACCACCGCGACAACTCGTTACTGTTGTAGTGGCGGTGTCGACACACAAAGATACACTGACCGAGTGCCTAGTCACTAGACACTTGGTGTATCTCTAGACTAGACTCTAGTTTCGTCGTATATCCTTAGCATAACAGCCTTTACTCCATTCTAAATTCCGAGTCCCTCTGAGTCCCTTTAGGGATCTAAATTTAGCATAATCTAAAGGCAGCTTATACAGCTGGCAGAGAAAAGGTCAATGGCACTATATTATGTTAGCGTTAAAAAAAAACGATACGTATTGCTTTCGCACCCTATACACTTCTAGGAGCGTTTTATAATACAGGGTGGCGCGTACGCAGAGCGGCCATGATGGCATAAAATTTTATACCCACGGTACGCCAAAGGTTATTGACCTTTTCCAGTCGGCCGTAGGAACAGTGCACCTGTTTAAGTGTCTGGTATATTTTAGCAGCGGAAACATTCCCGGTGCGTTCGTGGCGGTCGTACAGCGGCGGCGGGTCGGCGTGCGCGTGGGCGCGGCCGCACGCGCTGCTCGCCGACGTGCAGAAAGTGCTGCGCCACGCTAGGAAGCTCCCGGACAAGACGCAACACCTATACAAGGTAAATACGATACAAGTGATACTACACACCAACATGCCCCCATAAAGACGAGACAAGCGAAGGGCAAGGGCACTTAGTACCTTTTCTCTAAGCACTTCGTCGTTTTTTTGAACCCTCATAACTTGGGTTTGGATTATACCAGTTAAAAAAAACTCGGAGTATGATGTCAATAGTGGACTTAAGTTTCAATTACATAGTTCTTATACTTTAGATTTTATTGATATCTAAAAAACCCCGATTTCGTCACTGACTCACTGATAATGAAATCAAAATCATAATAATTCTTAGGATACTTCCTGAAGTCCTAGAAAGCTGAAATTTGGTATGTAACCTAGTATTCGCACACAAACAACAACAAAAAACTAAAACTTTGAACTTTTTACTTCATTTTCTTCGTCTTTTCCGACATCCAGAGAAACACTGGGAGGGAATCGCTCGTGGCGTCCTAACTCGGATCTCTTTGTATTGTAGGAATTAAATCGGCTACGACGAGCAGCGATATCGCTTGGTTTTTCTGAACTGTTGACGGCGGTGGGGAGTGCGTTGGAACGCGAGCGGTCCGCGCTGCCGCCCACGTCGCCGCCCGAGTGCGCGCTGCAGCTGGCGCACGCGGCCGCCGCGCTCCGGGACCCTAGGACGGCGCTCGACATCAAACACACCCTTCAACCCCTTGCTGCCAACTTTACCGTAACTTCTATGTCGCATTAGTAACCTAGTATTCTAACGGATAAGAATTATTGTACATTATTATTATATTTTATTTAATAAAACTTTTTTCAAGGAATTAAGGTGAATTATAATGATTTTTGTCGGCAAATTAATACATTATATCCACAAATTGCTGTTGCTGTAGGATAGGGTGTAGGAGCTCAGAGGTCCTCTTATAGCTTAGCTCGGGAGGTTATTTTAGCTCTGCTCAGAGGTTCGATTTTTATTTTCCTAAAGCTTTCACTCGCAGTGTAGGTAGTTATTTTTATTACATGTTAAAATAGATAGAGAAAGGATTAATAGAGATGACACGGTAATAATAATACCTTGCTTGAGAGAGACATGCTTACGCCCGATATCCTAAGAGTGAAAGAGATAGTACTATCTTTTGTCACTTTCTGCGTATCGCCCTAAGTTTGTTGGGCTCAAACTTTTGGTAGGTCTTTGATCCAGTATGAGCCAAACAAAGCATAACCCAACCAAATTAAGGCCCTTCGCACACGGGGCGTAAGCGTAGCGTAAAGACGCAACGAGTACGAGACGTGCAGACTTCTATACACGACGCGTAACGTAGGCGTATTGTTTTGTAAGCGAAATGTCATTAGTTGAAAACATGGTGTTACTGGTACCAGATGTTTACCTCAAAAAAGTCTAGTAATTTGTCAGTAAAGCATCAGCCACTTTAGTAAAAGGGTTTGGGGGGGTATTTTAGGCCTAGCCAAAGGTCTTCTTGTGCTTGACGCATCAAAAATATTGTAATATTATATTTTACTTGACACTGGCATATACAAAAAGCGACGCCATAACGAGGAAAAAAAATATTATTTCTACGCTTACTTTTTTACGCCAGCACGCTACGCCTGTCGTAATGACGATGAGCATCTCATACGTTACGCTGCCGCACCGCTTCGTGTGCGGACTTGTTAGAAAATGTACGTGCTCGTAATGCTCTCGTCCTACGCGCGTAATACGATACGCTTACGCTACGCCGCCGTGTGCGGAGGGGGTAAGAAGTAGTATACGTCAGATCACGTTCCATAGACATTAGGGTTAAGCGTAATTTAGCAGGATTATACATCTTTTGTCCCTTAGGGTGTACGCGCTTGTCAAATCTACAGGTACATTCTTTATCTAAGTTGAAATATCTTTTATTTGACACTGGCATAATATAATAAGTAACCACCCCCACAAAAAATAGGAAATGTCAAAGAATTCTTTGGACAAATTACCAAGGAAGTTTTAAGTCTCTAACACCTGGAATGCGGACTTGGCAGCAAAAGTGAAGCCGACAGCGAGATACCATACTGAACGTTGTTTCCTTTGCCAACAAGAGTGACCATAATATTTTGAAATTTTGAGAACGTCCCCATTGACATCTGGTGAAAACGTGCTTTTGTTCCGAGATTGTTATGATAGGAAAATAATAAAATAAGGAAAGGGATGTTTATTTTCTTAAGAACATGAGTAGGTACAATAAATTAGTCTGCGGTGGCCAAACCACACGAGTGCCTGTCTGTATCTTGGCAACCTAAATGAAGTTACAAAATAGTATTTAAGATCGTAGATTTTGCCACTTTGTAATATAAAGTAACATGACACTTCACACGCTTGGACGTTGTCTAGGCTCTCCATATCTATGGTTTTTCCTATACTTATCTTTCCTATACTTACTCTTTTTCTATGCTATAAAAGGTACCTACTACTGTTAACATGTTATGTTTGATTTGGGCTGTGCAAGTTGTGACAGACGGACATAGAGACAGACAGAAGGACAACAAAGTGATCATATTAGGGTTTAGTTTTTTTTCCTTATTAGGTACGGTACCCTAAGAATATCCAACTAATTAGACCATAAGACAAAATTAAAGGACAATGGGCAAAATTGTATGGGACTTGGTCCAAATATACACCACTGACGAGACCTACGTAACCCGATAGACCACTAAATACTGAGTAACTTTTACAAAGACAGATCAACAAAATAAGCTGTCAGTAAAAAAATATGGGTAGTTTAAAAAACATATTTTTTTGATTTCACCCTTATTATTATGTTTATACATTTTTTTCGAAAGGCAACAATACAAATACTCTTACTAACATTAAATAAAAATAAAATAAGCTGTCAGAAAGCAAAAAATGCCGTGAAAAATATTTTATTATTATTTTTGTTACCTGATGAAAAGTGAACAACAACAACAACAGCAGCATTCTTACGTATTTTCTGATGTTGCGCTTCTATAAAATAAATAAGCAGGTACCTTCTATGCGTTACCTTACTTTTTTACTTATCATCAGGTAACAATAATAATAATAAAATATGTTTCACGGCATTTTTTGCTTTCTGACAGCTTTTTTTAATTTTATTTAATGTTAGAAAGTGAATTTATATTGTTGCCTTTCGAAAAAAATGTATAAGACATAACACTAAGTGTGAAATAAAAAAAATAAAATATTCTTTTAAACTACTCATTTTTTACTGACAACCTATTTTGTTGAACTGCCTTTGCAAAAGTTACTCAGTATGTAGTGGTCTATCGAGTGACGTAGGTCTCGGAAGTGTTGGACATTTGGACCATTTTTGCCCATTGTCCTTTGTGCTAACGAAAAGGAACAGTGAGGGCAGGGCATTTTCTTTTAAAACTCGTTGTGTTAAATTAGGGACATAATCTGTCGGCTTAAAATGCTTGCTGCATATGACGGAATTTTGGGTAATTTTTCTGTAGCCAATAGGTATTCGTTGTAACCAATTTACACGCCTGGGATCTGTAGTTTTAGGTAATCTGAAAAAGACAAAATTGATTTTTTGTTTTTTCTTGCTTAGGAGTAATGGGGAAGTGTAAAGTCAAAAGTCGTCCCGATTTCAAACAATTTCAATCGACAAACCATCGGTCTCGGCTTTTATTTTATATTGTCCATCAAGGGTTGCAATGCTGACCGCGCTGTGGAGCCCTGGAGCTGCGCTGCGCCGCGCTTTCGGCCATCAACAACGCGCCCAGCAACACACTCATTACAGACCGTGGCAGTAATGTACTATTAAAAAGTAACAAAAGGGTAAAGGAAAAAGGCCCCGAGAATTGCATTGCCTAGGGGCCCTGAAAGGGTTAATCTGGCCATAGACGTGCGCGTTCCTTGAGCGTGTGAACGACGCGAACGCCGCGTGCGAGCCCGGCGAGCCGTGACAACGCGGCGTGAGCGTCGCGTTTTACCAGCGTGTGGTATGTCGCGCGTTGCAAAAGCGACCGACTTCAAAAAGTAGCGATGCAGTCGTGCGGCAACGAAAAGCGCGACTTTATCGCTGCAAACAGTTCCCGTGGACGATATTCCTCAGTTAACACAGACACATAATAAGATTGATATTATAGTCCTTTTTACTAACGAAATTTATGTCACCCGAACATCTAAAATGTACTTAACGTGGAAAACATAGTTACCCACTTACCTATGTTAAGATAATCCTTAATTCGGATAATATTCGCTTTTACACCCTTCCATTACGCATATTCTACCCATTTTTATAAAAAATTCAGCACAATCCTCTAGATTTAAAATTCGCTGAAAATGTCGTGTGTCACGCAAATTGACATTCTGTGTTTCAAGTGTTTAATTTTATTTCTGCTACGATTCCTATAGACATCACGGAACTGACAATTACAAGCGAATTATTAAAGAAGGTAAGTACTTATTTTCAGATATTTATTTATATTTGAAATTTTAATCTTAGGATATTCTTATACTTTACCATAGGTATTTCATTAATCGACTTTATTGTTTATTATTCTTATCATGAAAATGTACCAAATTTAAAGTGATCGAATAAATATTAACTGGCAACACAAGGGTTGAAAGGTTGTACTGTTAGAAAGGGAAAGAAGGCGCAGTTATAGGTATCTGGTGGTGGGCGTTAAGTGCGTTAGATAAGGTTTATTTTTGAATGAATGAATGGAAAATAAAGTTTGTAGTTCACAGTCCTTGAAGTGTTACGTTCATGCAAATTACAAAGTTGTTCGAAAAATTATCTTGCTATTTTATCAAATAAATTATATTTTATTATTCTTATTGACGTTTTTGAAGCTTAGCGTTTGTAGCCTTCCTGTGCTTGACACGTTTTAAAACTCGAAGATCTATGTTTTTCTTGACACTGGCTATATACGAAGAGCGTAGTCAACGAAAAACAAACATGTTTCATTAGACTCTGGTTTCATTCAATCAAACAAAGCCTAAATAAATAAAATACGTGGAGCTGGAATACGTGTTATAAATTCGACCATTTATGAATGAAAACCGTGTCTTTTTTATAATAAACAGTTAAAACATGAGTGGTATTTAATGTGCCAAGAAAATGAGCAACAAATTGCTGAGTATCGTGTGCCTATCATGTTTGCCTTTCATGTTCACTCTTAACGGTGATTTTGTGTTTGATGATTCTGAAGCTGTAGTTAAAAACAAAGATATCGTATCTGAATCTTGGACGGCTCCGTTTTCCAACGATTTTTGGGGAACCAACATCAAGTCGAACTTGAGCCACAAGTCATACCGGCCGCTTACAATTCTATCCTTCAGGTAAAAGATACTTCCTCTCATTTTATATTGTTTATTTATTACGTATATTCTGCATAGTTATGCCTACCTTGATGTTAGACTTTTTTGCATTAATGTTAACCAGTTCCATCGCATCCGTCCTATCCACATAATTATTTGTTAAGCTAACCTTTGGTTTACACTAACTCAATCATTAGACTAAAATATATTGTCGTTTCTATTTTGTTCTTGTCATAAAATGGAGACGTTAATCTGGCAGCGCGCAACGTACAGCCAATCCATTGTTTCGGCTGTACATTGCGCGGTGAGTCACATGTTTCAGTGTAATGTTTTGATCAGTGCAAACCTGAGTTAAGAAGACAAGGTAAATAAAGTATATTCCTTCAGGCTTGCCTCAAATTAATTCCTCATTAATTTGGCATTTATCCTTCCGGTCTAAAACTTATATTTTATTTTTATCAATTTTAATGCATAACAATTCATTGTTAAATTTCCTGATTAGGTACCACCCAAGGACCCGAACCCAAGGACATAACTTCATCTTACTTTTCCAGACTCAACTACGTATTGAACAAAAGAATACTAGATGCTTTTCAATTCAAGATAACAAACCTTGTATGCCATGTTATGGTCTGCATATTAATGTGGAAAGCTCTTCAGAACATTGTAGAAGATAAAAATAATACTGGCACGAATAAGAAATGGAGTCAGGATGGAGAATTTACAAAGTGGTGGACGGATACAGCCTACTTGGCAACTCTATTATTCTCAGTACACCCTGTTCACGTAGAAGCGGTGTGCGGTATAGTAGGGAGAGCTGATCTCTTAGCAGCTATAGCATTTTTTCTATCTTTCATATGTTATCACGAATCAATGACTAGTCAAAGATGTAAATATATTTATTTATTGCCTACGATATTTTTTGCCGGGATCGCAATGTTGTGTAAGGAGAACGGTGTCACAGTATTGGTAAGATATTTTCCTTTATTGAAATTACCTACTTAGTCGCCTACTGTAGCAACTATTTGTACAAATGGACTGGTGTTGATTCAAGTGACACACAGACAAGAAAAAAAGA
The DNA here is from genome assembly GCA_947859195.1 of Drymonia ruficornis. Lineage (NCBI taxonomy): Eukaryota > Metazoa > Arthropoda > Insecta > Lepidoptera > Notodontidae > Drymonia > Drymonia ruficornis. The sequence goes on from OX401904.1 coordinate 16,830,443, forward strand.
AAATAAAGACCATTTCCGAATTTTGCCCAGATGGGATTTGAATCTGCAAACAAGTGGCCTATGCTTGAACCACTGCAATCACTGCTCGGTATACGATTTGAGGTTAAGCAACATTTGGCAAGGTCAGGCAGACATGGGTGACCATATAGTGGCATTTTAACTGAGCATCTCCATGCTTCGTAGAGCACGAAAAAGTCGGTCCCAGTTTTTGTCAGCCAGGCAGCAGTTGTTAAGCTTGTCAGAGGTCTCGGAGCGGCTTGAACAACTCTGACACTAGGTTGGCCACTAACCATACGATAAGAAGAAGACTACCTACTCCAAGCAGTTATCAATATTAATCAATTTTTTTTTCAGGGCTTTTGTCTAGTTTATGAAATAATCAATAAGTTCAGAATAAAGAGGAAAGATCACAGTAAAGATAGCTCAAGTAACCGAAGACTATCCCTTAATGTGGGTGAACATGTTGTTTGTGTGTCCATGGGCTCAGTTTTAAGAGTGGTTGTTGTTGTAACAGCTATCATTGGGCTGCTGTATGTGAGGTGGGCTGTGATGGGTGACACCAAGCCCGAGTTTACATCAAAAGAAAATCCAGCAGCTTATGCTAACACTATATTTTCAAAGGTAAACTATATGAATACTTATTATTACATTTATTACTCAATAATCGAGGTCTGCTTAAAAACCCTGTATCTTATGGTGACACTATTTTTATTAATTCTGGAATCTGGTTTTAGTACCCTATGGAATCTAATAAAACCATGGGGTTAATGGGATGCTACCTTAAAACCACTGACCTACCAGCCTTTGGACTCCGCAAAATTTCGAAGCACATACGCTTATAAGATGTATAAGATTTACGATCAACCAATCAAAAACCACTATTATGTTTGATAGACCAATCACAATGGGGTTACCTCCGCTCCCACCCTGCAATTTTTTTCGGAATTATTTGGATGCAGGTTATTCCTAGAGTGTCCATAGAGTTGTAGGTCATTTAAAAGCTATAGGTTGCCTCCAGTAATTAATTAATACCAGAATAATTGTTGCACACCATTTATTTCTTTCAATACAAAAAGTACAGAGAAAAAAAAAAAGTTGTCAATTATTTTTATGTACTCAGGTACATATATTTTCAGGTAGCCACATACAACTATATTTATTTTATCAATCTTCTGCTACTTGTCTGGCCGCAGTGGCTTTGCTTTGATTGGTCGATGGGGTGCATCCAACTCATAGAAAAGTTCATGGATATCAGAATTGTATTGGTACTTCTGTTGTATTTGTATGGAATACTACTGTTAAGGTCTATGACAAATGGAAAGAACAGGAAATCCAATAACAGGTATGTTAGTAGTCATTGTCATGTTCATAATGCCGACTGTACACTTGCGCCGCGAAGGCCCGCGAATCCATTGTTAACTTGGCGAAACCAATGTGTGAAGCCGATATATTTATTTATTGAAGTACAGAGTAAGCAAAACACTAAGAGCTATACACATTAGGCGTTTTGAAGCGCGCTATGCTAACCAAACCTAGTTTTTAAACCGCGCGTTAGCAAAGTTTGTACTAGCTCTAACATGTCTCTTAAACAGTTATTATATTTATTTATAGATGCCTCTTTTCAGTACATAAAATCTGCTATCTTCAGTCTCAAATTAATGTATATTTTAATCAGTTTAAAGAGGCTTTACAACGCATTGTTACAAAAACAGTTTGTAAATGCCCCAGTAGGCCTAAACAAAATACACATTTTGAATTTTTGCCATTGTAAATATTCCGATCTTCATTTGCAGGCTCCTAGTGCTAGCAGTGTCATTGACCGTAATACCGTTCCTGCCAGCCTCTAACATTTTCTACCCAGTAGGGTTTGTGATCGCCGAACGGATCCTGTACATACCCTCGGCTGGGTACTGCCTGCTGATCGCGATTGGAATCAATAAGTTGCTGCGTAAGAGAACACTATTTGTTAACAAGGTTTGTATTTTCTCGTACGCTTGTAATAATTACATTAAGACCGTTTTCGTTTGCTCGATGCTCGGATTCTATCACGTAACGGCCGGCCGACTGAAGCCTCGCGGTACAAACCAATTTTTCAAATGTTCAGTAGTTTAATATTTTTTTAAACATTGGATACTGTGGGGCCTCTCCGAAATTACTACGTTTTCCTACACTCCGAAAGTGTATCCGATCCGAAGTTCGGATTCGATAGTCGTAATTTGACGTTGCTTTTTTCCCTGCTCCGTTAGAATCCGGAACACTTTCGAAATACTTTTAGAATAGAAAAATGTACCACCCGTCAGCCGAAACTTTTCGTTTCGTATTTCAGAGTACTAGTTCGCTGTTGTAAGAAAATAAAAATGACACAGTTTTCAAACAGAATTGGACAATTGTTTTCAATTCATCGTAATTAAATTCACGGTGTTTAGTATATTTTCAGATTGGAGTGTTCATGTTCCTACTGATGCTGCTGTTGTTCGCGGTCAGGAGCTGGCAGAGGTCGGTGGCGTGGCGGAGCGAATACAACCTGTTCACCAGCGGCTTGTCCGTGTGCCCGCTGAACGCTAAAGTGCGCTACAACGTCGCTAAAGTCGCTGACGCTAACCACCAGACTACTTGGGCGGTAGCTGAATATAAGGAAGCTATAAGGTAGGATATCATTTTGTCTTATTGACCGCAGTATACTCGCCCTGTATGTATAACATCCGCTACTACGCCACCAAACCAACTAGGCACTCGGGTGAATTAGGCTTCCCCGCTGAGAGGGGCCTAGTTGGCTTGGTGGAGTATTGATGTGGTACCTACCTAAGGAAAGTACAAATACTACTCCACCAAGCTAACAAGGCACCTGTCGGCGGTGAAGCCGCATTCACTCGCGTGCCTAGTTGGCTTGGTGGCATAATACTATTGGTTTTTAGCTAAATATCATTAATAAGATGTGGTGTGAAAAACAGTACAACTTTGTGCTGTGTGAATCATGATATAGAGGTCGAATTTTGATATATTTAAACTTGGCAACCGCATCAAAATCAAGAGGAATGTGCCTACGATATCTTTCATACGATATCTTTTTATAAAAATAAGATTGATTCCTTAGACTATTTTTATGATTACATACCTGTTTTCGTTTTGTTCTAGATTGTATCCAGAATATTATCAAGCAACAAACAACTTGGCCAATTTGCTTAAAGATCAGAAGCAGTTTAGTGAAGCCGAATTCTATCTTAGAGCCTCTGTGAGACTCAAGTAAGCATGATAAACAACCTGTACTCCTATAAATACAACCTAATTTCTTATAGCATATTTGCAAAAAAATATGGTGTCTTTAACAGGTCTGATTACCCTGCGGCATGGATGAACTTAGGAATAGTACTAGCCAGTACTGGACGCTTTGAAGAGTCCGAAGCGGCCTATAAAACCGCTATGAGCTATCGGAAAAAATACCCTGATTGCTACTACAATTTAGGCAACTTGGTATGTTTCGAACATTATGTTTTTTTTTAAATCTAAATATATAAGAATCAAAGTCCTGAATCACTCACTGACTGACTGACAGACAACGCACAGCCTAAACCGCTGGTCGTAGGGACTTTGAAGGGTGTGTGTCTTGATGAGTAGAGGTGTACTAAGAAAGGATTTTTTGAAATTTAACCCCTAAGGGCGTTAAATAGGTGATGAAAGTTTGTATGGAAGTTGTTCATTTTTTAAGTTAGGATGATGAAAATTCGTGTTGAGGTTTCTTTTATCAACCAGGATCCGGGATCCGAGATCTGGGATATCCGAGATACGTGATCCGGGGTATTTGGGATCCGGGATCCGGTAAGAACGGGAAACGGGATTCGAGATATGGGGTCTGGGATCCGGGATCAGAAATCCGATTTTTTTTTAATTTAAATTCTACGCGGACGAAGTCGCGGGGAAAAGCTAGTTAATAATATGACTAAAGTGGAAAACAAGCTTACGGCCCGTCTGATGTAACAGTACCAAAGGCGTCGCTAGGACGTTGCCGACCTGAAGGGGAGTGGGACAGTGTCCACTTCCGCCTCTCACTCATCGTACGAAATACGACGAAGTACATTGTTTAATATTAACTAAATAGTAATATACAGCACTACTGATTAGCAAATGCCAAAGCAATACAATTATAGAACAACTAATTCTATCTGTAGGTACCCTGCATATTTGCATTGAATGCTAACTATCATACATTTTTTTAGTACCTAGAGATGAACAAAACAGAAGAGGCAATGAACAGCTGGTTTCAAGCCATCGATCAGAATCCGAAGCATGTATTGGCGTGGACCAACTTGATGGCATTGCTGGATAACACAGGTAATAAACAGCAACCTGAGTTGCAATTATGTATAATGTTCAAAATGTATTTATTTTCAAACAACTTTTACCCACACAGCTCTTCCCAATCCCCTATGGTCACAGCATGATAAATGCCCTATCTTATAAGTTTAACCCGAGGTGACCAAAACTTTACACAGAAAAATGTTGGTAAATAAATATCGCCAGACTTAATACTTACTGCATGGTCCCAAACTAAGCAACGCTTGTACTATGGCTACCATACAATGGGCTGGGGGCGATCCCAGTGACACCCAGACCAGGGTAAATTACGAAAAGGCCATTTACGAATTTGCCACTGGCGGGTATTGAACCCGACATTGGCCATGCATGAACTCCAGTTATGCAGAGTTGCAAAGAAACAGGAAATTTAAAATGAAAACGTGTTTAAATCATTGATTTAAAACAGGAGGGAAAAAAATCATTGCTGTTAAATGTTTAAAACATGTTTTAAACACGGTGTTTAAAACGAGATGATATTTCGTAACAACCGTGATTTTATTGCTGCGTTCCATTCACCGTAATTTTTGTTATTTTCGTCCACAAAAAGTGTTAAAAACGATAATTTTGATCACTTTCAGTACAAGTTGGTGCGAGTGGAACGAGATTTGTGGACGAAAATAACGAAATTTACAAAATTAACAGTGAATGGAACGCACCATATGTCAATAAAAAATAGAGACAACTATGTTTTTATATGAATGTTTCGTCAAAGCAAGGGTTATATGTTGCGGACATTTACTCAACTATTTTGAATAAACGCTGCTATCATAGGTTCTATAAAAATAATTCCAATCTGCCATAATTAAAATTTAAATTTGTTACAGGACAAATAGAGAGAGCCCTGAAGGTCATACCCAGAGTTCTAACAGAGTTGCCAGATACACCGTCGATCAATTTCGCTATCGCCAATATGTACGGCAAAATAAATCGCTACGGTGAAGCGGAAACGCATTTCATGAAAGCAATTAAACTGTTTGATAAGGAAGTTCAAGCTATACATTATGCTAATCTTGGTGAGAATATTCATAAAACATGACGCTAGTTTTGAATTAATTAATTCGTGTTTACTTATTGTTAAGTATTTCTTTCTATCACAGGTGTGCTCTACCATCGTTGGAAAAAATACAATTTAGCAGAGGAAATGTACACAAATGCATTAAAAGTCGACCCAATGTTTAAGACTGCCCGCAAGAATTTGGAGAGTTTGCGAAAAATAAAAAATAATTGAATTTCTTTTTTTTTTGTTATTAGTAGTATTTAGTTATTAACCGATTGAGAATAAAAAAAGGATTATAATTCCCCGTATGCAATTCATAAACTAATTTTGATGGCACCAAACAATTGGTGCCATATAAAATTTAATTTAATTTGTACCCTGAGCAAGACAAGATATACTCTATACATCTCGTTTACACTAATGCATATGCCACAAAATGGCCACAACGACCCTATCCACCAGTCAAAAAAATGTTTTATTTTTCAGTATATTTTCTTTATATGGTGCGTTCCACTCACTGTTAATTTTGTAATTTTCGTTCATAAATGTCGTTCCACTCGCACCAACTTGTACTGAAAGTGATCATTATTATCGTTTTTAACACTTTTTGTGGACGAAAATAGCAAAATTAACAGTGAATGGAACGCACCAATAGTAGTAAGTAATGGTGCGTTCCATTCACTGTTATTTTTGTTAATTTCGTTATTTTCGATCACAAATTTCGTTCCACTCGTACCAACTTGTACTGAAAGTGATCATTATTATCGTTTTTAACAGTTTTTGTGGACAAAAATAGCAAAAATAAAGGTGAATGGAACGCAGCATAAGTGTGACTTGCTTAGTGAGTGGCAAACTTTATTTATGAATTGCCATGTTGAAAATATATTTTATTGATCCGAAATCGACAAAACATGTCAATGTCACATTGACATTTGTACGACTTCAATGATCAAAACAAAAAATAATCCGCTTTCTTTACTACGAAGTGCAATAATTTTATTTGCCGGCTGAAAACTGATACAAAAATGGATTTTACACCTGAACTATCTCCGTTTCAAGGAGTTATTATATCTGCAGACAACGTGCACCAATTCTCGAGGCTCACATCAAAAGGCGGTAAGTAAAATTAATTGGTAAAGTCCGGCTGGTATATTCTCGTTATTTTAGTTTACTTACTCAAATAATATTACAGGAAATGAAGAATACATCAAATATGTATTAGAGTGCATGCTAAGATTCTTAAAAGGTGAAAACTATGTTAACGAGAATGGATTAGTAGATGCCATGGTATCGAAGGTGCGAAAGTTTGCTCTGTACATAGTGCTCAACGCGGATTTACCAGTATTGGAAGAGATAGTAGAGTTGGAAGGCATCGATTTGGTGATATGGACCATACCTACTATACCTAAACACTTGATGTGCGAAATGCTATGGAACCTTCACATGGAACAATTTATTTACGAAGTAATAACATACTCGTATCCACAACTGGCTCTAGAAGTGTTGGGAGCCTTCATTGATAACTTCAAGTATTTTAACCCAAATGAATGTTTGCAAAAATTGCACAAACTATCTGCTGCTTGTTATGCACTCATTTGTAGATTACATTGTTTTGAACTTGAAAGTGATAAGTTATCAAATAATTTAACCACAGCGTTTGAGCATATACAAACATTATTAAAATATTTCATCACCCCTCCGAATAACTATAAGTTGAATGCGCTCAGCAAAGATGACTATTATAAGTACCAAGGAAGATGCCTGCATTCAGCACTTTCGTTGGTATATGATTGTATCAGTCAATTCACACAGAAAATTAATCACAACGCGTGTGATGATATTTACAAATTGACATACAAGGAGGGTTGTTTTAAAGGTGATGGTTCTACGTACAATGTCTGTGATAGTCCAAACGAGTTGATACTGGAATGTCTACACAATAGCAACACAGTATTATTGGATGTTTCTAAAGAGCTTGTCATGGAGGTCAGTGTAGATGTTTTCTGTGCGTGGAGCGAATATGAGGAGAATGGCAAAAGCATGCAGCAAACGATAGGAGAGCTATGCCACAAGATACGCACTAAGCTGCTGAGTGTTGAAAGTGTTTCAGAACATCCCATTGTGAGTATGATGGAGCAAATAGCCCGTAAGCCAACAGAAATCAATGATATTATAAATACACTAGATAGTAAAACTATCACAGATAATATAAATAATAATGATGAAGACAAAATAACATGGATTCGGGCCTTAGTACACAAAGATACATTGTGTGAACATACAGAATTAATGCAAGTTATCAGTGCAAATATAGAAGTTTATAATAAAGAGGAATGCTATAAATTGTATAATATTTTCAGTGCTTCCATGAATAACAGTGAGAACTCACAATTTATAAAATTATTATCATTGAAATTATTTCAACATTGCACTGTCTATGACAAACACAAAATACTCAAGGAGCGTTTTAGTGACAATTGCTTTTGCAATATGACAGAGGGCACAGAATTCATTGACACAATGATAGAGATATTTAATAAACTCATTTCTTCACCCGACGCAGACCTCACCAATGTGTTGAGTCTGTTCCTTCAAAATCCAAAGGAAGTCTACACGAAAATATTCAGTATTGCTTCTGAAAGTATACAGCAAGCACACATCATGCTGGAAATTATGAAATTGCTTAAGGATTATTCAAATTATTACTATACTACGGAGACTGAGGCTTGCGTAATAAGTGTAACTAAACACGTATTTGAAAATAGTATTGATACGGAATCTAAACAGGATAATTTTATAAAATTCATCTGCGGATTGAAGAGTATTGATATAATTCCAGGAACTAAGATGCTGCTGTTGGTTGTAATGCCAAATATGCATAGGGCACTATTGAACAAAGATATTGGTGCAATTCATGTTCAAATTAGATTGCTGCAAGAGGCTTACGCGGTAGATGAGTTGTTGTCGTGTAGGGCGCCAATGTTGGCTATGTTGGCGCAAGTGATGGACGTGGTGCGCTGGCGCACAATCACCTCATTCGTGTCCAACGCGCCTGGGACCCTGCAACTAACACTGCAGCTACAAAATTCATTAATGGAAACATATAATGGTGTTGTTCCTGGTAAGTATTTTGATTGAATATAATTTGAGGTAGCCCTTTGGACAGGGGCGAAGCTACCGCCGTGTCAGCCGTATCAATGATACAGGGCCCCCGGGCTACCGGGGCCCCGAGAACGTGTGTGAAAATTCTTTACACTTCATTTTTTGTGAAAAATCATTACCCTCCATTTGAGCGCCTCAACAAATTTTGATACAGGGCCCATCTAAGGCATGCTACGCCACTGCCTTGGGACCATGATGGATATACCTACTCATAAATATTGGTGCTGATAATGTTGGTACACAACTAAACTTAATATACTAACTGTATTGACACTCTTCTCATGAGAGAGTTATAAATACTTTGTTATGTAAAATTTTGATTCGACATAATTTATAACCAACATAATAAGTACCATTGTCTACTATGATGTGACTATAATACACAGGATTATATACCTTAATTCCAGATAAAGAAAGTAAATGGTTGAAAACAAAGTTGCAGAATACAGAACCAATGAACATGTATTACTACAGAATCCTGTGGAATCCGCCGGGCAAGAATTACTTCGAAATAATAAGTCGTAAACATTTAAGCAGCGACACGAATCCTAGTGAACTAAAGTTTTGCTTGACACAGGTCAGTGCTGGTTTTGATATAAAACACTAATAAATATTCCAAAAACTTAACAAAAATATTGCAATTTGTTCATTCATTTTCCATTAATTCAAGTAGCTATTTAAGATGCGTTTTGTACGATGAGTGAGAGACTAGAGAGCCGGAAGCCCCCTTCAGCTCGGCAATGTGCGAGGAATGCCTTTGGTATCGCAAGCTTCTCTATGACGCCTTAGAAATATAAAAAAGAATTAAAATAAACCTGCTTAATCTATACTAAGAGTTCGAGTTTGTAGGTGTGTGACTTTGTTTTTAGGCAGTAATTTCTTGAAATAAAGTACCAATTTTGAAAATTCTTTCACCAGTAGAAAGCTATATTATTCCTTAGTGACATAGGCTATAAATTGCTACGCGGGTGAAACCGCGGGGGGCAGCTAGTATCTCATAATATGCGTATTGTCAGTCGATGATACGCCTCGACGCCTCTTACCATAGGCTGAAATAAGGATGCAACAGAAGTGTGACGTTATTTATGTGTAGGGCTTTTTCTCAGATAATCTGCACCAGTACCCAACAAGAGTGGTGTAAAGTGTGGGACAGCCTGTCCGTGTTCGACGACACTACGCTGCTGAAGCTGTTCCACGAGGCAGTCGGGATGATGACGACGACCATAGCGCGCCACCGCACAGAAGTCACGAGGTCGTGTCTCCTGTACTGTTACAGGAATCTCGTCTATATTACCAGGGTACGTAAGTTCTATTATTTCTTCTACTATTTCATTTTGCATATTCCACCAGTCAAATATAAATAATAGTAAACTTTAAATAGTAGTAGAAGGTAGAGTATACAGAGTATTTCAAAGCTCTGAAATAAGAATTTAGCTACATATAAGGTGATATGTTGTTGCTTAGAGAAGACAGACTGTACGTAACTCTAAAGTTACGAGTTCGCAGACGGCGGCAGACAGCAGACGTCAGTCGGTCTCAAACAAATTGTGGCGATGACATGTGCCGCGACGGCAGACGGCATTACAATTTTTATGAGATCGACTGACGTCTGCCGTCTGCTGCGTCCATCGAACTCCTACCTTATGGGACCGACTGACGTCTGCTGTCTGCCGCTGTCTGCGAACTCGTACCTTAACTATCTGAGTTTGGGGTCTTTCAATATTTATGACAACTTTCGTGGTGTGGTTGTAGAATACATCAAATGGCGTTGAAATCAGTGTTAACTGCATTTGATATTAATTTAATTCTATTGCCGATAGTCATCCGCCCCCCAAGTATTATTTTTCACTTAGGAAAGTTGGAGTTTATTAAAATACTCTTATTTTTTTCAGTATAAGTTCTTCAAAGAACCTCTAACTAACAATCAAGTCGTGGCGGCGGTTGGTTACTTAGCCAGTTTATTGAGACACACGCACGCAGCAGATGTGGAAGATATAGGAACGATCCTGATGCCTCTACTTGCCTTCTTAGCCGAGAAACAGAGCGCCATCACAATAGACCTGCCTAAGTCCATGAACAACGTTTTTAAAGACACAAGCTACTTAGATCTAGTCAGTAAAGTTTTCGCTGTATCGGTTTAAGTGATATCTTTTAATCTGTAAAGTTTCTATCATGTTTCTGTTTGATACGGGTTCATTTTGTTATAAAATAAAAAATGTAAACAGTCTTAATTATTTTTATTCATATAAAAATCACTATCAGAAATCATATTACAAATATGTAATGGCAATAATCAATAATTAGGTAACGAAATAAACCTCGTTGTAGGTACTAAATAGATGCATAGGTGAGTAGACATTCTTATAATTATTAGCAATCTGCAATAATACATGTATGAACTTTATCATAAATATTGTCTATTGGAAGACACAATTCCAAGGGTTACTTCGGATCTATAATACCTTATAGCCTCAGACGTGATCTAAGGACCTATCAGACAATTTGGGAATCTCTTTGTTACTGTTTAAGAGCTTGTGGAATTATAATCGTGGAAGAATAATTTTCACCCCATGACGCATGCAGCCAACACTCTTTGGACTTAGTAATCTAGAACAAAGGTATCTGAAACCCTTAGGTGTATAAGATTTACGATCGACCAATCAAGTGGCCGGCGGCACTTGCTGGACAAGACTAGCACAGGACCGGAACGAATGGCGTTAAAGAGGAGAGGCCTACACCCAGCAGTGGGTGGATACAGGCTGTGAGAAGAAGAAGCAAAGATATAGAATAACCTCTTCCTCCTAGAGAAGAAGAATCGGAATACGTTGCCTCCGCTCCCGACCAATCGCAATGGCCGTTGCCTCCGCTCTTGCCCGCATGTAGGTATTTCGCAATTATTTTGATACACGTTATTCCTAGGAATACTCCAAAGGGTGGTTAGTCCGTGAAAAAGGAGGAGCTAAAATTACCAAAGTAACCCATGTTGGACTTTAATGTTTAACGCATATTCTTGATATTGCCACAATACTGTCCAAGTTGTTGGCACATCTGGCAATAATCCTGCTGGTGTTCTTTTACGGTTTTGTTATCGCGGGCCGCGTCAGAGGGACGCAGTGGTCTCTGAAAGTAAGCAGAAAATAGGTACACCAAAATACTCTAACAAAACAAGGGGTTCTAAAAACATCACGGCATCGGGTGCGGGTTTGGATTCCCGCCAGAGGCAATTTCCGGAAACTGCCTTTTCGTAATTTGCCTTGGACTGGGTCTGGGTGTCACTCAGAGAGATCGCTCCCAGTCCATTGTACGGTAGCCATAGTAGAAGCGTTGTTCAGTTTGTTGTTTGGGGCCATATAGTTATTGTGGAAATTAAAAGCCACACCAAGATTTTTGTATTACTAATCCATATGTATAGGTATACGCGAGAAATACCAAAATACAAATTCTCTCTAGTATAAAGTTGTCGTCCGCGTGTGTTCGAAACTGCGTAACTGGCCTACTCCGAAATACGAACCTAACGTTTCGGCTGACGGATTGTCGTGATTTGACATTTCTTCTTTCGTTTTTCTCTACGATTTGACATCGTTTTGATCGTAAATCGAATCCGTACTTCGGACGATCCGTCAGCGACGTATTTCGGAGTAACCCCCATTGGAGGCGGTTGGTTACACTATCAGTAAAGAAATTCTTCCGGATGGTATGTGTATTTATTATACATTTTAATTAAATATTATTAGAGAAAAGCTGTACTAAGCCGAGGCGGGTAACTAGTTTAGACAAAGTACTAGATAATAGGTACCTGCGTGTGCGCAAAGACGTTATTTTTGCACCGTCTGCAGACTTGATACATATTCGGCCAGGAGAGTCTGCTGACCCAGAAGCGGCGACAAGTGCACCGGTATTCACCATACAAAGGCTTAATTCGCGGCTAAAATCATAATCGTCAGCATTAAATTAAGTCACCTACCTAACTATACTACAGTCAATTTTATACATACCTACTTAAGTAAAAAATACAGCATTTAAGGGTGTTGCCAGATTAATCGATCGATGGTAGAATCGATAGTTTCTACCACACCGATGAACATCGTTCGATGCCATCGATCAGCGATCGATCGATTGGTTAGTCGACGGTTTATGGAACGGTATTAGTTGATCAACCAAAGTTACCACCGGCGATCGATCGATTGGTAACATAGGTAGGTAATGCAATGGTTTAATGATAGCTACTTAGGTTTTAATAAAATCTGCGTCAAAGCCTATCGATAAGACTCTATTGATGCTCTTGGAATCACAACTTTAAATACTCCCTTATCAATGTGATGTTATTACTTACTGCACCTGGCTGACGTGCCTTCTGCGTATGATTGATAACCCTGGGTTGGTACTGATACCGTTCGCCAGCATCAACCTGTGAAGAATAATGACAGGATACTAATTTAATCCTTAAGGTAAGCTGGTTACCTCTACCGTCCGTGAATTATAAGACCCTACTTTCGCTCAAGAATGTTGACCGTCTGGATTGGTCGCCGCGCTCTGACCCCGCTCACTTTGTTGCGATAAATAAAAAAAATTAACTGTTGCGTGAAATTACGTTACATAATCGTAGAATGATTTTTTTAGGTATTATCTTTCTCCACCTTTAGGGGGGGTGGGGGGGGGGGGAATAAACTAAAAATTGTAAGCTAATAAGAGGATAGAAATTAAATTAAATTTTTAATCAATTAGGTAGGTACTTAATCGATTGAAAATTTAATCAATTACCTAGTGCCCAACTCTGCCTGTATGGATGCGATGAATATTGTTAATACTTACTGCATCTGGTCGATGTGCCCTCTGTGTATCATTGATAACCCTGCGTTGGTACTGATACCGTTCGCGAGCATCAGCCTGTGAAGAATAATGATAGGATACTAATTAGATGTGTCCATATGGCGCGCATGCCTCAGCCGAGCACTCATATTATGACATTACGTCTATGCGTTCCGACGTCAAAAGTGAGTGCTCGCGCGAGGCATGCGCCTGATGAAGACGCCGCCATTTAGTCGTTAAGGTAAGGGGGCGTCTATAAATTACGTGAGGTGATTCTTCGACCCCCCCCTCCCCCCTTGGTGAGATGTCGTGAGATTTGGCTGGACCCCCTCCCTCCCCCTTTAATCTCACGTATATTTTTCGAAAGCCATATTCTAGTAGAGAAACATGTTTTACTTAATTTAACCCAGTTTTCTCGCAATGTTACACTGTTTCTTGCGGCAAAAAACAGTGCCCACTGCCCACTACCGTGCGACTAGCGTTAGCGTGAATTAGGACCCTACTTTCGCTTGAGAATTTTGGCCGTCTGGATTATTAGTCGCCCGCGCTCTAACCCCGTCCACTTTGTTGTGAAAATATCGAAAATAATATTTGTGACGTGAAAGAGATTGCGTCACGAAATTGAATGATTTTTAAGGTACCGTAGAACCCTATTACTGAGACTTCCCTGCCGTCTGTCTATCCGTCCGTCCGTCTGTCAGCGGGATGTATCTCACGAATCGTAATAGGTAGAGAGTTGAAATTTTCACAGAATGTGTATTTCTGTGTGATGGTTTATTCTACGGTGGTACGGACCCCTTTAAGTGCGAGTCCGACACGCACTTGGCCGGTTTTAAGGCTTTCTCCATCTTTTAGGGAAAAATAATAACAAAAAAGTCCAAGCCGTTTAGAAGAAGGTAGAAATTTAAAGGCGACAACAACTTCACTTTGATATTTTATTACTCTTATTAAAATAGCACAGCAAGTAGCACTTTTTACTAGAATTAATTTAAAGAATAATGTGATAATTTTTCACAAATGTTTACTGAATTTATTAAAGAGGAGATAGCTTCTAATCATGCCTATTTTCTCTTGCGAGTCTCGCCTATGTAACTCGTGAAGCATTTATGATTTCTTCAAGTTACCTATCTTTTCCAAGTTACTAAAATTCCTAATATCTAGGTAGGTATCTACTGGTTGACGCCAGTGAACTTTCGACTTAAAATATAGAAACGTAGACAAAACAGTAACAAAAACAATAGTTGGCCTGCTAGCATGTTAATTTGCCTACGCAGTGAAACACGACACTAAAAAAATAGACTGTTGTTAAAAATAAAAATTCACACTTACATCGTTAGACCAGAGACATCCCATATCTTTAATAACAGGAGTATTTTATTTGTTTTGTTTCAATTTCTGTAGACAAAAACAAAGATTATTGCACCAAACTTTTTTAAATTGAAGGTACTCCTACCCACTCACTTTATTATAGTTACTAATTAGTTCTGTCCACACTTTCAGCTCACTTATGTTTCTTTCATTACCTACCTATAAGTAGGTAAATGTATATTTTCAATCGTTGTAATCGTGGAAGAAGATTTTTATATATTAATAAATCGCTCAAGTAAGAAAGGACAACAGCTTTGCCAATAATTCACAACTGCGGACCTAAGCCGGTCGCTATGCAATATTGCTAATGAATTGCATTGCAATTCATTTTTCTGATTTTATGAGGAATCCTTAGCAATTCCGCTAAATTTCTGTAGAATAGTGACACATTTTTCGCCATTCGTGACAGTTTCACGGAAATTTAGGGGATTCTGCTGCAGGGTTGGAAAAATGAATTGCTTTAGCAGAATTGCCGCAATTCATTTTTGTGACGGCCTTAGTCCCCCTGTTCCCAACGCATTTCCACTAAAAAGCAAAGAATAATCAAGCACCACGGGGAATTAAAGTTAATGTCTATGTCAAGCACTCGTTCGTTATGCCTGTGTTTACAGTTCTACATTTATAAGTTGACGATCGGGTACGTTGGTGTGTAAATCAGTGTTGCTGGTAATTAATATACAACGATCCCAATTACTATTTAGGTCCGTAATCACGTTAATGTGACTGAGATTTTTAATCGGAATTAAAGATTTCCCCTTCTTCTTTTCATTACATAACTAAATGATTAATTGATACCTGTTAAATAATAGGTACCTTTAGATATTCCCTGCAGAATACCTAAAGTACTCGTACTTTGTCCCTCTGGTAGTACCTATCATAAAAATCTATCAAAAATTGTAAGAAAATGATTACATTACATGTAAATAAACTAAATTAATGTGTTTGTAGAAAACACTGGGGAAGTTTCGCCACCGCCAACTCTAAATTGTAACACCGTATTTTTTGTGTCTATGGTACGGTGGTTACCCGAGTATAGGTGCTGCCAGTAATAAAAATACTATTGGTTGTTCTGAGAATACGAATTGCGATACTATGATGCGATTGTAGCATTTAACTCACGCATAATAAAATATTATGACCATATCGCATATCGCCATACGACGCTTATAGCTGAATCGTCAATATTATAACATCATGAGTATATAAGAATCAATCATCAAATATTGTAACTTAAGCATATTTATTATATTAATTAATATTCTCTTTAAATAGGTATTAGCTACGTCCAGAAGTGTCACATGCCGCGCGAGGAAAATTTTCCTCGCCAAGTTTGACTTGCCTCACGTGAGGAAAATGTGCGCCCTGCCTCACCTGAGCACTCACATTTGCCTCGCCTAGTTTGGCAGTCGTGAGACAGAACGATGTCAAACGTGTCAAACTCATTGATCGGGTATACCTTTCCCTGTCTAGAGTGTCAGTTGCCTCGCCATTTGCCTCGCGCGGCATGCGACTGAGGCAAACGTCGTGCTTCGCGAGGCATGTGGGTGAGCAGCCTCGCGCGGCATGTGTATGTTGTAGACACGTCTATTCATGAATAGGTATGATTTAGATTTGCCTTATTTATGTTACCCATATGTGACCTCTTTTCAAGGACCTATCACCACTATCAACAATCCATGGTATTGTACTGTCAAGTCAGTTCGTGCGTTAAAATCAAAGAGAATACAATGTCATTAAATTTCTAGCGATAATGTTTCTATACATAGCTTCATTTTGCAGTTGTAATGATCCTGAGGAAAAGCCAAATCTTAATGATGATACGTTTCCCAGTTCGGACCAAATTTGGGGAATGATGGCTACCATATTGGCCACTGTCGCTTGTTGGGTGTTCTATACAAGGGTAAAGTCCGCAAATAATATTTTTAATTCATTTAGGTACCTCATATAGGTAGGATTGGTTAAGCACGCGCCTACCGGGCTTAAGGTCCACGGTTTAGACCCCCGCTCACACACACCTCTGGTTCGTAATCTATGTGCATAACAAAAGAACTATAATATGAACACTTGCTTACGATGAGGGAATAAAAAAAAACAAACCGACTTCAAAAAAACCTGGAGCACTAAAAAGCCTGAAATAATATTTCTATTACTACCTCTGCCTACCCCTTCGGGAAAACCAGACGTGATGGTGTGTTATCGAGTATTTGGAGTCGGTGCCAATTTATCTTCTTACTTTTATAATAGGTAGACTTGGCATACCAAGATTGGCACCGACTCCAAATACTCGATAACACACCATCACGTCTGGTTTTCCCGAAGGGGTAGGCAGAGGTAGTAATAGAAATATTATTTCAGGCTTTTTAGTGCTCCAGGTTTTTTTGAAGTCGGTTTGTTTTTTTTTATAAAAATAATTTTATTTCACGATTTTTAGTGGCGCCATACCAATGAACATTTTGGCATATTGAACCGTATGAAGTAAGCCCAACAAAAGGTTACTGCTGTAAATCGTTGAGGAATTCCCTCGACTGTCTATGGTCTCCATCATCAGACCTGTAATAGCACTTATAAACCATATGGGTGCAAAATTCTCAGCAATAGAAATGAATTAAGTCCAAACAAAAGGTAGCTACTGTAAAACGTTGAGGAGTTCCCTTGACTATTCTTCGTCTTCATCATAAGAACCCTAATGACAGTCACAACCCATCTAGGTGTAAAGTTCTCATCAATACAAATTAATCAAGCCCAAACACCAGGTGATTGCTATAAATCGTTGAGGAGTTCCCTCGACTGTCTTTCGGCCCCATCATCAGATCGACTCCAGACCTTTATAAAATAGTAGTGCTTTAAAGTACTTAATGAAAAAAATTACAAACGCACTAGTCGCCCCTACGATTTTCGAAGGTTCCCCTCGATTTCTCTGGGATTCCATCATCAGATCCTGGTTTCCTTATCATGGTACCACCCCCGGGATATCTTCTTTCCAACAAAAAAAGAATCATCAAAATCGGTTCATAAACGACGAAGTTATCCCCGAACACACATAAAAAAAAAAAAAAATATACGGTCGAATTGAGAAACCTCCTCCTTTTTGAAGTCGGTTTAAAAACACCGTGTGGAAATGTCATGTGAAATCCACCAACCCGCACTGGGCCAGCGCGGTGGATTATGGACATTATGTATTCTGTGATTATGGCATGTATCCCCCTCGCATTGAGGGGAGGCTCGTGCCTAGGAGTGGGCCGATAAAAGGGCTAATAATTATTGTAGGTACCTGCGAATACAGAGGTCATATCTTTTGTTTGTTAATCTATTCCCACCAAGTACTAATGGTGCTAGCGCGATAGACATAAACACGTGTCGTATACTCATGTATAAGAGTGTAAAAATCATAGGGGAAGGGATCATTGGGCTAGCTGCCAGCAAAAAAGAAAATTCTTGATTTACCCCCTTAGGCCATAGCTGAGTAAGCCATGGTAAAGATAGGTACTTATCCCAGAACTAAACTGGACTGACCCGACATGCAATGGACCCACATAGGTACGCCCTGGCGCCCGACCTATGCACCAACCAATTTCGTCTTCCTATGGGACTTAGGAGTGGTCTAGTTTACCCTTATGGCAGTAAAGTTTTAAAAATCTGCCCATATTTTATTTCGCGACCGTTGCGACCACAGAAATTGAATAATCGTTGGATATTTTAAACCTATCGATATTTTATCTCTCGTGCGACAGAATCTGAAGATATTTTATTTAGTTTTTCGAACAATCTTGCGACGCTTATTGGCCTGCAATATACTTTTTGCCTACATACGAAGACATGTGGGGCTAATAGCGAAGCTATGCAACATTACCAATCGTGACCATTTGACGGATATTAATGGATTCTGCTAGAAAAATGAATTGCTTTTGCCGAATTGCTGCAATGTTGCATAGCGTCGCTATTAGCCCCTCTGGAGTTCGGTCCGGTGTAGGGTTTACATTTCGGTACTTTTACTTTCACAGATGAAAATTAGAAGAAGTATCGCTACTGAATATAATGAACATGAACACCACGTCAAATCCAGGGTCACATTGGTGACCAGCCGCCGAGCAGGCCCCAGCACATACATCAAACATTAAACTTAAAAAAAAACACCAAAATCACGATATAAAAATTATAATGTCTATACCTTAAACTAATATGGCTCGATTTATAAAAAATAAAATTTATAAAAAATATTTTTTGAAATGTCAAATATCTACCCATACACCTCACAAACAAATAATAATAAAAAATAACAAAAATATATCGATCTCAAAAACTAATGTAATTAGAATAGTTTGAACTAACTCTTTTATGAAATTGATTTTACTTAGATAATAAAATATTCGCTAGTTTTCACAAGATGTAGGTAAATTGGTCTAACATGTATTTACTATAATATAGTACTACCGCAACCGCTGTGTCGCGCCTTAGGTATGCGCGGGGAGGTGGGAGGGTGGGATGGCGAGAGCGATGACGGGTGGGGGAGTGGGACGGCGAGAGCGATAAGCCCCCCGCCTCGCCGCTCGCGTACCTAAGGCGCGGTACAGCGCTTGCGGTATACTTATAGGGAATGTATTATTATTGGAATGCTATTTAAAAGTAAAACAATACTAAATACTAGCGTTCTGCCGTCAACAATTTGAAAACATAAAATTGATTCCAAGTTTACCCAGAACAAGGAAGACAATGGCGCTTATTATGTTGGCTACAAATTACGACTCAACTAAATTTGTCCCATCTAAAAGTATTCCTGTCTCACTTGACGATCATGAGAAGGATGGGAATACAGTTAGTTTAGTCAAGCTCAGTTGTGTACCAACATAATCAGCACTAATATGTATATGTTAATTTTTTATTCTAAATTGGCACTGCTTTACATTTCTTAAAAATACCCATAACCATTGGGTGCGCCTATAAGAGGCGAGCGGCGCGCCCGAGCCGTCGGTTTTGACGTGTGATAGCATAAACATTGTCATAACTGATGGCTCGGGCGCGGCAGTGCGGCACATGTGTACGCACCCATTAAAGTTTGTACAGCTGTCCTGTCAGAGTTCAAGCAGCCCGAAGGCCTCTGACAAGGCTTAACAACTGCTGCCTAGATGACAACAACCGGGACCGACTTTTTACGTGCTCTCCGAAGCACGGATACACTTATGGCACTAGTAATAAGTAATCAGTATGACTTTTTAGGGTTCCATACCCAAAGGGTGCCAACGAAACGCTATTATAAGCCTTCGCTGTCCATCCGTCTGTCAGCGGGCTGTATCTCACGAACCGTAATAGGTAGAATTTAATTTTTCACAGAATGTGTAAAACTAAAAAAACTGTGAAATACTAAAAATAAAATAAAAATTATGCGGTGGTACGGAACCCTTTATGTGCGAGTACGACACGCACTTGGCCGGTATTTTTTTAAGTTTATCAAGGAAATTAGTGCTTTAATCTCCTCACATAAAGGTTTTACTATCTAACTTAACCAACAATACAACTCCTAATATGTGTCATTCAACAAAAGCATTGTATCCTTGGAATATTTCTTACAATCTTGTAACAAGTATTTGTACTCGTCGTCCACTTGACCCCTCTTCAACAGGAACACTAGAATATACTGGTAAGGGAACACGGGCACGTTGTGGCGGGCGAAGAACCGGAGTTTCACCCTCTCAATTATTTTCATATCCACGAAACAGTAGTCCGCGGTGCAACAACTGCCAGGAGTCCTGTGAAGGGTGATAATAGTTTACTGGGCATTTAGGCCCGCCACATACATACGGAATCCCGTTTCGGAAAATCGAATCGGGATTCCGTAAGCTTATCACACACATACGTTTATTTCCGTTCGGAATAATTCCGGACGCACAGGCTACCATTCGGAATTCCTAAACGGAAAAATTCCGTGCGTATGTGATACGTCCATACATTTGGATTTATTGCGTTCGGAATCCCGATTCGATATTCCGAAACGGAAATCCGTATGTATGTGGCGGGCCTTAAGAGTATTTAAGACTTAATAAACAATTTTTTATTCACTGACTCAATGACTGACAAATAATGTCCAGTCTAAACCTAAATTCCTATGCAAAAAGTCATGCTTTAAATTTTTCAGAGGAATTCCTTTGATGACTAAGTAAGGATAATAGGGGATGAAAGTTTGTATACATAGTCATTTTTTAAGCAAGAAAAAGGAATATTAGTGTTAAGTCTTACGTATATAACAGTAAAAGTTAGTTGCATTGGCGTATTATAAAAGTAAAAGTTAGCTGTGTTAGCGTATTTTCAAATTCATGCCTTAAGGGGGGAAATAGGCGAAGAAACTTTGCATGGACTTTGGCGGCGCCCATAAATTACGTGAGGCGATTTTGGTGATTCTTCACCTATATTAGTGAACAACTATATTTGTGTGTGAGAAGAGTCCTATTGAAATTTCGTACCTTGGATCATACGTAACAGTCTTCGCCTTGAGCGTCTTGAATATCATCTGGTAATACTGTCTGTACTTCTTCTTCATGATGAGCACCACTTGCTTCCCTTCGAATGGGAACTTGGCGTTGTGCGCTTTAAGTTCCGAGTGCCAGTACACCGCCGCCTTCGCCACTTCCATGTTTGTCGTGTCTATTTCTAATATTTTAGGGTGTTTCAGCCATTCATATAAGTACTCCTAGAGGAAAAAGAAAACCTTTTAGAACCTTAACCTACCCCTAATATGCAGCGTACTACGTTCGCAAATGCTATAAGGGGCCATCCATAAATTACGTCACACTAAAGGGGGGGAGGGGGTCGTCGAAGTGTGACATTGTGTGACAAGGGGTCGGAGGGGTCCTAAGTTTCGTGTCGGCACATTTCAAAATCAAATATCTTAGTATTAAAACGCAAAATTTTAACTATTAACGAAAAACTTAAAAAATGGCCAACTCTATCTGTATAAACATAAGGTTTAAATTGTTTTATTGGTGAGTTCGAAATATTATATAGCCCCTAAGGTCCCAATTCGAAAGATTATGTACATCTATAGAAATCCCCTCGGGTCTATGTGCCCTGAAGTGAAAAAACCATGCTTGCCCACTGTGGCTAAGAGTAAAAATCATACGGCCGAATACTCGTACGCAACTTAAATTTGAGAGCTGCTTAACTTTGACGCGCCATACAAAAAATGACAGTTAACGACGTCTCAAACTGCTAAGTGGGACTTAAATATTTAAGTAGCCTTTGAGTATTCGGCCTATACACAGATAAAAATTGTTATAATCTACACACACAGATAAAAATAGAGCTGTTACCTGTAAAAACTTCTTGCATCTGAAACTGTCGTATATGAAGTTGACGTGCACGAGCCACTTGCCGGTGGCGAGCGCGCACACCATCATGCCGGTGAACGTGTCGTTGGGCAGCGCCGCTATGAAGTGCGTCGCCAGCATCTCCATCTTAGTGTTCTCGGCCACCACGCCGCCTAGCTCGTTGATCATGGCTACTAGCCTGTCCCGGTCCTACGACAAACATCCCACTAAATATTATAAATGTGAAAGTTTGGATGGATGTATGGATGGATGTTTGTTACTCTTTCACGCAAAAACTACTGAACGGATTTGGAACACAGATAGTTTATAACATGAATTAACACATAGGACACTTTTTATCCCGATAGTATGTTCCCGTCGGATAAATTATGCACGGACGAAGTCGCGGGCAAAAGCTAGTTTTTTTATAAGATCTTTATTGGATAAACATATGCTGTCTGCTACTGAACTGTGCGTGATGGAACGAAGTCAGATCTCATTGTGATGTTGGTTCTTTTTTGTGCCGTCAAAATAAGAGATAAATACAAATCGGTCTAAATATTAGGCTGCGCCCAAGCAGTCAGTTTTGACGTCGGAACGCATAGAACTAATGTCATAACTGATGGCACGGGCGCGGCAGCTCGGAATATGTGTATGCACCCTTTCACCAGTGCAAACTAGGGCTGGTTACGCACTAGCGGTTAGCTGCCTAGGCGGTTCATTTGAGAATTCATCTTGCGGCGCTTAGGGATTACAAGATTCACAAGTGGTTGCATATTATATTATTAAAATGGTAAAGCGACTAGCCACGCGAATTGCTCCCACGGTTAACCGCTAGTGCATAGGAGCCCTTACGGTAATACACGAAAGGCATAGTGGTTACATTATAATGCTTACATTAATAAACTCGGAGATCATAAACACTTTCTTCTCACAGGCGCATATTAAATTCTGCTTCAGTTTCCAAGACTCCTCCGAGGTACCACTTGGCGAGTGATAATCACTGTCTGGAAATAATATTAAGACAAAGTGTTGACAACTGGGAATACGTAACTGAAAGAGATTCTAATATAATATACCTACATGTATTTTACAGCTGATTACTTAAAACTTCTGTATTTTTTTTTAAATCCTACCTCCAATTTTCGCATTAGGCTGATTTTATAGGGACACTTACGGCGCGCGGGTACAGTACACACGTGTCATTATATAATTTCAGCCTTAAAAAAACCTTCTGACTAAAAATAAGTAATACTATAAGTTCTCTGTATACTTTTATGCATTCTTCTATGTTTATTCCAATTTCCAATATGTTTATTATTATACCTGATGTTAGTTCCATTGGTAAGCTGGCTCTAATTTTAGTAGAAATCTGCATCTTGCCCTTTATTGGGCTGTAGCCGTTAGCTTTCTTCTTCTGCTTGTAGTTCTGTATATACTTCTGGAAGGGCAGGTAGTTCGCAGTCTTCTCCTTACCAGTCTCTATCAGCCTCCGAAAGCTAACCTTCTTGGGCGTACTTTGTCTGCTGAAAGTGCTGTAAAAACAGTCAAATTTCAATGTATATTCTAAAATCTGTAGAATGCTGTGTCCAATGGTCAACAAGTTGCTTATTAATATGTAGTGGCATAGCTTAAGATTCTTCTAAAATAAATGGTTAGGGTACGTATGAGCTATATGAGTAATGATCAAAGTACAAGATGGAAATATAATATTTACAACAGTTTTCAACTTTCATCTGTTACGAGCAAGAAAGCACACAGATCCCATTTTAGTTAAAGCGTGAAAATATTAGTTTAAAAAGAATGTTTACGCTCGTACTGCTGTAGATCCCAGGCATGCCAACATCGTAAGTGTAACTCACTCGTTCCCAAACTTGGAAAAGAAATTTT
Organism: Drymonia ruficornis; assembly: GCA_947859195.1. NCBI lineage: Eukaryota > Metazoa > Arthropoda > Insecta > Lepidoptera > Notodontidae > Drymonia > Drymonia ruficornis. The sequence goes on from OX401904.1 coordinate 16,854,320, forward strand.
TTAAAGGACTTGAGGTGGGTGTTTGTTTATCTTCTACTTGCTTACACTCAATCTCTTGATAAATATCCTCAACAGACCAACCTATTTGACGGCGCACTGCCTTCGGCTTCCTAGTCTTTTCTAGAGATGGGACAAAATCCACACAGTCCACGCCGGGATCATCTGAATTTGCGTTGTAATGGACAACGGTCTCTTTTGATGTTACTTTAAAATGCTCAACTTTCAAGTGCTCTAAATATGCAATTTTCTGTGAGAATATATCATGACAGAGAGGGCATACGAAGTGATGCAATTTCACATTAGTTGTGCATTTGTTTATATGTATGACATATTCGTCATACTGATCATACTTTTCATCACAAAGTATACAAGTGACTGCTATGTACTCTGGTATATCAGGGAGTTGTCTGGAGACCCTCGGAGGTAGGGACTGTGTCACTCTCATGGGTTGGACGTTTGGCATGATGTCAGTAGCAACAAGAGTTTCATTGCTGCTAGACCTCTGCAGCTCATTGCGTTCAATAGTGCATGTAGTTCGACAAGTATGGGCTCCTATTTTGCTATACGACTCATTGCAGCCCACACATTTAATGGAGTCCACATCACTATCGGTCTCATCACTGGTCTCCTGAATGCTGTTCCCATCGAGGTTGTCCTTAAATACGTTTTCATTGTTCTCACCTTCCGCTGAGACGTATATTGAGGAATCCATGGACCCATTGTGCATATGAAATTCTTTTTCAAAGAAATCATTGTAATCATTTAGGGAAGGCTTGTTGATGTTGGTTTCTGGTAACAAAATGTAATAAGTATACCTAACTATAGGTATTGATGTGTTCAGATAACAATACAGTTTCTAATAGCATTCCTGGCAAAGGAAGAACATAAAATATGATGCTATAATCAATGCATCTCTTATGTCACTAGTTTTAAGATACATTAATGAATGTAGGTCAATTTAATTATGATAGATGCATGTATATTAGTTCCATTACTTCAGTAGTTTTTTACATCACTTGTGAAACTGTAGACACATACCTGGACACCTTCGAAGCAAGTTATCAATTCTTTCACACTGCTGTTTGAATAAATAAGCAGTACTTAGATTTTCTATACATGAATTGCATACGCGGTCTGATAAACCGTCACCTTCGAATATCTAAAAGCAAGAACGTCCATATTATTCCTACAATGAAATACCATACATTCCCACCATAAACCGGTTGTTGATACTCACTTGGACGCTTGTAAACGACATCACCATATCAGATAACTTTATGGAGTCGTCCTGTTCAAAAATTGAACAGAAGTCCCCTAGTTTCAAGCACAGCCTACACTTTTGGAACACGGGCTCCATCTTCAAGGGTGCTGTATCAAAATACCAACATTGCTCAATAAATGACAATCGATCATTTAACGGTACAGTGAATTGAATAGGTAAATAAGTACCTACAAGATTTCAAAACATGCACGCACGCCCAAACAAGCAGCAGCGGGGCGGAGGCATAGATTTATTATTAGTAGATACGAAGCTATTGTTTATGGTATACATATTTGATGTAAATATGGACTACATTAACGAAAACATATCTGTCTCATTCTTACTCGTGACAATTTAGCTATGTAAAACAGTACAGTATATGTCATATATTTCTTTTTTCTGGAAGTTTTTGGTTAGTTCCGTCAGTAAGCCGCCTCCCTGAGGGCCTTTTTGGACCGACATATTGGGTTGTCGGCTATGGTCGGGTCACTATGGTTAGTACTTCATCTGTCATGTCAGCGTCTTATACAAATTATTTTAAATTTTACGCTGAACTGTGTGTATTTTGTGACTCTTTATTATATTATTTAGGATTATTAAGGAAAAATCAATATAGTTTAGTGTTGCGTTAGGGCATGCAGTTCTGATTCTCTAAAGAATTTCGAAGGATTGTCATTTTTCAGGTTAGTTGTGTTATTTTCATATTTAAGTGTATTTATAGTGTGTGAAAATACCTTTCGTGTACATTATATTAATTTTTAATTGAGTTCCCGTCTATAATCGTACTCTCGAATTCATATTTTCAAATAAAATAGAACTAACAAATATTTGCTATGTTTACATAAAACCGTAGTGCTGTTCTTATAAGTTTTGTTTCAAAGTTATCGATACAAATTCTATTCACCTACACGTTGGGCCGCGCCGCCGTCACCCCGGGGTGACCACAAAGAAATTATTTTTGTTTTGGAAGGTGCGTGACTGCGCCGCCTTAAATTTGTTTTATAATATTTGTCATCACTACTCACGAACATAAAGATGCGCGACAGAGATAACAAGTTGATTTATGGATAGTGAACATTTTAAATTAAATGTGTGATTTGCTAAAACGGCTTAAAGAAGTTAAAATAGAGTTTATTCAAAATCTCCCGATTTTGCAAGATTTTTAGCTGATAAATTTGACGATTTTTAATTTTACGCTTTTGCTACACTGGGCAGTGGTAGGTAGGGATGATGGCCGTGTATGCATGAGGCTCTCCATATGCATATTTTCGTGGTAAAGTTTAGGCGTCAACAAGGCCGAGACATTGAAATTCTGGTGGTCTCTAACGTTAAATTGCGAACCCCGAAGAGTTGCCATGTGAAAATGACTTTACTTGAGCAGCAGCGTCACTCTGCACAACCATTTTAGAGGGAAGAGGGTGACTCGCTCCACAGAGCCATAAAATAACATAATAGTCATAAATAAAAACATAATTTTGTTCTGCCTACCCCCGCTTAACGTGATATTTGTGCTGCGGTCTCTTTCCCCCTTAATGACACTTGACTGACCGACTCGTTTGGTACACTCGTCGTCGCGGTGCCTCCTGTGTCTAAAAACCTTAATCGCACGAAATCTACTCAATCCTTTGTGTAATTGTGTTGTGTGAACTGGATAAACCCAAGTGAGTGCTCTAGTGATGTGCCTGCGCAGAAGAACCTGACGATCCAGCCATACCACCCTGGAAATGCACCCGCCTCCATCGTGTCGTTAATGTACACGCTTGACATTGACCTGAGCCTTACAGATTTGTCTCCCCCCTTTTTTGCCTTATTTGATTTAGCCCAGCATAGCTGAACCCACAGATTAGAGAAGTTGACAGATGTAGTCTTGGCAACAAACGAAGTGAAGCCAGGTAGCATTATATGTGTGCGTGACAACTAGGAGCGGCACTAGGGAAACATACATTTGTGTGCGTGTAAAGTTGTGTAGTTATAGGGCGAGATTGTATTCGCTTTTGTTTTGTATTTGCTTTGGTGGCTTCACTTTCGTGTTCTATGCGCTCCATCTGTAGCTCCTAAATCTGTGGCTGAACCTACCTAATCAGGACCCAGCACTTTTCCCGCGACATGATCGAGTATATCGATATGGATACTATCGACTAACTAAAAGTACAACACTTTTTGCTGTGCGCCATTTTGGACGATCGTGTGCTCGGGTTTGGCTACAGATGACGTCACATAGGGCTCGTCCTTTCTCTCTTAGGTCATTGGGCGGAGGGAAGCCGTGCGCTCGGTGCGCAAACGATTTTTTTTTAAATTGACTGTGACAGTGACAATTGACATTTTTTTTTTTTTTTTATAAGATTAGTTTTACGGCCCCTGGGAACTAGCCCTTTGGAGCCTAACATCAGTATACTTTTATTACATTTTTTTCTTAATTCTACCTTATAACTACCTTATTTCTACCCCCCCAAACCCTATCAGTAAAGTGGCGGATACTTTACTGACAAATTACTAGACTTCTTGGGAGAAGCCGAAAATCATGTTTCATCACTTTTGTTCCAATTGCCCACACTCACGCACATTTATGACCATATAATGGTTAATATTCCACCAATATTACACATTATAATACACGAAAACACAAGTTTTGGAAATTAAAACAAAAATCACGACATGACTTTTCCACTTCCCGCCAAAAAGCCGACAATTGACATTTTCTTAGAATGTTGCCATTTTCCGGATGTGACAAAAGTAAGAAACTAAAGCTATCCATTCAGCACGCAAGTCTCTTTACCACATTTGAATTTGCACCAGCAGCATTATGATAATTATATCTGGACCATCTGAGGGCTGGCTGAACCGTCAAGGGCTAGATTTAGTCGATTACTTTCATTCATCATGTCCAAGTCCATTCAATATGTCCAAGTCTATGGTGGTCTGGTACGATCAGCTGTTTTGGACTGTTTTTGACATTACCGGTTGTAAACAAGCTTGGAGTCACAAAAACCAAAATCTGTGATATGATCATTATTATTGATTGAAATATAATTTCCTATACCACGATTTCTATGAAGGGATTATAAATAGAAATGTGTTCAATATATGTTATTAGTTCGTATTATTACTAGTGGTTTTTGCAAATTCTGCGGAAGATTTACACTGGACATCGATTCGAACAACAGCCAACATTTAATAGTACAGGTACAGGTCTTAATGTTACGAGCGACACAATGCAGCCCGAACTACACGTGGAAGCGAACATCTACAGACGGCCTTTCCCTCGTTTCGATCGCCCTAAAATTATAGGTTACATCGACCTTGATAATCTGAAGTATGCCCGACGTGTTCGCGAGGAGAGAGTGCAATATGATTTAAACCTGCTTTTGAACGAAGCTAAACATAAACCACCTGACCTAGACGTAAAGCTGACTGAATTACTCAAGTTTCTCCTTGAGCATGAGAGAAGACTAAACTATACTTTAGAAACTAGCTTGGACAGAGCGAAATTCTTCTGCTACCGAGGACTCATGACTTGCGTAGCCTGTACACCTTATGAGAACCAAGATCCATGGAAAATAGTAGCAATATTGCACAAAGGAAATATTTACTTGTGTGCGAGAGACACGGAGGATAAAATTTATAGAAAGATGAATATGAGTGAGAGAGAAAAGCAATTTACATCATGGGGCTATAAATTTGAACAGTATATTTTATCTGGTGAGTTAAAATATGATTATGTTCTTTAACCATCAAAGGATCTAACTTTCAGACTAACTTCTGTCTTAACATTTTTCAGCCTGCGTACTACAGACTGTTGATAATAAACAACCATTACCATCACATTCAGAACTGTATTTCCAGAAGAGATGTTGTTCATCCATATTTACTTTGTGGTGAACTTAATAATGTCATTGCATGACACACTTTCAAATGCTCTTACTTCTAGGCAGGCCACACTTGAGTTTACTACAACAATAAAGCAATCCAACAAGAATGATAAATTAAACCGTCAAATTACAATTTCAGATGATCCCGACTCTGGTCCAAACCCCAACACACCTGTTGACGAGAGTGAGGAGTTCTCATTGGTATTCACCACAAATCTGAACCACCACACAATAGTGTATGGAGCCGAAATGGATGGCATCAGATGTGATAAGGCACCAGTGACAATGCCTCCGAAAGAATTGGGACCAGAGGCTGTTATCGGTTATTTATCTAGTCAAGAATTTATTGAGCTCAAAACTAGCAGGCACATAGAACATCCCAGGCAAGAGACTAGTTTCAGGTTGGTTATAAATTATTTTGATGAGGCCTCATGGTGTATTATTATTATTGGCTCTTAATATGTTCATTATTTTACATCAACTACATAACCAGTAAACACCTTTATTTGCAATGCAAACCAACTAACTGAGGAATGCGGCTGTGGGTTACTGAATTCTCATTGGTCTGGTCACGACAAATGCTGTAGCATGCACACATACACGGATTGATTGTATCTGGTAAAATGTTCCCCCTTTACTAGGTGTCTAATGGATATGAAGTGAATAGAAGAATAGAACATGGGCTGCTAACTTTTCTGTGTGAACTGATTTTGTTTCTTATTGCTGTCATAATAGGTATGCTATATTTAATTTTGTTTGTTTAAGGCGATTTAAATCAAAAAAGTGGTGGTGCCAATCATTCCTTGTTGGGATAGACACAATATTGTGTGGATTTAGAAATGATGATGGTATGGTAGAGGAGCTGAAATCATTTGAGGTAAAAGATCTGGCGAAAAAGTCCCAGGTGAGTGACCGATATGAAATTGTATCCAATAATAACATACAAGAATAGACTATTAGGGTTGCCTTGCGGTGGTCAAGCGTAAATTCTAATATAATAGACTGGTGGATTTTTTTCATTAATTAAAAAAATATTTGATTGCAAATGCGCTTTAAACTTCAACCTTGCCGACATAAAATTAATATTCCCGACGCAAGTATATTCATGTCATGTTTTGTTCACAGAGGTTTTGGAATCCAGATGTCTGCTTCAATTTTTTGGATACTTTCTTAACATACGTTAAAAGGTGCTTAGCGAGAGAGATCAAGCGCAAATACGCAGAGAAAGCACTCGATAATTTACAGGAGCTACCTTTAACAAGCTTGCTGTTTGAATGGCAGCCAGGGAGGCCCGTACAAGTGGCACAGAACTATTCACATCAAGACGACCCTATATTGTTACCGTGGTTTATTGAAAGTTATGGTAAGAAGATAGTACCAGATATGTAAATTAAATAAATATTTTTTTATGGCGAATAATTCATCTTTCATATGGTACCGGACCAAATCGTCTAACTTTTAGTGGTAGCTAGATGGAAGGGGCGTTGGTGCGACCCCAGACCAGCATTTTTGTTTTTTTTTTTATTTGCATAGTGTATGAGAATGTTAAATTTTATTATTCTTCCAGCAGCTAGATTTATTACTGACTATTAGTGAGTGTGCATCCTGAAGTACTTCGATTTACGTTGTTATCACTCTTTTTTGACGGCACAAAATAGGGATGGCACCATAAATCGGCGTTTCGTCACTACAAGGGGTCAAGCTCTGATGTTTTAAAATAACAAGAATGTACGTACTATCGTACCATTTATTATCACTGCATAGCAAATGGTGTAAATCAACATCCATAAAAGACTAATCAACAACATGGATATCTTCGCTTAAACTAGATATTCTTATTGGCTAATGTATTATAATACATTCATAAAAAATATTTAGAAAATAAAACAATAATTAACAGAACAACATAGTTGTAATAATAAAAATAAAATGGTGTCATGTATTAATACGTGTCTACCAATGTTAATTATGTATGTATATTCACATAACAATTATTTTTATTAACAAAATCTCCGGCACGTCATTTGTAGGTACTGTGGTACTGTCCAGTTCGTTACTATGAACATTCTCATCCTACGAATTATCCCAGATATTTGGATCGCATAGTATGTTCATATTAACGAACTATTCGACTGTACATTTTCATAATTTCCAACAACTACCTTATAGAGCCTGGTGCATTTTAGACAGGCCGCATCGCATATCATTGGTAAAACTGCGACACCAAACTTTAAGTATTCGAAATAAAACATAAATTCGCTTGTAGCAGTCTGTCAGTTGCAGTGCAATGAAAGATCGCTACAAGGGATTTTTTGGATTAAAGGTTTTGTGGAAGTTTCACAAATGTGCACAAGCCCTAAAGGTTTACATCCATATTTTTCGATCATAAAATGAAATTAAAATGTTTAAAAAAATCTAAAGCAATAAAAGAGACATTATAAAATTAAATTGATATTAGTAAAATAATTTTACAATTACAATATAAGATTTACCATATTAGACCTCATTTACAATGAAAGTGCGGTGGCAGATTTTTTCGGAATTCCATTGTGAATACCTAGCAGTTTGTGTTTTTTCCGCGTTGCGCCCGCGCTTTCATTGTAGAGGCTTATGTCTTGTCGTTAGTGTTAAAACGTCAAATACATTATGTACAGGTACAGTATACATCCACATTTAAACATCAATTAGGTACCAAAAAGATCCTATACTTATGAACATAGTTACCAGAGAAGCAGTCTAGCAAGACTGTCGAGTTATAGCTCAGTGTTGGATATGGATACCACTGTAGATACTGGCTTACAACTCTTACAAGAGTAACAATGGTGGGATAAATTCCACGGAGTATGGAAAGGAAAGGTTCCAAACTCATATCTGGTTTTCAGTAACTACGTTTAGAAGTAAATGATCTACGTGCACATAGGGTTTGCTATGTTTAGACAATATACAGTATCGAGATTAAAATTCAACCTCAAATAAATTATCGACAGTCAATATGGAGTTAAAATAGTTTGTATTTAAATTATAAAATCATTGATATTATTGAAAATGTTAATCACATAAAATAATTATGTTCAGTGAATGATTACATACCCATACACTCGATTTGATTAATTAGTTGTATAATAGTTTTCTATGATTTAAATTGTGATACGCCAATCTACTTTGCGTAAATAACTATCAAATAGGTACATAAGTTATAGGTGGTTATTTCAACTTGCATTGGTGTCCAATGTTATAGCCGATCGAATCGTATAGACTGTATTATAACTCTGATAAAACTGAATTATACTGGTCACAATAAAAACCAGTTTTCTTTACATTAGTATCATATCAAAACTTTTCTTTTGAAGTGCATACTCAAATGACGTCTATAGAAATGTGATGTCAATATTTTATGCCTGGTTTCTTTATCCAAATATGACTTCATTTTCTACTAGTGATATATGAAACGATTAGAAATCGAATGGTTTTCATTTGCTGTTAAAACGTGCACTACAGCTGACGGGATAATAACCAATAAAGTTATTTGAAACAAACATTTTTGTAAACGATATATGGATGTAAGTTCATACCGATACTAAAATAAAGAAACCGTGCATTAAATGTCGAAGCGATTTTACCGAAACAATGAGGAATGAAACAAACATTATAAAATATTTACACGTCACAATTTCTGTCTTAGTTTACTAGAGAACGAACCTAACAAAATGTACAACTTAATAGTAATTAGGTACTAGACGATTTTGGTAAGTTGTACCAAATTGGAATAACACTGATCTGACCACTGAGGTGATTCGCTGTGAACGGGCATTCCCGGCAACGGGTGATCATGTGATTACATTGTGTTCAAAATATTCTACAAACTTTAAAACAGTCTTCGGTTTCACTTACATATACCTAAGTATATCCCTGTCGAATCAGTGTTTTGTACTAGCGTTATAACGAACCATCTACAAAGCTTTACATTCCTGTCTGACAAAGGGACAGACCTATACAAATAAATGAGACGCACGATCAGCCTGTATGGCTCTATCCCCCTCTCAGGCCACCATGTCATCTGCAAGGGACTTTTAAGGACATTTTCACCATAATATTATTGAGGCACAGGTTGAAGAAAAAAATCGTAGTGGTAGTTTCGCATATATGCGTCTACGAAAATTGTTTGAATAATACCTATAGGCATAATAATTTCGTTAGGCCATTTAAGACGGTTAAGTTCGAACCGAAAACAATGAGAAGCCGGGCGACGATTTTGAGATAAACCTCTTTACAATCAGCTTTGTTTTCTGAATGAAAAGGCTGTTTCTAATGGTCACGTTCTATTTATAGGGTCTACATGTAGACATACAATCAAGCTCTCCATGCATACTTGCTTATGTCAAATCAACAAACTTTAGTGGTAGTTTTCGATATGTATCTAGTACATAAAGTTGTTGCATTTGACCAATAGAGTCATCCCTTCCATAACAAAACTAATATCAAGTCGCGTTGTAGATTGTGTTAAGTTAAATAGAAATGAACCAATGAACAGTTAATATAATTAGGCGGAAAAAACATACAGCTGTTGTAATAGTTTAAAAAGCTGAGACATATCCTAAAGATAAATTTATATAATGCCGGCTTCATCAGAAATGTAACAACAGAACAATGAAAAACAATTTAGTTACGCCTTATAAGCTCACTGCGGCCACGTTGGCAGGTTTTAACTCCTCACTCCGCATTTTATGCGATTAATGTAAATTTAGTATATCAGTAAAACTCCTATGTGATAATAAAATATATTAAATCTTTGTGCTAACTTACAATAAATTCATTTTTCATAAACTATATACTATTTTTATATTTTTCTTATGAAAAACCAATTCTAATTTACTAAGCGCGCTTGGCACGCTGCATTGGTCTGGTTAACACTACAACTACGTACATTAGCTAGTTTCGTATGAAGTTGTTGATGGAACTGGTTAGATATAGTATCACTATTGATTGCATCTCACTATTCATATAATAGATATCAAAATTTCGATGTTCCTTTGTGATTAACGATGAGCGTAGATTGTCACGAGGCACATACCACCCTCACGACTTCTTAACAACTATGTAAACGGATCAACCTGAAGCTGTTAGAAAACACAACTTAAGCCTATTTTTACATAGCGTTTTTTAACAATTCAAAACAGTATAACAAACTTTTAAGTCTGGTAGTGATACCTGGAGACTAACCCCTTTTACAGAAAATTATAATCCATTTACAGTGAGTGGCATTACAATGTACTTTGCTTCTGATATTTCCTTTGTAAAGTAAATGGATTTAAATTTCTATAAATTGGGGCTAAAAGTTTTTAAAACAAAAATTATATGCAATAGAAAATTAAATGGTCAACAAACATAAAATCGCGACATTACATGTATGCGTAAACTAGCATTTATTTATAAAATGCCAATCTACAAAAATAGGCTCTCGCCGTGAGCCTTGTAGCAAGCTATAAATTTGATTTATCATTGACACACACGATCGAAGTCACCAGTGACTAAGGTTTTATTTATTAACTAGAAATTTTCCGTATTCGGGTTTTAGTTTAAGTCACTAGTGTTAAAGCTGTATTAAAAATTAACATTCGTTCAGCTCAATATAATATGCTCCCGCAAAATTTGATTTTGGTGTATAAAATAACGAGAATATCTAAGATTATGTTTGGTCATATGACGATATTTTCTCCGGCTAAATTCTTAAAAATGACTTTCGTGTTGCTGAACGAAGTTTCATATCCATTAATTGATTTTGACAGTAAAAAAATCCTACTGTCTACGGTTAAATCTTAGAAATTGAATTACTTATCAATAAACAATGAAATCTACGCTATACATTTACAATGTGGTCCGTTACATTACAACACCTGCAAACAGCGCTCGTCAACGGCCGAGCCGCGACAGTGGACGCAATCCATCGACTTCTAATCTCAAATCAATTAATAAAAATGCTTAAAACCACGAGTTTGAGCTTATACATGTTGCGAGTCCAAGCGAACACGGACTCCCATCAATATAGCCACAACCTATTCCATATAAGAAGTGCCTTTTGACGTTTAAGAATAAGATTTATCTGCTAAATCTATGGTTAAAATAATAATATAAATGAGCCATAACAATAAGCAATAAGGACATTTTTCTTTGAATTTCTATGGTATTAAAACACTTCATTTATGAAACAGGGAATATGTATCCCACAAACGGTCGTTTTCAGTAGGAGTAGGATGTGTCTCACATTAGCCGTTCGTCGTTGATCTCTTCGACACTGCCTACATGTATAAGCGCCCTAACGTATTTCAATGTGTCGTAGAATTTTAAATCCTTTCAACGTTATATTTGAAACACAATTTTGACAAGATGTACAGCGTCAAACTTGCTTTATACGGCCTTACAAGCAGATCTGATTGCAAGCCGTCCAAAAAACCTAATTCAGAACTTCGCCTTCGCTTATTTTCTAGTAATTGAAGTCGCATAGCTTTCATAATTATCACAATATTTATAGTGCATTGTATTGACTCAATTTTTGGGAGTGTGCGATCCAAATTAAGCTTACGCACAACTTAGCACGTGCCTTCACTGAAGGCATACAAATATATTGTACTCTGTAGAGATATCCAACGGTATCCGTACAAACAAAACAAACTAATAATATACATATATACAAGTGGTGATTTATGGATGGCTGACTAGAGGTCGACGTACGGCGGTCCGTCGATTTTGTCGAGGTCTGCGAGCAGCGCGGGCGTGAGCGGGTCGCCGAGGATGTCCTCGCGCAGGATGTCGTGCAGCGGCGACGACAGCGCCTGCTCGCCGCCCACCACGGCCTCGTGCAGCTGCCCCGCCCCGCACACCGAGTTGCCGTTGATCAGGAAGTCCCTGTTGCTGTAGCTGAACACGCTCCTCTCCTCCGCGAACTGAGGAGTCGACGGCACCGACTTCGACGAGATCCCGTTCGACGCGCTGTTCGAGTAGTTCTCGGCCGCGAACAGTTCCCGCGAGCGGCGCGAGTCTATTTGCAAGTTGGGCGCCGTGCGTTTATACGGCAACGGTGTGCTCGGTACGGAACGCGAGGTGTAGTATTTGCTCTTGTCCGTCGTCACCAGCTCCGGTAAATCGAACTCGATACTGTTCGCTCTCTTGAGGAATTCGTCCACGTTGTCGGGTGCGGCGCTCTCGTTCGGAAACGATTGATTGAACTGGTTGCTCCTTTCGAGCAGCTCGTCACCGCTCGGAATGATCGAGGAAAGCTGCTCGTCCGAGAGCATTTGGTGTTCGGGAAGTGGATCGCAACCGTTACTCAAAGTATCGTTGGAAGTCATAATGGTCTGCGTCGCGCCGGCGGCGAGCACGTCGTTGCTGCTGTCGATGGCGTCGTATATTTTGTCGAGCGTCTCTCTGTTGAGGCCCGCTTTCGATATATCACAGGTGTCCGCGAGGGATCCGAAGTCGCAAAACTCATTCGGCACGGGCGTCGGCGGCACCGAGCCCACGGGGGTGTTGTTATAACTTAAAAGACTCATGTTACTTATCCCCTGTTTGAGGGGTACCGATTGCGATCTGAACGAATCCGGTCCCGATCTGTAAGTAACCGCGGTGTCTTGGAAAAACTGACTCACTTCACTGGACAAAGGATCCGCAGACAAAGGTTGATCACCATTCATATGATCGCGTGAAAACGGTGCAGACGGCAAGAAATTCAGATATACGTTATTACAACCGTTCGTGATTCCCGTCGGACACGTATACATACTGTTCTTGTAGTGAGTGAGTATGTTCGGCGAGGGAGGCGCTGAAATCGGTTGGCAATACTTGCCCGTGCCGCACATCACTGTCTTGGACATAAACTTTTGATCGTTCGGTATCGCGAAAGGTTTAGAGCAATGTTCCACCACGCCTATTGATAGAGGATTGCGCCTCTTCCTCTCGTTGTGTTTAGGTATAGGCCTGGAACATAGCCGCGAGCGCCGCGGCACCGGCGTGTTCCTAGGACTCACGAACGGACTCGCCGCAGTGCTGTGTGAAATCGGTGAGGTTTGCAGAGATCCGCCCATCATCACTGGTTTGTTCACTTTCGAAGGACTTTGCCCTCTTTGCCCGAACCCTAACGGCGATTTGGAATGAAAGTTTCCAGGTGAATGGCACCCATCAGATATGGGCACGAAATCGTATTGTTGGGTCCTAGTCGTCGGGCTTTGAGGCTCGTTATTGCAGTGCCCGTTGTACAGGTGCGGCGCTCCGACGGCCGAGACCATCTGATTGGGAGCGGCTTCGTTGACGTACGGCGCAGAAGTTCCATTTTCATGCGGTATAGAATTGCAATGCTTATTGACGTTGAGGTCGGTCTGATTCGTTAGAGCCGGTCCGTTAGTGACCACCTCGTTGGAACTCGCGACAGGTTTGAATGCGCCCTCAGTAACGGTCTTCACGGGCGGCTGCTCGTGTGAATTCGCCTGCGAAACTTGAGGCGCCTGGCTCATCGTTTGGAGATTGGACCCACTCTGATTCTTCAGATTCTTCGCCAATAGTTCTCTCAACTGCGATATTTTTTCGTTTTTGCCCTGGCTGTGGTCGTCCTGTGGGTCCGGGCCGGCCTCTAAAAAAGCGGCCGCGGTGCCGCCCGCTCCCGCCCCCGCCCCCGCGCCCGCGCCCGCCGCGGCGCCCTGCTGCTGCGCGCGCTGCTGGTGGAAGTACTGCAGCAGCTCCTCCTCGTGCTCCTGGCTGTTGCCCTCGTTGAGGTAGTCGTCGAGGTCGTGCTTGTCGATGTTGCAGATGCTGATGACCCGCTCCCGGTTGAGTATCTCGGAGTGCTTCTCCTCGCAGATGACGCCGGTGCGCACGCTGATCCCGTCGAGCCCGCAGCAGGAGTCGGGCTCAGCCGTGGGGGCCCGCAGCTGCCTCGCCGGGGGGCTCGCCGCCTCCTGTTCCTCCCGGGCCAGCGCCGCGGCGGTGCTTTTGGACCGGCTCGTTAAGTTTTTTGGATCCTCTAAAAAAGCACCCTCGGAGCGAGCGGGCGGGTCCGGCGGCGCGGGGCAGGGCGGCGGGCAGGGCGGCGGCCGCGCGGCCAGCTTGCCGCCCATGATCTCGGCGGCGCGCATCTTCTTGGGCAGGTACTCGGCGCGCGGCGGGTCGGGCGCCGCGGGGTGGGGGGCGGCGGCGGGGGCGGCGGGCGGCGCGCGCGGCGACCCGGCGCGCGTCTCGCTGTGGTACGCCTCGAGGATGAGCTTCTTGCCGGGCAGCGGCAGTCGCGCGGGGGCGGGCGCGGGCGCGGGGGCGGGGGCGGGCGGCGGCGGCTCGGGCGGGCGCCGCCGCTGCCAGTCGGCGCGCTCGGTGGAGAGGTCGAGCGAGGCGTCGCTGCTGAGGTTGATGGGCAGGTTGACGGCGGCGTCGGGGCGCGTGAGGTCGTGCGGCGCGTACCCCGGCTCGAAGGCGTAGGGGTCGGGCCGGTAGTCGAGCGGCGGCGCGGCGGCCGCGAGCTGGTGCGGCGGCAGCGGGTGCGCGCGCGGCGGCGCGCCGTACCCGGGGAAGGGCGGGCGCGGCTCGTACAAGCCGACGTACGCCGGCTGGTACCCGAAGCCGGGCTCCGGCGGCGGCTCGCTCTCGTGCTTCAGCTGCGGGTGGTGACTCGCGTACGACGTGGACGGGGGCGATTCGCCCGGCGTCTCCTGGCCCTTGTGCTTTTTCGGTCTGCCGGGTGTACCCTGCGTCTGCGTATAGAGAAGCGACGTCGGATAAAACTCGAATGGATTTTTTTTCTGCCAATGTTATACTTATTATGTAAACGTTCAACTCACTTGCATTTTCCGCTTTATAATATGTTTCATCAGTTGTTGACTCGTCGAGTCATCTGCTGGGGCTAAAATAAATAAGTTGCCAATATTACATGGAATTACAAATTCCGAATTTTAAAGAAGAAATATAATATCCATTTATAAAATAAAATGTCGTGTATACCGTGTGTCTGTGGTACCGGCACCGGCGGCGGCGACGCGCTGGCGGGCCCGGGCGGCGCGCGCTGCCCGCCCGCCGACACCAGGTGCCGGGATAGCTCCGATATGTTCGGGAAATGTATGCCTGCAAACGAAAAAATAAAGTTCATTTTCGTATCAACCTGCTTTCCTACTAGTTTCAAATGAAATAAACACTTATAAAGGCATTAACAGCTCGGTACCTATTCTTTACCTAAAGAATTGTCCGCATTCTTTGTTATATTGAAATTTCAAGTCAAAATATAATGGAATTAAATATTTTTAGAAGTAAAGGAGACCGGCACATTTTCATACAATCTTGGGCCAAGATTGTAAAAGGATGAAAGTGGTGTCAATTGTTAGCTAATATAATTATTAAACTATCACTGAAAATTCTACGGATTCTTAAAATCTGAGAGCCGAGTTATAAGTTTCATTTTAACTTAAGTAAAATGAGGTTATGTATAAAAACCTTTGTAAACTGCTGATTTTTATATGCGAAAGGGCCGATTTATGTTTTAAACACAATAAACACACTTCCTTCACAAAATGGGCAAGATAAGTCGAGGAAATATCAATAAAATGGGAAAAACACTCAAAATGCGTAAGCAATAACCAACGATACATTTTTTTAGTGCGAAAGGTCCGATTTATGTTTCAAACACAATAAACACACTCCCTTCACGAAATGGGCAAGATAAGTCGAGGAAATATCAATAAAATGGGACAAACACTCAAAATGCGTAAACAATAACAACCGATACGTTTTTTAAAGTTTGTTTTACGGCCCTGGGTATAAGCCCCTTGGAGCCTAACGAACGATACGAAATGAGCAGTATGTAATTAGTTAGTCGATTTTAAGATTTACCTTTATTATGTAAATGTTTATTATTTGGAACTATTATTTTAGTATGATAGTTCTAATGTTTTTAAGTACTTAGATTGAAGTAATCGTCTGGTTCTAACGTTTTATATGTTTTATTTCATGAACTCATTCGATTAGTTACAAATAGTTTTAATCGATATTCAGTTTATTTGGGTACATTACTTATTTTTAGATATCTCATTTTCTAGCAATTGAATTGGGGCGATATTTTTACATTTTGAAATAGAAAAATTTAGCAATTTTGTAAGCCATATCTCAATTAATTACAAATTTGGCCCAGGAAGGCCCATCTCCTTTGACATGTCATGTAGAATTATTTCCGTCTTGTTTATACATTTTCGATAAGGAACATGGGTAGTTTGTGTACCAATAGAATCATCACAATTCTATTTCATCGTCTATTGTATATACACACCTAACTTAGATTCGGCCCAATCGCAGATGATCCTCTCAGTTTCCCTAGACGTAACCGTTGGCTCCTGTAACAAGACAGTGTCATGAATTTATTACCGACATTCATTAAAAGTGCATGCGGCCACTGGCTATTAAGATAAGATAGAGCGGGAAACGGAACGTGGTGTATGCGTATCTTATTACCACTGATGTTTATTGAACACATTATGAATACATAATCAATTATAACTGTGATATATAATATAATATTCATGTTTTATAGGATGAGTAATAAATTTACTAGTAGTTATAATTTGTTCGTCCATACCTTGGATGATTCACCCAAATCGGGTAATTGTGGCACCTCCAGTTTAATCTTTTTTCTGAGTCCAGCGTAACAATATCTGAAACAAATGAATTACATTCGCATTATTATCGCACTGCTGGACAAATGTCTCTCCCATATACCTGGTGTTGTGAAATAATACGTAGATATATCTAACGCATTGCCGCGGAAAAAACGCTAATACGCATATTACAAATATTTATAGTATATAAGCTTTTGCGCGAGCGCTTTAACTAGATACCGCCTTACTACCAATTGGAGCGCCCTCGCGGATACCAAAATTAATGTATAACACCTGTAGTATATTCTACAGAAAATAAGTTCATTTTCAATTTACATGCGTATTACACGCATCCGTGCGTTGATTGCGTATAATTTGAGCGTCTTTCCGCGCGTGTCGGTGGAAGATTTAAGAGATAAAATATTAATTTTAATTAATTCAGATAGAATAAAATTTTTATACATAATTATCGGAACAAATAAATTATCTCAGCGGTGCATATTATCTTATCTTGTTCCGTCTACGTAATACATATAAGGTAAATTAAGAGTCACTTATGATTAATAAAAGGCGCGGACTTCTCGTTATTACGATAAACGTGACCTATTGTATGTATTATATGTACCTACTTAACTTGTTATGATACGTAGAATTATAAAATAAGTACCTATTTGCATTATAGAGTTGTACTATACTTTAAGAGTTTAGAATCATTATTTAAGAATAAATAATGGAACGAGTTAGATAAACAAAATATAAATAAATTCAATATTAGTTTTATGTTCTGATATTACAATACCGATAAAGCTGAAAATTAACTTATTAAATATCGTACGTAAGTATCGATTATAATAAAACAGCACCTATAATTACTATGTATAGGGTTTTTTTTTCGATAATAAGTATTATTTGCTCACTATTTGAATTGTTATATAACATACAGTTTGTTTATAAGCATTATCTGTTTGTAAACAATTTATTTGAAGTGCTTGACATGATGTCGGTAATGATACGACGCGTCGGGATGACTTGGACACGTTTGTAGATAACACAAGGTTACGCAATGGACAACTTTTAAGTGACTCAAGAATCAGTGCAGAGTATAAGGGAGACATTTTTAATTATAATTAATATAAATGATTAGTGTACTACATTTACACTCATACATGTATTGTAAAGAATATACATATTTGTGATCGGGCCTAGACCGCATTTAGCAATGAAATGAAATATCACCGATTATACACCACGTATCTTCGGATTAGGTATACTCTGTACTCGGTGTGTACCTACACCCTAATCTTTAAGTATATGCACGACTCTGTTATCTCTAGATATTTTAAGATATCGATAAAAATTATTAATATCTATTGCATAATCTAATAAAATGTGAACCGTTTTTTTCCGGCAGATAATAAAACTAAAGAAAGCGGTCGTAGTTTTTACTTTAATAGGTAACGACCCTTCTTTTCCACTAATACATTTAGTAACCGCATCAAAATCCGTTGCGTAGTTTAGAAGAAACAAGCGGACAAACAAAGAAACAGACGGATAGCGACTTTGTTTTATACAATTTTTAATACGACTACATACTATTTCATATGGACCTTGAATGGACCCAAATGTAGTAGGTACACAATAACTTCAGCACCAGATATTGTTTGGTGAACAGTGACATGGCGTTTACGGAACAACTGTGTAAATATTAACATGATAGGTACATAAATATGTGCACATGTTCAGTCATATCTCTCGAGCTCTTCAAATCTAAATAGTCTCACGTTGACGTTGATGTGCGCTGCACGTGTGTGGGTTAGTCACTCTCTAGTTGCACATTACGTCTACGAAGCTACACAAATAATAATTACGTGGTCGTAAGTCGTAATACATACATGACGTAACACGTTATTGTTTACTGCATTTTACAACCAAATAAACATTACGGATACTTAAATTTTGTTCATGAAAATAATTTATCCTCATTAGTACCTGTATGCTACGGTTTAAGTATCGAATTGATGATTACAAAGTTCATATTAAACCGCAAATAAGAAGGCCCAAGATCACTCAGAGAGCTGCTCTGGCTTTCTTTACGAGATCGAATAAGAAATGAGGAGATACGTAATCAAACTAAGGTCACCGACATAGCCCTGCGGATTAGGTGGCTGAAGTGGCAGTGGGCGGGGACCATTGCCTGAAGACCTGACGGCCGATGACGATACCGGAAGCCGCGGCGTGGGTAGGCCTTCACAAGGTGGACCTAAGACTTATTGAACGTCGCGGGTAACCGCTGGACGCAGCACAGGACTAGTCGTTGTAGAAAACCTTGGGGGAGGCCTATGTCCAACAGTGGACGTCTTTTGGCTGTCATGATGAACCGTAAATACCAACATAATTTTTTGTCATAGACTGATTGCCACCACAGCTTGTGTTGCGAATATAGATATGTTATCAATCATAATTACTATTTTCAGTTCATTCAAAATAATAATGATTGATATCTTTCATGTAAAACGCGAGCGGTTTGCCAACCAACACTGGGCCAGTGTGGTGGACTATGACTCGAATCCCTCTAGTATTGGGGGTGAATGTGTCTGGTATACTAAAATACAATTGGGAACTGTGGGTGCACTCCAGTGGAACTCTGCCTACCACCTGATACAAGCGTGATATTGTTTTTTGATTTATTGACGTGCATTATATTTACTTTAATTATACAGGCGTGAGTAAATGTTGTATGTCTGTATTTACACACAGAGAACAGAATATCGTCGTAAAGTAGCTATTATACCTGCGTTTCGTACAATGAGTGAGAAGTGAGAAGCCCAACCACTCATCCTATCTCTACTACTATCCTACTCCCCTTCATCCCCCGTTGTTCATATCAGCAGGGCTATTACGTATCTCAGTTTACAACTGGAGTCGGTTGTACACAGAACTTTGTTGGTAAATTAGAATGACATAACATTTGTATTACGTATTTCGGTGATTGGATATCAAGGTACAGTGAGTTTTCGTTAGGTAAGCCCTGCAAGAAATACCTAATACCAATGTTATGTCATTCTAATTTACCATCAAAGTTCGGTGAACAACCGAAGCCAGTTGTCAACTGACATACGTAATAGCCCTGCAGGTCGGCGACGTGCGAGCAATGTCTTTGGTATTGCAACTATCGGACGCATCTATATGCTAGTGTAATTGCTTTACTGAACCGATTTTCAAACTACTTTAACCAGTAAAAAGCTACATTAGCCCTGAGTGACATTGGCTATAAATTACTACACGGGCAAAACCGCGGGTGGCAAGACCTTACCAACCTTGCGGTTACAAAAAGTAGCACACTATACCTGGCAACCCCTTACGAGGCGTCAGGGACCACCAGTGGTAGGCCCTGCCACCAGAGCATACACTCTGGTACTCGTACCGCGGGGGGCAGCTAGTTGAAAAATAAAATAATAATATTGCACAAAGTAAAGACTAAAGAAAGAGGTGCCCTTATTAGATATTTGTATGAAACAAAACGTGGTCATTGTTTTTTCATTTTCTTTATACTATTTACCGGTAAATAGTTGAACTACTCGCTTCGTTTTATGTCGATGTTAGTACTAGGCCGACCACTCGGCCGACTTGCTTAGGGCCAGTCCCCTTAGTAACTGGTCCATGTAATATTGTCATTGTATTTACCTGGAATTGCCTCGGGTGCCTAGCCGCCGCGGGCGCACGGTCGGGTACACCTGCTTCATGACCTTGCCGAAGTCGGCGGTGGAGAGGGGCTTCATGTTGCTGCTCATGCAATGTGCGCTGCCAATGTTAAGGACTTGTATCAGATGTTGAACCTTATTTCGATCGTTAGGTACAAAATTGTATGTCGTAAATTGAACTGAATTGAGTGAACGAATTTATCTTCTTGATACTTCTTATACTAGTATTTTTAGTTTTCTTTCATATAGTTTTTTTATTATTGTCCAAATCTTTAGCACTTCTATTGAGGTATGATTATTTTAAAAAAAAAAATTACTTAAAAGGGTTCAAAAATATTATAGAAAGTCCACTTTCCCCAGCCTTTCCAATATTAATTAGGATGGACTGTACAGGAATTACTTATCTACATCTACACTAATATTATAAAGAGAAGATTTGTATGTTTGTAACGAGTAAACTCAAAAACTACAAGACTGATTAAAAAAAAATCTTTCACCATTAGACTGCTGCGTTATCCCTGAGTTACATAGGCTATATTTTTTGGGATCCGGGCTATCCGGGATATGGGATCCGAGATACGAGATCCGGGATATCCGACTTTTTTAATTTAAATTCTATGCGGACGAATTCGCGGGGAAAAGCTAGTAGGTAAGTATATATTTTTAGTTTTACTTAAGTATTTTCAAAGAACTCACATATACTCATCGTATACATCCTGCTTAGGCAATGATACATCAGGGTCGACTTCTAAGTGTGTCTGTATCCATGTTACAGTCTGCTGAAGTTCAGCCCTGAAAACATTGGGGTATTTTAAACAAATAATAATCACTACCAACAATCCAATTTGGACCTTATTGCGACCCGTTAAGATTCAATTTTAGTAAACATACTGTAGCTGTTTCCTTTTGCCTTATAGGTATTTGGGTGTTTGTGTAATTTATATCTTATTTAAAATACATAATAAATGTTTTTGGGCCAGTATTAATTAATAACTCAATCTCAAATCAGAGCATCTTGAAAATGTAATTCTATCTTATGGTATTACACTTTGAAATGTCAAAAGAATACAAAAGATTGCTCCTACCTCTGTATCGACAAACAAGTCATTAAATGTTCATAAAGACAAATTTGTAAGCAAAAAGCCACTCAGAACCCTGATTTCACAGATCAAAACATCAAAAAGAAGATTCTGTGATGTGTCGGACTGGTATTTTGTTTGGAAATTACTTAAGAACAAGCAATGACTTGCCAATAGATATGGGTGTAAGATTTGAGAGCAAGATTTAAATTGGAGCAAACAGCTTTTAATGTATTTAATATCAAACATTGCCTTTACCTTGAGCCTAAAGGGTTTATGGGCTGTTTAAGAGGATCATGCTGTGGCACACCAGTGGGCAGGCGTAGGTATAGGAGCAGTCTCTCAGCACCACTCAATGCCTCAACCGCCTCCAAAAGCTGTCCTACCCTCTGACGTCCTTCTTGACTAAAACAATTAATTAATTAAATTTAAATAAATTAAAAATCTTGTTATTGTGCATCAGTAGTGTAATTGAGTTAGTGAATTCAATTAAAAATTAAATGAATTTAAGTATTTTAATTTAAGCTTGCACGAGACTATGTGATTTTGTAGGAAACTACATAGCAAATAACATAAAATGAATTATTATCAAGAGCCAAAACACTAAGAAGTAAACTTTCAGGTCCATAGCTCTCATTATTGTAAAAAGCTTTTATACAGTCAATTTTCAAGGTTGAAAACACACTTTCACAGCAGTTTGATGAAAAATGATACTAATTTAGCTCTTGTCTCATTGCTAGGCACAGGCCATTCCTTGCCATGGGTATTGATAAAATATTTGTACCCCAAAATGTTTAATTAATTGGGATATGTTTATTGCACAATCCACGAACAGGACGTCATTCACTTTTTCTATGCATACATGTTTTTTTGTTTAAATTATCAATATTTATTATAACAATACCACAATGAATTAAAGATGTTTCATATGACTGTGCTATACCATATTCAGTGATCTGAATGAATAGTGTGTAGACCGCATATGATGTTTGTGTGTCCAACAGTCTTAACAGCTGTCTCACTGATAACAACCACCCATTATCACTGTCAAACCACATTCACTGATAAAATAATATGTGCGAATGCGTGAGCGCAAAGCTTAGCATTAGCGATTAGCACATCTAGTTTCAGTGTATCGACGTTACCTGAGAGTGTTCTCGACGATTTGTAGCATAGAACCTATTTTCGCAGTGTCCATGTTGGCCTCCGCGGACCGCGGGGGCTCGCCGCCGGAGCCCGTGGCGCCCGACGATCCCGGAGAGCTACTCGGAACGGCGACACTTTCTTTATTATAAGACGCAGTTTGCCTATGTTTTGGATGATTGACATTTTCCCGATGAAGTTTCGCGTCATCCACTACTTCCCTTTCGGTTTTAACATTTTTCGCACTATCTTCAGTAGCCCACGGTTGAAACGGACTTGCACTATCCATTCTAACCCAAACAGGTTACAAAAATAATGTTTTTCGATTTCATATTGAAACTTTTCTAATCAGAATTCTAAAATGCGTAACAAAACTCCATTTTCTTGACATCACACTTGACATTTGATCAGCTGTGAGGTGAGGTGGAGTGAAGAGGGGATTTTGGGGTGGACAGTACATAACACTAGTAATACTACTATTTTTTTGTTTAGAATCAAAATAAATAAACATAAGTCGAATTTTTTATTTTTATTAAATATGTAGGTACATACTACTTTTCTACTTCAGCTACGAGCAAGAATTATATTGACTGAAATAATCTTTTATACAGTCTACTTACTGTACTTCTCTTTGCATAATAATTCTGTTAGTATAACATTTCATTATTCTTTTTATGTTAAGTGCTGGTAGTGTATGGTCTGGATATAGCTACTACACTTTTTTTGATAGCCAAGAGCATACAAGGGCTTCTTGCTGTTTTTTTTTCAGTTTGTTATTTATTTATTATGTAAATTGTAGTTCGCGACAGGTCGAGATGACATTCGGGTTATGAGCTTTTTGCAGAATAAAATCCGAATCAAAATTAACAAGACCCAATACACAATTAAAATCGCCCACTAAATTGTTAAATTAAATGATTCTGTTGCGTTGCGGGTCCTGGTAATTTTGATTCGGATTTTATTCTGCAAAAAGCTCATAACCCGAATGTCGTCTCGACCTGTCGCGAACTATACCTACAATACAAGGTATTTCTTATTCCCTGTTTAGTATAAATGGGGTATACATAATAATATCAATACCTTCTCACAGTATGCTATAATATTACACAAAACTTTAGACAAAACAAACATACGTCTCCTATTTTCTAAATGCTAACCATTTTATTTCTACCAATTTAGAAGCATTGCGCTTGTCTGCTATCTGTCTAAAAAAAACTGACGTGAAATGAAAAACCATAAACTTTCATAGAGAAATCATTCAATCATTTTCGTATCATTTATAACTCACTCACTCATTCATTCATTCGTTCAACATTCGTTGATCTCCGGAGTATTTTTGTTCTGTGGTTGGCTTGAGCCACAGAGTACCTTGAGCTTTCTCGTGGGGGGTTGTGGTGAGTTTTATTAATTTTCTAATAATTTTCATACTATCAAGACGAGTATTTTATTTATATTTCACCTAACTTATGTTTAAGTACCTTCCTACCTTTTTATTATAAAAGGTGCTATATTTTGCAGTAGTGTAGCAGACATTTATTTACGCATAATAGGTACTCTGGATGTAAAGCCCGAATATCCCTTTTGAACTACTTATTGTACCTACCAAAGAAAAAAAAAGTGTTATAACTCTACAAACTATAGTATTCCAGGCTTATGTAACCATGAGAATGAAATGTATATTAGTATTTTTCTATCTTTTATTGTGTAAACAGAAGTGCCAGTAGGAAAACATTGCTTGTTGTGATAGTACCTAGAGGTAGGTCAATGATTTTAGTCAAAGAGGTAGGTATGTAATGTTCTACTACTACCAGAAAATGTGTATATTCTTTATATTCTGTTTCACCTCCTACAGTACCTACTTAGTTACTCACCCTAACTAACGTAATACCTCTGTCTATTTTATCGCTAAACCAACTTCGTTAACTTTAAAATCCCACAGGACCTGACATTTTTCCGAGATAAAAAGTATCCTATGTGTTAATCCAGGTTATAAACTATCTGTGTTCCAAATTTCATCCAAATCCGTTCAGTAGTTTTTGGGTGAAAGAGTAGGTAACAAACATCCATACATACATCCATACTCACAAACTTTCGCATTTATAATATTAGTAGGATTACCTGAGCGAAGCTAAGGCACATTGTTATAATCATTATTTACATATAATTTAATGTCTATAAATCTGTAGATTTATCAGTTATAGGAAGCTCTGTTAAAAAACTCGATAATCAATATGGTATATTTTTATTGCAGGACAAAATGATGGACGATATCGATATAGAAGAGCATGATGTGTTGGATGATCCTAATATAAGGAGGATTTTTCCCGATCTATCTGTCATAAAAAAGGAAATCTCCAAATATTATGAAGAAGGTAATTTTTCCAATTGTTCATCAGTGGTTATAGGCAATTTATTTTATAGTTATGTTTACTGGAACACTTTTAAAATAGTTGTTGTTATTATTTATTATTAATAGTCGTTTGGTATTATTAAATAGTTGCTATTAACTCAATTAATTTAGATAAGAAAGGCTTGGTATAAGGTGACGGTTTTCCTTTTCCAGAACCAGAAACCAAGCCAGAGCCCGTATCTGAGCCTTTGCTACCCCAAACGGAACTAACACCACAATCACCATGTGATACAAAAGACTTTTTAACACTGTCTAATTATCCCAACAGTCCAGAGGATAGTGGCAAGTACCTGCAAAATAATGTTATTATACTTGGTTCAAAGCCTAATAAGTTACGCACCAAAAAATTGAACCTGGAAACAATAGTCAAATGTGTGCCTAAAGTAACACTTCAAAATATAAGTGTTTACTTGAAGAAAAGTAAGACATACTGTAAAGGCTGTATGATTTTATTTCCAAGAACTAGTGATTTGGAAGTTCATAATAAATTAATACATGATCAAAGAAATAAAACTTTGACTATTAATAAAAGGAAAGTTATAGGTAAAAGTATATCCATCAAAAAGTATAAGTGTAATATTTGCATAAGTGTTTTATCATCAAGAGGCAATTTAATAAGACATCTTAAGAATATTCACCGAACAACTCATAAAAATAACACAAAAGACAAGGATGACAAAAGTGATGATGAAGGTACTGGAGAGTCATTGGATAGTGATAAAAGTTCAAATATAGCAATCACAGGTGCCAACTGCTTTCATTGTCATAAAATATTCCCTACTCAGAAAGCTCTCGTGGACCATCTCTATGATATACTTGAACCTAAAAAAATTGATTGTAAAATATGTGCAATGAAATTCTCTAATCAAGAAAACTTAGAGAAACATACAATAGCCATTCACAATGACAATTATGCTGCTACTAACAGTTTTGAATGTCATAAATGTGCCATCAGGTTTTTGTCAAAAGTGAAACTAGATCAGCATATTCAAGTTAAACACAAAACCATCAGGGCTAAGCATAAAGAAACCGACAATGCAATAGACAATCCAGTGATGAGTTATGATTCAGCGGAATCAGCGAATGAAGAACTTCCAGAAGAACAAGATGAACCTGTAAATTTACCTAAAAAACGGAAAAACGAATTGGCTATTGATGAACTTACAGAAGAAGAAGACGAACCTTTGGCACTAATAAAAAGAAAGAGAAGGAGACCTAATAAACAATCTGAATCACTAGCAGAAAGTGCACAAAATCAGTTAAAACAAGAAAATAAAATAAAAATCGGTAACAATAACTTGAAGAAGAAAAGTGGAGCAAAATTTAATATCAACAAAACATCTAATAATGTTTATGATAAAAAGATGTTAGTCGAAAATGCATATCAATGTTCTGTTTGCTTTCATTATATATTTAGTTTTAGGAATTATAGTAGGCATATGGCTAGAAACCACAAAATGAAAAGTGTACCCAAAGTGAAAAAGCTATTATTTGATTCGCAATGTAAATTTTGTTTATCAAAATTGGGTAATATAAATTCGTATAATAACCATATATCAAAATCCCATCATGAGAAGACAAAGCTGGACGGCCGAAAATTAAAAATGGGAATTAGTCACATTGATACAATGATAAAACCATTAAGCAAAAACGGGGAGAATAAATCATTTGCATTTAAATCTTTATTATACAAATGCAATAAATGTGACATTTACTTCATGACAGGAAAAACTGCAGTGAATCATTCAGAACATATGGAAGTGCTTATAAATTGGAAATGTTGTATTTGCAATAGGATATTTAAGAAAATAGACAAATTCTTGCATGTTAAACAACATTCCAATTCACATTCATTTACTGTTTACAACATATGTGATATTGATATGAATCTGGTTTTATATTTGTGTCTAAAATGCACTATACATTTCAGTGAAGACAGCTTTGTGGATCATTATTCAACGTGTGGTATACAGACTCCAGACTCAGTTTATTGCAAAATTTGTGACAGTTTGATTAGTAAAATGGATTTTGATTCTCATGATCAAATCCATGTGAAGAATAAACACATAAATGCTTCTGATTTTACTATCGTGGAAACAGATTTGATCAAAGATAATGATTACAGATCAAGTCTGATTGAAAGTAAGAAAAATGATATTCTCTGCTCAGAGAAAATTATCTATGACAAATCCAGAGTATGTCTAGGTTTTTGCAAAAATTGTCAATGCATGATGTCATTCTTATCTAACTTAAAGGCCACACGTAAACTCCATCTCGAAGCACGCTGTATGCATGTAAAAAAACTTACTTGCAAAGAATGTGGAATTGTTATTACTTCGCAAACTTTCAAAACTCATAGAAAGCTCCATCAAGACGTAAAGGATTTAAATATTCAAAACTTATTCTTTTTCGATCTTAAGTCTAAAAAACCAATAAGCCCCCCAATACCGGTATATCCTAATTGTAATATATGCCGAGTTCACTTCCTATCCAGGAATGATGTGATTGAACATGAATGTAATGGATATGACTACCTAACATGCCACGTTTGCCAAATTAAGCTGAGTGAATTAGCCTACAAATTTCATATGCAGTTTCACGAGTATTCAATGGAGAATAGTAAGGAATTACAATCCATTCCTCAATTTATATCTAAAACAAATAATACTCTATTAAACGTATCTACTACTTTAAGTTCTTTAAAACGGAAAGATTTTGAGTCCCAGTTCCTGTATGGTTGCAAGATCTGTAAAATTACATTTGATGCTTATGATCCTGTTATCAAACATTGTCAGGGTCATTATGACCGCCGAAAAGCACCGGTAGCTAAGAAAAGCTGCCAATATTGTGCACTAAATTTCGAAGAGACATATCATAAGGTTCATGAAAAGATGCATTCGCGAGATAAATATGACGTACAGTCCATGAAAATGATAAATTTTGATCCATTATATTTTTGTTTGGATAATCAGTTTTGGATAAAACACATTTTTAACACTGTATCAGTTTATGATATAGAAACAATTATTAGTAATTCAATATACAGATTTGAATGTAGACTTAAGATGGAAGTATTTCAAGCTGGTCCCTCAAATAGTACGCTTTATGAATGTGAAAAATGCCTCGTATTTGTTGATCCTAGATCTTTGTATGAACATGCTCAGAACACAGAGTGTACCAAATTAAGAAAACACCCTTGCATTACATGCGGATTGTGTTTCGATACTCCTAAATATAAAATGGATCACGAAAAATTGCACGAATGTCGAGATATATCATTGAAGTCTTATAAAGTAGTTAGGACTAACAAGAAAAAAGATCAAATATTTCATAACATGATGTTTAAGTCGCGCAATAAATTTAATATATATCAATGTAGAAATTGTCTGGTTTCTGTAGATAAGACCCAGCGTAATGTTCATCGTTGTGTTTTTAAAAATATAGTAAAGTGTTCTCACTGTGAGTTACTTTTCTGCAAACCAGACTATTATACACACCGTAACCGACACAAAGAATTAGAACAATTTAATACAAATAATATCAGTGTTGTATGTTTCGGTAAAAAGTTAAACAAAGGAAATCCAAAAATTGTTCCCTCCTTTAGGGGGAAAAATTATGATTACACCTTTTATAAATGTACTACATGCGACTTATGCTTAAGAACCGAAGACAGCACTTTCGAGCATAAATGCGTCTTTGATGATTCCAAATGTAAATGTCCCAAATGTAACTTGTATTTTTTAAGAGAAGAGTTATCAATCCACACTTTATTACACGAGACTGACCCAGAGTTTGAAGATAATAATTTAAAAATAATTATATTTGATGGACAACCTAATTTGAAAGATTTAAAACGCATTGTAGGAAACAAAGAAAATTCTTCTCTACAAAATGCAGACTCTCTTATTATCAAGAAAAATGTTAATGAATCTCACAACAACAACATAATAACGCAACCAGAAAACCCTGTAAAATTGTTCAAGTGTGATTGTGGCCTGCATTTCATAGACAAATCTAATGCAAGAAAGCATTATAATAACTGCAACCCCAACATGAAAATATCGAAGCAGCATTGTTCGAAATGTGAACTGTTGTTTACTCCAGGTGAATTATTTACTCATTTGCTTACCCATCATGGTGATAAAAAGCACGAATATAAATTTGATATATCACTTGTATGTCAAGATGATAAGAAAACTCCAATATTTAAATGTATAAAATGTAATTTGCATTTTGTGAAGGAAACCGAGGTGAACAGTCATTTCGATGAATGTGATGAAAATGGAATTGGGGGCGAAAAATGTAAAAAATGCGGTTTGAGATTTAAGTTGTCTTCTTTATACAAAAATAAACATAGAACTGTGTGTGAAAAAAAGTATGAAATTGTAGTCATATCGGAAATAAAGGTCAATGAACCACCATCAGAAGAACGTATTGATGATACTTCTGGATTAATAGACAGCATTATCACAAAAAAGGATATGGTATTATTAGCTAAAGATTACAGCTTAACAAAGGATTATTTGTTAAAAATTGATTTGAGTAAATATAATAATGTTATATACCAATGTGATGTTTGTGACGTGTACTATATAACGGAAAATACTTGGAAAAGGCATGTACATTTTCTGGCCGCCTATGATGCTTGCAAAATCTGTGGATTGAATTTCAGTTTGCAAACGCTAATGAGACATAATTATATACACCATGAAAAGTTTAATTTGAAGAAAGAAGAATTCATTATTAAAAGTAATGATTTATAGAGAAAGGTTCCATATATTTAGCGACCTGAAATTCAAATTCCTTCATATTACTAAGCAGTTAACTTCTGATTTTGTTATTTTGTTAAATATATGCCAATATAGTATATGAGTGTTACTTATGTTTTAAGGTGGTCTATTTCATTGGGGATTAAGAGGTGTAAAGTGATTCAGTATCCACGCTGCGGTTAAAATAAGTTAAAGCTTGATTAGCGTAAATTGTATAGGACCCATACATATGCCAGAAGAGTCACAATGTGATGTAATTCATAACTCTATTATTCATTCATAACATCTATATTATACACCATATTGATTGGTGATTTGGTCATTTATGTACATTGATTGATGACTTTGGGGATATTGCGCCATACATTTCCATTAATCAAAAAGGCCTGACCATCTATAGAAAATATACCTCAAATAGGAACATTATTTTTTAATACCTTGTTATAGTATAGATTATTTATGTCATGTCGCTGCGCCGACGCCGAAAAATGGCATCAAAGCTATACTACGCATAGACTATTTTAACGTACCTACTACGTTTATGATTCTATCTAATAAGGCTTGGATCGCAATTTGGCGGTAGTGCGGCACGATAAAATATACATTGTATTGATTTATATGGACTTAACCGCACGCTGCAGCGGAGTGGTCTGCGGCGCCAGCGCCGCTAAAGTGTGGTTCAACCTTTATGGATGAGAATAGTAATTCCGTTTCCAGATTCTTTCGACATAATATTCGGACGTCTGCGTACTACCTAAAGTACGATTCTCATCGAACATAGCGCAGCGGCGGCATTCCCTTGCGTGCGTGAGTGACGGCGGCGCACGAAACAAATTAGTAGGTAACTGAGGGCCTACTGTTTTACAAACGGAAATGAAATTTCGCGTATTTCCTACTACGTTTCTCATTCATTCCGATATTTCTTACGAACAAAAATTGTTTGACGCGGACGTTTATTAGATTCGACGACGACGAAGAATTCAAACAATTTTTTTTCGAAATTTCGTCCTTAACTTCGTTTTCGTTTGTAAAAGAGTAGGCCTCCTGTATTTACTCAATAATTTTGAACTGTCCGAAATGCGAGAGGGCGAACTAATGTTCGAGTACCAATTATTTCGTGCGCGGTCACTCGGGAAAGTTTATATCAGTGCGCAAGTGCGCATCGCCGAATCTTTCAAGATGTGAAAAAGATAAGCTTGCTTGTGTGTGTGTGAAGAAGATAAGTGTTCCATGGAAATATGAACGTTAACTATAGTCTAATTTTTAATTAGACGAAGTAAACTGACAGGTGCTAATGTCACTTTTCGATATAAATAGAACAAATAAGGTTCAAATACATAGAACAGTGACATTTTTAGCTGTCAGTTTGCTTCGTCTAATTAGAAATCAGACTATAGGTACTGTAAAGACACTTCAATTTCCTTATTATTTATTCGAGTATGTACTTGCGTTTTCTTTACCGCGTTGAAAATGCGCGCGCGCCGCTGCGGTTCGTTCAATGTGTCCAAATACTAACGTACTTACTTTATGTTGACTAATTATTTTTTATTATTAAATTATCTGCGTTTCATATTTTTTTTAGTTTTATTCGTAACATAATCTATACCTATACCTACATCTATTTTTGCAGTCGCGAGTTTTATGTCTTCAACATTCTTGTTACCTACCAGAGTTGGGAAAAGTTTAATTGCGATTAATTAATTGCTAATTGCATGTGGTGTCACAATTAACAATTAATTTTGATTTGTTCATCAATCGCGAACAAATCACAATTAATTGTTAATAGTGACATCACATGCAATTAGCAATTAATTAATTGCAATTAAATTTTGCCCAACTCTGTTACCTACCTATATCCTCGTGCGTAACGTTCTCGTGAAATATTTGCAATGCGAGGAAATAAAGCTATGTCTTCACCAGTGCGCTTTCATGTTCCTCTTGCGTCTTCAACTTTCAATTCATCTCGCGTCAAGCGCTTGCAATATTTATTGCCTTAAGAGGCATGCAGCTTAGTGTCTACACCTGTGCGCCCTGGTCGGTCGTCATGATGAACGAGTGTAGCTATTTGTGCATAATATTTAGTATTAACTACAAGGAAAAAAACTTCAGATAAAAGAGTATCTGGATAAACGATGTTTAGAAGACACGAAACAAAAATTACGAAAGGTAACTTTCAATGTTTCAACTTTATCTGCCGCCATTTTGTATGTAAAGCGCACGGAATGTTGCACGCGAACCCACCGGTGGCGGATCAGCGTGCGCTACGGGCGTGCGCTGTTTTTGAGCTAGAACAGGACGTGCGTTATTGCATGCGCTATGGCGCTTCATGCATGCGTCAGACGAAAGCGCAAGATGAACGTGAAAGCGCACTGGTGAAGACATTAGCTTAACGCGATCTAACTTGGCTGTGTATGGATGGAGCGCCTAACTTCTTTTTACCATGTTGCCCCAAAAAAGAAACATGTTAAAAAACTTCACTTTACATTTTTTTTTGGCTTCCGCTTTTTTATGTCATTTACGCAAACAATGGGCGTTTTTCCACTAGCCGGCACGGCGGCATGCGGCACCGGCACCGGCATGGCGGCAGCTTTTTAATTGGTCAGTGACCAATGACAACTGGTCACTGACCAATGACAACGCAAACAGCTGTCACCGTGCCGTCCCGGGCAGTGGAAAAACGACCAATAGGGCCTGCGCATCGACGTAATACCATTGAACATGACTGTGGACTACAAACTTTATTTTCCATTCATTCATTCAAAAATAAACCTTATCTGACGGACTTAACGCCCACGATGCAGGCTTTATAAAAACCGGTCCCAGCCAGATACCTATAACTGCGCCTTCTTTCCCTTTCTAACAGTACAACCTTTCAACCCTTGTGTTGCCAGTTAATATTTATTCGATCACTTTAAATTTGGTACATTTTCATGATAAGAATAATAAACAATAAAGTCGATTAATGAAATACCTATGGTAAAGTATAAGAATATCCTAAGATTAAAATTTCAAATATAAATAAATATCTGAAAATAAGTACTTACCTTCTTTAATAATTCGCTTGTAATTGTCAGTTCCGTGATGTCTATAGGAATCATAGCAGAAATAAAATTAAACACTTGAAACACAGAACGTCAATTTGCGTGACACACGACATTTTCAGCGAATTTTAAATCTAGAGGATTGTGCTGAATTTTCTTATAAAAATGGGTAGAATATGCGTAATGGAAGGGTGTAAAAGCGAATATTATCCGAATTAAGGATTATCTTAACATAGGTAAGTGGGTAACTATGTTTTCCACGTTAAGTACATTTTAGATGTTCGGGTGACATAAATTTCGGTAGTATAAAGTACTATGATATCAATCTTATTATGTGTCTGTGTTAACTGAGGAATATCGTCCACGGGAACTGTTTGCAGCGATAAAGTCGCGCTTTTCGTTGCCGCACGACTGCATCGCTAGGTACTTTTTGAAGTCGGTCGCATTTGCAACGCGCGACAGACCACACGCTGGTAAAACGCGACGCTCACGCCGCGTTGTCACGGCTCGCCGGGCTCGCACGCGGCATTCGCGTCGTTCACACGCTCAAGGAACGCGCACGTCTAGGGCCAGATTAACCCTTTCAGGGCCCCTAGGCAATGCAATTCTCGGGGCCCCTTTCCTTTACCCTTTTGTTACTTTTTAATAGTACATTACTGCCACGGTCTGTAATGAGTGTGTTGCTGGGCGCGTTGTTGATGTTTTTTTTCGAAAGGCAACAATACAAATACTCTTACTAACATTAAATAAAAATAAAAAAGCTGTCAGAAAGCAAAAAATGCCGTGAAACATATTTTATTATTATTATTGTTACCTGATGATAAGTGAAAAAGTAAGGTAACGCATAGAAGGTACCTGCTTATTTATTTTATAGAAGCGCAACATCAGAAAATACGTAAGAATGCTGCTGTTGTTGTTGTTGTTCACTTTTCATCAGGTAACAAAAATAATAATAAAATATTTTTCACGGCATTTTTTGCTTTCTGACAGCTTATTTTATTTTTATTTAATGTTAGTAAGAGTATTTGTATTGTTGCCTTTCGAAAAAAATGTATAAACATAATACTAAGGGTGAAATAAAAATAATATAGTTTTTTAAACTACCCATATTTTTTTACTGACAGCTTATTTTGTTGATCTGTCTTTGTAAAAGTTACTCAGTATTTAGTGGTCTATCGGGTTACGTAGGTCTCGTCAGTGGTGTATATTTGGACCAAGTCCCATACAATTTTGCCCATTGTCCTTTAATTTTGTCTTATGGTCTAATTAGTTGGATATTCTTAGGGTACCGTACCTAATAAGGAAAAAAAACTAAACCCTAATATGATCACTTTGTTGTCCTTCTGTCTGTCTCTATGTCCGTCTGTCACAACTTGCACAGCCCAAATCAAACATAACATGTTAACAGTAGTAGGTACCTTTTATAGCATAGAAAAAGAGTAAGTATAGGAAAGATAAGTATAGGAAAAACCATAGATATGGAGAGCCTAGACAACGTCCAAGCGTGTGAAGTGTCATGTTACTTTATATTACAAAGTGGCAAAATCTACGACCTTAAATACTATTTTGTAACTTCATTTAGGTTGCCAAGATACAGACAGGCACTCGTGTGGTTTGGCCACCGCAGACTAATTTATTGTACCTACTCATGTTCTTAAGAAAATAAACATTTCTTTCCTTATTTTATTATTTTCCTATCATAACAATCTCGGAACAAAAGCACGTTTTCACTAGATGTCCATGGGGACATTCTCAAAATTTCAAAATATTATGGTCACTCTTGTTGGCAAAGGAAACAACGTTCAGTATGGTATCTCGCTGTCGGCTTCACTTTTGCTGCCAAGTCCGCATTCCAGGTGTTAGAGACTTAAAACTTCCTTGGGCCTGCGTTCCAGACCATTTTCAGACGACGTAATTTTTGTTATTTTCGTTCTTAAATATCGTTCCACTTGGACCAACTTGTACTGAAACTGTTCATTATAATCGTTTTTAACAGTTTTTGTGGACGAAAATAACAAAAATTACGTCGAATGTAACGCAGCAATCATAGTCGACGACCGCAAAAAGCCATCATCGCCGTGCCGTTGCCGCGCCGGCTGATGGAAAAATGCCTTAGATAAAGAATGAACCTGTAGATTTAACAAGCGCGTACACCCGTAAGGGACAACATATGTATAATTCTGCTAAATTACGCTTAACCCTAATGTCTATGGAACGTGATCTGACGTATACTACTTCTAAATTTGGTTGGGTGATGCTTTGTTTGGCTCATCCTGGACCAAAGACCTACCAAAAGTTTGAGCCCAACAAACTTAGGGCGATACGCAGAAAGTGACAAAAGATAGTACGTCTATCTCTTTCACTCTTAGGATATCGGGCGTAAGCATGTCTCGCTCAAGCACGGTATTATTATTACCGTGTCATCTCTATTGATGCTTTCTCTATGAAAAATGCCCATTCTAGTGGTGTGCGGTATCGATTATCAATAATCGATTGTCAAGATGATCGTTTACCATCGATAATCGATTATTAAGAGAAAACCATTTAAGTTATGGTAAACCTATAGTTCGCGACAGGTCGAGATCACATTCGGGTTATGAGCTTTTTGCAGAACAAAATCCGAATCAAAATTACCAGGACCCACAACGCAACAGAATAATGTAATTTGTGGGCGATTTTAATTGTTTATCGGGTCCTGTTAATTTTGATTCGGAGTTTATTCTGTAAAAAGCTCATAACCCGAATTTCATTCATGTGTTTAGGGTTCATGTATGTATTTTTTTTTTTTTTTTTTTTTTATGGGACTGCGGTGGCAAAAAAGCGTACGGCCCGCCTGATGTTAAGCAGTTACCGTAGCCTATAGATGCTTACAATACCAAAGGTATTGCTCGCACATTGCCGACCTGAAGGGGAGTGGGATGGAGGGAGGGGGAGGGGGGGTGGGCTTACGGCTCTCTCACTCATCGTACGAAACGCAGCTGTAATAGCTGCTTTACGCCGATCTTCTGTGAGAGGGTGGTACTACCCCGGTCGAGCCAGCCCGTTTATGAGCTGCAGTCAATTGGCTACAGCTTGGCTCTACCACCTTCAAACCCACCTCATGTATGGCTCTACCACCTCATGTATGTATGTGAGTTTCTTTATTCTACCATAACTTATAAATGCCTGAATAGATTTGGATGTATGGGGTTCCGGGTAACACTGGGTATTATATTTTTGAAAAAAAAAAAAAATGTATGGCGGCATTATGGCTCAATTTTATGAACGAAAGTAACAAAAATTACGTCGTCTGGAACGCAGCCTTACAAAAGGAATTAGGTAGGTACCTACCGTTTCTATATTTCGACTTTTAATTCGAGTTCAAAGAGAAATAATGTTACCATACCAACACTAATAGTGTTAGGGTAGTGAACAATTTTGCGTGAAGAACTAATGATAAAAATGGTTTAATTAAATAAAACTTCGAAAATTCATATGTGAGATGTGGAATATAAGAATATTTAATGCGTATTATTCAAAGTTATTTGTTTTTATTATTTTCTTCCAATAGTAACGAATTAAAAATAAATATCGTGTAATTATTAAAATTAATTAAATGCTCGCATATAAGTACATTATTTAAGTTCATTCAATTTCGTTCATTCTTTTTACCACATCACTATCTATTTTTTTGTAAAAAACGGGTATCCCTCCAACTGTCAAGTTACTGAATCGAATTAAAAGTCGATATATATGCTGCGTTCCATTCACCGTAATTTTTGTTATTTTCGTCCACAAAAACTGTTAAAAACGATAATAATGATCACTTTCAGTACAAGTTGGTGCGAGTGGAACGAGATTTGTGAACGAAAATAACAAAATTAACAGTGAATGGAACGCACCAATAGTAAACAGTCTAGTGATGGGTGGGTCAGTAGTAAAACTCTAATATAGGGGAAATCCCGAATTATGTTTTGTTTTTAGCATTGTTTTACGGTAGTGTGACCAGATTCAGTATTTTATAGATTTGTCCGAACATCATCATTATTTTTGTAGGTGTGTAGCAGGAAGTCCGTATTTTGTTGGGTATATTTTGGATAAGAAGTTATGGTAAGCAAGCAAATGAATTAAATTATTATTTATCGCGACTATTGTTTATATGATAAAACAAAAGTAACGATAAATAATAAATTAATTTATTTGCTTGATTTAAAAACCAACGATAATATTATTTTGGCATGGCAACTCGGAGTGAGAGGGACGCGGTCCCAACTGGGGCCTCTCGCTCGGCTCGTTTTTTGTGCAGTAGTGAACAGTCCAGGTATGTATTTACGTTCGTGGTTTTTAACTATTTATTCCGAACTGATAATCGAATAAAATCGATTATCCTGTGATTGCATTCTCGATTAGACAAATAATCGAATCGGTACATCACTAGCCCATTCACGAGGACACTGTCACCGTGCGTTTCCACTGCGCAATAACATGTTGTCACAACATATTGGCCGTTTTCACATTACACGGCACGGCAGCGGCGACGGCTGTCACTGAGATATTTTCGGGGTTTTCATTGGTCAGTAACCAATGACAACTGGTCACTGACCAATGAAAACCCCGCAAATATCTCAGTGACAGCCGTCGCCGCTGCCGTGCCGTGTAATGTGTAAACGGCCATTGTTGTCTCTATTTAATGACAGCAAAAAATAGAGACAGCAATATGTTGTGTCAACATGTTTTTGTGCAGTGGAAACGCACGGTAAGTGTCGCTCAGGGCGGCCAGATTGCATAAATGGATACAAAAAGTGTATAATTTGGTTGTGTTGTGTATCCAGTGTATACAATACATTATTGATTATAATATGGAACATTAATAATTTACATTGCATCACGGTAAGTTCGCCAATAATGTAATAAAATGTAATGTTAAGACAATGACAAGCTGATACTTTTTTAAATTTTAATTTATTCCATTCGGAAATAGCTTAGCTGAGAAATAGCGCGCTCTCTCTAATGGCAACACTGATCAGAATCGTGTCAGATAACTTTATTCTTCTTTCTTTAGAATTATGAACCACCAACCAAGGTATATTTCCACCAAATAAATGTTGACAAATTTACAAATATTCTAAGGAAAAACTGGCAAAACGTCATTTTACACCATACTTACTATAAATGATTTTTCACTTAAATTGATGTTTCAATTAATTTTTTTTCAAGTCAATCAAATTCAACGGATTTTTTTTGGTTGTTGTTCTTGACATTTTTTTGTATAATATCGGGGACCCGGGTGTATAAAATAAGGTGGCTATGCCGGCAGCCCTGGAATGTCACTGTCAGTATCAGACTTAGAGAGACGTTGTACTAGGTAAATTTCAATTACTCATCGACTATGGTTCGCGTACTTAGTCCTTCAATCCATACTATGACTCGATAAATTTGATTTACAATTTTGTTGCTACGTACCTACTTAACGGATGTTTCTTAAAATGATTTTGATGATTTATAATGCTGATGATGAATTGATGATGACGACGATGACGATGATGATGATGATGATGATGACTACTTCCCTTTGGAGCCATTGTTATTATAAAGTCAAAAATACGTTATCTCAATAATTTAACACAAAAATATCATATACTTGGACTAGAAGACTAGTTAGCTACCATACCTAATATGTGGATACGTGTTGAGTGAAAGCTTACGCGTGAGCGCTAATACTAGGTGGACTAAGTACTGTCAAAATTGGAATAAGTGCCGCCTAGTCTCGTAAAATACCTGTTCTTCGAACCTGTTCTAGTAAATACGACTCATCTCTATGCCACACCACTCCATCAATTAATTTTATTTTGGGCAAATTTGTGTACCGAGGAAATTAATTTTACGATTTTAAAGCACATTTATCTAAATGAATCCTTCAACACACAGTTTATATAAAGCATGATGTTTGCTATTTAGTTAAATTACAAGTTTGTCACGACTACCAAAGGAAAATGATGTATTTAAACCAAATATGATTTCGTCAGTCAAATAAATTTTCATCAAATTCTAGTGTTTATTCAATATTACAATATGTATTTCCACGAGCGCTTATGCCAGTGGTTAGGGCATTTGAAATTATCCCGTGTGATACTTTTGGTGTCAGTTATATTATTTGTGGTGCCTCTCGTCACTCATTATTACTTGTCTAAGGTAAGTTATGAATTTATTCTTATCATAATTAGAGACTCACATGGCTTTGAAACTAAACTAGATAGGTAGGTACTAGCTAGCTGAAAGAAAAACAGTTTCTGTGATTTTATATAGCTATAGGGAACTATTATCACAGGAAAATAAGATAATTATTATCTTTAATGTTCTACTACTGGGCGATTTTCTACCCTGACGTGATACCTAACTGCTTAGGTGATTACCACACTTGCCTGGGTAAGCATATCCCTTGAGTACTGTAAGGTTAGTTCCTCATAATGTTC
Source organism: Drymonia ruficornis (assembly GCA_947859195.1). Taxonomy (NCBI): domain Eukaryota; kingdom Metazoa; phylum Arthropoda; class Insecta; order Lepidoptera; family Notodontidae; genus Drymonia; species Drymonia ruficornis. The sequence continues at coordinate 16,893,663 of OX401904.1, forward strand.
TTACTGTTCAGCCAGTGATAAACTTTGTTGTTGCACAACATATTGTTGTATCTATGATATGATGATAACAGTAAGTATGTTTTATTGGAACGTTTTGTGCAAACAATGGGATAATTCAACTATTTTAATATATCATTATATTCAAATAGCAAATATATAAAATACCTGCAGTATTAATACAAAACGAATAAGGGGATAGATAATGGGTGCATGACACACCAACCAAGACAACAACGCAAGCACAAAATATAATATGATGTTTAAAAACAAGTGTCTCTTATTATTTTATAGGTACTCAAAATAATTATATTTCATATGCCAATTATAAATTACAGTATGATGAGTCGGGGTCAATGGGCAGCAGCCCGATGCAACACACACTGGAGGCACTCGGTGATATTTCCACCATGACCGCAGCAGACTTGAAACTGAGGATTGAAGAAATGCTCAGGATAAAGGTATTTTAGTTTTCATTCATCTTCTCAGATTATTGGTAACATTTGGTCCTATATGAGAGTTCTGGGAGTATCTGGGGATTAGGTTCTCAATTGGAACAGACATATTCAGCCAGATGTCACTTGATTTGTCTGGGCTGCTGTCTGTCATTAAACTTCTGTAATTGTCACCACAAAGCCAAATTATCTCGAGGATGAAAAAAGAGAGACTGTCTGAATAGTCTACTAAATTTCACTCTGCCGTCTGCTACTGGTGCCAAAACAATCGAGGATGCTATGATGTCGACTTTAACTCCATCCTACAAACGAATTACACTGAGTCGGTTATTCCAGGCGTCGGTATCCACTGAGTTGCGTGAACTGGAAGCGAAGCGCGGGCGGCTTCAGCGCGAAGCAGCGGCGGCGAGCGCGCAGGCCGACAGCGCGAAGGCCGAACACGCACGCGCCGCCGCCGAGCTGCAGCGACTCCGCGCCTCCGCCGACCAGGCGCGCCTAGCGCAGCTCGAGGCCATACGGAGAGACTCGCCCGAACTGGCCCCACCGACGCAAATACTCCCCTCCCGACCACCCCCTATCCTTCCATCGTTAAACCCGTCCTCTGAAGTTCACTGTCGTATGTTTTCCTGTTTCGATTACTCCCGCTGCTCCTTAACATCAGGCTTCCCCGTCTACCTGTACGATCCTGATGTGTTTGCGCTTCTAGACGGGGCTGAGGTGGATGGGTTCCTGAAAACTACACTGAAGCAGACGCTGGGATATAACTCGCATATTACCCGGAATCCTAACGAGGCGTGTGTTTATCTAGTCATTGTTGGTGAAGCTTTTCCGTTTAATAAAAATACACAGTAAGTAACACACACCTTTATTCCTAAAGTAGCGGCACGTTATGAAGGCCGGTTTGAGATGTGTGAGGGGAAAAGGATGAACCTTATTATAACGGAATAAGATTCATTTTTGCATTCTATTTTTGACATTCATATTTTTTAAAACGGTCAGTCTTATTTCGTTATAATAAGGTTCATTTTCTTCCCCTCCCGACATGTCAAACCGGGCTTCGTAACGTGTCGCTAATATAGTGTTAAAGTATTATTAAGTATCATTATGTTGTCGGAGAAATGAACTTTGTGCTTTTTGAGTGAGCCATATGGCCGGCGCAGACTAGGGACGGCAGGGCATGGCATTTTAATTTTTATCAATCAAATTCAATACTTATCCAATTGAAATAAGGTCTATATTTCAATGCTCGGTGATCGACATCGGAGCAAGTCCCCAGTCTGCGCCGGCCATTAATTCTACTGTTAAATTTGTTTTGTAATAGGCACCACTGCGGATAATTCGCGAGAACTAGTCACGTCAGTTGGAGTCTGACCAATATTACTTTATTTGTAGGATAACAACAGACTCTTACAAGCTACTGCTAAACGAATCTGCTATAAAGAGTCTGCCGTACTGGGGCGGCGACGGTCGCAACCACGTGCTGTTGAACCTCGCCCGACGGGAATTATCCGTGGGGTCGGGCGACGCGTTCCGCGGCGCGTCCACGGGGCGCGCGCTGGTGGCGCAGTCCACGTTCACGCTGGGCCAGTTCCGCAGCGGGTTTGATGTGGTGACGCCGCCCGCGCTCGGCCCGCCCGGCGGCGACGTCTGGTCCGACTGCGCGCCCATCGCGCCCGCCAGGCGCAAGTATTTACTCAGGTAAACAATGATAATCAATACTAGGTCAACAAGTCAACTCATAACCAGCACTATAGTTAAAACTAAGTCAATATAATTTTGAAATCATCGAAATCGGTCCATCCGTTGCAATATTAAAAAAAAAATGTGCGGCATGTGCGTGTGACGTCACACGGGACCGTCGGATTGAAGGCGCGCTGTACTCGCGCCGGCCCGCGCCGCCGTTCATTACAAAGTGCGCGTTGCTCAAATGACGTCACGATAACCGCGCGCGAACTCCAATAGTAATTTGGTCACAGCTTCGTCAGTTTGTGTCGTAGATTAATTTTTTTTGCACTATATGTTATGGATTTCTTAGCTCTATAAATCTGCATTCTCAACTAAATTCGTTACGGAAACCCATTGGGATATTTTCTTACATTGAATTTAGTATGTTTTCATATTGACTCAATTAAAAGTAGCGGTTTATAACGTCGTTTTTAGAATCTTTAAATGTTTGTATTTTATACTTATCATTACTTTTAGCACGAAATTGCTATTGAGTTTCTCAGGTACGAATTCATGAGCTACGTTCAGTTTTCAGGGTTCGCAACCGCCCCCGAAAGGGATCGACAAGGATCACGACAAATCCCTCATCGAAGCGCTCCAGAAGATGGTGCGCGCAGCCCCTGCGTCGGACTCGTTCCTGCTGCAATTCGAGTGCGATCCGCCCGTCGAGCGCCGCGCGGTGCTACCCATCGGCGACTGGGCGCTGTGCGGCACCGACCGCTCCCGACGAGCCGTGCTCCAAGACTCCACCTTCACCCTCATACTCGCGCCCGCCGACCGAACATACACCACCACAGCACTATTACAAGCGAGATTGTACGAAGCGCTTCGGTCCGGAGCGATCCCTGTCATACTCGGAGGTGACAGGATTCGATTACCCTACGACGAAGTACTGGACTGGCGGCGCGCGGTGCTATCGTTACCGCGAGCGCGCGTCACCGAACTACACTTCTTGTTACGCGCGATGGGCGACGCCGATCTGCTAGTGTTCCGACGACAAGGCCGCGTGCTCTGGGAGCGGTACCTCAGTTCGGTGCAAGCGAGTGTGGACTCCTTACTCGCGGTACTACGGACTAGATTGCATATACCGCCGCTACCTGCGTCACCTACGACAGGGCCGCCGGCGTTCAACGAGTCGTACACGCCGCCGAGATTAGATCCGCCGGCAGTGGACGCCGAGCCGGAGGAGACTCTAGGGCCTTTAGAGGCTCCTTACGCCAGCCCTGCGTATAGACGGAATTATTCAATAGGGTTCATTCACGGGTACGAGTTGTGGAACGATTGGGGGGAGCCGTTCGCGTTGTTCCCGCAGCTGCCGTGGGACCCGCCGGTGACGTCAGAGGCGCGGTTCGTGGGGTCGGCGGCGGGGTTCCGGCCGGTGGGGGGCGGCGCGGGGGGCGCGGGGAGGGAGTTCAGCGAGGCGCTGGGCGGGGACCGCGCGCGGGAGCAGTTCACGGTCGTCATCCTCACGTACGAGCGGGAGACCGTGCTGGCCGCGGCGCTCACCAGGCTCAGGGGACTGCCGTATTTGAATAAGGTTTGTGGGACTTATTTCATGTAGGTCGTATCGGAGAGCCTAGCTGAGCCGCTAGCTTTTAAACGTTATACAACATGTTAAGAAAACCCTGTCCGACCCGAAAACGTATTGTTGGGTATCGAGATAAGATTCTAATTTTTATTTTTATTTTCAAAATATTTTTTAGCATAGTAAGTGTTCCACTGCTGGGTAAAGGCCTCCCATATTTTTTTGGAAAACAAATACCCCGTTTACATTTAAAAAAAAACCATAAAATGACGTCATCACATACTTTGTGGTCAGAGGTGCCGCCACACGATCTAACATAATTAATTCCGGTAACAGTGTTGTCATATTTTTAAAATTTGCTACATTTAGAGGGAAAAAGGCAAAAAAAATTGGCATTTTAAATTGTCATTAATATGTTTACTATCATGAATATGTAACATACTTTATTTTATTTGGTCATGTGATCGGGAAACCTAAATACCGGTTTCGGCTCGGACAGGGTTCTTTTAACATATTGTATAGTCACGTTTGTACCAGCGCGTGCGGTAATCAGCGCTGGCGATAATCTTTGTAGTATCTACTCCCGTTTGAATGGATAAGTGTTAGCAATGTGATCTCAGTTCGTATATTTTGAGCCGCGCTTATCGCACACGCGGGCCGACGTATCTCTGTATATAAGCCTTTATGTGGTCTTGAAAATTTAATAAAATTGAGTTTACATTAACATAAAATAACAAAAATAGGGTATATTCTAGAAGTCTTAAATATTTAGTACTTGCCTGCTATTATCATTTCTATTCGTTATAACACAGGTAGACAGCAAGGCTGCACTGTTAACCCATGACATACGTAGTACTTATCGACGCAATACGGGGTGAACTTATTAACTTTATGCAAAATACAAATAATATAACCCGACACAAATAACTCACAAACTGGTAAACAGTCAATCGAGACATAGTTAAATTATGTTAAACACTTGGTAGAAGTCGTAGTGGGTGGATCAATAAGGTGTGGTGTTGTTAGGTGGTGGTTGTGTGGAACGGGCCGTCGTCTCCCGGCGCGGCGGCGTGGCCGGCGAGCGGCGCGCCGGTGGCGGTGGTGCGCGCGGCGCGCAACTCCCTCAACAACCGCTTCCTGCCGTACCACCTCATCGACACGGAGGCCGTGCTCTGCGTCGACGACGACGCGCATCTCAGACACGACGAGATCGTGTTCGCATTCAGGTCAGTCTAAGGCTACATCCACGGCGCGTACTGGTTAGTAATTAAATCATCATCTACCTCCCTCCACACCACCCACTCCTTCACCCACCACCCCACTTCTCCACCCTCACACAGAAGATCGGCGTAAAGCAGCTATTACAGCTGCGTTTCGTACGATGAGTGAGAGAGCCGTAAGCCCACCCCCCCCTCCCCCTCCCTCCATCCCACTCCCCTTCAGGTCGGCAATGTGCGAGCAATACCTTTGGTATTGTGAAAATCTATAGGCTACGGTAACTGCTTAACATCAGGCGGGCCGTACGCTTTTTTGCCACCGCAGTCCAATAAAAAAAATACTAAAAAAACCTTAACTTTTCCCACTACCTGTAGTCGGTTTAGTATGTCTTATTCTTCCATTCATCGCAATTTGCTGATATACAGTAGAGTTTCACTAATCCCGACAGTATCAATCAAGTACGCAGCGCAGAAAGGTTCCTAGAAACCAGTCGCTCGCTACCAATTACTAATTAATTACTAACCAGTTTCTTTTGAGTAGCGTCATAGAAATACTAGTACTATTATTGCATTTAACCAACTCATTAGTAATTTATGTTAGTAACCAGTTTCTTGAGTAGCGCTGTGGACCAATAGGCTAAGAGACAATGCTCAATTGGGCTCAATGTTGGTTATGCAAAAATGCTGGGTTGCTATGGGGTATTATGTAAACTATAAATAAAAGATTTGCAATGCCGTAGCCTGGATGACGAAAAATGAGGATGGCTGATTTTATGGGGTCTCGCACGCACGAACTCGCGACTTGCGGCAAATGGATAAAACATGGTTTTACAAATACAGGGTGTGGCGCGAGCATCGCGACCGCATCGTCGGCTTCCCCGGCCGGTACCACGCCTGGGACCTCAACTTCAACAATGGCTTCCTCTACAACTCCAACTACAGGTATACACATCACTATTCTTTTCATCCCATCTATTCGAAAAGGACGACTTGGTTCGTCTTTAAGTGAGCCCAAAGGTGGTGTTTTAAGGCGGTGTATAAGAAACTTGTTCCAAATTCAAAAAGTGCGCCGGAATGAACTTTTCATCCCATCTATTCGAAAAGGACGACTTGGTTCGCCTTTAAGTGAGCCCAAAGGTGGTGTTTTAAGGCGGTGTATAAGAAACTTGTTCCAAATTCAAAAAGTGCGCCGGAATGAACTTTTCCGCACACTTATGAAATAAGTGTGCGGGAAAGTAAATTGCGGCGCACTTTTTGAATTTAGAATATCTTAGTGTTCAGCGCCAAATAAATCCAACACAAATATTGTTTGAATAAAGACTGGCTGGTACGACGCGACGGGGCACATAGTCGAGCCGCCAGCTGAATAAAAAAATAAATCAAATTAAAACGCGCGAACTAGCCTATGGATGCTTACAATACCGAAGGCATTGCTCGAGTGTTGCCGACCCGGTTGGGCCGGTTGGGCTTGCGGCTCTCTCACTCATCGTACGAAACGCAGCTGTAATAGCTACTTTACGCCGATCTTCTGTGAGAAGATCGGCGTAAAGATCGATCTTGGGTGGTACTACCCCGGTCGAGCCAGCCCGTATATGAGCTGCAGTCAATTGGCTACAGTTTGGCTCTACCACCTTTAAATGTCTTATTAAATAATAATATTACAATAAAGTATGAGGAGCCCTTTATTTTCTCATAGAGGGTGATGAAAAGTAGAGTGTATCTCTCGGGCGCAAAATATTTTTGGCTCGGGCGACGTACTTTGAATCCCTCGCTACGTTCAGGATTCTACTAAAGAATCCCTCGCTACGCTCGGGATTCTACTCTAGAATCCCTCACTTCGCTCTGGATTCAAAAAACGCCCTCGCCGAGAAAATATTATTTTGCTCCCTTATGATACAATCTACTATTAATTCACAGTTTTAGATTGTTCAACATCATTCAATTTTGACGTAACCCTGTGTCGTGGAATCAGATCAGATGATGATCTGTTCAGTGAAGTGCTGGATAAGGAGTGGGATAAAGGGAGGGGTTGGACTGCTGTCTTTCTCACTTATCGTACGAAACGCAGCTGTAATGGCCACAGCAGATATGCTACTTTTATCATCGGTGATCGGCGATTTAGCCGCTTTTTAGTCGCTAATGGCCCGGCCACGACTTCGCGCGACGGCGACGGGCGCAAGCGTTTTTTGCTAAAATGTTGCATCGCGCCACAAGATGCCGCTCTCGGCGGCAAAGCGCGCGATGCAACATTTTAGCAAAAAAAGCTTGCGCCCGTCGCCGTCGTGTGAAGTCGTGGCCGGGCTGTAAATGTTCGATAAAGGTGCAAAATCGCCGATCGCCGATGCTAAAAGTAGCATGTCTGCTGTGGCTCTGATAGCTACTTACTATCTGATATTACTTAGTTACTTACTTATATTACTGATACTTACTATTGTGGCTACTGTACGCCGATCTTCCGTGAGAGGGTACTACCTCGGTCGGGTTGTTGCTGCGTCGCGTCTTTTGCTTTGACGTCGCTACTATCACCGTGCTTTTAAAGTTGAATGAGCGTTGACCGTTATTCCGTGTGCGGTGGTACCAGTTGCGAGCTGAGCATGGTGCTGACGGGCGCGGCGTTCGTGCACCGCTACTACCTGTGGGCGTACTGGCGCGCGCTGCCCGCCGCCGCGCGCGCGCTCGTCGACGACTACATGAACTGCGAGGACATCGCCATGAACTTCCTCGTCGCGCACATCACCAGGAAACCACCAGTCAAGGTCACTACACGACAAGTACCCAACACATACACAATATCCTTTACGGCGAAGAAATAAATAAATATCGCCATACTTACACATCAACTGTATGGTCCCAAACTAAGCAACGCTATTATGGGTACCGTAAAATGGACTGGGGGCGATCCCAGTGACACCCAGACCAGGTCAAATGAAGAAAAGGCCGTTTCCGAAATTTGCCTCTGGCGGGAATCGAACCCGCAGCCACCAGATGCAGTGAGCTAAGCGGCCTACGCTTGAACCACTGCGCCAAGCGGTCATCGAAATAAGGATCCAATTCGAGGTAGTCGAGCAGATAAACCTCTAATGTGTTCGACATAAAAGGTTTCCTATCCGGCTCTGGCTACACACTCCCACCACTGTTAAGGCGGAAACCCACCGCGGCGCACGGAGAGAGGCTACGAAATTACGTTACTGACGTGATTGTCGAACAAAATGATCGTCATTGACGTCACTTCGTGCGCAGCGTGCGTAGCGTGCGCCGCGGTGGGTTTCCGCCCTTACTCCTGTAAGCCAGGATCGACGATGGTGTCCAACGATGCCGCGAATATTTGACCCTCGATGACTTCCGGGGAAAAGATAAGTTGTCTTGGAGCCTGTATCTACTTAATCAAAAGAAGCTGGGCAAGCTATTGTAATGTATCACAGGAATAATTTATTAATTATCATTACAGGTAACATCGCGGTGGACGTTCCGGTGTCCGGGCTGCCCCGTCACGCTGTCAGCGGATGAAACGCACTTCAACGAGAGACACAAGTGTATACAGTTCTTCTCTCAGGTAAGAACATCATAATTATCCTTATTTAAGTGACCCTGGTACCCCTTGCTATGTCTAAACCGATATTAACCCTGAAGCCGTTTTCCTCGGAAAGCGGTACCGTCATATACCGGCTGTAATATACGGGTGAATGACGTCACTAGAACGTTGGCTATGTAAACAAAATGCCGCAGTTTACTAGATAGCGGTATTGGACACAGTTTTTTACATAGCCAATGTTCTAGTGACGTCATTCACCGCTATATTACGGCCGCTATATGACGGTACCGCTTTCCGAGGAAACCAGGGCTTGAGAGGTAACTAAAGTTTCTACGAAAATGATATCTTAAGATCGCTCTTCAACATAAAGGTGCTCCCCTCACCGGGAGCATTCGCCTGTAATGTAACGTTACAGAGTCGAGCATTCATCAGTGAGTGAGGCGAACCAAACATTACAGTGCGCAACCTGTAATGATACAATTCGAGAAATAATTCAATACAATAAATGTTACATTACAAGCGTATGCTCGTCAGGGAGGCAGTATTGTAACGTAATGCTCAAAATAGAATCAGTAACGTTACATTACGGGCGAATGCTCCCGGTGAGGGAGCACCTTAAGCTTGATTTGTAAATTGGTTGGTGTGGGTCAAAAACCTAGAAGATCGCGGTGAGAGTAAATAAGGGCCACCGCAGACATGCTACTTTTAGCATCGGCGATCGGCGATTTTGATGCTGCGTCTCTCTCGTTCTCGCTCGAAGAAACACGACACAGCATCGATAGGTTCAGTCGCAAAATCGCCGGTCGCCGATGCTTAAAGTAGCATGTCTGCGGTGGCCCTAAGAGCGATGATTTTGTCCTCACCGGTTACTCTCAAAGAAAGTGACAAGTTCATTTTAAATCTCAGCAGCTAAAAATAAAGATGAATTTGTCACAGATAATGGGTTACACGCCTCTTCTTTCGACGCAATACCGCGCGGACTCGGTGCTGTTCAAGACGCGGATACCTCACGACAAACAGAAATGTTTCAAATTCATTTAGTGTGATACGATCCATTTTAATTTATACTTTACACTGTCGGTTGTTATTAAGTCGCAGTAGGGGAGACTGAGGACACTTGATCCCTTGGGAGACTTGGTTACCAGGCCATAAATCAAAAACTACAAGCTATTTTTAATATCACTACATGCATCCATAATCTTAACTATCATTGTCGGTGACCCAATGTCATTTTAAAAGTAAATAATCGACAACTTGAGAGCAGTGGCGTGTTTTCGTTTGCGGCGGGCCAACATCTTTTATTGCGAGTATTTTTATCGTTATTTTCAGATATTAAAATAAATAAATTACGGATTACAAAGAAAACTTATGAAAACTGATTAGTTGAAGTGTGTGTTAAGAGGTTTTCTCTTGAATATTTTTCTTTATTTTAATAAAAAAAAATAGTATTTTTAAATCTCGCTCAAAGGTACACTTGATCATGGCAAGCATGGGTAGACTTGATCCCAGGAACAAAACCTCAGAAATGTATACAGAGGGATCAAGTGTCCTTTGGCATAGGACACTTGATCCCTCGTTTTTGATTGTATATTTACTTATCCGAATTGACAAGATGTTACAAAAGAATCCCCTATGATCATGGCTACCCGGATCAAGTGTCCCAGAACAAGGGACACTTGATCCTTTCGTAGACTTCTGGGAAAACGCAAAAATAATGAGGAAACACATACATATTTCACGATTTGATGATGCAAAAAGATAGATGGATATATCTTCTAGCTAATCATAAAAAAATATCCCGTTAAACACTATTATTTTATGAAATATGAGCGAAAAACCAAAATGGGGATCAAGTGTCCTCAGTCTCCCCTAATCGAATCAATCAGTCAATTTTATACGTAATTTTCATTTATCAAGATCGATTAACATGTAATTGGTCTCGTTTAGTTTTTATCGAGATGCTTTAGTAGTATTTTTTTAAATAACATATACGTAATATGTCCATGAATCAATGAGAACAAATATTTTCATACTAATTTAATTCACGAAAGTTTTAATAGTATTTTCGTAGGTTTTCTGTTGGTAATTTGAATCTGTGAACAAAATATTGTTGGTGCTGTGTCATTCTAGAGTTTGCATTGGCGAAAAATTAACGCCGATTAAAGCTGGGTTCACATTACTGTGTCAGTGCGCGTCAGAACGCAATCGGTTACGTTAATTTATTATGACTAGATTCACATTAGTAGGGTGTGAATATAACCGATTGTATTCTTGCGCGCCCCGACACACCCCGCCACAGCAATATGTGGGCAGCTTAATGTTACTGACCCTATGTTTTACAGCTAAAGAGACATAATAACAAATTGGTATAAATGTTTCGTCCGTGCATACTTGTGACAGTAGACGCCTTAAAAGGACGTTTGATCGGTGTTAAACAAACTCTGGTTTGTTGTTTATTTGACCGAAACTAGTAAACTAACGGCCGAATACTCGTACGCAATTTAAATTCGAGAGCTGGGGGCTTACCACAAGCTCTTATTGCGATTCAATTACAGGAACGTATTAACGTTTCAGCGACTTTTTGTGCAATGACGTACCTTATTGTCATGACAATAAGAAACGTCATTAAAACGTCGTTAAAACGTTCCGATAATTGAATCGCAATAAGAGCTTGCGGTAAGCCCCCTGATAACTTTGACGCGCCATTCAAAAAATGACAGTTAACGACGTCTCAAACTGCTAAGTGGGACTTAAATATTTAAGTAGGCTTTGAGTATTCGGCCGTTAGAGTAAAAAATATTATGGTATTAATATGTCTTGAATCTCTCTCAGTAAAGCTCCTGAGCGGAGGCCTCTCCCATAGCATCAAATGTAGACGCTATGTTAATTTCTGAAATTTGGTTGAAAACTAGGTGAAGTTGGAGGAGCCATCGGCATACATTTTGCGCGAGTTAGTTAAGGGACGTTAAAATGTTAAGTAATTTCACCTAGCATAACGACAATAACATTATAAGTACATGGCATGTCCATATTATATATCTGTATGTAAATAGATTATAGAATAGGCGAAATAATATAAATAGATGAATTGAATACATGATCATCATGTACATGTAGGAAAATGTATTTTAAGTATACCAAATATTAATTTTGTCCAAAAATACATAATTTCGAAGTGTTGTTTATTTAAGAATTGATTTTGATACTTTTTTTGTATTAGATTCTTGTAAATTGTATAGATTAAGTTGCTAGTCTCGTAGCATTAAAAGCTGTCCTTTAAGACTGACACGACTGTTTTGATTTCATTCAACAGAACTTTTCAAACTAATACTCGATTTGTTCAAATCATTGTACTAATCTTTGATATATTATATTTTAGTTAGTACTGAGTAATATTGCATTTAATTAATTATTATCTTGTAAAGTTATTCTAGAAAACTGATAGTCAGTGGTTTAAGAAATCGAATACATTGAATGTCCTTGATACAGGACATCTGGCAGGTTGTTATTACTGTAACGTATACGGTGGGACGGTGCGCTACTCGCAGTAGCAATACAATACGAAGCGACACTTAGCCGCAACCGCAACCGCATCAGGGTTGACTGCTTAAGTTACATTAAGAGAAAAAATCCGGCACGATACGTACGTGGCCTCTTCACAGTACAAGCGTGTATTGTCCTTATTAACGAATAGATTCGTGTTGCGGGGTCTTGTGTGCCTCGGTGAAAAAAAAATGTGTTTTATGCCGTACGATTTCAATCCTAAGACAGATCCTTTGATTTATTTATGCTTAGATTAGGTAGCCGAAGCTGTGAACGCGTTGAAAAAAATGCGTTCCAACGGTTGCTCCTGTATTCTTTTCTAGCGCTCAGTGGGTATCAATTGCGCCGTCACTGAATACGTTAAAGACGCTTGGCAAAATTTTGTGTTTAAATAACACAATTTGTGAGATTAAAAGTGTGCAGTTTCAAAGGTCGATGCAACAGACAGATGCGACAGACAATACAAAACGCGCGATAAATCGATTTTGTTTCATTCTCTCCTATGCATTAAGTAAGAGAGAGGGCGACTCGGTGCGACATAATTCGTGACAAAAATCTTGTCTTGGTGCGTGTGCCAGCCCTGAGGACTTTTAAACTGGTTCACAGCTTCGACTATATGGATTCAGACATAGATCATCAAAGTACAGATCAAATTAGTTGTTCTTATAGTCCAGTCCAAGTTGTACCTCAACCAAGAGTTCGCTAGATCAAAGTAAACGATACCTATTTTAGCTTCACTTGTGAAATAGGTACTAGCAGTGGCGGACTAAGCCCCGGCAAATCTAAATGAGGCTGAACTAACCTACTGCTCATGAATTATTGATGTAAACATTTTTTTTTATTTCCCCTCAATCCCCGATTTTTTATTTAAAAAATGGATCTGTAAAAAAAATATTGACGCTGGTATGTAGGTAGGCCAGAGCAAGGGGCCAGAGGCCTAGGGCCAAGCCCTCCGACCGCCGACCACCCTTAATTAGTCCGCCACTACTAGCGAATGGTAGCTAAAATAAACTCTTGGTTGAGACAGGTACTTATAATAAGTTTTCCTTTATTCTTATCTTGTGTGAATAAGTACCTATTTTGTATTTTTGTTTTATTGAAATAAACCAATTAATAAACCAACCTACAGATTTTATTTATGAAATAAATAAATTGAGACACAGTAGTAAAATAATATCATTTATTAACTTAATAAATTATGAAGACAAAACTTATAATTATCCATATTTTATGTTTTGACATTTGCGCAAAAATAATACAATATTTTCATTCAATTCTCAAGGTATATTTTTGAACACTTTGATTTGAAATCTCGTTAGATACTTCTGTCTATTTTAGTGCATATCCACTAATATAAAAAAATACAATAATTTATTCACTTGGAATAGCAAAGAAGGCAATTAAGTAATCTATGGATTGTTTTAACAAATTATTGTAAATTGTTTGTAGTAAAATAATGTTTTGACATCTATCTATAAGTAAACCTACACTCAATTAGGGAGTTATTCAAGAGTGAGATTAATTTAAGAATAATGAAATTCTAACTCCCTTGTAACGAGGATATAATTTGAAATAGAATCTCAATTATCAAATAGTATAAAATGTCGTAAAATCCGAAAAACTGTTAAAGTTATATTCCAAAGTATTTATAAATAATGGGGCTGCCATAGTCACTGGTGCTGATTGTGTTGCTACAAAAATTAAACTACTGTTTCATTTATAAAGTTTCTTTACAAGGATTTTTATACTGCCATCCTTCCCATAGTTCTATAGAGAAGAGATAGAAAGACAAGACAGAAATACTTTTATGTGTCAAATTGAGTTAAGTCGGCAACAGAATTGGCGTAATAGGGATGTGGACTAACAGATTTTATTACATAATTATATTCTAGTAAGTATAAAGTAAATCTTACGATTATTAACAGTGAGATAATGAAAAAAACGAACTGGAAAAATACAAATTTTGTTAAACAGTAGGTACGTCATAAGTAGTTGCAAATATTTACGTAATTATTAAACATTTTTGAAAAATTCTCTCATGTACCAAAAAGAATTGGTACTTATGTGTTAATATAAAAATATACTAATTCAATATTAGGCCACATGCCTATTTATGTATATAACGTTTAACTGAGTCATAAGTCATAATATTGTTGCATAAAAACTTATAGCTATTTACAATGTACAAAAAAGGTGTGTAGTTATATATTGTACTGGTACATTATGAAGGGGTTATCTGGTACAAGTAACCCACTCGGCAGTTCACTCACTAGAGTAAAAGGAATGGATTATATTCCAAAATCTTTATGACTTCTGCAGTAAAAGTACAAAATTCAAAGATTGACAATTCGTGTAAAGTAAGGTCTCTCGATCGATTTCTACTTAAAATTTCATATGCATTATGTACTTTTGAATTGTGTTTCGAACTCTGACTGCAGACGTTTTTATATGATAACATTTTTTTTTAATATAAAAATATCGAATTTTGTTTTAACTTGTTTATATAAATGTTTTAAATAGTTTGAAGACATGTTAAAGCTGTGGTCACTATTTCGAGTTATGTGGTGGTGGTGGCAGTCCTGAGTTGGCGACGAGAGTCGTCGCGCTGGTCCGCCCATCGATGCGCGTGTTTAGGCCATGTCGTCAGTTTTCCCGTCCAATCTCCTGAGCTAAACAAACAATAATTGCATATAAGTTACCAGTTAAACAATCTACATTACATGTATACTCTCCGTGTTATTACAAAAAAGTTAAACACTGGAAAAATGTCCAAAAAAGGGAAAATTGAATAGACACGCGTTCAAAACGAGTTTAACTTGTTAGTTACCGGGCCAAAAAGCGCCCGGACAAAAAAAAAAAAAAAAAAAACTTGTTAGTTATAACATCGTCTGTTTCTGCAACTAAAAGGCTAAAAACATCTATAAGGCTAAACGAGAAAGAAACATCTGATTTTTTTATGGGGCTAGTCAAATCAAAATGAGCCGAGCCGATAAACAATGCATTCGAGAGATTGAAGAACTATTTATTATACCTACTTATGGCCCAAGACTGATTAGGGCCCTGGGTGAATTTTTTCTCGTACGCTAATTGTAGGCATACTTCATAGTCTGCGTATAAGTAAGGTACAACACTTAATACAGGGTTAAAGTTATTACATATTGATGGTATTAATGGTGTTAATTCTGTTGGCACAAAGTGCGACTGAACCAAGGCAAGTAGGTAACTACCGGTGGCAACACTGTTATACACTTTTCATACATTCTTATGGATGTTCGCTCGGTTACACACCTCGGGGAATATTTTCAGTAGGTACAAACTCTTTATTACGAGTGTCAATAATAAATAGAGCTTATGGGCGTTTTTACATCGGCCGATAACGATACTGATATCGGTGAAGTAACATTATCGACGATATATATAAACTATTTTTTTTTATAAATGTCTATAGTTCCTACCCTGGCTATTTCTACCAAGTCGCAACTCGCAAATAAAAAAAATGTTGCGCACGTTGTTCCTTCTTCCCCCCGCCCGCTACCCTCACCCTGCTGAGTCGTCCCCAGTATCGGGTCGATATCGATATCGGCTTGTCACATTATTATTATTATTATTATTTAGTGACGTCCTATGCTGGAAATGTTCCCTGTGGCGTAGATCCGACCGTCCCATTGATCTGCCACCGGTGGCCGGGGCTGTGCGTGATATCGATACTTTTCGATGAAATGTATGAACGTGTGTTTACCGTTACTGAGCTCTGCCACTGGAGCCCGCCACTAGTGTCTCTGAACACCGTTTAGGCACGCTGAAAATATTATTGTTGATAAGGAAAACGCACTTTTAGTAGAAGAACATAAGGTCGTAAACGTCTACAGGTGACGTGCTTCTACAATGCCTTTGTAAGTAAATTGTAAATTGATTAACTGTATTGTTTATACTGTGTTTTTACTGTGTTTGTGTTTGTGTCTACTGTATTCAGTCTCATGCTTCCTAAACGTTCTAGTGTGGTACTATAATGCATCTAATATCAATTAATATATGAAATATTGTTACCTATTTATTATGAGCCCCCAACGATTACCTACCTAGATACTTACAGTCTGTTCCACCGTCCAAGCAGTGGCGGCGAGGCGTCCAGTACGCTTGGAAAGCGACAAATTATTATTATCTACTTTTATTTACCTCATGAAAGTACCTACCTAATCAAGTTGTTCACCAACAACTATGATAGGGGCAGACTGTGCCAGAAGAGGCTATAGAATATTTACCAATAAATACCATTAATAAATTACCAATATTATCCGGGAGCACCTTAATAAGATGGTTTTGAGATTACCTGCACATTTTATTTTAAAGGTTTACTTTTGAAAATAAGCCTGTGATTCGTCGTATACAAGGTGTAGGTATATTTCAAGGTTTCAGGTGCATATGTCCAAATTTGAAACTATAGGAATAGCGAAAAATGCTGAAAGGATCTATGGGGTCGATTATGATGAAAACCATATACTACATTTTTATATTAAAAGGTTAGACCGCCAGCTGCAGTTATAGGGGGTTGGTCGGCGCTAGCCGTCGACATGACGACAATTATTGCCGAACAACGTCAGCAGCAGCCGACGAGCCGACGGCTAGCGCCGACCAATGTCCACGGCTGCAGTAGGCTCTGTTGGCATAGTGCCGCTATGTTTGCGGCCTTAAGGGCTATATGTATGGTGGGGTTTCGTTTAAAGATGGTGATGTGTATGCAAACCTCCTTTTCGTCGGCGGCGACGGCGCGGTACCGCGGCGGTGTGACGGGCTCCACGGCCGGCGCAGAGAACCCGTGCACGTACAGCAGCGCCGCCGCTATTCCACCGGCCACCGGACCCGCCCAGTACACCTGACACGCAAACAGATAACAATGATAATCGGTATTACACCACCCAATATTTAGAGGTTCTTACCCTTAATCAGGAAACTGTAGGTCTTTTACGGAGTTAATGTACCTAATGATCCGCATAGGTACCTACTTATAACCCAGTGTCAAAAACGTAGCCAATTGAAAGTTGATGTGTTCCAAAAAAGTAGCTCTGAAACCTATAAATACGCCAAAGAAAACTATAAAGTAAGTGTTTCTTCTGAGACAAGAAATAGGTAGGTACCTAGCTAAATATAAAATGTAGCGGAATATTTTGTCCCAAGTCGTTGGACGGCCGGCTCACAGGCCACGGCTCACTTGAGACTTGAGCCCACGCCAGGCTGGCAACTGAAGTCAGATATACGTTCAGGTTTCTACGAAATAGCAAGGCGTCGAGGCCGATACCTTGGCATAAGTGAACCTAACATAAAGTACAAATGGTCAAAAACGTGACGTCCAAAAAACCATTGAGATTCATCACTTCCAAATATTCGATTTCCCCAATTTATAAAAATACTAAGTTTAGGTACATATACACATCAAATATCAGTAGGTAAGGTGAATATGAACGTACCCAGTGGTCGGTCCACTCGCTGGCGATGAGCGCGGAGCCGAAGGAGCGCGCGGGGTTCATGGCGGAGCCGGTGTAGTCCACGGCCAGCAGGTGGCCCAGCGTCACCGTCAGCCCGATGGCCAGCGGCGCGGTCGCCTTGCTGTCCGGCTTGTTCGGGTCGCACACCTATGCACCACACAAATAGGTACCAGTCAAAACATTAACGAGTACCTACGGCTCGTATTAATAATTGCATCTGAAAGTTGAGATCAATCTTAAGATTTGACGTTTAATGTATGGAATAACTGTCAATAACAGCATCTTAAGTTCGATCGCAACTTTGAGATGCATTTATTAATATGGGTCAAAATCATTTTATAGGTACAGGGTTGATGGCGACTTATACCTACAGTGTGTGGTAGGACGAGGGATACATTGAAGGAGGATATTCAGTATCCGATTCTCATTCCAAATAAAAAAATGTTTAGTTTTTTTTTTTTTATAATACACCGTAATTATTTCGTAACTTCTACTGACCGCTAGATGGCAGGTTAAGATCGGAGAGCTCTATTTTTTACCCGACCACGGCAGAGGGTTACGATTTTTTTTTCTGATCCTAAATCTAAATGAATGTTGTGTGAAAGAAAATAGATAGGAAACCTATACTTAGCCATACATAACAAGAGCACATTTTAAGGTATAGGTGCATGAATTTCTGTTCAAATCGTCGGTAACTAGCTCTACCTAGGTACCTACAGGTATTATTTCAATAGCCTTATTGTTTAATAGCCTGTATTCTATAATTGCTTTATTACAACTTCTGTTATCTCTACATCAATGAAATAAAAACGTTTTCCAAGCTGCGTTATATATCGATTATGCTAATCCGTAGTGGATTGTGGTCGACTATTTCGCGAATAAAATATCGTGTTCCGGCACGCAAGGTTGCTTCGCAGTGTTTTGTCTTATTTTTATAGGATTCCTTACGAAGAACCTTTGTTTTCCTATGTCATGAATATACAGCATGTACCTTTGGTCTAGGTTCTATCTAGTAAAAAGCGTATGTACATACCTAATCAGATACTTCTCATAGTCATAGGTCCAATAATGAAACTACTAGGTATATTATATATCTATAAACAAGTAACTATAAATACCTTCTTAGTAAGTACCAGCACGAGCTTAAGGTACAGAATTTTGCCTAGTTGCGTCTCACTCTACGATCAGAAAAGGTCTCACTAGATTCTAGCGGATAGGTAGGTAGATTAGATAGGTAATTAACTTTCGACATCCCATAATTGTAAAATTCTTGAGTTTGGCAATAAATATTTAATTATTACCATCTATTCCCTTTAAGTACGTAGTTACCACCTAGTTTTGATAGTTAAATATCCGCCAAGTCGAGCCAGAAGGCGTAGTTATAAAATTTATAAATTTTCCTTCATCGCGACATTATTTTTTCAAGAGACAATAAACCGCAGCGCAACGACATTGTAATTATGCCACAAAAGGGTTAAGGACGCGGTACCGGTTACTGCGGTGACATTGAATGATTACTGTAACATGATAACTCATATTGAATATTTCAATACCTCCTACTAAAGATTACAGGGGCTAATAGCGACACTATGCAACATTGCCAATGCAATTCATTTTTCTGATTTTCTAGCTGGAATCCTTAGCAATTCCGCAAAATGTCTGTAAAATAAGTAAAATAGTCACACATTTTACGCCATTCGTGACCGTTTCACGGAAATTTTGCGGATTCTGTTGGAGGGTCGCAAAATTACTCGTTTTGCATAGGTAATTGCAGCAATGTTGCATAGTGTCACTATTAGACCACCAGAACTATGAGAAAAATAATAATGTAGATCAAACTGCGTCTCCATGAATGAAACTCGTGGCATTTGTTTTAAAGTTTTTATTACCGATTCACCCCTCTTTGTGTTGATTTCGGAAACAAAGTGATATATGATCACGCGAAGACTTGGGACTAAGTTTGCCTAGTTTAGAACGAAGAGAAAGTGTCCAAACAATATCGAACACAATTTTAATAATTAAGTAACCTATGCTCTATTTACTGTGTGGAGTCCTTTTTGTGTAACTAGCCGTGTCCCAATATGTCAACAATGTTTTTTAATTCCACTCAAAAACTGCCTATGGCAATTTTATTTAAGGGTTATTGACTACCAATTATTTTAGAACATTATTTCTATGATGTCTACATTGATTTATTTGGTTGAGAGCATTGTAAAAACATTTCATTAGCCTAAGTCAGACCACCGCTAATATCTCGATGTCACGAAAGCTGTTATCTTGTAATCTAGATACGAAGGGTACCTCGGTTGCGCAGATTTGTTCGAGACCATTAGCCGATTGTTCCACGACGCTATTCAATGTTTTTTTATCAATTACCGGCTTTAGTTATTATTAGATGTTGATGTAAGAATGTACATTGTCTATTAACAATTACTTTACTAATATTGATATTTCTATAGGAACCTAGGCTACCTACTTTTTCACCTGGTAGAGGTATCACTGAAACATTATCGATTCCTGAATATAGGTATATATACGTTTTACGTGGGCTTTGAGTTGACTTAATACCTCCACAATGTGGTGGTATGGCCACTCAAGCCTCTGACAACCCCCGAATGGGGATAAAAGTCGTGACGTAATATTTTTTATTTTTTTTTATACGTTTTACAAAACGATAGCAGGTACATTAATTACCATCTCGACATAGTAATGTACGTACGTAATCTACCGATTATACCTTAGGTACTGTAACTCCCTGAAAAAACCTGATAATGCATGTTTCACAATTAGGCTACGTAGCGCTACGTAGGTACCTACCATTATTTCGTCATTCAATAGAAGGGTGTAAAATTAATCTTATCTCCAATAAAGGCGGATATTGGGAATAATAGGTCGGCACGTGGCGCTTTAAACTTCAGAATCAACTTCTTCTTCCTCTTATCATATGGTCAGAGACCAATGCCGCCCGAAGGCCTCTGACAAGGCTTAACGACTGCTGCCTAGATGACAACAACTAAAACCGACTATTTACGTGTCCTCCGAAGCACGGTGACGCTCAGTTCAAATGCCACTAAATGGTCACCCATCCGTGCCTGACCTTGCCAAGCGTTGCTTAAACTCCGATCGTTTAACGATCAGTGATTGCAGCTGGCTAGAAGCGCCTCATCAACTCACCCCGCATACGACGAAGATGAGCACAAATCCAAGGAAGAACTCGATGCCGAAGCCTTGCAGCTGCGTGACGTCAGAGCCGAGGCCGGTGACGCCGAGCTTGCCGGCCGCGCGCTCCGGCGTGAACGCCTTCAGCAGGCCCGAGCCGGCCGCCGCGCCCGCGCACTGCGCCACGATGTACAGCAGCGCGCGCACCGGCTTCACGCGCCCCGCCGCCGCCAGCCCCACCGTCACCGCGGGGTTGATGTGCCCGCCCGATATGTGACCGATCGCCTGGTGATATGGAAGGCATGCCATTGATTTGATTTGGTAAAAAATAGTTACAAGAGCGCGGAGTTACGAGTGCCTAGAAAACGACTTCTAATAAATATAATTATATCTAAGGGAGGTAGATTATGAAAAATAGGGTTGAAAAAGGGTTGCAATGATCGACTGCATATGTCTGGAGTCTGGACAGCCGTGCGGGTGATATATGCTGGAATCTCGCTTGACTTGAGTCAGTTTGCTTTGATTTAAAGGAAATAGGTATATACCTACATATATAAACGCCTGAATATTAAGGGTAGGCACATACTGAGACAGCAGCGAAGACGGCGAGTCCGAAGGCGAGCGCGATGAGCACGATGTCGGGCGCCGCGGTGGAGCCCTGCGCGATGTTGATGCACGCGCCGCACCCGAACAAGTTCAGCAGCACATTACCTGCACAACATCAGAGCATTTTAAAACATACCTAAATAAAATGCAAATAGGTCTTTTTTTAAAGCATCAATTAATGATTCCACTGAATGTACCTATAGGTAGTTGTTGAAAGGATATTTTTACCGCGTAATGTCGTGAGTTCGAATCCCACCATCAACCATTTCCAATTAGGTACAAGCAAGTTCGATGCGCTTACATAACTACCTATTAGATCCTAATGTGATGCTGATGACGTAGGTACCACAAAGTAGGTACATTCTGAAATCAGCTGGCCTACTCCGAAATACGAACCTAACGTTTCGGCTGACGGATTGTCGTGATTTGACATTTCTTCTTTCGTTTTTCTCTACGATTTGACATTGTTTTGATCGTAAATCGAATCCGTACTTCGGACGATCCGTCAGCGACGTATTTCGGAGTAACCCCCCTGTTGTCCCTACTCTACGTAAAAAATAAGATTGAAATACCTATGTATGTTGAAGTGAACCAAATCGCGAGACTGTGTGAAATAATATCAATTTTCACTTGTTTTTGTAACAAACCGCATCGTCTTTGAGAAATTAGCAGTAGCTTAAAATGTATCTAAAACGTGTCTTTACAATTTTAATAACAAATATATGTCCAAATATAATTCTAGCGTGTTACATAAGTGGGCAAAATAATATGTATTACCAACATTACACTGTTTAGTGATGTCACCTATTAGGGCTGTTAGGCGACTCCATTTAAGGTATCGTGTCGATATACAACGTGGAATTTTTCAATACCACTTTAGCTAATACTTCATACACCATACATAGGATCCTTCGTTATTTATTCCATTATGTACCTTATTTTATATTTTGTTACGTCCACCGATCTATCTGTTAAGACAAGCGATTGATGAACGATAGTTGTAAAATAAAGTGTCTACCCTTGGATGTTTTTCTCATTCGACCGTTAACTGTTATGATTTAAGGATAAGTCCTTCAGCTCACTGTATCGGATAGTTGCTAGTTCAATTCCCGCTGGGACAAATTTCAGAAATCGTCTAAGTATTCGAAATATATTACCTACCCATAGTACCCAAGTAGTAGGTAGGGTACTTACCAATGAACTCTGCGAGGAGTGCCCTGCTGATGCCCACTGCGCCTCCCGTCAGCTCGTCCAAACCAAGCTTCGCACCCAGTTCACCCATGGTTCTGCAAGAAATTTTCACATTTAAAACCTCATTGTTAACAAAAAAGGGCTTTAAGAACACCTAAGGATGTGGAGGATAACCATCTCCTGTAATTGCGACACATTTGCAGACAATTAATCGCTGCCATAAATGTGCCGAGAGTTTCAAAAGTATGAAATAATAATTATACAATATGTCGCTGACATACATATTAATCTAACGCTAACTACTTAACGCTTATAAATTTTCACCACGGATCACCTTATCATACGTTGGATAAAAACTAATCCATGTTTACTCTCTTACCCAAATGATTATGTAGGAACAATAAACATCTCAACCAAAATTAATCTTCATTTCAATGGACCGGTGAACATTTTGTATGTGGCTACTATCTACGAAGTTAATCTACACCAATGGTCTACACCTAATTTTTCTTTTGAAGACCTACGCTACACGTCGTTAGTTTTGTAGATCTGATAACATTCATTCACGATGTACGTTTTTCACAGAACTGCCGGGTAAGGTTAACAATGAAAAGAATAATATATAGCTTCTTCAGGTTGTTAGGTCAATGCCCAACGGTCTAACAAAGCTGTACGAGAACCGCCAATAGGATCAGCGTATTTCAACGAGATGGGAAAATGCATAGCTCTTATTGGTGGAGTCAGTGCGGTTGGTTTCCTGTTACAATTTGATTACCTTTGGCCGCCGGACGCGATTATACTAATTAAGTTGAGGGCACGCTCGGGCGGCGCCTACGCACTGTGACCGGCGGCAACGGTGGCAAAACAATACACGGGAAATTGGGAAAGCGGACTTCCGAGTGCTAGATAAAGCTGCGGCCAGCTGTGGTAATGAAGAATACACCAGTTCGGTGTCATTTCATGCTAGTATTAAATATCGTCATGGGACTGCGATCGCCCCTAGTTCATTACATGGTACCCATAGTACAAATGTTTGTGTGCGAACGATATTTAGTGCAAGCTATACGAAGTTTTCCAAAAGCGCTAACTAATACTTGGGAGTTTGGATGTGTATCATAAGCATAAACTGTAATGGTACCTTTTTTTTGCGCAATAAGAAAACTTTTTATCATATTTTTTTTCCTGCCAATTCCAAAAAAATATACCTAATATCTCAAATGCTATGCAAACAAAATTACAACTCCTAAAAGCAGTTTACACTATTTTCAAAGCCATTCGATGTGTCCTTAGGCTGCAATACGAAACATGTAACAAATGTTCAAAGGCCAGTCACTCAGAAAATATGATAGTTACGTATAATCAGTCTTCACAAGGCAACTAAATATCAGCTACCGTATTTGTACCTACCTAATTATTAATCCGTAATTATTATTTCGGCCTTTTGTATCAACTACCGTATATGTACGTAATTATTAAGCCGTAATTATTATTTCGGCCTTTTGTATTAACCTATATATTTTCCTTTTCGCACGCAAAATATCCGGTTACTTCGACTATATTGTTAAAATCACATGTGAGTCAGTTGGTTGGCAGTGCTCCATAATGTGGTCGTGCAGTGCAAGGTCTATGCTGTTTACCATGACCGATCCGTAACCGCGTAATTATTTGCCATAAAAGCCTCATCTGACATTTAATACAGACCCTGTACGGATTGCCTCCGAACTGTGGATATTAATAGCATTTACAGCTATTGTACCAACTGCGCGATAACATGACAATATACCCTACATACCTCACAGGCGATGACATCCAGGCACCTGTTTCTAGTATAGTACGTTTAGAGCCTATAAAGCCCCGAGCTGTGAGCTCTTTGCTAGAAATTAAACTGTCTTCAATCCTACCTAAATTTCCTTTTATTTACATTCTTTAGATAGGTACAATGTATTATTATAGGTATTAGGTATACGTATACTCTGTTGCATGATACAAAATACGTGCACTAAAGTAAATAGATATTCACGAATTTGCTAGCGGGGATGATAAAAGTTACGGTTTTTATCATTATTACTTAGGTACATACCTACCGTAATAACCTATTTCCCTCGTTTGACTGTTGTTTAGTTGGAATGATAAGCGGACTCATTTTTTATTGTTCCTGCGTATTCATTTTTTATCAAAGTATTATAAAAATGGTATTAAATAAATTAGATATGGCTACTTTAATAATGATACTCGGTGGGGTCTATTTATATTTTAATGTATTGTTTTGTGACAATGATCAACCAAATGATAGTAAATTGACATGAGACGTTAACGTTTTGGCCGAAATTAAAACCTCCTGTATTTCTATGACCGTGGTATTTACATGTAGCGAGTTGCGTATGCCCATTATGTGTTCAAAAAATCTTCACAACTTGAGTATTTGCTTAGCTGCTTCCTTGGTTGGGTGAGGCATTACAGATAGCAAACCCATTTGAAGCGCACCGACTCGAATCTCACCAAAAGTATTCTACTCTATGCGCACCCGTTTGGTGCGCAAAAAATACCAACCAACAAGCTTATGAGCGGTATTAACAAATCAAAATATTATTTTCAGAGTTTTAAAAATATCTTTGTTAGTTACAATTTGCTTTATGGGGTCGGAACTGGAATCGCACCAAAAATATTCCTTTGGTGCGATTCGAGTTATTTCGCTTCAAATTATATGAAGTGTGTGGTATGTACCTATTGGTTCTGTATACGGTAGCGAGGCTGATGTGTACAGTCAGCTTAGGTTTAATTAAGCGTGAGTTTTATGAACCAATTAATGTTAACATATTTAAAAATATTTTTCTATGTGGCTTTATAGGTGACACATAATGTAGACATATGTAATTATAATTACATGGAACTGTTTACGCACCGGCAGATCTAGTGCGTGCAGGTGTCAATAATTATCTATTTTATCGGCGTCATGCATTCATGGTAATGCCCCGTGACACGGATCCGCTCTCGGGAGAACATGAACTGATGCCATCGGGCTATTCGTGGCACAGGATGCTATTCAATGAAGGTGGGTTAAAACTGTTACGGTTATAACTCCTAACGAGGCACTTACCGCATGGACACCAGTTTATTAGGCAGCCAGGACGCGTCCACCCACTCATCATACTCTATAAGCGGATTCGCCAGATTGCGGAAGTCATCATAATTTGCTTCTGCATACGTGGGTGCCCAAATTATTACAACTTAGTTACGTTACCTATTGTAATAGTATTAAGTTTGGGCACACGTTATTATGAGTGACTACGTTCGGCAATTTCGGAAGCAGTTCATCAATGTCTGCTGCCTGACTCGACGTGCATCGCATGAACTATGCAAACGCTATTATGGAATGTTAAGAGGTGATTATAACATCAGCTACTCTCATATTATGTTGTGAAAATTTTTCCTGTTAGACACTGTTCCTCCACCTTCACACAGACTATTCTCAAGCTCTTCTATCATAAGTTATGATGGTAGTTATATGTCCATTACGTGTAGGAGTCCTTGACTTTTTTACCCTTATCTACAGATTTCCTATAGGTATTATTATTTACAACCTCAATTTAATTTTTCTCTTCAGATAGCTGCGGCCTTAGTCGTAAACTGTGAACACGATGGAAAAATGACATTCATTTGACGTCACGATTATTAATACACTCAACAAAAAAGTCTAAGCAACAAGGGTATTATTAGTGTTTATTTTAAATTCAATAGTTATTGTTTTAGATGTTATACATCAATAGAAGCGTAATTTAATGCTCATTTTAATTGAGTAATTTAATAAAAGGCTTGCTAGTGAAAAAATAATGTTATAATGAAAAACTAAAATATTGCTGAAACTGAAAACAATCAACTTCCTGTATTAAAAAAAAAATCTAATGCATAAATAAAAATTTAATAAAGAAAACCATTCCTAGCAACTTTTTAATAATATGTTGGATCTTCCAAGGCATTAGCGCTGGCTCTCCATCAGCTAAAACACACAAAATAAACACTAATAATACCCTTGTTGCTTAGGTAGACTATTTTGATGCGTGTATAACTAAAAACATTATAAATGAAGCTTCGTGATTCTTTCGTTTGAGGTTAATGGATGATGGAGGAGCCTCGAACCTTCCATTCGAAATACATCATTACGGCGGTGTCCGGCGTGTTGTATTGAAAACACTATGATTATAACCACATGACGTCCTAGAATTATCATTATGACATGTCGGAGACATTAACTATTCAAGGTTCAAGGCCACTAACCAAATGTCGTTTTTTACAGCTATAAGTAATCTTATTCTTCTTATCGTATGGTTAGTGGCCAACCGGGGTGACAGAGTTGTTCAAGCCGCCCGAAGGCTTCTGACAAGGCTTGACGACTGCTGCTGCTGCTGCTTAGAAGACAACAACCAGGACCGACTTTTTACGTGCCCTCCGAAGCACGGAGACGCTTAGTATGCCACTTTAATGGTCACCCGTCTCTAACTGACATTGCCAAGCGCTGCTTAACCTCCAGTCGCTTACCAATCAGTAATTTGCTATGATCGCCTATGTAATGAATTTAGCTGAAACGGGAATAGGCGTTTCGACCACAAGCCTAGGTTTTTATGTTAGATTTATTAGTGTGTTATTATTATAAATAGTTACGTCATTTTATAGTTTCGTAATGATTCTGACTTCATGTGGAGGTGGCTCAATCGCATCAATGATGTCAACACTATCTAAAGATTAATATTATAATAATATACTTAGCTACAATATATCTGAATCAAAGTTTATAAAGCACAGTGTGCTGACGTAACCGCAGACCGGTATGCACACAATTCACAGATTTTATTTCTTCTTTTATCTCTACTTTATAATAATATATGTTTATCTGGCATACGTGCTGATAAATATTTAAATCTATTTAAAATCCTATTGCGGTGTATCGATACCTATTTTCTGGTAGGTAGGTGCCTACTCCACAGACCTTCAAGACATTTTTATGGCCTATTAAATGTCCGACTGCTGGGCACAGGCCTCTCCTAACTGTCTCCATAAGTCCCTATCCTCAAACCTACCAAACAAACCAAACCAAACCTCAAACCTTGGCGTCATCGTTGGACACCATTGTCGATCCTGGCTTACAGGAGTTACAGTGGTGGGAATGTGTGGCGGGCTTAGTCCCAATAAAAAAAAAGTCCCTATCCTGATCCTGACCATATAATCTCAAGGCATTATTCAACCTACTTATATGAAACCTTCATGTTTTCCATTTTTTTGCGGCCTTTTATTGTAAGCACCTTTAAAGTAGATTATGCAATATGCAAAGCAAAACTGTAAGTAACGTGCACAAACTGAATTAAACAGTTAAAGAAGGTTGCATTATCACCCGTGGTGGTGACGTCGAGCGCATATCACCACGAGATAGATATCACAACGGGTTCTTAAAACCACTGGAAACGACAAAAAGTTCACTAAAAACAGTTATCTTAGTTGCCTGACAGGCGTTAAATATACAGACTCGTTCCATGCTCGTTCCTCATCTGAGGTCAATGGCCTGATCCTGGTTTATGTGACCATGCAAAAACTTAGTTGATTCTTTTAGATTTGGTGTCTAAAAAACTCATGATAAACCTGTATTAATTGATACGAGATCATTGAAGCGACTGTAGCCTAGGGGTGAACAGGTTAGGCTAGCAATCAGAAGGTCCCAGGTTCGATCCCCGGTGGGGCATGCACCAATGGATGAATTTTCATCTATGTGCATAATTTACAGTTCGCTGACGGTGAGGGAAACATCGTGAGGAAAAACCTACTTATCCCTCGGGATTAGGTAATAGTCAGTTCCTATATACACGGCGACAAGGTTCACCACCTGTCACGTTGGGTTCTGACTATCTGGTGAAATGTGGGCTTTGAGTTGGTTAATACCTTCACAATGTGGTGGTGTATGGCCACTCAAGCCTCTGACTACCCCCGAATGGGGATAAAAGTCGTGACGTTACATTTACATTTAATTGGTACGAGATTATCTATGACGAACTGTACACAAGTGAAGTCTACAATAGCAATAGTTTCTACTCTTACAATAAACCTTATATTACGTAGCGAGCGTCGTTAAATTATATCGGACTGGTAATAGTACATTGTTATCCGAGGGGAAAAGTAACTTATTAATTGGTCCCGAGACGGGGTTTAGCGCCCGAGCGTAGCGAGGGCGCTAATAGTTCGAGGGACCAATAATAAGTTACTTTAACCCGAGATAAACACTGTGCTTTTCATCACGTATACAAGGAAAGTAATAATAAAATAATTTAGTAGCTAAAGAAAAAAATAGTGAACATTTACACATACAAACACATGTATACCGACGTAGATTGCGTATTTTGCTTTTTGATATTTTGATGCTGTCACTTTGTTTTTTTTAGAGGCCAGTACTTTTTCAAACATTATGAAAGGTTTTAGTCTGTGATTATAGATTCGGAGCAGGAACGATTTGTGATTGATTTAGGGAAAAATGGTAAATATTTTGCCCAAATGTATGTTATTTTAAAGAAATTGTTGAAAGTAAATTATAATAAAGTCATTTAAAAATATATATTCTTTAATTAATACTTAACTTTATGTTATTTCAATTTTACATCGCGCTGTAATTGAGTGGATGTAAGAAGGTTGGAACTATTAAATTCTCTTTGGTTGGAACATAGTTCAATAGAAACTCGTATTTTTTTATAATTTGACAGAATCTTTGACAGAACGGGCCCAATCGGTTTCTGGATATACGATTGAGCCCGTTCTGTCAACGATTTTGCCCGATCAGAAAAGTATCACCTTCTGTCGGCTCTTCAGGCACCTTTCGACCTACTTTCCGCGTATCAGTGATGGAAATTATATAATCTGATGGTACAGTCAGCAACATAGGTAGCGGAAAATTCTATTTTTTTAAAATCGTTATTACAAACCTCGGTGAACATTGTCAAAACCAAACATTAGCAACATACTTAAATATTGTTTCGATCAAGAAAATAATGGGTTTAATGCAAAACTAAAGTATGCAAGCGATTTGTAAAACTGAGAATGTTCAGCTAATTATGTTGCTGACCGTGCTTAGTTACTGAGTTGCATCGCATTGATACTGCTCGAGGACAATCTACGTGCACGCAGATTTAATATAACTACAGTTTATTACGCGCATAAACGTCGTCGGTGCATGTTGGACGACCGACAAGTCGTAATAGTATAACGAGGTGCCGACAACCCTGAGCCAAGACCACTCAATTCAACGTTATACGTTTCTTGCTAAAATAGATCGTCTGGTTAAACGCGGCAAGTGATGCCAATTATTTTGTAAATATACCTACATTTAAAGGGTTGAACGATTTGGTCGTTGAAGAAAGAACGACCATGGTTGGTTTGGTACCCAAAACCGTTTGCGACCACTTCACGGAGGACCGGTATCCTATCGGTATCGTATCATATCGTCACTTATCATAAAAAGAAAGAAAAATGCAGCCTCCTCTACCCAATGAACTAATTAAACAAGAGTCGGAAACCCACCGCGGCGCACGGAGAGGCTACGCACGAAATGACGTCATGCATACATTTTCTTGCAAAGCGAGGCATGGCCCGTGTGCGTGGCCTCTCCGTGCGCCGCGGTGGGTTTCCGGCTTTAGGGCTGTTCACCAATACACTAACGATCGTTACCAGTATATAAAATAAATCGGTTAGGTACTGCCATAGCGGTCCGTTAATGTGTTGGTAGACTCGGCTCTTAGGAACCGATAGTACCTAACTCATTGGAGAAGTTTTCCCGAGATACCTACGTCACGAGTAACTAAACAGTATCTTATCTCTGTTATCACAACGGAATTTGTTTGAAAAAATGTTATTTTTAATCCTTTCGGTGCAGCGTCACCGACCATTTATTACATCTATGTTAGATAAACGATGAAATACATATATTATCGCGATAAAAATAATATATCAACGAATCACGATATTTATTTATTGATATTATAGCAGGCAGTTATGTCACGTCATGTGAACAATCGCAGTTAGAATCTACGTGCCACCGAAATCCTTGAAATTGGACGAAATTCTCTCATTAAAATTCTTAAACCACAATTAATTCTTATTCGTTCTGAAGGTAGTATTATTGTGGGCCTTTTTTCCTATTTAGGTGCATTATACACAATATTACGATAACATTATCAAGGTTATGGGAATTACTAGAGCACCCGCCAAAATGTAGAGAAGGCCATGTTTATCAATAAATCAATAAGTATAGGTAAATAACTGATAACATCTCATTGTTGTTACATTACATGTTGAAGCTAAATGAATTGGCGCAATTGGCCCTATGGTTTTTGATTGTAGATTTTTTTTATTACTAATACTTATATTAATTACATTATATTAATAATAATGTAAATTTATTAGAACCGTACAACCAACCTTATACTGGGAACTGTATGATCCCAGAGGGAATATTGGCCAAGTGTTCCTTAAAGCCTTCAACACACCATAAACAGACCAGCTTAGCGGCCTCTACCCGCATGCAATCATTAGAACCATTTAATTATTCAACGCATGCTCTTATGATAATGAGAAAAAAACAACAAACTGCAAAAAAGACCCTTGCCGTATGAAAACAAAGGATAAATCGTATTTTTCAACGATTAATAGGAATAGCGATAAATGCAAATTAACGGAAACCTTATCTCGTATTCTCGTTACATGAATCATAATTACTTATATTTAAATGATCTACAACTAAAGGAAGCTTAATTATACGGATAAGTGTAGCCGGACCTCGGTAATTATCATGGATAGAGTCGCGTCATGTTCCAAGGAATGACAAAGCAAGGTGAAGAATCGAGAGGCGTCTCTCCGCGACTATACCAAGAATTTATCATGATTAGATTTGATACGTAAATGGTAGAATGCAATTCTTGGAATCGTTCCACTATGTGGAGATTGGCGGATAGATATGTTAAATAAAGTCATAGAAACTTGTTTTTTTTATTAATATTTTTTTAAATTAGTTATAAAGATTAGATTTGAGTAGTCAAGAAAAATCTCATGTTATCCCTGTTAGATACGATTTAAATTAGAATGGTTCCAAGAATTGTATAACGTATGAAATGTTATCGTGACAAATTTTTGACTTGGTAGAGTCGCAAGAACATTAAGCTGCCACAAAAATCACCAACAAAAATGATAATAAGTAAATGGAAAAAAATATCTGAAAAGGTATTTAAAAATATTTTGTTTGGTATATAATTGTCGTTTCGTGTTAGGATCAAGGTTTAAATAATTTGCGTATTACTACGACTCTACTGGACCTATAAATTAATTAGCCAAATTGCAATGAACACCGGATATGCTTATTACATCCAGGCATAACAAGCAGTAAAAGGCCAATTAAAACGTTTGGCAACTCTACCTACGACGAATTATTCAGATACTCATATAACAAGTTGAAAGGAATCTGTAAGTTGGGATTCCCAAGCGATTTCACGAATTCGCCGAACAGAATCATGATTCCGAAAAGTGCTATAGTATCGAAGCTAAAATGTTGTGGAAAGTTACTCCGCCAAAGTGAAGGTGATTAGCAATCACCAGACTTCCAACATGACACCTATAGGAAATTTACAAAGTCGACCAGTGACGACTACCCATTGGTCGGAATCACTGGGGCGTTAGGTGATTTTCATTTAGGGCTGTATCACACCTGGTGATGGGACTGGCGACCGTCGCCAAGTAGAGTCCTTTTGACATAATTCAATACGAATGATTGGCGACGGTAGCCGGCGACGTCGCCAGCCGCGTTTCCAAACAGTTGCTGTCAAATTCAATACGAATTTGTTGGCGACGGTGGATGGCGACGCGCTTGGCGTCCCGGTGAGATAGAGCCCTTATCCCAGAGGTTTATTATGAACTACAGATAAGTAATTGGATTTAATAGTACTATTCCAGATAGACTTTCAAATTCTCCGTATTCTTTTTATGTAGAATTGTTATAATTGGCATAAACTCTGAAAGGAATTTATTAACCTACATACCTATGAGTAACTATACAATAGAACTTGATTTGTCATGTTAGGTTATGTAAATAGGCGTGTGAAATGCTGACCTAGACTGATAGCAAACCGTATAGCGAGATAGTTTATAAAATGCCCTTTGTCTTTACAAAAGCCACCTATGGGAAATTAAACCGATTACGCAGCTACATTATTATATCACCTCTAGTGCAAAACAATATAAAAGTAATTATTAAAACACTCGTAAAAATTAATTCATCAAATGTCCGTTTATCCGTCCATTAGCGAATAGGACAACACGCCTAGTTATCTAGTTTGCACATTGTAAGTGATGGATCCAACTGCCACAAATGGCAATGAGGTAATGGGCGGCTTCCCCCGGGAGCCGAGGTGCGCCGCGACGCGCCTTCGGAGCTCACCCGACACCACAGCCATGCTAATGTTCTAAGAACCTCGCATATTTTATTGTTTCTATTACTTTAATTTATTGCCATCGAGGGCACGCCTTTACACGAGGTGGGTAAGGCTACACTTTGCCTATCTACTAAAATTAATTGCGTTTTTATTCGATTTATTAACTTCTTCTTTTCGTGTCTAGTTCAGCTCTAGTATTTGTTTAAAATTAACGGTAAAATCGTTATTATATCCACTCAATTATCTGGAAATTTAAGTCGTATCACCGTCTTACCCTTACTACATAAAAGACACAACTATGCCTAATTAAATCAAAAATTTGCATCTTTTAGAAATTACTACCTACTATGCAGGGCACGAAGAAGGTCTAGTCGCTTACTCGACTTATCCTCTCTAGTCTAATGAAGGTATGATGTAAAGTAAAAAGGTCGATGACCTTAAAATAGCTTGTCGTAGTACTTTCGTTTTAATATCCTTGGAAATTGTAAGTAACCTATAATGTTTCCGGACGGTCCCGCCAGGATCCGACACCGGTTGGTACGAATCGTCGCCCGTCACCTGCCCACATTGCCTCTATTAATGTCCCTGCCTTGCTTTTGTCACAGCACGATAATATTACGTCAATACTTTGTAACTCGAAGACAATGGTAGGGGCATTCTCCAGGATAATAAAGAAGTCTCGACTACTCTCGATCTTGTGAGGATCTACCTGTCTCTACTACTCTCGATCTTGAGAGGACCTACCCATTATGTCTTTTGAATGCAGCAAACAAGCGTAAACATATCAAATGGTAACCTGTTGGAATAGAAATCCTGACAGACTGATGAAAAACTGCGAGAAGAAAATGATCTTGAATTCTGAAGTAGGTAAACTGCTATTACCTATAATAACTTCTGCGAAAATGACAAGTTAATAAGATGAACAGCTATGTAATTTGATCGTTCACGCGTCGCTTGTAACCTTGCTTATTGGAACGTACCTTGCTTATGTTGGATATAGAGACTTAACAATTTAATAGATTTACTTACAACTTGGAAATAACGTTCTTTTAAAATGTCCAGATAAAGGTCTGGATCGTATAAGATTTCATAATATGAAAATGGTATATATAATACCTATTTACGAAAGAACAACAACTAAGGGGTGATAAGATAATAACTTACCTACTGGTTAATTATCTGGTATTGTCTCAAACCGAGACCTGACAATGAACTTTTTGTCTCAAGAACTCTGTGAGAAGTACCTACCTACCTCGATTTACTTACCTTCACCCACTGAGCTAGAATTCAGTCCAATATCCAATATCAGGATTTAAAATATTTTACGACATGCTTTAAATATAAATATGACGTAGATATAAGATTGATAAAGAAAATATCGGCACGCTTTAGACATGTTTCGAAGCCGCACCTTTTAAACTGATATATCAAAATTAAATTGCACTTATCTGTAATCATACAAGATATCACTACTGAGTCACATTTCCTGTGACGTGAATAAAAAACCTATGTACCTACCTATTATATTGGGTTATTCCCGCCCGCTCCAAATCTATTGTTCACTTCAATTGTAGGTGGACAGGAGTTAGTTTTATAAGTTACTATCTCTAGCTTCAGTTATTCTTAGATGCACAAAATCTTAAAGTGCCTGCTTCCATAAAACGAGTTTATTTCGATCTTCCTGGGCATGTCTGCAACGCTTTACAAATAATCATAATTTAATAGATTTGGTGGAGGCACGGCAACTGGCCGCGGGCACCTTCAATTATCTATGGAACGTACTCGCGTGTTTTTTTGAATCTCTCAGCTAATAATGACGGTCTTGGCTCCGCTGGTAATTGTTTCCCGAGAACTGAGAGGACAGGCGATGGGGTTACGCTCCGTAAGACCCTGTAACTCGTTAATTTTTTAGTAAAAAAAAAACCTGTCGGTCAGACCTCTCTGTTGCGCTCCGCTCGTATGAAAAGGACGGAACGGTATAAGTTCGATATCCATTAACTTTTTGTTATTTGGTCGCGCTCCGATTGTTACGAAACCTTTGTATAAGAAATGAAATATTTCGGGTTTTTATAAGCACCTTCGAGCCTTCTTTTCTTACTTGTAGGTAGGTACCTAAGCAGTGGAATCGTAGTGAGGTACCTTAGATAGCTACCTATAAGATGATGATAATGATTTCGACGTCGTCAGTATCATCAAACGGCGCATGTTCAAGTAAATGATAAATGGATGAATGTTTAACCCCTTAGTGACTTGGTTAAAAATAAAATACGAGAAAAGTATGATACAAATTGTACCTCTATTAGTGACCTTAACTAAGCCCAACCAACAATGGTGAATGTGACTGCACACATATCCAGAGTGAACATTTTTCCTAAAAAAGTAAGTTTAAAAACTAAAACCCGACTACGGAAAAAACGCGCTCTAAAAAGTATGAAACAAGAAAATATTCTCATCTAGAGGATAGCCGTGGTCCGTGTAGGTCTTTTAGGGCCAAATGGCATATGAACACGGACCACGGCTATCCTCTAGATGAGAATATTTTCTTGTTTCATACTTTTTAGAGCGCGTTTTTTCCGTAGTCGGGTTTTAGTTTTTAAACTTACTTTTTATTTAATTATTTTGGAGTTATAGGTAACAATATATATATTTTTGAAATGTGCTCATCAAGCTCTTTCATTTGATACCCCACACGGTTTCAACAAATGTTTTTTTTTAGTTCATGAAATTATGTCCTCTAGAGGGCGCCATATGCAATTTTATGTGACGTCACATATCCTATAACCAGCGCGCCATTAAGCCGCTCCTGACGATACCTCATTTGTCAAATTACGACAAGTAGTTTGGAAGTTTGGTGGGAACAGATGCACATACATACATACATACATACATACATACATACATACCGGTCAAAATCATAACGCCTCCGTAGTCAGGTAAAAAGTAGCTCGTTTTTACAAACAAAACAAGTAGCAAAGTGAGTCAGTGCACAATCTATATTGGACATTGCAAATATATGCCGAGAAGTTAAGTTATCATAAGACGTGGGCGGGTAAATAATTGCGTTCGGTATCTGTAACACTTTTCATATCAATGTTTGACCGGCTTAATTCCATGCTAGTAAGTGTTCTGTGTTTTCATAATGTTAATGAAATTTGAGGTCTTTCTTCAACGATCTGTTATTATCGAATATTTAACGATTACTCTATATATTATTATGTGTTTCATGAATGAGTCATCATAGATACAATACCTACATAGTATCCTGAAATAATTGGGAGTACCTACTTTTCGCGTCCCTAGAAGCTTCGCACATGTGGAAGCTGCCTCCTCAACCATTTCATTATTTATCATCTTCTTTATTTGTTAATTTACATGTTAATTAAGAAGTTTAATAGTAATTTAGTTTTTGTAAGTTTAGTAGTCATAAAAGTAGGTTAAGTTTCAATCTCTTATAGGTAAACATTAGGTATGTAAGTTACGCACTACTAAACTTTTGTACCTTAGGAAACCTGCAGGTTAATATAGGACATTGCAACACACGTAATCCTATCTATACATTTAATATAGTGTAAGCAATGCTATCGTATACCTATACTAGTAGACGACAATACCTAGCAGTGGAAAATTAAAAGGCTGATTCTTAATTACGTATATTGAATAGTACCTACTACATGCAATTACTAAGCACAATGAATAGCAGAAAAGGACAGCGTAAGTATACATATAAGTACAAAGCAAGTACAATTACTTGCAAAGATTACAAAAAACTATATCAGTGTGAATCATGTCTCATTAATTACGTGGCTTTGGTTTTTTGCTGTCTAGCTTGGTAAACTGGTTCCGTTCCAGTGTCAAGGTTGACTCCAACACAAAATCATTTAGGGAGGAGAAACAAGTGCGCAGTCTGAAGGAGAGTCGGTGTCTATTTATATCCCGTCGTCGCAATCGGACGGGACCGGCATATCAAAGCAAATACGTATTATCAATCACAACACAATGCTGTTGTCAGAATAAAGAATAACGGCTCCTTTTCCATCTCGTGACTTCGTGGTCTTCGTGACATTCGTTCCAGGCAGTACTTATGCTTTTATTTCTAATTGTAGGTATCTACGTAAGTAGGTAACGTAGAGTTTCTTAATTAAAGTCACTTGTTTTATAGGAATCAAGATGAATTACATTGCGGTTTTATTACCAATTACCTATTTTATGGTTCAATTACAGTTGAACTAGAACGTAAACCGTATCTAAATGCGGCACGTCTCTTACAATTTGTCGTTACCTACCTTGTGCTAAAACTGTTGGATGGGGAGCCGTAGAAGGGGTTTCTGGATTTGCACGAGCGCGTCAGATTAAGATAAGGGAGATAGCTTACATATTGATAAGAACCTCAAAAAATTATGAGCCCTTAATATTGGTGGGTTTGCTCAGGGGAACCAAAAAAAAAAATGGACCATCTTAAAATACTCGAACTCGTCAGATAAAGATAAGGGGGATTCATTACTAGCTAAGAAGTGTCAATTTTGCTAATTTGATCGTCAGTCTAAGAAATGGGAGCATCTGGAAGTTTCACTTTTTCACCCCCTCAGTTTTTTTTTTTATAAATATAGGACTGCGGTGGCAAAAAAACGTACGGCCCGTCTGATTTTAAGCAGTTACCGTAGCCTATAGATGCTTACAAATTCTGACGCGCTCGAGTAATTATTATTTTTCAATTTATCATATTGGAGCACGAAAAGTATCAATATCTGACACGCTTGAGTATTTTTATGTCATCGCTTTCTATACAAAAAAAATTTTTTTTCATGTTTACGCTTCCCCTACCGCTGAAAGTGGAAACATCTAGAACAATGTTTTCTTCCTATCATCTCATCTACCGAATCTACTAGGTTTGGACGACGCTCGTGCAAATCCACGACTTGCACGCTCGCCTCCCCATCTATGTGTGTCCAAAACATTTATAAAAACCGCAAATTGCGTTTTGCACTCAAAATTAAGTCTTCACCGACGACAGGACAATGACGACGACTAGTCCAAATAACTTTGTAGAGGTGTGCAAAATCAAGAGTGTATATTGTTCGGTTAAAGAGTATCTAAGTGCTACGGTGATTTGATTTTTGCAACATTGCTACGGCGTAGTAGGCAGAGAGAGTTACTTACTAGCTAAATAAATAATTCATTCAAAAAGTCCGTCATTAGGTACATTTAATTTCAATATCTATGTATGAACCTACGACTTCGTGTAATGAACTAATTGCCCATTAATGTATAACTGAGGTAACATTTATTTTACTACGGTTGTAGTTTGCGTTGCGTGTCAGCTAATTAAATTACTATGGCAAAACTTGCTTTCCAATTATAAACATTTAATTACTATGATTTGTGTTATTGTTCAACCCTCATTCAAGGATGAACGAAACATTTTACTAGCGAGGTTCTAATATCGGTCTAAGACAGCGTATTATGAAGATGGTAATATGGTAGGTATATTTACTGGGCGGAAAGCTCTAAGCTTTCTACGTAACTTAAATAGAAGGCCATTATTATAATAGGTAGGTAAGTTTAAAAATAAAATCCCTATTTACAACCCCTTTTATGCACAGTTCTTTTCGCGAGTCCAAGGTTGAACTGTGAATATTAACGCTAGCTATTATTTAGTACCACGTAATTTCTACCTAAGCATGCATATACTATCGGACATCCGGTCCGCATTTCCCATTTCCCCACAATATACTAAGCGGCAACCTCCACAAGCGACGGCGCTTATTTGCATAACTCATTTACATTTTTCATAATACCGCCTAATATATCTACCTAAGTGAAAATAATCCTGTGTTGTTTTACGACAGCAAAATTATGATGGACGAGGCGGCAACGCGATTGATATTGTAAATATCGTAATCTTTACAAGCTGCATGATAAACAATGGCAAACATTTGCAGTGGAACTGTCGCTTGTCATGTATCGCGGGTTTATTATGTAAAATCCCTCGGCATGCCTGACCATGTCCACCTTATTAGGCAAACATAGCACACGCGTTGGCAGTGGTAGCCAGAATGTGTAGAAGCAGATAGTTTGCCAGAATAAGCCGATAAAATTTGTTTGAACAACCATAGAAATAAAAATTGTAGAGCCTAGAGGCACAGTTTTTTTTTCAACTTGGTGCATCTAAAAGTTATTATGACAATAGAAATTAATAGACTATCATTCCTGTATTCCCCCAAAGGGTAGATATAGGTACATTATACATTTGGGTAGGTAGGTATGCTTCGCCGATAGTACCTATTTGGTGCAAATGTATTAGAGTTACTCGCAAATTCTCTAACAGTTAATTACAACGTAAGGTATACACCGAAATAACTTAGTTACTCATAATCCGTTACAAATTCCAATTATTGTTGAATGACTTATTGTCTCCGAAATGACTCTAGCACTAGCGTAAAGTGTGTAGAGATAATTGCCATTTATTTGACATTACTATAATTAATGTCGGCGTGGAGACGCGGCAGGGACGTGATCTGTCTCAATGGGGTGATTTGGCACGGTAGCGGCTCGTGTTGTTGACGAGTCCAGGCGCTTTGTGCGATCCCCGTCACACTTGTCATACTTGTCACACTCGTAGTTTGTTCGCAGCTCTAGTTCAAGCGTGCCACGGCCAATGATCAAGTGAGATAGGGTTGCCTCCCGATTTTCATCTAAAATTATATTTTCTGGGTGGCTTATTTATGGCCATTCTTCGTCTGACCGTTTTCCATGGGACTTCGGTGTCAAAAAAAAAAATTGATACCGATGTCCTACGGAAAACGGTCAGACGAAGAATGAGCTGTCTGTCTTATATTGAGTTTGGATTCAAATAATTCAGAGTGCTATAGTGTGACGAAACTTCACCATAAAAACTAAGTTACACCGAATTTAAGCGATGATAAAAAAATGGGTAAACCCTAAGACGCATTTAGCCAATTATCTATGTAGCCTTTTCTATTTTTATCTTCAGACGATTAACTGACATGCAATTTGTGGGCAATTTTATGTTTAATATTTACTGTGACACAACCATTTTGCATGCACCCTTCGTTTGTCAACCTCAGTAATTGGAGAAGCAAATGGTTTAAATTGGTATCTGTTGACTATCTACAACTTTTTTACTTCTAAGTAGAAAAGAAGCCATTTTTTTCATTACTTTACTAATAGGATCCGTGACAAAGATTGGGTTAACAAAAGTCAAAAGTTTGTAGAGGCGTGTTTGAAATGCGACATGTTGTGCTAAGCGGACCTCTCCAAAAGTTATGTACTCGTAGATGTTATATTCTATTTTGATTTGGGTTAATATCTGCGTCTACATGAGCCGAGCGGCGCGCCCGAGCAACCGTGTGACGTCTGACCACGTAGACATACGTCATATCTGATTGCTCGGACGCCGGCTGCTCAGAACTTGTAGATGTGGTCAGAAACTCAATGAATTACCATTTATGTACCTATTCAAATCGTATTAGCTGAAACAATTTATGTTACTTGTAAATTGTTAAACACTTTAGATACATTGAAGCGACAAATTATGTAACGCAGCTTCCGGCTTCGAGAGTCAGGGCTGCCAGCATGAACGTTAACATAAAAAAAATTACATTCTAAGTCCTATGTCAGTAGGTAAGGTAACTAATGTCCTTCATAAGGATCAAATAAAATAAATGTGTATAACAAACCTATAAGTATAACTGTGGCAACATCAAATTAATTGGACATCCGGCCCTGGCTCAACAGAGAGCTATGACGTAATTATTTTTCCCCTTCAGTCTAATTACAAAAAACTTTAGGAACACATTTTTTTAACCTATATTAATTACCCTTAGATCTGCTAATTTTTAAACATAGCGTCGGCCTGAGCACTACTTACAGATGGCCGACAAATTTAATGTCGCCCGTCAAGAACTTATGATTAACGATGAAGATAATTCACAAAGATAATATTATTGATCAGTGGATTTCCACGGGTAATGAAATAGAAGACTTGGGACCCTGATAAAGTATTTAGGAATTTAAGAGGCACCTATTTCGATTGTTATGCTACCTTTTTTGTCTAGTGCGTGCAGTAGGTATAGTGGCAGCTGGCAGCCCTACTTAAGCCATGGTTAACCGTTTAGCGCTTATTGGTCACAGCTAACACAGCAGCAACACGATAACCGATGTGCCGTGTTGACACTTTTAATTTTGACTGCCTCAATGTCAAATGGAAATGGGTACCTAGGTACTGGCTTTGTAGGACCATCTGAGGTGGACTCAAATATTGGTGTGCTCGAGTAAGAAAACGTAAGCAAATTCATAAATGGAATTACGGTTGAATATCTACTTGAACGTTATTCAAATGTTTAACCGCCGAATACTCGTTCGCAACTCAAATTTGACGCGCCATACAAAAAAATATTATGTTTCAAACTGCTAAGTGGGATTTGAGTAGCCTTAAGTATTTGGCCGTAGCTCCGCTGCAAATTTAAATGTGAGTTGCGTTCGAATTTTCGGCGCTCAAGACGAGCCGCACATTATAAGAAACTTTCTGACAAAAAATGCCGAAAGGCGGACCGACCGCTCATTACATTTTGTACTAGACCCGCAAACTATCAGAAAATTCCGGAACGGTCGGGTG
Organism: Drymonia ruficornis; assembly: GCA_947859195.1. Lineage (NCBI taxonomy): Eukaryota > Metazoa > Arthropoda > Insecta > Lepidoptera > Notodontidae > Drymonia > Drymonia ruficornis. The sequence goes on from OX401904.1 coordinate 16,935,185, forward strand.
CCTTATGTGTTCTGCATAAGATCGGCCACAAAATTTCTGACTGAAAGTTACTGATACATGTACCTATTCAAAAATTCTAATACTTATCATGTTATGCATTTCCCCAATAATGTTTTCAATGATATCCTGTGGTCATTAGGTTGGTTTCAGGTCCTGCTGTCCTTCTGTGAAGTCGGATTTACCCACCTATTACGAACCTACTTTGACTATTAAAATTATCTTCACCAATAAAAAAATCCAATTTTCGGTGACTAACTCCTTTTTATACCTAACACCGCATCTTTGAATTCGCTGGTTGACTACATTAGATTAGGTATGCCTAGCTAGCAATAAAAAGTCGGTAGGTATCTTTCTATAGTTATTTAATTTTAATGAATTATGTTTTAAAAAGTACCTAATGACTTTCACCAGAAAATGAAGAAGTAGGTACAATTTTCGCTAAAAAGGTACGATAACTTATTTTATAAACAAAAGACAACAAAATACTTCAGTATCCCTCTTACATCCACTTACAAAATAGAATAATAAAATGGTGAGCTAAGTAGGTAGTAATATTCTGTTCGCACGCGACTATTCCTAACTACTACAGCCGCGAATCAATTCGCTACAAAATACCTACTTCGGTTAACTTTAGTGTAGTACCTAACTGAGCCCTACATTACATAAAATAAAATATTGTATAAAATAGCTAAGGCTAAGTCCAGCGACTTGAGGTACCTCTAAGTCAGGGTATCATGTTTACTTATTTTTATTTTATTTGGTTTTAACATGATGTTTCACACAATAACACACAAAACAACGCTTATCTAATCTTATCCATTATCTATCGTTTAGGTAACTGTAGGCACATCATAAAACAAGGACCCCGGTCTACTTTATTTTTATATCTAATAATTATTCCATTCTTTCCTTATTTAATTGGTCGGCTTTCATTATTAACTAATTTCTCATGTTCTAAAATAACCAAACACGTTACGCAGTGACGTCTATGTTTCGTTCTGTAATGAATAACCCTTAGCTAATTTAGACAATACCGAATTATAATACCGAAAATAATAAATAATATCGCTATTTTGTCATGACAAGTATTAAGTTAAATTAATTGTTTATTTGAAAAGTTGGTTGTAATAAAATAATTTATAGACAACGTATTTAAAAAAAATAAAGTAAAAATACTTAGTGGTAAAAGAAGAATAGTACCCATAATGTAAACCTAAATCAAATAAAAATACTCACTTTTTTTTTCAATTAAATTCCTTCCAAAAGTTTTTCAGCTGAAGTATAAACACACGAAGAAATTAATACACCACACTAATTTATTTATTTTGTGTTCTTTATTTTATTATTTTAAATATATGTTTTTAAAATTTCGTCCCGCGAGATTCGATCTCGATTATCGCAACCGTCTATCGCGCGTTTTTGATGTCGTTTGAATAAAATATTTTGAAACAGCCGCCTGCGTGTTTATCGAAAAGGGCGGCAAAGCAAGCAAACCGCATATCATTTCCGAGGTGATACTCGCGACATCTACTAGAATTAATTGAAGTTACATTTTTAAGCGACATCTATTGCCGAGTAGCTTATAAGTTGTACAATGCTACAAACTTATCTGGCCCGACGGCCACAGTTGGAATTAACGTACCTACCTAAAATGTTACTTTTGACAGTTTTGCATCGATAGTAGCGCCTCTGCGACCGGCACAGATAAATTTGCGGTGTTTGCTTGTACTGTGCACTTTTTACACAGATAATAACACAAGAGAGCGGAAGGCAAGTGCCTTCACCAGAAGGATTAGAATTAGAAAGAAGAGCCAGTATTTAAAAATAAAAAAGAAACGCCCGAAATAATTTTAAATCTTATATTTTCTGTTGCTTAAAATACGACTGGTAGAATTGAACTTATAATTTTATTCAAATACATAGGTATACTTAAATGTACGTAATACATAATTGTATAGGTTATTTATGTAGATGATTGTATGACCATGCATTCATATTTTGTTTGTTTCAGAAAAAGAACTTCATCTCATTACTTTTATGTACTAATATGTAAAATATATATAACACTAATCACTTAGTAAAAATATAGTGGTACTGAATGCATTAGTTTTTTATAATGAAAAGGGCACTTGTTGTGCCTTCCAAATTCGAGTAAATGAGGGGCAATAAAATAATGATTATGCTATGTGCAGTTCACGCATCTCCTAGTTCGCATCGAGTTGGCGTCGCCTTATCTTTTTTAGTTGGAGATTCTTTTATTGATTCTGAAAAGAAATGAATAAAAGTTAAAACTTACGTAGGAATCATTATTTACGCTTCTGCCCGCGACTTCGTCCGCGCATTATTTATCCCACGGGAACCATACATTTTACCGGGATAAAAAAAGCCTATGTGATGTTCCAGACTATATCTTATTATCTATCTCCGTGCCAAATTTCATCCAGATCCGTTCAGCCGTTCTGGCGTGATTGAGTAACAAACATCCATCCATCCATCCAAACTTTCACATTTATAATATTAGTGGGATGTTAGGATAACTACAATACTGACCTTCTCCGACCCTGACTGGACTATTTTTCAGTCCTGTTGGAAACTTGATTCCTTGCTTTAAAACCATTGTGCCATCCTGGAAAATAACAAAAGATCCTGAAGTTGTTTCGCACAACAACTCATAAAAAGGGAATTTCATGGACTATCAAGCAACATGTTTGAGAGACATAGTGATCCCTTTAAGCGATATGTATTTTCGTACCTTCATTTCTACGAGTCCTTTCTTTGCCATTGCTTCAACTTCAGCTTTTGTCATGACAATTTTCTGAACTTTGACCACCTTTTTGCCTATTTGCATTTCACACACTTCGCCACTGCCGACTGCTGCAACAGAAATAGTAATTTATTAACCGACTTCAAAAAAGGAGGAGGTTCTATGTTCGGCTGTATGTATGTTTTTTTTTTTTTAGAAATACGACAGTCAGATTTTCAGTCGCCCTTTTTGTAAGAATATACAGATATGATATTTAAATATCGGTAATCTGCTAAACACGATAATTGGAAAAGCCTAAAGGTGCCTTCCCAGGATCCGTACAGATGCGCTCAATCCGCCGTGATACAATTTGTATGACGACGGACGGTCGGACTAGGCTTGTCCTGCCTGAGTGGCCCGCGGCACCACGGACCGTGGGAAAGTAGCATAATAAGAATTATACTTACGCCTAGCATTAACTGGTAAAGGCATTGGTTTTACTCCCGGGGGTAAAGATTTTATTGGTACCTGAAAAATAAAGGCATATCAGATGGTTGTATGGAAACGAATATCAGGAATCAGGACTGAGTTGTGTTAAATGCATACCTTCTTCAATGTCTGTCCAGTTGGTGAGACTAATATACCGGAGGGCACATTCTGCTCAGTGGGTTTTTTTACATCCTGGAAACAATATTAATTTATTATTTCCACACCTCTCTGTCAGATGTAGATGTAGTCTTCTGCTGTCAGCAGGGTGGTGTGGAAGAAAAAAGGGCCAGGGAAGACCTTGCCCAGGAGTGGAACAGCCCCATAGGCTAGTAATATTTTTTTATTATGTTTAATTAGGTACTTTTACTCAGACTATGACTTGTTTTGAATCTCTATCAATGTTATTACAAAGCAGTTAAAATAGTTTTGAACGCGTGTCTAGTCAAATTTATCTTGTAAATTTTGACATAAGTCGTATTTATCTTGTGATTAACTTTATTGTAATAACTCCGTATAGGTTTAATGTAAAAAGCTTATTAGTAGTTTTTCACATCATGAAACATACTTCGCATTTAGGATAGGGTTGTTCTTAACCTGTGTTGTCTCACTATTTGGCCCTTATTTCATGTAAAGGTCCATCCCGTGACACCATATCCTAACGCGATACTGTTTAGCTATACTATTCCACCAAGCCAACTAGGCACTCGGATGGAATGCGACTTCCCCGCCCGCACAACCGCCGCCGCCTGCGGCTTCCCGCCTGGCACACCTCCCGCGCACCACTACCGCCGCAAGGTGCGGGTGACGTCACATTTGACAGGTTCCTAGTTGGCTTGGTGGCATAGTACAAACGTAAAGAGAATAGAGTTATGTGATATTACTCACAGATGCAGCGCCAGCTGGCAAGGATTTCTTGTTATCGCTGTCTGTTGTTGTGGTTTCTTGAGGTTTACTCTCGCTGTCACTCTCAGTATTCGCAGTTTTTGCGTCATCGTCTTCATTTTCTCCCTTTCTTAGTTTTGCAGGCCTGGAATTGGATTTGTCACTAAAATTATATTGTACAAAAATATAGGCATATCTATGATGGAAAAGGATGTTTAGACATCATCATTGCATTATTGATTTTGAGTCATATTTATTTTGACGTTATGTGAGAAGGCGAACAGATTAGTAATTAATTATGGCAAATTAAAACTTATCGAAAGTCATTTCTAGCATTGGTTTCGTAAGTCCATTTTAAGGCCAAGAGTACGGTCAGCAACATAAGTCGCCGAACATTCTCAATTTTTGCAAATCGTTTCACATTTTAGTTTTGCATCAAATCCATTAATTTTAATCAAGTTAACAGCGACTTATGTTGTTGACTGTACAATACTGTACTACAGCCCAATTTTAGTACACACTACAATCATAATAAGGTTTGTTGTGCATCGCGTTCGTCGCTACGGTTTGATGACTTAAGCTAAGGCAAAAGTACTAACACAACAATATCCTTGCGCGGCCGGCCGCGCTTCCTGGCGGGCGTGGTTGTGGAGGTGCTCGTGGCCACAGGCTTTGGCACTGGCTTTATACTGCCCCGTCGCTGCTTCTGTTTGACCTGTAAAATTTCCAGAGTTCCAAATTATCAAGATAAATAGACAGACGGCTACATGAAAGCAACCTTTTTTTTGTTTTGACTACAATTCAATTTCAAGATCCAGTTTAGAAGCGACAAAATACATATCACGTAGACACAAATGCTTTGGTTAAATATTTGTTGAATTCTTTTTAGTTTTAATAAGGTTGGTGTTGTTATTTTGCTCACCTCCACACTTTTCTCCTCCATGTATTCTTCACTATCATCAGTATCTTCTTCTTCCTCTTCCGAATTTTGTGATCTGTGCAAAAAGGAAAATATTGTAGCTTAAACTCAATTACTTTACCACAAAACGAACAAGTATTTACTTAACACTACTTAAAAAAACGTATTCCCAGTAAGTAGGACTTTGCGGGAGCGGATCGGGTCGATAAATCGGCCGAACGAGTCATCCTATCAGCCTGTCTAGTAGCCGCCGGGTACAAGTTGGCCTACACGGTCTACGGATTAGCCACTACAGTATTTAAAGCTTTGTGTCTGCTTTGTGTTTGCTTTATGTCTGCTCACCTGTCTTGTATCATTTTGGCGTAATTCTTTATTTTGGACGGCCGCGTCGAACGTCGAACGATGTCTTCAGATCCGCTTTTATCACTACCGTTTTTGACAATACTCTGAAATAAAATTAAAGTTGGTGAATGTAATTTGTCTGTAAGTTAAGTTCTAAGATAGGTTTTTGGATCGTATTTATTTTACGTTACCTTCGGCGTTTCTTTTTCAATAACTTCTTTCTTCTCTTCTTTCTCTTCTTTATTAGAGGTGTTGCTTTTAGCCTCCTTGGTTTCTTTGGGTTCCTTGTTTTCTTTGGTGATGACGCGACGCTCAGGCACTTTCTTCTCGGGGGCGGGCGACTTGTTAGGCAGCTGAGTTTTCTTCTCTTCAGTAGATCTAAAGCAATATTTTTTTTATAGAATGCAATTTTAGTAACGATCGTTAACCGTTCACATAAAGAAGACAGGATGTACCTTAACTTTGGCGTCGACGTATGTAATTGAGGCCGTCTGGTCCTCATCGTTTCTACCGGTTTCGACGGTGTCTTAACTGCCTCGGTGCGCGTGTTGGTCTAAAACAAAATTGATATAGACAAAGTTAAGCACATCAGTGGGACTAGCACACACGCCGAGACAAGACTGTTGTCACGCATTAGGGGCCATGCATTAATTACGTCACACGAATTTCATGATTTTTAGACCCCTCCCCCCTTGTCACAGCTGGTCACATTTGCGAGACCCCCCCTCCCTGTGTGACGTCACATATTTTTTTATAATTTTCAGAAATTTTCCAAATGTTTCATTGAAAATTCAAATTTCGGTTTTAATACTTAGATATATTAGATTTTTACATGTGACGTCACAAAACTTAGGACCCCTCCCACCCCCTTGTCACATAATGTCACATTTCGTCGACCCCCTCCCCCTTTACGTGTGACGTAATTAATGGATGGCCCCTTATATCGCAGCCGGTCGCTCTCTCTTTCTTAATGCATAAGCTAGGTTCACATTACACCAGCAGCTCGGTCGAGCAAACTGGGCCTAGTTACTCGGCCTTTACTCGACTCGCCTTCCACAATTTACATTGGTAAAGTAACTGGGCCCAGTAGCTTCTGGTAACAGTACTGGGCCCAGTTGGTCTATGTAACATTCAACTCGATTTCGGACTGAGTCGACGGTTTACACTGGGCGAGTAGGCAGGCCGAGTCGAGCAAAATAGGTGGTGGGGGAACAATTCGGCCGAGCAACTACGCTCCGTGCGAGACCACTCGACTCGCTCAGTACTCGGCCCAGTTTACTTGCCCTTTCATTTACATTGGTCGAGTTCGCCTGGTTTTTATCGCTCGCCACTCGACTCGGTCGCCTACTTGACTAATGTGAACTAGGCTGAGAGACAAAATCGATTTATCTCGCGTTTGGGCTTGTCACGGTCTGCTGTGTTATAAATGCTGTATGATTAAGATTTAAAGTGTGTTACCCTCTTCAGCTCTTGTAGTTCCTTTTCCAACAGACGCAGCGACTTATCGCTCGCACCGGCGCTGTTGCCACCTTCAGATTTATTGTAGGACTTTTCTTTTTTATCGCCTGGAAAAATATAGCAAAATTTAAATTGTATTTACAAAACTTTATACATGATTTATTGATTGACAGCATTTAACTCACTAGATTCTTGCGGGTGTTGTTTTTCAACTCTGCGTTTTATTTCTTCAGCTTTTCTTACAATACTTGCAGTCTGAAACCAAGATCAAAATTTACTTAGAATCATCGGTATTTGCTTCGTTGTTTTTTTATGGATTATACATATGTTGTTTTTGGCAAAAAAGCGTACGGCCCGCCTGATGTTAAGCAGTTACCGTAGCCTATAGATGCTTACAATACCAAAGGCATTGCTCGCACATTGCCGACCTGAAGGGGAGTGGGATGGATGAAGGGGGAAGGTGGGGTGGGCTTACGGCTCTCTCACTCATCGTACGAAACGCAGCTGTAATAGCTGCTTTACGCCGATCTTCTGTGAGAGGGTGGTACTACCCCGGTCGAGCCAGTCCGTTTTTGAGCTGCAGTCAATTGGCTACAGCTTGGCTCTACCACCAGTGTTGTTGGCCGAAGTGGCCTTTACTTCACCAAGGAAGGCGAACGCAAAGTGCGCTCCAGCCAGCGGGGCGGATAGCTGGCTCTTGGGCTGCTGTCTATTTGAGATAGCGGAGGCAAAATTGCCACGGGATCACAACGCGACATCATTTTGAGGGGAAATTATGTAAATCTAAATGATCGAATCAGAAATGAGGAGATTGGTAGACAAACCAAGGTCGCCGACATAGTCCTGCGAGTTAGTAGGCTTAGGTGGCAGTGGGCACATAGCCCGAAGAACTGATGGGCAATGGGGCAAAAAGGTTCTTGAGTGGCGATCGCGTACTAGAAGACGCAGCGTGGGTAGGCCCCCCACTAGGTGTACCAACGACCTAGTGAAGGTCGCGGGAAACCGCTGGATGCAAGTGGCATAGGACCGGTCGTTGTGGAAAACCTTGGGGGAGGCCTGTGTCCAGCAGTGGACGTCTTTCGGCTGGCCTTACCTGTCTCTCACTCTTCTCGTTTGTCTTGTCCGGTAATGTTTTATCGGGCAAGGCGACCGGCGCCGGCGCTCGTTTGTCAGTGTCTATCGCCGCCATCGCTAGCGCGTCCACGGACACTAACTCGGCGAATGTTGGCTCCGTTTCACTCTCTGAAAATATTTTTTTCCATCATCAACAATTTTGCAAGTATTTTTAAGTATGAGGCGTTCGTATCGAGCTGCAATCACTGATCGGTAAACGATCGGAGGTTAAGCAACGCTTGACAAAGTCAGTCAGAGATGGGTGACCATTTAGTGGCATTTGAACTGAGCGTCTTCGTGCTTCGGAAGGCACGTTAAAAGTTGGTCCCGGTTGTTGTCATCTTCGCAGCAGTCGTTAAGCCTTGATGCGGCTTGAGCAACTCTTGACACCAGGTTGGCCACTAACCATACGATAAGAAGATGTATTGGAGATGAAGGAAGCTCGTCTTATTATAAGAGGACCAGTCTGGATTAGGGCTTACCTTCAGAGTTAGTATTCTCATTTTTATCCACATCAATGTCACCTTGCGGCGAGTCAGTGATCTGTAATGAAAGAAAAAAAATAATGTATATTCACATTTTAGCAAGTTTCAAGCTCTAGCCTTTATTTTTATTTTTTTGAATCGACTATGTTGTTGGCCAAAGTGGCCTCTACAACTTCACCCGGACTTTGGTGAGTGCAAAGTGCGCTCCAACCAGAAGGGTAGGGGACAGCACGCTCAAGGGCGCCACATAGGGCTCGGCCTCGGCTTGGCTGCTGTCTCTAGAGAGAGAACGGAGGTAAACACTACCACCGGATCGTAACGTGACCTCACTGAGAAGATTAGCCATTGACTGCAGCTCATTATGTTGGCTGGCTCGACCGGGTAGTACCCGGGCAATCACAGATTATATGCGTCAAGTAGCTATTACAGCTGTATTTTCTACGATGAGTGGGAGAGTCGGAAGCACCAGAGTAAAGTAGGTACAGAAGATCACCTCCCTAACAACGTCCAAAATGTATACCTATTCTTATAGGGTTGACACCTGTTGCACCAGATAATATTAGAGGAAAACATAAGTACCAATTTGGTTATACAGCATGTTTAGTTCCTAACGAAGCTCAAATAAAAAAGCGGATTGTAAACACTGCGTGTATGCTTAGCATCAGGCGGGCCGGACGCTCGTTTGCTATCTTAGTCATATAAAAAAATAACTCACCATAAATTCATCAGGTTTCTTTATTTCCACCACCATGTGGTCATCTTCTACTTTTACTGAAATATTAACAATTATTATATATTTATTTTTTCATTTAAATCTTATGGTGACATTAGCACCTGTAAATGTACTTCGTCTAAATAAAAAATAGACTTTAGTTACCATTAATTGCATTGTCATCTTCGTCTTCATCGGCGTTCATTTCCATGGACGATTCGTCTTGACCTTGATCCTGTCGACGAATCATTATAATACAATGGGTCAATTAAACTCATAAAAGACAAAAGAACGGAGACAAATATATTCGGAAAATATGAGCTCAAATCTTATACAATTGAGTTTAGGATCACTGATGTTATTACAAACAAAAACACTCGTTTTTAACGCGTGTCCGTTGGAGAATATAAGCTTCATTCCATAACAGAAAGTATGTTAAGACACTAGTTTAGAAGTGTATTTCAGTCTCTTTTGTACGATTATTGTCAGTTTACTTTTACTATATCTTTACAATCTATACTAAATCCTGGTCTGCTTTGTCCATAATCCATCTGTGAGTAGCCAAATTTCCCATGCAAATTTAGACATACTTAACTCAGGTTTAACTTTTTTATAATAGAACAGTTTATCTGTATAAAAAATGCACCGCTAACAAAACTTGTTATTTTACATTTTCGTGGCACTTACCTCACTATTTCGTATCTCGTCCTCATGGGCGACAGCGATGTGATTGTATAGCTTCTCTTTCGACGTGAACACCAGCTCGCACAGATCACACATGAACTCCATTCCTGTGCAAATTATACTTGTATTTAGGTACTTCCATGTGATAATGGAGATACGGAACTAATTATGTTGAGAATGCAGATTTATAGAGCTATGAAATCCATAACATACAGTGCAGAAATTTTTGTTCTACGATAAAAATTGACGAAGTTATGACCAAATTACTAGCGAAGTTCGCGCGCGGTTGCTGTGACGTCACGAGGCCCACTCGCACTTTGTAGTGAATGGCGGCGCGGGCATAGCGCGCCTGCAAGCCGATCCGGCCGTGTGACGTCACACGTACCGGCCGCAAGTAATATAAAATGTGTTATAAAATCGCAACGGATGGACAGATTTCGATATATTTTTTTATTAAACTACGGTGGCGAAAAAGCATACGGCCCGCGCGATGTTAAGCAGTTACCGTAGCCTATAGATGCTTGCAATACCAAAGGTATTGCCGACCTGAAGGGGAGTGGGATGGAGGGATTTAAAAATTCAAAATCTAACCAATAATAAATCTAGTAGAGATGGTAGTTATTGGTTAGTTCTCACCAGTAACATGCGACTTGATGTGCGCAGTAACGGCGTCAACGTCGTGGAACTTCTCCTGGCACAGCGGGCACGTGAGGTTCTGCGTGGCGTGTATCGCGGAGTGGTAGATGAGCTCGTCCTGCGTCGCGAACGCATCCGAGCACTGCTCGCAACGGAACTGGTCGCTCTCGCCGAACGGGCCGCGGCACGAACGTATTATTTCGCCGTGTTTTATCCTTAGATGTCTGCACACATAAAATTATTCGTAATGTTAATAATTTAGAAAGAAACATCGGTTATAATTTATCCAACTAATCAAGCCATCTGTGGCACGTTACGCGAAATAAAATATCAGGTCCAAGTCAGTAAGTCAAACATTCAACGGGTCATAACCCCTGCTCGCCAACATATGCATTACCATTGCATATGTATGACGGCACCTGACATTTTGAATGGAATGATTGGCAAGGCATGTAGCCACGATGCTAGGCGGTGCGTGACTAAATGGATATCGGGTAGTTACCTTGCATTAATGTTACCAAAAGCGCCATAAGTCGCATCTAAAGGTTTGAATGTGAGGCGATAAAAAGTAATATGCATAAAGCATGTTTACAGGTCCCTTAAAGCTCGGAGCCGCGTCTGTTCCACTTAAGTTGCAGATGTCCTGGGCGGCTTCCACTTACCATCAGGTGGACGGTCTGCAAGTATGCCAACCTTGGCTATAAAGAAAAATGTTGCCTTACCTAGTATAGTGGTGTGATTTCAGGAAGCTCTTATCACAGTGCTTGCACGGATAGGCGCGCTCGCCAGCGTGGGCGCGAACATGGCGCGTCAACTTCGACACGGTCGTAAACTCTGAAATTTACACACAAAAATGTATCTTATAACATGAATAATCACGGAGTTTTAAAACCCAGATCAAAAGTGTTTCAGATTAATCAAAATTGGTTCGTGTTTCCTCAACAGTTCTGGTCAGGGCTTGCTTAGAATTCTAGTATATAAATAACGCATGTTCATAGCTTATAATAGAGTATATGATTGTTGTGGATGTGGCATCGCCTCGTTGACTCACGCTCTGGACAGTACTCGCACGCGAATTCGGGGATCCTGTCGTGCATGTTCTCCTTGTGCCTCAGCAGAGTGCTCTTTTCAAGGAAACTGAAAAAAACATGGAATAAATTAGGTGGTCCTAATTGGCAAACGGTCCCACGATCAAACGATGCGATTTTGTCGCACGATGCCTTCTAAGCTCAATTAGGAAACTCTATTAATCTTGTCCTGCGACGAAATCGCATCGTTTGATCGCGCGATCGTTTGGCAATTAGGACGCCGCCTAACACCACCACCAATTACAAAAAAATAAACCGTTGTAGCAATTAAAAAAAAACAGCAACCTATAATATATAGCAATAGTGCTAATTTCGTTGACTACAAATTACGACTAAATTAAATTTGACACAACTAAAACATTTCATTTGCTAAAGTTTAGTTTGTGTGCCAACAGAATTAGCACCAATAATGTGTATGTAGGGTAAGAAAATAGTAAGTCGCACCTTCTGTCGCAAATAGGACAAACGTATTGTCGTTGCGCATTGGCAGCGTGTCTCTTCTGATGCACTTCCAACTCTTCAACGGACAGGAAAGTCGCCGGACAGTTGGGACACGGTTGTTGAGGTATGTCCGCGTGTACCATCTAACATTAAAATATATAATTAGGCGTCTCGTCCCACTGGGCACAAGGAAGGGAAGGGTCATGCATACATACCTTTTCATGTCTTTTGAGGCGAATAAGACGCTTAAATCTCTTATCGCAGGCAACACATTGGAATAACATCTCCTCGGAATGTAGCAGTTGGTGTGTGATTAGGTCATAGTTGGAAAAGAATTTACTGTAAAAAATATAATATTTGACTTTAGAAGAAATTCATAATGAACAAGTTATAAGCTCTATGATATTGAGATTTAAAAAAAACTAATGTCTATGGGTATAACAGAAATCAGAAATTTAGTTCCTAGTCGTGCGGCAGAAATTGACCCGGGTAAAATCCCGTAGCTAAGATTATCTTTGGGTACGAAATGGCAATGAATACGGTGTATGGTTTGGTAAGCCAAGCTGTAGCCCATTGACTGCAGCTTTTATATGAGCTGGGTCGTCCAGGATAGGCTGTGTATAACAGACTATTACCTAAAGATAGCGTTTTTAAACGGTGAAAATATGAGGTGGCTAGTTTGTGACAGGGGCCAGTTACACCTAGTTTTATCCGAACATAACATATACGTCACGACATTCATCCCCGTTCGGAGGTAGTCGGTGACTTGAGTGGCCATACACCACCAAACTGTGGAGGTATTAAGCCAACTCAAAGCCCACGTTTCTTCACCAGATAGTCAGAACCCAACGTGACAGGTGGTGAACCTTGTCGCAGTGTATACAGAAACTGACTATTACCTAATCCCGAGGGATAGGTAGGTTTCCTCACGATGTTTTCCCTCATCGTAAGCGAACTGTACATTATGCACATACATGAAAATTCATCCATTGGTGGAATTCACCGGGGATCGAACATGGGACCTTCTGATTGCTAACCCAACCTGTTCGCCCATAGGCTACAGAAGCTCTAGTTTTATCCTATATTAAAAAATAAGACATATATCTATAGTATATTGTATGACTCACGCGTTGCACTTGTCGCACTGCACGCTTCTGGTCCTGTGCTTCTGCCGCTTGTGCAGCTCGAGCAGCTGCTGCAGCGGGTACGTGCGCTCGCACTCGTCGCACGGCCAGCACCCCGCCGCCACGCGCGCGCCCGCGCCCGCCCCGCCCGACTCACTGTCCACATCCACCCAATCTGTGCGGGGAACATACTCGTACTACATCAATAGCAGTCCCGCAAACAAATAATAACATGCCTGTAACTGTACCAGTATACTATTGTCGAAATCAATATCACGTTCTCGTAATTGACAGTCACGGACTCTAGGGCCAATATTAATACATCGATCTGAAGATTGAGATCAAACTTGAGATGCTGTTATTGACAGATGTTCCATACAGTCAAAACTGTATCTTAAGATCGATATCTACTTTGAGATAGATTTATTAATACGGCCCTAGGACAAAAGTTTCCGAAACCTTCACGCTAAGGTCGAAGCATAGGTAAGATTTACCATCAACCAATAACAATCCATTTTTATTTTCGACAGACCAATCACAAGGGCGTTGCCTTCGCTCCCGCCCTGCAACTTTTTCGTTATTATTTTGATTCCAGTTAGAGCGCGGCTCCACTAGTGCGCTGCGCTGCGTCGTCGCATCGGATCAAAGGGTCGACGGGCGAGAGACGAAGCGGGGGAAGGTGATGCGCCAGTACAAAATCTTGCGACGACGCAACGCAACGCGCTAATGGAGCCCGGCCCTTATTCCTATTGCGGGGTGTAAAGGGTGATTGGTCCGCACATACAGTGAAAGAGTTTTCATAATACATGACATGAGTAGCAGTCCAGAAGGGCTAGACAAGTGGCAGACGTCTACAAATTCGCTATCGCTTCATCTATGGAAATGACATAAGTGACGTGATCTCAAGCGAGATCTTCATAGCGACTTGTTGTTGATTTACATAGCAACGTTTGACATTTCCATACATTTTGAAGTTTATTCCATTCTATTCGATTAGCGTTCATGCCACTTGGCTAGCCCCTCAGTAGAGAGAAAGTGGGGTCACGCTCACTAAGTCGCAATCACGCACACGGCCGGCGCACGGCGGCGCGCCAGTGACGTCACAACCCCGTAGCTGTTTATAGTTTTCTTTTTTCTCTGACCGTTAACTTTGGACGTCTATATTTTTATCATGTTAAGGGCATATTCGCCAGAGCCAGAGTGGTCGGATAAAATTTATCAACCAAATAAATATACCGTTTTGACAGTTTTTCTATACAATATCTGCCAATACGCCATATTTATTTGATAGATAAGAGTTATGTGACGATTCTGGGCCCTAAGAGTTATTTCAAAAACTATTTCACTGCCAGTAATCGTAGGACATCAATTACATAAACAATTACAATGATCCAATCCATTAGGGGCCATCCATAAATTACGTCACACGAATTTCATGTTTTTTTAGAGCCCTCCCCCCCTTGTCACAGCTGGTCACATTTGCGAGACTCCCCCCTCCCTGTGTGATGTCACATATTTTAAAAAATTTAGAAATTTTCAAAAATTTTCTTTAACAATTCACATTTCGGTTTTAATACTTAGATATATTCGATTTTTTAATGTGACGTCACAAAACTTAGGACCCTTCCCACCCCTTGTCACACATTGTCACATTTCTTCGACCCCCCCCTTTACATGTGACGTAATTAATGGATGCCTCTTAGTTGAATAGGTGTACATATATTGTTCAACAATATTGAGTAAAGTTTATGCGGTCATACGTGAGAGGTGGTGCGCCGATCGCCGCAAACATGCAGTTCCTATTAGATAAATAATAAAATAATGCATACATCATATACTTTATGCAGGCCAACATAAACCAAAAATAAATAAATTCCTTTAAAATTAGGTACATACTAATAAAAATATATTCTTACCTTTTACAAAGGAAATCTGTTGAAAATTCACACTTAAGATTACTTGCTACCTATTATTTTATTCTCCGTTCCACAGCCAATCGGATTACTTATACATATGAAACATTCTAAATCAAATATAATAACATATTAATACGGAGAATAAAACAAACATAATACAGAATTTGCAAATCATGCAAAAATAAATTATAAGCTATGAACACACGCATGTTGTAAAGAACCAATAAGAAAATACCTAAAAATATATATCTATGCAATGTTGGTTGTTACCTTTGCCCTTCTTAGGTTTCCGTGCTTGCTTCTTGGGAGATGCTATGACGTTCACATGTGCGTTTTTAGATCCATCGTCTGACACTTCCCCTATCTGTTGAAGTGAAAATAGAAGATGTGTAAGACATTCAATAATGGTTAGCTTTGCTTTAATTTTATTTTTGTTCACTGTTAATATCCCTTACTTAATACTGTGTTTCTATAGCATTCTACTTCAATGATCAAAACGCCATATGTAATAGGTGTATTTATACATCTATTTTATCTGACGATTCTGAAACAGGGACTTGGAATATTATTGGATGCAGTAACTATAATGTTAAATGCGGTTATTACCTTGATATCATAGGTATTGCCATCATCTTCCTCATCACTATCAGACCCCTGGGTGGTGACTTGTATGGTAGCACCACCCTCCACTACCTTCATTGCACCTACTTGAGATGATTTACCACGAATATTATGAAACACCTGAAATTGTTTATAACTCAAACCGGACACTCAACAATCTTATAATCTAGATTGCATTACTTAGGTCATAAGCAACAATTAAACAAAAAGAAAAATATAGTCATTGGTGCTAAATAGGTATGTTGTCACACAAACTAATCTCGACAAAACTAACTGTATTGCCGTCCCTCTTTTGGTCAGTAATAGTTTTAGGTGTGTCAATTTAGTTTAGTTGCAATTTGACACCAACAGAATTGGTAACATTGTGTACCAAATTACTATACTATGTACTGTACTATGTATTGTTAGTAGTACAGGAATACATCATACAACTGTATGATTTATTTTACTGTTATTTAAATACCTAAGCAGGAGGTTGAGTAAGTCTTTTGTGATATTTCAGGCCCAATGTGACTGCAAAATTTTGAAGTTTAATTTTCCAATAGGTAAGTAAGTAGGTAGTTAGTAAGATGAAGGGGATTGAGGGAACCCTTTGCTTAGCATTGGGACAATACAGGCAATAAATGAGTTTTTTTTTAAGTAAACCAATAGGAATGTTCACATATGAAAGCCCAAGAAAAATTGTTATAAGCTTTAGTGCTATCATTACAAAAAAGTGTATTTTTGTACACTGATCTGCTTCCAAAATTGGCATATAGATTATATAGCTTACATTTTGTAGGGAGGCAGGCCAATGTACAGATGACAACGGCACTGCATTCTGAATGTATTGAAGAATGTTCTCATCAGCTAGACGACATATCTGTTTGTAGTCAAAGGTCAGTTCCATGAAGAACTTGCAGCGGTTGCATATGAATGATGGCATTTTATCAGATGGGAATACCTGTACAAAAAAACATGCATTTATTATAGGTACCTATTACATAAATTTAATTTTTCATGTTTTTTTTTATTTGTTAGGTGTCATTTTTAGGCACCAGGTGGCGCTTACGTTCGGATAATCAGATAACTAGTTGCAGGTTATTAGCATTTGATTAATTTAAGGAGGAGCTTGTAGATTATTGTTTACCCTATCGATTTATCAAACATACAAGCAAGCCATATCGGTAGGTGTTGTTCCAATACGAAAACATTCGGCGCCATTACGCTATGCGTTGACAAAAACTCATTACATAGCCATTATAGATGGCGTCCACGAAATCATGAAAAAGTAAGACAATGAATTATTCATACATACATACCTCAATTGAAACGCTTGACAATATTTTTAATGGAAGAGTCACCGAATTTTTTGAAGCTCGGTTGCTTTCATATAAACTCGTCAAAGTTTCATCTTGATTAAGACAAAAGCGACAAATTTTGAGCGCACTTATAGATTCTTTTCTGATTTCCATTTTGTCTTGAAATTATAACACAGAGCACACTAATAAAATTATAGTTTTTTCTCCATAACCTCTACGTGAAAATGTCTAACACAAAAACGCGAATAAAATGACACTAGCGCCACAAACTAAACTAGCTCGACCGACGCATTTCACTTCGTTCGAGACGCCGACCTACAGCGCTATATGCGGGCAATAGCAAAAACTATGAACAACAGCGCCCTCTAGACAGATTATTTTACAACATAGTCTGTCTACTCGATGCTAGATGGCAGGAAATTGGAATATATGAGTCCACGAAGTTTAAATCCAAAGAGAATAAAATTAAATCACAGAGTAAGATATTGATTAGTGACGGATGTAATAAATAATATTGGAAATAATATCATTATTATGTGCATTACTCAAGTTGTATAACATTTTAGACGCCTTCACGTATAATAGGTATTGTTTGTACAGCTAGTCTCAATAGCTTTGCTATTATGCTTCTTCTGGCGCCACTGCTAACTCAATGAGATTATAAATCATTGAGCTAACTAATACGAATTTGTACCTACACAGACGAAAAGACTCACTATTTTCCCCCTGTGTCCTCTAATCTCCCACGTGCATGTACCTGATGATTGATCCGATGTATCCTGTTCTGTATCCTTTGCTAAATAGGTAATCCCTGAATATCCACCTTTTTTCAAACGGAATGACTATAAGTTGATCATCACAATTTTAAGGTTCGTTCTTCAAGTAGAGGTAGGTACCTAGTAGGTATGGGTTCCTTTAGTAAGTACAGGTGCCTTTAGTAAGTAGGTACAGGTACCTTTATTAAGTACAGGTACCTTTAGTAAGTACAGGGACCTTTACCTTAAGTACCTAAGTGTACAAAACCAAAGAAACTACGCTTATCTGTAGAAAATCTAGGTAAGTCGACCATACTCTTCCGTAGTAGGTACCGTCTAAAGATTGGCACTCATCTATCAACTCGGCACCCGACCAGCACCGCCTCGCCACTCGGCGTCCACTCGTTGTCGATTAGTGGATGCCGACCGACGAGGCGTTGCTGGTCGGGTGCCGAGTTGATGCCAACCTTTATGCGGGCTTTTTAGGTGTTTCTTGTTGACCGTCAAAGATTTTGGACTTATTACGCACTATCGAGTAAGTAGGTAGCCCAAAGACATTACCAAAAAAGAGGGAGATACATGACTGTCCAATAAAGTTCGTCCTACTAAACTGAGTCCCTAGATAATTGATGGAATCAGGCGTAACTTTGCGGAAATCCATTGTTAAACAATTATAGAGAGGGACCCACCACTAACTCTCGGAATTGTTAACCTCCAAAATTATAAACCAAATGAATTGATCGATAATAGAAGAGGCCAACAAGACCTAACTCCCTGTCAGTCGAGAGTATCTGTCATGAGTCATGGACCCTAACAATTAGCACTTCTCCGCAGACAAAGCGAATCCAAAATAAATTCGACACGTGTTTCGCCTCTAAACGAGGCATCCTCGGGAAAGCTGGGCTGCGACTGAGCTCACCCCTGTCCCTAGACACTAGACACAGTAAATTAATCGTCGAATTGCGAGTGCGATAACAGATGTGTGAATTGCACTGCATTTAGTGGTGCACTGAGCAAAAGTTTGTGAATGCGATGTTAGAGGGTACCATTTCTGCTAAAATAACACATCAATACTCAAGCCCTCTTTGACCTCAAAGCATAAACATATAATATGTAAGTAGGTCCCTATAGAAATCTTTATCAAAAATAATATGGATCACCGATCGAGGTTGATAAGATTCGATTATTATAATTCTCATTTGTATGAAGTTACCTACGTGATATCTTGATATAATTAAGTAGGTACCATCTGAATGATTAGGTATGTGTTCGGGTGTACGCATTACATTATTTATCACAATTCACAAGGTGAATAGGTACAATAACAGGTGCACCACTTTAGAAGTCGTTTTCCAATTCAGTGACAGTTGGATTTAGTTTCAGGATGTTATAAAAAGCTAACAGAATGCCGTGAGTATTTTTTACATCTACCTACGTAATATTCGAGCATAGAACCTACTACTTGTTTTTTTTAATAGTACCTACTTATCTCCTTATTTACCTATTCGTGTTATATAGGTGTCTCAAAAATAATGACAATCAGAAGTCCGAAGATAAAGGACTCCTAGGGGAACTCGAATATCATCTGATTGGTTTCGCAATGGACTATTATTAAGAGACTTGAGGTCCAAAAAGACTGCTTCAAAGTTGTACTTGATTATCAGCATAAAAACTACGCAGTTCGCTTCCAGTCGGCGTGTAGTCTAAAGGTGTCCACACAGACTTAACGGTCTACCGGAAACTTTAAACTAGCGTGTTAGTTAATCGTTATAGGCCACACATAGTTCATCTGACGACCTGCTTGGTACTTGCAGTCGGTCAACAGTTTCAATTCAGATATCAACTGCACTAGAACCGCGCCCCATCTGCAATTTTGCAGCCGGCTTGTGCCAGTTTGTTGCTTTTGTAGTTCAGGGTGCAGTTCGTCTGAATAGACCCTAGGGATGAGGCTGTAGCCTGTAGGGTCGTGTCCTGGGTGGACTCACAATAAATATCTTTCACTTTGATCACTTTAAGGTGGCGTTCAAGTTCCCTTACAAAACTGAATATAAGCAATAGTTTTACCAGACAAAACTCACTGTTGGAGTCTGTACCGTCAACGAGAAATAGTGATTCGGTGACGCCTGACGACTCCTCAGTTGACTCCTTTGATAAGGTAGTATACATTTAGATATGGTTGTTTTGAGGTGTGTAATTTAGACCTTTACGCAGTGAAGATCTTAGAATTCATTTTGCTACTATGAAACGTTTTGTACCAGTTGCCACACTCATTTTTAAAGGGAGTATGAGATTGTTAAGAAGCACTCCACTCAACCCTCCTCTATAGCCTTCTCCGTAATCGGTATATTATCGGATGAAAATCCAGACACCCAAAAGACTTATATCCGCGTATGAGATAGGAAATATCCTGATTCTGTAACACTTGCAGAACTCCCCAAAACCGGAGGCTATCGTGAGAAGGGACAAAGGACAGGGGAACACGATCGTTACCGTCGTCATAGTTGAAGCGAAAGATCTCCCTGATGCACCCGATGATGATAGCTCCTCGCAGGGAATTTATTGCAGATTTAGGTAACCATGTTATCAGCTAGATTTTTGAAATGTTTGAGGATACTCACCACAATTAGTGTAATACTGTCGTCATGCGTTGTTCTTGCAGGCGCTCGGGTGAACGATGCGGATTTATTTCTTTGTATTGTAATAGTAGGGCCCCGATAAAAGTGGAGATGAAAATAAATGAGCCTTGTAATGTACTTTGCACTTTTAAATCGATGTGTTTTTTTTATTCGGTAGCAACCAACAGTGGCATAGGTACCTAGTTTAGAAATATACCTAAAGGATTTGTGTTCTTATTATCTTACCTCACATAAATAAAATAACACATACATTCAATACATTCAAGCAAGAAAAACTATTATAACCACCTAGATAATATACGTAAGGGTTTGTGTGTTGCAGATTGGGTGGAGAAGCGTATAGAAGTAAGACTGTGCTCAAATCACGGCGCCCACAATGGCGGGAGCGGTTTAAATTAAATCTCTGCTGCGATCCTTTGTTAAAAATAAACTTGTTTCATAAAGGCAAACAGAAGAGTTTTATGGGCAGGTAGGGCTGAAGCCAAATTCTATAGATTGATTATTTTATTGTACTTACCTACGCCAAAAACCAAAGTTTGTATCAATGTGAAGAAAATTTGTAAAATTTTTTAATGAAAATTTATTCTGTGGCATTATTAACGTTACTTCTAAAGACACTTATTAAGAGAATACTCAAATACAATCATTTTAATGTCTCTAAAAAATCATGCAGAATACCCATTGAAATTTGCGCCCATACTATGTAAAAAGAAATTTCAGAGCACTTTTTTTCTGCATTAAAACTCTATGAATTTGAGGGTAGTAAGTCGTTAGTACATTATGTTATAAGATGTGTTCTAGATCTATCGCATTACCAGCGCGAGAGGACGCACGATGTCTGGCTGACTCTGGACGAAGGCTACGGTTCAGTACACCTGTCCGTCACTATGTGTAACACCCGGAACGCCGATGTGGCTGATGTCTTTACGCCCGATATGGATGAAATACGGCACAAATATGTATGTGGAAATTTAATAAACGATTAAATATCACCAGAGAAATACACGAATGTATGGTCCCAAAATATTCCGAACTGTCCAAATCCCAGTCACTATAAGAAGGCCATTTTCGAAATTTGTCCTGACGGGGATTATCTCGCTGTAGATCTATTCAGCTGGATTCTTTTGAAACTCTGCGCTCTCGTAATCGTCAGAAGAATCTTTAGAGGAATAAGGGGTGAAAGTAATTCATAATGGCTCATGTTATGTACACGGTCAGTGCGCTATTCGGTTTCCCGAACTTAGCGCTTTTTAATTCTTCATGTAGCTGACAAACTTCCGTGCGGTTAGATCTACTAAAAACATAGTTTTTTCTTCTTCTTATCGTATGGTTAGTGAACTTGATAAGAAGAAGAAATAGAGCTCTATAAGCCACGCTACGCTGCAGAACTTGTGATATAATTTTATATATTAACTGCTTAAATTATGATTGATATAATTTGAATATGACTGATTTTAGGTGTTTTACAATTTATGCCCAGATTTGGAGGTGATTGGTCAGCTAGTCGTTAAAGTTATAGGAGCGAAAGGGCTACAAGGCAAGCCAAATGCGTATTGTTCGTTGGAGCTTGATAATGAGAGAGTACGGACGACTAGTGTGCCAAGCAGTGGCGAGCCGACTTGGAACAAAACCTTTGTTTTGTAAGTATTTTGGACGATTCATAGCATCTTAGTTGGTAAGACTAGTGGAATAGTTAGGTTTCAACATCATTGGCTTACCCGGTTGCTTTCACAATGTCCAAATGAAGCTTGGATTGGTGCTATTTAGTTCATCCTCATCATCAGTTTGTCGCTAATACTACCTTCCAATTGCTTGGTATCGTCCATTTTCGTCGCACTAACCATTTCTATTCCGTATCCTGATTTTATATTACTCACCCATCTTACTGCTGAGCCGACACTTCTACCTGTTAGGATACTATGGTCTTACCATTTCACCCATTATTCTATTCCTGCCTAACTCCACTTAGTTCTGCAAGCCTCAAAAAACTACAGCGTATAAGTACGCACTTATGAGGAGTCATTCAAGTCTCTTTGGCCCATATTAATATTTCGATCTTAAGATTGAGATCGAACTTAAGATGCTGTTTTTGACAGATGTTCCATACATTAAACGTCAAAACTGCATCTTCAGATCGATCTCAACTTTGAGATTGGGGGTCTTATTGTTGACACTACCCAAAGTTAGATGCTAGTTATGCTAGAACCTGTTTCAGAATTGTTAGATAACTCTCATCCACCAAATAAATTTGTCGTTTTGTCATAATGCTATATTTGTTTGTGGTGGGCAACAGTTATCAGACGATTTTGAAACAGGCCCTAAGTGTCACATGTTTTTTCAGCAACGTGTATGACGTCACGTCGGTGTTAGAACTAAAAGTGATGGATAGCTCCCTGCACGCACTGCTTGGCGAGTTTCTCGGCAGGGTGACGATACCGTTGCTAAGGATATCTGAAGGCGAGGCGCGATGGTATGCTCTCAAAGACACCGCCAGAAGGAAGGGCGCCAAAGGAAACAGTCCTAGAATCAACTTGGAAATATCTATGGCTTGGAATCCTGTATGTATAATTTATATTCTCGACAAAACACCACCACCCCTGTATTCTCCGAAAGGGTAGGCAGATTAGATAGAGATAGGGTACATAAAGATTTCGGGTAACGAGTATCGATTTGCGAACTTGAGTAGAAATGAAGATCTATTATCCTCCTCAAAATGACCAAGGTGATAAAAGAGCGGTCAGTTACCACCAAGTCTTGACTGTGGCTGGGTGAGATGGTGCAAAGAAGGCACATACAACATCCCCATTTGTAGGGTGGTCGCTAGGGCGTGCAGTTTCATAGATTTTCAATTTCGGAATTGGCCTACGAAATTGGGCTCGTCAATTTCGAAATTTCGGAATTCCGAAATTGAAAGGACATTTTAGTAAATCGATTATAAAATGCAATTTTACTGTAAAATCTGAAATGTTTAGTATATAATGGTATTTTACGGCTAGTTTCATTAAATAGAACAATAGATATGTCGTTTAACTAGCGCTAGATTTTCTTCTGTAGCTCGACCCCCAATATCGTGGTGATATTATTATGTTTAGTGAAACTTCATTAGAATCGGTTAAGCCATTTTATCGTGATGCTTGAACATAAATACTGAGACAACCAGACAAAAAACCAAAATATTTTCATGGACCCAGCTCAGCTCGACTGTAGTCTAGGGGTGAACAGGTTGGGCTAACAATCAGAAGGTCCCAGGTTCGATCCCCGGTGGGGCATGCACCAATGGATGAATTTTCATCTATGTGCATAATTTACAGTTCGCTGACGGTGAGGGAAAACATCGTGAGGAAACCTACCTATCCCTCAGGATTAGGTAATAGTCAGTTCCTGTATACACGGCGACACGGTTCACCACCTGTCACGTTGGGTTCTGACTATCTAGTGAAACGTGGGCTTTGAGTTGGTTAATACCTCCCCAATGTGGTGGTGTATGGCCACTCAAGCCTCTGACTACCCCCGAACGGGGATAAAAGTCGTGACGTTACATTACATTTTTTTTTACCCAGCTCAGGCAATTATGTAATTGTATAAATAAAATAAAGTTTAGAGCGTCGCGCTATATGGGTGTGAATCGTGGACCCTTATTGAAAGAGACGGGGATACATGGAAGCGTTTGAAATGTGGTATTGTAGGAGAATTGAAATAATCAGTTGCAATGAAATAGTCACAAATGAGGATATACTAAGAGGCTAAAATAAAGAAGATCGTTTAAAGAAAAATGATATCAACTCATAAAATATGACACCTTTATGAAAAACATCTTAGAAGAAACGATAAGAGGAAAGCGAGGAAGAGGAAGAGCAAGACCAAGAACAAATTACATGAGTCAGATTTATTTTAAGGTTGATATCATATCGTATCAGGAGGTGAAAGAGACTGCCCTAGAGACAGGGAATGATGGAAAGGGCTTCATCAGCTACAATGACAAGGGCATTCGGGTACTTAAATAGAAGAAGATAAATAACGAAAGTCTCCAAATTGCTCGACGGTCTCATCGGCGTAATTGGATCTTATATTACTAAGCGAAAAGACCTCAGCAAGCTGGACCATTGACCGTTAGAAACCAAAGCAAAGTCAGAGATGTCACAAAACGTGTAACCTGCCTCAAATTGAATGAAGCTCTTGTCGTGTTAAGAAAAAGCAGGGATCTTGGTGCAAATCGCTACTCTAGTGGAGTCTCGAGACTATTGAAATATAAATGTCCACTACCTAAGGGGACCTCAAGTGCTATAAAAAGATGACGTTTAGAAGGCCGCACGATCGAACTGGAAAGGTCCTGTTAGACAGATAAATGGAGGATACTGAAGGAAGTCTATGCGAAATGGTTAAAGGAGAATTAGGATTTTTTGGGGAAATCTCGAAATACAATAAAAACAGTCTGGGCTCTTTCCTTACCCGACACTGATTTCACTCCTGTGCCGTTGATCTATTCCACAAATTTCTAGCCTTCACCTTCATGATCTGGGTTCTCTGTACGGGTCTTTGCCTAACCTAACCTCATGATTAGCAAATAGGATCTTCTACTATTGATCAAATTCGGATTAATAAGAAATAGGTTCAGGAGAGAAATACATACCCTCACAACACATACATCATAATAACCCTCGCTCTATAGCTATCTCGTGCCTCTATGATAATGTTCACACGTTTTCTTGGGTTTGGTTTCATAGACTCTAGTTTTACGCATCATGTTTAGGCTCAATAAGTTAAAACTGAGGGAAAGTCCAGGCTGACGCAAGCCTTTGATTTGAAAGACTTGATGAAACGTGTCGAATTTTGCCCCGCCTTGATAAACCCCTCCAGGAAATATGAACAGTTTTGGGAATATAAGTAAGTAGTATCCCTCTCACATAATGTTTTTGTACTTGTATTCTCAACATCTAGGTCGCGGTATAAATTCTACAGGATTTTTAATAGTTCCATAATGTACTAGTTCCAATATAAAGACTCTAGGATAGCGCACGAATTGAAAAAATGATTCATTCAAGAATTACGGCGGCTGTTAAAAAAATAAATTTAATTTCGGATTCCGAAACTGAATGGCCGAAATTCCGAAATTGAAAACTATGCAAAAATGGTCCGAAATTTCGAAATTATGAAATTTCGGAATTTCGGAATGCACCCCCTAGTGGTCGCCACTTATAATACTAATTTCTTGTTTTTCTCCAGTTGACAGCGTCCCTTAAGCTATTCCGGCCGAAGCGAGTAAAGTATATGGAGAAACCGCCGAAGTTCGACCTTGCACTCGTGTACAAGAACCTCAAATTCATCAGAGACACGTTAAACTTTCTCAAGGAAATCAATGAAGTCTACAAGTAAGACAATGAATCATTTCACACTTCTTGGATTAAAAACCATGTTTTATCACCGTTTATAATGTTTCCGTTCATTCCAGACGCATGTTCGAGTGGGAAGACCGCGAGTACGCCTCCCTCTGTTTATTGTCTTGGATAGCAATGTGCTGCACTTTCTCTCCGTGGACTACCCCGTTGTTGCTCCTAGTGCCGTTTATCGTCGGCTGGTACCTCGACCAGAAACGAAGTAAGTGTACTTTAGAACTTTTCGGTAGTTCACCAGCTTCACCGGTTCACCGACATGCAGTTTCGTCTACAACAGACATACGATATTACATACCTATTGGCATGTTTTTGCAACTTTCCGCTTTGATAGTTCTGAAGATATTTTAAAACCTGAACGTGAAACTTCAAAAACCTGTAAAGTTCCAGGTAATTGATTCATGGATTTAAACGGGCTATAATTTTATTTTGTAATTTTGACATACCTACTACTTACTAAATGTCCAGGCAGTTCAGCTTACAGAGGCCCCACCACCACCTCTTATAGCAGTATTGTTTTAACGTTTCAGCGACTTTTTGTGCAATGACGTTTCTTATTGTAAGGCACGTCATTGCACAAAAAGTCGCTGAAACGTTAAAACGTTCCTATAATTGAATCGCGATAAGAGGTCGTGGTAAGCCCCCAGAGTACACTGCCTAGAATTATGAGTTCAAGTCACTTCGCTTCGACGATTTCTGGCTGCCTTATTACATTTACCTACCTCATACATTCAATCAGTTTGTACAATTTGCAGAATATGACCTGACAATCTCTCTTGAGCTGCCTTCCCTACGAGAGGAAGAGCATGAAGATAGTCTAGCTCAAAAAATACAAGGTCTTCCGGCGATGACGTTCACGATCACTGATGGAATAGAGTACATAGTATCTGTGGCTGAAAGATTACTCAAGTTAGTTCTCATGCATTTTCATAATAAACTTTCGATATTGAGTTAGTTAAATTAGTAGTGAGATTGCGGATTCTCGTAATCTTTCATGTTATCATGTACTTTTTTTATTGGATAGGTGGCAAACAACCACAGAGTTAAGACTAAAGAAAGAGGTGCCCTTATTAGATATATGTATGAAAAAAAACGTGGTCATTGTTTTTTCATTTTCATTGTTCTATCTACCGGTAAATAGTTGAACTACTCGCTTCGTTTTATGTCGATGTTAGTACTAGGCCGACCACTCGGCCGAATTGCTTAGGGCCAGTCCCCTTAGTAATTGGTCCATGCAAACAACGGTCCGCCTGATGCAATACCAAAGTCATTCGTCACACGTTGTCGACCTGAATATGAGTGTATATTAGTTTTTTCGTTATAGCCAATATTTTCTCCATTGCTTTCTTTATTCTTCTTTTTTAAACCAAGCGCTAAGGTAATATCCATACAAGCTATACAAGCTTTCGTGTTTCATTTGACGACTGCACTGTATGAACTACGTCACGATACTGACGGAATAAATACTGAACGTCTAGCCTGCCTGTTTATTCCGTCGATGGAATGACATCCATCTTTTACCTAACTGATGGACCACAGTATATACTGAACGTCTATCCGTCGCTTGAGTACCTAAAAGTACAACTTTAGTATGTACCCAGTGTGATAATTTCATAGAATTGTTAATTTGTGCACCATACTGTATGCAAAAAAAAAAAAACATTTTAATAGTGTCATCTTGTTTCAGCTTGGTGACTTTCAAAGTACCATTTTTGAGTTATTTAACCATGATAATGCTCGTCGGATCATCTGTCGTATTTTATTACGTGCCTTTAAGATACTTACTGATAGCATTGGGTAAGTGTTTTGATAAAAACTTGCATATCGATGCCTAATTAGGAAATAAAGAACTTGATAATAAGTTAATTAAGTACTATGAGATAAAAATGAATTATTTTTCTAGCTGTCTACAAGTTCGGAAGGAAACAGTTGAATCCCGGGCGTGTATTGAACAACGATGTATTAGATTTCATTTCGAGGATACCGGACAACAAAATATTGGTAAGAACAAAATTCCATAGCATACTTACTTATAACACGGTGCGGCAATGAAATTGCCTATTCAAGTCCAACAAGGAATATAAATACCTACATGGAGTCGCTAGTGCCGATGTAAAATATTTTTGTAAATACGGCAAATTGCTAGCTCCATAGATGTGAAATAAAATACATGTACTCATGGTAGAATTACAAAAAAATAAAAAAATAGTTATAAATCAAATTTTCATGGAATAATAATAATTACTCGTCTCTTTTGTTTGTTTCTTTTCCTTTGTCCTTCGACTCTAGATTTGTAAGATTCGAAATAAAGGACATGATTGGTCATCGTTTTGCAGAAAGACTGGAGAGAACTTTCCGTGCCAGAACCCATCTTGGAGAGACGGTCTGCAACCACACCGACGCCGTCCACATCTTCACCAGCCATTAGTTGAACCGAGTGGAAAAGATAACTTTTAAGTTTGAGAAAGTTTTGATGTAATTAAAGGACTTTACTGCTAAAGTGTTTTTTTTTTGCTTACTCGTTTCTATATTTTTATACTCTAGGTTTAGCCTTTTATTTAATTGGTTTTTAAAGCGCACTACACACTCTACACACTGCGCTTTACACACCAAGGCGTCCCGCCGTCCTTCAAAATAAGCCGCCGACATACGTCAGTGGGTCGGCGGCTTCAGTGTGCTTTTAGTGCGCTTAAAAGTTAATTCAATGCTCTGTATTCTATGAGTAATATTGTACCTAATAAATTATTTTCGTGCAAATCGTATGTATCTACCTAAAGAGAAAGACCGCATAAAGACTACTTTTGTTTTACAGTAGCGTCATTTTACGATGGCCGGTTTGACATGTGGGGGGGGGGGAGAAAATGAACCTTATTATAACGGAATAAGACTCCCTTTAAAAAAATAAGAATGTCAAAAAATGAATGCGCAAATGAATTTTATTCCGTTATAATAAGGTTCATCCTTTCCTCCTCCCACGTGTCAAACCGGCCATCATAACGTGCCGCAGGTATAGCTCTAATTTTGTTTAATATAAATCGAGCTTCATATCTAGAGTAAGCCCAACATTTACTAAAGTTTAATATGAGATTACTAATTAGAGTTAGGGGAAGTGAGGATGGATGGGTAATGTAACCGTAACTACTACAAGTCGCAAGCGCGTTTAGTTCAGAACAAAGGACAATATTAAAATATTTTTTGAAAGCGCAAATAGAACCAAATCGGTGCGAATGTTATGTCAGGCAGAGTAAAACAAACTTTTTGTATAAAATATGTATAATGTAATATCACTTATCTTACAAACTAAAGATCACAATTCATTCATATGACGCCTTCCACAGATGTACCTTTTAATACCTGTATTAATGCATTCATTTGTACGACATTACAACTATTGGATTAATGGCGTTATTATGACTATATCATGTTCTAGTCTTGTCCGTCAACATGTTGATAGGAAGATGGCAAACATGATGAGTGTTAAGATTCCATGGCCGCACGGACATTGAACAAGATATTCCGCAGGAAATATATTTAGAATGCCCGTGGATCATAATACCTCTATGCTAGATAGTACTAAACTATGCTAACACTGAGAGAAAATGTTACTAAAATTATTAATCCCTTAAGTACCACAAATTATTTTAATAATTCCATAGTTTTTTTTTTACTAATAGTTTTGTAATTATAGCAATTATTTGTGAATTGCCTTTTATAAAGATTTAATTTTGGTACACCATTTTTTGTAGTAATTTAAAACATTTTGTAAAAAAATTGCTAAAAAGAACAATATATTTTTTTGTCATTACTTTGATAGCATTCTCTCTCAGTGAATATAAGTAAAACTTGAGCAAATTTGATACTTATCGTATCTTATACATTACTTGTGTTATTCTCGATTCACACGATACAGACTTAAGGCATTATACCTACCTACTTATGCAAAAGTTTTGGAACCTGTCTACACTATATGAAAGAAGCATTAATCAACCTTTGACAATTTGCGCCCGCGCAAACACTTTAATATTTTAATCAAGCAGTCTGTCTCGTGTGAACAAAGCTTATAACGTATCATACTTCAGCATGCATGCATGCATCAGTTCACCCTTGGACGTATTTTAGTACCGAGCCCGATATTTTT
The DNA here is from genome assembly GCA_947859195.1 of Drymonia ruficornis. Classification (NCBI taxonomy): domain Eukaryota; kingdom Metazoa; phylum Arthropoda; class Insecta; order Lepidoptera; family Notodontidae; genus Drymonia; species Drymonia ruficornis. The sequence goes on from OX401904.1 coordinate 16,965,058, forward strand.
TAAATATTTCCAATTGATTTTCAATTTTATAAAAAGGTTGTTATTTTTTTTAGAATCATAAATAATAATAATTTAATATACCTTTAAATGTATAACTACAGGGCACGGTTATAATTAAAATTAAACGAGTACCTACCTAACTAAGACTGGGGCTTTTGTAGCACTCAAAATGTATGAGATTCGGGTGGCCTTGCCATCTTTTCAGAAAGGAGGTAGGTATTTAACCACAAATATATAGGAGAAGGTACTATAGGTAGTTAGGTAGGTACAACCTTGTAGTACACTTTTTTGTTTTTCATAGGTAGTACATGAGATAAATTTCACAGCTAGTTAATCTTATGTCATATTTCCCCTCAATATGAGTGAGATTCAATCGAAGTATAACATCAATATTTATCTTTAAATTGGTTGATTGTACATGTTTGTACGTACGTATGTATGAACATACATACTTGTTTGTATATAACGTAGTCATAGCCCAGGAGACAGCGGGTTAGGTTATTCTCCCATAAAGGCAGGTCTACATTATGGCGCTACAGTACGTAGCGCAGCGCTTCGCCGAACGTTGGCTGTCCTTGACTTATCGCCTCTTCATGGATCCTTTTCTGCTTAAGCTACCTTCAGCTTTGAGCTCATTCCATTGTTTCTGTAAAAGGATTATCTCGTAAATAAGATACTATAATTCTGCCTGTCACCTCGTTTGACATTTGTTTTTGAGAGTTCCACGAAAATTATTCATAAGTAATACAAGGTCTGTAAGAGCGGCCGGCGCACACTGAGAGGATTTTAATTTTTATCAATCGAATTTAATACTTATACAATGGAAATAAGGTATATATTTCAACGCTCGGTGATCGACCCTGGAGCATCTCGGAGCAGTGTTCTCAGTACACCGAAGAGCACGCCGGAGCACCTTATTTCGATTGGACAAGTATTAAATTCGATTGATAAAAATTAAAATGCTCTCCCCTGCCGTCCTCAGTGTGCGCCGGCCATAACTGTTTTGGGATGTTGCCTTTTCTACTATTATCTATTATCTTGGCACACGAGCAAATATTTACGGTGGCGCCCCCCTTCGAGGGCACTTAAGTCATTGGAATATTAATTCGCTTATTGCCACTTGGCGAGAGAGCTATTATTTTATTATGTGTTATGTAGATGGGTCTGTGTCGTACATGTATTATATGGTTAAAGGTAAACTCACCAGCATCTTATCGTCTGGCACTCGCGACAGGAAGTCTAGTAAATCATTATTTGGAACTCGTTCCGGATTCAACACCTTGCGCGTGAACTTGTAAATACCTGGAATAATTAGGTAAAGTTTATCTAACGAGTTAAATTAATAAATGACTCCTATCAAAGCCACGTAAATATACAACATCTCGGGCAACTATCAGAGAATAAATGTAGCGTAGATGGGTGTGTTATGTTGTTGTATATATTAACAGTCATATAACATTTTGTAACGTACCTAAGGCCATGAATATGTAGTTGATAGGTATCAGATACAGTCCAATACCAGCGGCCACCAGCACTGTCATCACGAGGTAACTTAAATACGGCACACTAAATTTGAACAGACTGGAACAAAAAGTTTAATTAATATCAGAATAACGAATTTTGTTTACATCAGCAACATTAAAAAAACACTAATAAAACAACTTACTTTTTAATCTTTTGTAGAAGTGATACGATATAGTCGATGCTGTCCTTTATCGTGAACGTGAGGTCTTGCAGCTCATTTAACCGAGTTTTTATTGTCTTTTCGTCCTGAAAATAAATAGGGGTGTTTAAAAGGCCGATTGGATTTGAGAATATACCTAACATCGCCTTTGTATGAAGGTACTACGCAATCATAGGGTGCGTACTCATGACCAGTCGCCGCGCCTGAGCAAGAGTGGGGCAAAATTTAATTTCAATTAATTAATTGTAAATTGCATATGGTGTCACAATTAACAATTAATTTTGATTTGTTTGTCAATCGCGAACAAATCACAATTAATTGTTAATTGTGGCATCACCTGCAATTTGCAATTAATTAATCGCAATTAAATTTTGCCCAACTCTGGCCCGAGCCTTCAGTTGCCATAGCCTGCTTGGGTTGTAAGCAAGTAGATACTACTAATTGGATAATATGACAAGTTAGTAAAATTAAGATATAGCTATCAAATCATTTAAGCTATGAATAGGTACTTATAGAATTTAAGACCTGAACGTTTACGACATACCTTAGTGGACTCCAGATCTTCCTCAAATGAATCTTCGTCGAAATTATAGATAGGAACTAAAACACTGGTATCTGGAAATAATAACGTTAGCGGTTAACACGTGTCAATATGATTCTAAACCAAGGCAACAGATTTATAGTTTATGTATATATATAGTTTTGTTAAGACATCCCCGTCTCCTAGAACCCAACCAGCTCCACAGCAGTTTCACAAGGAATCGATCAAGAAAATTATTATTTATGATGGCCAAACTAACATTTTTTGAATTATTTCCAAGCTTTTCTTTGCGTCTGCTATTGATGCATGATTTTCATTTATAACGCGTAAGATAAAATCTGAGATACTTACTCCGCACCGCCCAGTAGTAGATGAATGGTACCACGAGCACAAGCGGCGTCATCCACATGCGGAAGAAACACCAGAACAACAGCCACACGGCCAACGCCAGCGCTGACTTTTCGCGACTCTCCCACTCGAACAAATATCTATAATAATGAGAGGAACAAAGACAGATGTAGTAGGTAAAATTATTTCACACATCAAGAAACATGTAAAGTAAAGCCAACCAAAAGTGATACCAAATGTAAACAAACCCAGTGCTCATGGTCATTTGCTAATGCAGGGTTTTGTAATTTGGGGAACTAAAATCTATAGGTATTTCTTGCAATAGTGACTTGTGGCTCCATTATGAACAATCTAGAATAATACTATAATCAACATGTGTTTTAGGTGATTGACTTTTCGTATCGCTTCACGTTAGCCTCATAGGTAGTATCATTTTGTTCTAGATTTTTGATCGATCGTAAGATGAAATTGATGAATGCTGAATACGAATACGTAAATTGAATTAGAATTCTGAATTCATCACTACATTATCTCATTGTGATGCTCAATTCAACATTGACTCACTCTGAACAATCCTATTGTAAACAACATCACAATTGTGTGCATGTTTATTTCGTTGTTCAACTAAATTACCGATTCATAATAGTGCAATAGATAAATAATTATGACGAGTAGTTAGTTACTTAAGTATTAAATAAATATTTTATCTCTCTGTGTTTATCAGTAATTTGAAATTAATACCTTTACCCTTTACGTGACTATTTATTACCCACTCATACAATTGTATATTATAACCATAATGTAGCATATTATGATTGTGACAGGTTAATTAAGAATACGATTGTAATCTTAAATTAATTAGTGTCACATAATGACACACACAAGCAATATTATTATTATGCATTACGAATGGCTTCATAGTCAACGTCTGAAAGGGAATGAACCTGAAAAGCACTACTGTTTCACCAGTTGCATAGGGAAATATTTGAGCAATAATTGCCAGACAACAGTCGCCGGAGGTAGTGAAGCAATCTGGGGCAATATCCTAAAATTGCGGCGATAGTTTCAGCAATATTCTTGTATCCTATCGTGTCGCTGCACCTTTACAAGTACCTATGTTCTCGCCTCAAAGTGCAGCGATCAGTAGGACAATATTAGAATAGGGGTCGACGAACGACACGTGTGTTAATGTGAAATTTACATTTCATTAAACTAGAGGATATACGAATTAAATAGGTAATTATTTTTAGGAGTGACACGGTTGGATTGTTTAAAATGCCGCCCTCAATTCGTTAGACGTCAACGATCATGAATAATCAATAGGGAAGGAATTAAATCGCGAAATAATATGCATGACCATACATAATTTTTCTTCTATTTACAAAGTGTGGTTTCTCGTATCGTAGGTACTAGCAGTATCCCATTTGCTTATCAGAGATAATGATTGAGAGGATAGACTAGTTTGGTTTTCTATTTCACGTTATGCATATTTTTAACGCCCGTAGCTTGGGAGTTATAGTAGGTAGGGTAGGTACCTACTTGATTTCCTTAACGTACGTTAACTTAGCGGTACAAAATTAGTCTTCAACGGGTGTTTACTCGCCAGCCCCGGATCTACGTTTTTTTCGAACCGGGGCAGAAACTTTATAGTGGCGCCCCTCTCTCAAGCGTTTGAGATAAATTCCTTAAAAATCTCACAAATCGACGTTTAGTGGAGCAGGTTTTTTTAAAAATCATACTAATACTAAGTATATTATGATTTTGGCGCCCCCTGAAACTGCCGCCCGGGGCGGGTGCCCCGGTTTGTCCCCCCCTTGATCCGGGGCTGCTATTTGCACTCAACAATAATATACTCACTTGAAACACTCGTTCCCGTAATAGACGCCGGCGAAGACATCTTTAATGAACTTCAAGTTTCCGTATATGAGCGGTACACTAAATGATCGCGGCGTCTTCTCGGTGTACTTGTTCGTTTTTGGACTTAATAAACGGAATGATGCTTTGATCTGGAAGAGAAATATTAAATACTTAATGACCTAGTATAAAAAAGCGAGCAATTAAGGGGTCGTCACTGCAAGCAGGGCCGTCGCAATTGTCAATTCTTGGTAATCTCGTAATCAACATGTTGTCGGCCAGAGGACTGACAATATGTCGACCGACAAGAATTTACAATTACTTACAATGATTAGAGACCAGTGGTTTTTCAATCGTTTATAGCAGACTGGGATGTGACTGCAGTTACTTGGTTGGTGGGTTAGCTTTGGTCTACCAACAGTTAAATTGACTGTATCAAGCAATGATATAATTATTATATCATTGCTTGATACAGTCAATTTAACTGTACATACATACTATGTTACCCAATTTTTTTTACAATTAGCTCCAATTAGGCGCACACACGCGGTCAGCGGCGGTGGCCTGAAGTAGGTACATTGCTTTCTTTCATATAATATTAGGTATATTAACCATCACGTGTTAAAAAGAATATCGAGCAAAAACGACACTGTAAACGCGTCCATCAGTGACGCGAAACCACGCGAGATTAAGCTCAGGTTTACCAATTAACTAAGTTTTTATGTGCCACTTATGGAACGCGTATAACCTACTACCTTTTTAAATTATATATTTAGTATAAAACAAGGCTTTACCGGGTTCCATGCGATGGACATCTGCAGCTGTATCCTGGGGCCGTTGGTCTTCGCGCGGCTGTCCAGTTCGTACCACGTCTTCTCGTCGCTAACGATCGTGAGCAGCGGTATCGACACCTTCCCGAGGGCCTCGTCTTTCATCGTGTTGATTATCGATTCATCATACACTTTGATTGTTAACATAGATGTCACGTCATTCACTGGACTGCAAACAAGGAAATGATTGAGGTTAGTTAGTGTAAAGTCATGAGGCGCATCCACAAGACCCGAGCAGACGCGTTATGGCGACGTTATGTCTACGTAACAAAATTGAATACTCGTGGATGCGTCAATTTCCTAGATAAGAAGTTAGCTTAGATAAAGGTACCATCTAGCTAAGATAACATGACTCACCCTTTGAACTACAATGTTAAACCAATTGGTGACCCGACCAGTTAGGCGACAAATCCGTGTATTATGCTACGCGGATCTACTTTAGTACTACAATAGGTTCTGATTTACCCAGTTTTCATAAGTTTTTAAAAATCATACTTAGGTACGATATGTAATGTCCTGCGTCAATTCAGAGTAACCGGCGTTAAACTCTATTTACCCGGTACCTTTTAGGCATGTAATGTTGTAAAATAAAATGTGTCATCACTGAAAGCTAGTCATTACGATTGCACAACTTTGAATCATATATTAAGTAGGTAGTACGTCACGTATCATGAACTTTAATCCTGAGGTATTTAATTAAATTCCTTAATGGATTCAGGCTGACCTTCCCTTCAAACAGTTATTTACAAAATGAGTAGGATCACAAGGTAGGAAGTTGGTTTTAAAATGTCTAGAGATGCCCTGTGTGTATTGTTTATATTGAGTATCAGCAGCTTCATTATAATAAGATGAAGGCCATACAATTAGTCAGTTGGGTTTGTTTTTAATGAAAACATTCATTTTTGTAACCGGAATTGTGTATTTTATTATAATTTTATAAGTACAATTCCTATAAAAAAAAAAATTATCGAAGACAGATAGGTGCCTACTTAATCACTACTTAGTAAGTAGTAATTACATAACGACATAAAAGCATTTTCCTAGGATATTTATAAAATTACTAATAATTTTATAAAATCAATGACTGCTACTAGGAAATGATAAACACAGAAACCAGAATCTATAAGTATTTTAATTGACGAAGTGGTCATTAGCCAGACAGAGTTGGGGTACGCGTACGAGTTAGAGCTCCTCTATTCCACGATCTGGTTTGATCGTATCTCTTGCGTGTTTTTGTAAAGCGCAGAGCCAGATCACGAAGGAGGTCCTGAGAGGAACGAGCACCCGAGGCCGGAGCGTGGCGAGTGAGGGGAGGTTGCGGACGAAGCGAGCCGCCGACCTTCCGAGCGGAGCGTACGTAGAGTGTACGAGAGAAATAGACAGCCGCTGGGAATCTTCTGGCGGAGCACACCCAGTAACGCCTGCATGCTTGCTATCTTTCTTTCCTATGTGCGATCTGTTGAAGCTACCGAGTATTAACACATTTCCCATTGCCATTTCCGAATGGCCGTATTTGATACATTTCCAGTGAGTAACAAGACAAAGCAAGTTTCCATTATTTCGAAATTACTGTAAGTAGTTTTGTGTAGTAGTAATATATCACGCATTCTTCAGTTCTCCAACTAATACCTAACTCGGTTATAGCTTTCACTGACGTAAAAGCCTATTAAGCAAAATATAATCGAATGCAGAACCTCCTCCTTTATGAAATCGGTAAAAATATAATAGCATTCCATGTCCTAATCAGAGGGTTTCAAGTAGGTACAAAAATCTTTAACTATGATTGGATATTTTAAATTAGTAATTCTACATTTAGGTACGCTAAGGGAGCCAAGCATGGCGGAGCACCACGAATTCGCGTAACGAAGACGGACTTAGGAGCCTCGAACTAGGACGTGCTTCGTATTGATTGATCTGCTCTTGCAAGAGTGGCCAAGATCGATACCGAGACATGACATAATATAGTCATGTCTTGGTCTCGGTCTAGGTTTTGGCCGAGATAAAAAAAAAACTAGTCTCGGTTGGACCTTAGAAGATTAACACTTACAAGGTGAAGCTCTTGTTCCAGACGGGGTCGGTGGTCCCGGGGACGGTGTGCGTCTGCACCCTGGAGTTGTCGAGCTCGAGCACGCAGTAGGCGTCGGCCCGGCCGCTGATGCTCAGCGGACTGAGCCCCTCGGCGGCGCACACGCTCACCGACAGCTCACCCACTTCACTCCAGTCGTTGTCCAGACGGTACCACGACTGGGGAAGGAGAACAATTGTTATTATTATTTCCATTCAAACACTAACTATAATATACCAATCTAAGCGCCGAAAGGCGATCCCATACCAAGTTAAATAGGGGCAACCAGGATTTTTTCCTGCTAGGCGGTACGTTGGAACCACATTGGATTGGGCTGCCATCGATAGTTTGAACCCATAACTCCCTCATCATGAGCCGCGCTGGACATTCTGCATAGATTACTGCATAGGGCGCTACGCGCCTGCCTACGCGCAGAGTTTAAGCAAGTTTTACAAAAATGGAAAAGAATACTTCTAATACTTAAAAGCTGATTAACAAGTTTTATTCGCTCGAGGGCGATAAAAAGGTATGGTAGCTATGATAGATACGCTATCGTTACAAAGAAGATGACTAGCGACAAAAAAACGAAATTTATTTTTAGATACACCTAAGATGTTTTTACGCTTATATGTTATTTATACTTATCAGGATTTTATTAAATAAATCCAAAGTCACTGACTGGTAGAGGTAAAAGATTAATGACCCCAAAACTAATTTGGCTATATTAAATATTTTTATCTTTAACTAAGATTACGATCATTTGTCTGTATTTTAGGGATTAAACGCACGTCGGATATAATTTTGTGCTAGCTCTAGCTATAGCGTCATAATAATTTCAATAAAAAAGTTGATGGACAGAATTCTATTCTGTAACTTTTTACAGTGCTTTTTACCGTAATACCATTCGCGCTCGTATCTACGTAGTTTAATAGTTACATTATTTTTTACCGCACCTATACTTTAATTTTATTCAAGTTTTTGCTTATTGACGCTAGTGCAAATCACGGGTCAATTCTTGGTTAATTAGAGTTGTTATGTCCGTAGATCTACGCTTGATGTTGTTTTAATGTTCGTTCGATGTATTTTGATAAGGTTTAAGATGTAATAGTAATAAGTGCCTACGTGAGTTTGTGAAGATGTTTTTTCTCAGTCGAATATTGCTGTTGACGTCATATCAAATTGGTAGATAGTGTATAATTAAGTGTCCGGGTGTCAATTGTAATTGTTGAGATAATAATTACACCTTTGGTATAGTTGGAGTATATCACGCATGGGGAAATTTAACAATCATAATATACACTTCTCATCAACAAAATCGAAACAGTACTGCAAGTACTATTCAGGCATTTAAATAAAAAAATGATTCATATCATTATAAAAATACGCCAATAAATATAGCTGGCAGTTTAGTCTACACAATGGTGTACCACAATTCCAAATTTGAATATTAATTTTAGAATTTTCATCCAATAAATGAATGCAGGTGTTTCGTTTTTTTTGATGAGAAGTATATTTATTACTAAATTTGTCATTATTTATTATAACATTTTTGGCTGCTACTCTGCGTTATCTCCTTCGACAGTTCACATCCACAATTTGTGATAAGTACTACCTATCTACTATTTAATCAGTCGTAATTAGTGCATTTTTTACATTAACCCTGCCCTTGTTATTGCACATAATTATACGAAATTATGTACGATAAACTGACCTGCAGATACTTGTACACCTGCGTCATCGGGTACCGGACAACGGAATATTCCGTTCTGTAACCGGACTGCTTCAGTATGGGATCGTGGCAAGAGGCTACGGGGCGTACAACGCCAGCGCACTCTGACGTCACGCGTAAAAGCCTTAAATATCTGCAAGTTGCCTCGTGCAAGGTGAACAGCGTTTGAACGGCGAAGTATTTTATGCGAAGCTTTGTGAACTTATATTTGCATTGATGAATCACGGTACGGACAAAACAAAATATTCAGGATTACCTTTTCTATAAGTATTTACCTTACAGAGTATAAATAAGAATTCCGAGTCCGTCTCTGCCTGGTACCTTTTTAATTTATTATTTCTGGTAAATAGTAGAAAAACCTTTTAATACCAGTCACGTGATGACGAAGGTTCTATATATAGATATGTTATTTATAGCTTGTAGTCAGTAAACAGGTTGTTTTTATTTATAAAAATAATACAAGGGGTGATGACACGGGTCTATATTAATAAAACTGCATACATACTACTAACTATTATTAAGTCATAGTGGGAATTTATTCTTCGAGTAGGTTATCTTCTCAAAGTTTTTCCATACTAATTGAATAAATAAATAAAAAAACATGAGAAATGATTGGTCTCCAATACAAACTTTCACCCTCTACACGTTTTATTTCTTAAACAATGCCTATGTTTAACCTATGTTCTTCTCCAAGGTCCTGTCTATCTCTATACCAAAATTTACTAAAATTGGGTTTAGCGGTTCAGTCATGAAAACGTTACAGACAAACAGACATGTATATCGACAGACCGAGTTACTTTCGCATTTATAATGTTAAAGTATAGATATGGCAGGCTCCTAGATTATTCAGGTTTGCGAAATGTAAGCAGTGTTCTCCGATAGTACCTATAAGCTTCATCATTAAGTAACAAAACTTCGTAATAGACTTTCAAGAAAGATTTGAGGTTCGATTATTACATCTGTTCAAATTATTTTCGATTCGGCAACTGCATATCCATAATCCATTAGGTACATACAGTATTCCAGATCAATAATTATGATTCCACTTTAGGAACAGTTAGCTAATAACTTTAAGTAGGTATCGATAAGTACAACTTGTTACAACGAAATATGTTTGAGATATTATTTTAGATCTAATGATAGCAATAATAAATATTATCTTAAGGTAGATTACATATCTCGATCGATTTATCCATTTGGATCCATTCGGAGAGTTTACGGCAAATTTTACAAGGTGAAAAATCTTAGTAAGTAATTAAAGCCAATACAAGCTTCCAAGCTTCCATATAATTAGGACCGTAAGATCTGTGGCAGGTATAGTTCGCGACAGGTCGAGATGACATTCAGTTTATGAGCTTTTCGCAGAATAAAATCCGAATCAAAATTACCAGGACCCGCAACAGAATAATTTAATTTAATAATTTTGTGGGCGATTTTAGTTGTTTATCGGGTCCTGTTAATTTTGATTCGGATTTTATTCTGCAAAAAGCTCATAACCCGAATGTCATCTCGACCTGTCGCGAACTATAGTTGATCGATCGAAGAGTATAAACAATCGATTCTGCATGGAAGACGGGAGATAAAACTCCGTCTCGTGGTAAACTATAAATAAATAATAAATAATATCCTGGGACATTTTTGTACACACGGTTACCTGATCCCAAACTAAGCAGAGCTTGTACTATGGAAACCAGATAACTGATATTACTACATATACTACTTTTTTATTTGTAAATACATACTTAATATACATATACACCCAGACTCCGGACATACAGACATGTTCATGCACACAAATGCATGTCCCGGGTAGGAATCGAACCTACGACCTGCAGCGTGAAAGGCGCCTCCGCGCGAACCACGCTAACGGGTCCGTCAAACCTACCTACCTACCACTTGATCTTACGGCGCTAAATAAGTGAAAATCATTCTGTTCAGTTCGGTACCACTGAATATTCTGATTCAAAGATGGTCAGAGGCTTAATTAGACGTCTTAAGGACCCGTTAATTATTTAAATGTATATGCATGCGTATCAATTCCTGGTCGCCGTTTACAGAGTCTAGGAAACGTATAAAATGTCTCGATTATCTAGTCACGTGAGGCATTTTAATGTTGATGAAGTAGGTTCTAATTTATATGTTTGATACGAAGCCTAGAAAATATCATTCTATGGAAATAATGAAGCACAATATAGGTAGTTTAATTGCGTGTGAATTTCTTGATTTATATTCTATTCAAACATGTTTAAGTAAATAATAAAACACAAGACGTTAGGGTTTTCCCCTGGGCACTTATAAGCCTTCCTAAAACAATGGTGTGACTTTGTTCATAGGTTAGCTCAACAAACCTATTTCGACGCACAAAACCTTGGCGTGTGCACTAATATGATTTAATCATAAAAACATAACAATAAATTGGTGTATGGATTTAATAGGCACAAGCGAACTGGGCGCGTCTAACATAAGCTGAGATCTCTATAATACGGGTGTCAATAATTAAGAGAGCTCAGCTTATACTGGATATATTTCCTGAGATTGAAAAGGACCGCGACTTCGCATCTCATCCACAAATTCAAGCGCGAATTGGGGATTTATTTTGCACAAAGCCTACAAGAGGCGACCCTGGTGACAACCTTAAAAAATGACCTTTATAAAATGTTCATGACCTCTGCTGTCGGGAAATGGTTACACACGGAATCATTAATTACAGAGGATAATGCACAAGACACTACGGGCTGCGCATACTGTCTCCTCGCCTTGGTATAGACAGTTTGAAATGCTATACTGTGTTAAGGTGTAAGATCTGTATATTGTGCTGTATACTGTGTTTTGTTATTCACAATGTGCCTGCCTGCTCACATAGCGTTGCTGTTTAAAAATGTATACAATTATTCTTTTCTTTTTAAAGAGCCATTGTGTTTCTTGCCGGCTCTTCTTAATGGAAACTACATTACGAACGGGGATGGTAACGCTAAAATATTGTTTTTTTAAACGTATCGTAAACACTATTTCTAGCTTACCTGAATAAAAAAAAGACTGACTTGACTTTGATCGGCTTAAAGTACTAGGTTATTTTAGTTGCGTTTCGTACGATGAGTGAGAGAGCCGCTTGTTTGCCACTTTAGTTACATATAAAGGTAAGTGTGGTGAATCAAAGAGGTACTCACAAATTTGTCCCCAGCAGGTAGAGCGTGGTGAACTCCATTGGTGGTGGGCACGCTGTCCACAGGCATGGCCCTCGCGGAGCCGCTGACCGTGACCAGCATGTGCAGGGCGCCGCGCCCGCACTCCAGCTCCTGCCACACCTCGTGGGTCCTCTCCTTCTCCAGGCTCGACAGGTCGATCACACACCTGCAAACATACCCTCAAATTTATAAAAAGTTATGATGGATTTACACTGGAATTAAAAATCACTTTTGTTCCTAGAAATGCTTTTCAAAACCACTAAACTGGATAACAACTCTATAAATTTAGGAGATTATCTATTTCAGGACCCCAAGTCTGATAACTGTTAAGTATTAACCATTGGAAAATGAATGATGCTTTATTGTCATTTGTAAATTCTTTACCGTCGCGAATTTACGATTTACAATGTAAAAATCACGAGGATAATAATACCTAGTGGTTTTGCAAGGGTTACTGGTACCTTGTTTCGATATTTAAACAGATCACAAGTTACTAAAATTATGATAGAATACGTACAGGACAATGTGCCTGCCTATGTGTTGTCAACGCGGAATTCGTATATTGTGTGCGCAATGTCGCTCAAGCAAAGCAAATATGTACCTACCTACCTATCTACCAAGTAGGGTGCTAAAATACGTAGTAAGTACCTAATTATTTTATACAACTTTGTCGTTGACGTTTCAAGCAAATAATGGAAAACTTTTAAAGAATTTCCGTATTCGTAGTATTTTGTATAAACGTGAGATTAAACTACTAATTATGGGTATTTATGCAATTTTAATATTGTTGAAACCAGAAAGGCGCTTCTTATCTTAAAAGAATCCGGAACACTGTTGTTATTTATGCGGTAGAGCCGTTGTGCTCTGAGCTCCACCAGTCCACCCTGAACGATGGATCTTTATAAAATGGGCAATAAATGCAATGCCTGAATATTTTTTATAAGTTCATGGCAGGTGAAAGTAATGTGGTTGCTCATTGAGGAAAATACACGTGCCCTTATATTTTATAGAGTTTTTTTATCATACATAATAGCTATAGTGGCAACGTATAGCTAAGCGGATATTTAATTATGTATTTAAAATTGAGACAGAAATAGATAGACATGTAAATAAAACATGCGATATTTAAGCATTTATTTTCAGAATATATTCCATATTCATACCTACTAAAATAACATTGTAGCATTTAAATATTAGTCAGATAGGTTTCATAACAACAACTAGTGCTAAGGTCGGGTGCACATATGCGTCTACAATTCTGCCCGGATCTACGGTCAGGAGCTGCGCTCGCGCACATAACACTTAATAAATTAAGCTATGCAATCGTTATTTTAATAATTTATTCTGATCGTGATTTTATCATAATAAAAGATACGTAACTCCTAAAAACCTTTGGTAGATAATCTCGGATTTAACCGAAGATATTTGTGTAAAATCCAGACCACGTAATACATTTTTTAAATTACAGAATATTGGTGTAGGTATCAGATATTTCTACGAATTTATTCAAACAAACATACACAATAATCTATTCCGCAGTTAAGGTACTATAAAAAACCGGTATGAAATGAAATCAATAATTCGTCGTGAATTTTGACACATTTCCGTAGTAAATCATTAAAATCACGAATTAACGAACGAACGGAACGGTTAGTCCGGGTTGATAATATTTAGTTAAATCGTAAGGTAAGTCCGTTAAAAGAATCAAGGCCTTAAGAAGCATCCTCACTTACCCTACCCTAAAACGGACCACCTTTGCAATTTTCTAATCATTATTGTGTCCTACAGATAGCCATATTTCAATTCAATTCTTCCAATTCTCGGTGTGGCTATCTCGTCCCCAATTATTTTTTTTAAATAACCTAACCTAACCTATTTTTCCTCCACTCCTTCTCTCCTCTCCTCCTCCTCTCCTCAAAGCACGATTTTGAGCGGTCACAGACCAAATATCTTCCGCAAAGGTGACCAAATCATCCCGCCATCGACTCCTGGGTTGCCCCGGCTGCGGCGTCCCCAATATAATATCCTGGGACATTTTATATAGCTATAAAATATATATAGCTATAAAAAATAGTTACCTGCCCATGAAGGTCTTCTGCCTCCCCTTGTGCCAGACCGTGACTTCCAAGTTGTTGTCATCGTACAGGTACAGGTTGAATCTCTCGCACCACGACGCCTTCGATTTTACCGATTGCTTCGACTTATGACCTTCGGTGCCCAGCCTGTTTGCGATTGAAAAAGCAATGGTGTTAGAAAAAATGATTGGTAGTGTAATAAATTATGTTTCTTGTAATAGTAAAACTTTTTTGTGCGATATACCTACGTAGGTGTTTTGTGCAAAAAGCAAAGTTATTAAGTGTCTATGGCAAAAAGTTATTCCTTTGAAGATTTTGCTCGATTATTTTGTTAGTCTAGTGGTTGGTCCTGCTGAACATAATGTAATGCGTTCAATTCTATTGAAAGTAGGCCCCCAAGTCTGCTTGCTAAAAACCAATGGAAAACCACTGGTCTCTAATATTATCTTCGTGAATCCTTTATTATAAACTTAAAATTCTTGGCGGTCGACACGTTGTCGGCCATCTGTTAGCAGTCCTCTGGCCAACATACTGACCGCCAAGAATTTGCGTTTTACAATGAAGATTTACAAAGATTATATTAGAGACCAATGGTTTCACAATGGACAATTGTTAAGAGACTCGACGCCCAGATATGATGGTATGGTGGTCGGACCAGATTCCAGCGGCACACAAACGTACTGCTTGCCTGATGTTAAGCAGAAACCATAGCCTAATATTTAAGATGTTTGCAATATCAAAGGCATCGCTCGCACGCTGCCTACCTAAAGGAGAGTTTTTTTTATAGGACAGCGATGGCAAAAAAGCATACGGCCCACCTGATGCTAAGCAGTTACCGTAGCCTATAGATGCTTACAATACCAAAGGCATTGCTCGCATATTGCCGAACTGAAGGGGAGTGGGATGGAGGGACGGGGAGGGGTGGTGGTGGTGTGCTTGCGGCTCTCTCACTCATCGCACGAAACGCAGCTGCAATAGCTGCTTTACACCGATCTTCTGTGAGAGGGTGTTACTACCCCGGTAGCTGCGGTTAATTGGCTACAGCTTGGCTCTACCACCTTTAACTTGAATACAGAACAAAATGACCCGCATGATATCCTAATCCATGTTGTACCCATCTATTCTACAATACAGTGTTACAAAGCAGGAATCAGCGGAGCGCGTCATATCTGTCTAGTTCGCGAACCGTGACCGCGAGGCCCTCTGTATCTTGGATTTTAGGGTTCCGTACCAAAAGGGTACCAACGGGACCCTATTACTAAGCCTACGTTGTCCGTCTGTCCGTCTGTCTGTCTGTCTATCCATCTCTCAGCGGGCTGTATCTCACGAGCCGTAATAGGTAGACTTGAAATTTTCACAGAATGTATATTTCTATTTCCGCTACAACAACAAATACTAAAAATAAAATAAAGTTTAAAAATAAAGAGGGTCCCCATACAAGAAACTTGATATGTTTGACGTTTCTATTCTACGGTGGTACGGAACCCTTTATGTGCGAGTCCGACACGCACTTTCCTGGTTTTTATGAAGGCCTTGCGCTCCTCAATTGTTCTACTCGTCCCTGACTGGAACTACATGGATGTGTGACGAAACGACGACGTCTTAAAAAAACCGAATGAACAAACCACTCACCACTCAGATACCTATTGTTTGATAATATTTTAACTCTATTAGATTAAATAGAGGTACATTATTTACTTATTTCTTTTGTACAAAAAAATATAATATTAGGGTTTTTAACTTCCCACTCCTGGGTATGGACCTCAGCTCAATGCAAGGGGGATTCAGGCCATAATCCACCACGCTGGCCCAGTATGGGTTGGTGGATGGTGGATTTCTTGTGTAATAAACGAAAAATTCGGATTGTTAAATAGATATCTTCATTTATAATTGACTAAGAATATGATTGTGTAAGTGGCTAGCGAATAATTTGCAAATTGGATGCAAGATTCTGTGTAAAATTTATTGACATTGAATTCAATGTTTTCCAGCTCGGCCGGGCCAGGGAGAAAGGTTTATGCTCTGCTGGTATTGAGATGACCATGAGGCGGCGTGATAAGCCCGCTAGCTAGATTTCAATAACGGTAATACATAGCGGGCACTCATTAACACTACTTTTTACCCATAGATATATAAAACTTTCTGCGCGCCTTCTAATAAACCAAAACCAAAATTAAACCAAAGTTAATCTATGTTTTTACCTATGTATGTGCTTCCACACCGTGCCAAATTTGTCAGATGGATCTGACTGCTCGATTCCCAATGTTTAAAAAAATAAATAAACAAGATTTGAAGAAGAAGAAGTTTTGTTTAGTGGCGTAGGAACCGTGATGGATAGAAATCTTTGGCGGAGGCCTATATCCAAAAGTGGACGTCTTTCGGCTGATGGATGGATGGATGCAGGTTTTGTTATCATATCACATCACTGTTAGGTCCGTTGGCCCCTCTGGCACAGAACCTCTGGAGGGAAGCCTATGGCGGTAGAAGGACCTCGGGCCTTTGGCTTTATGTCCTAACTTTGTGTATTGGAACTAGGTAATTAGTGCAATGACCGGCGGGAAGAATTGTTTACGACGCTATCAAAAATAAGGCGGACCAAAATTGGTAAATTGGTATTGTAGGTGGTAGGTGTAGGTTATTTATCCCTGATACCCGGAGTTGTTTCACCTACTTGGTCGTATTGCTCTAGTCTACTTAGGCAAGTGCTTGAATTGTCTTACTTACTTGAATTTGCAGTACAGTCCACTGGAGTAATCCCGCGGAACGTCTTTAGCTTCGACCAGAACTACGTTCACTATAGACTTCCATGACTTCTTCAGAATGTCGAATTTTCTGCTCTTCCATACATACTGTATAACACGAATAAGTTACTTAAGTCTAACCTATTACATAGGGGAGGGCAATTTTAAAGTTTCCTATAAATACAAATTATTAATTATAGATACTGCCTCTCAAAGCAAAAACGCTAAGCCAAATTGATTGTAAATAACTATCCTATCTATAAAATTAATGATTTATCGGTAGGTGAGTATGTATAGGTACCTTCTGAACTTTTTTCCCATGGTCTCTGAGTAGGGTCAACCCACTGCCAATGCGGTCCATGAACTCTGTGGAGACCGCAAGCGCGGTGGGCGCCAGGGGGTCCATCACCAAACCGTCCGGTATTGTGAACGACCTGCGGATAAACACCAGTCACTGAACCATAAAAAAAAACAGACAAGAAGTGACGTCAAGCGAGGTACCACTGCACTCGGGAACATTTCTTTTTTATCAGGTCATGTGAAAAATAAAAAGTAAAATAAAATTCAAATATAGAATAAGCTACGAAATTAAATAACCCTTCAAGTAGTGCTGGGTGCACCGAGCGCGCTTCATCCGCGACGCATGGCGTTGAACTCCGCCCTCATACTGAATGAATTTCTCGTGTCCGCGGCCTGCTTGCATCTCCTGTCTTTACATCGAGGGCTTTTTTTTACCAATAACACGCGGAACTTTCCGGATAAAGCTTAATTGTTTAATACATTAAGTGTTTTCTGCAACGTCATCATTCCAAATACTTTGGGAAGGTGCCAAAAAAGAGCAATGTAACGTCGGGAACCGGTTGAGCTATTAATCCGCCTGTTGTTGTGTTGTTCCGCGAGTAATTGAGGTAATCAGAATCCAGACGTTTCATGGATGAGGACATCTCTTTTATGCCGGACTATCTTTGGCGTCCTACCATCCGTTTAACATTAGCCATCCAACCCCAATTCAGCGTTCTTTTACTCACTATTTTTCTTTTTTAGGGTTCCGTAGTCAAACTAAAATGCTCATAGTTGTCTATTGTATCATTTATAGCACCAGAATACGGGTCTAACTAACATACAGAAGACTTTCTTTCTAATTTCGTCTAGATCAGGGATTCCAAAACTATTTTGGGCAAGAGACACCTTTTTCAAAATGAACTGATACCTCAGACCCCCAGCCAAATTACTTTAAATATCCTATCTCTAGTTTTTTTCCTATTGCTACAAAATACTTACCTACCAATTTAAAAACTTTGCGGTTGGTTAAGTTTTGTTTTTTTTTAAAGTACAACAATGATAATTCCAGTATCCTGAAAGTTTTAAATAATATCTTGTCGACCCCTGGGAAACCGATATAGACCCCAAGGGGTCGATATCGACCACTTTGGGAACCCCTGCCGCCTAGACAAGTGGCTGACGTCTACAAGCGTTCCTTCAAATCGCTACGCTTCATGTATGGGAATGATCTACATGATCTACGTGATCTACATGGCGACTTGTAATGTCACTGCCATACATTGTGAAGTCTTTCTATTCTATTCGATTAGCATTCATGCCACTTCTCTAGGGGTGCTGGTCTAGATAATATCGACATTGTCTTGTACACGTACAGTCGTACATCAGTGCAGTGGCAAATCTTAATCAATACTGTGCCATATGATCACAGCAATACAGTCTTAGCGTGCTACTGCACTTATGTATAGGAATTGGTGTATGTTAGGTGTTTGAAATAAATCATAGTTAACTGCATTCAAACTAAGATAATGGCTTCTGTACATAGTCATTATTCAGAACGGTAGGTAGGTATGTCAATTAATGCAAATAACTATTTCTGTCACATAGGTCAATATCTTGTTCTCTTTGTTCATTAAGTACTGTACCTAATTGTAGGACACCTCGACCGGGTTAATTAGAATATAATTGGGTCACTTTGGCCCCATTCTTTGTCTTTTATTGTTCCGTCAAATTACAATTGGAACTTACGGCTATCTATTCGGCTATCTATTCTTACTTATCATTAAATTATAGAGATATTCTTAATTTTTTTAAATGATCGTTAAATAACAATTTTCTAGGCAAAAACGGACACAAACACCATAACAATAATAACCCAGGATAGAGCTTTTAATCTTTATTTAATACTAGCTTTTGCCCGCGACTTCGTCCGCGTAGACTTCAAAATAAAAAAAAACCGGGCAAGTGACTTAAGACCTTTAAGTGCTAGTGCCCCTCCCCCTTCCACTTCCCCCTACCTTACGTCTTCCCCTTCCTCCCTCACCTACCCTATGCATACTAAGTTTCAAGTCAATCGGGTACAAACATATTTTTCTGCCGTACTTTTCTACCTTTAGTTTCCCCCTTTTGGGTGTTGATTTACGAAATGATTTTTTATGGGATCAAACTGAAGTAGTACCTACCATATTCAGCTCAGCTTATACCCCAATTATTTAAAATGAATAATCATAACCAATCTCGAGATATGGATGACTAAACATTCGCTGACCCCGCTCTCCCCTTTTCCTTCAAAATATTAAAA